>JASPKZ010008371.1:4710000-5375726 GCA_030220185.1 Diploptera punctata
CCGGCATATTACCAATCCATTTACCTTGATATCTCTTTTTCAGAGCTGAAATCTCCTGAGTTAGCTCATTTGGTTTTATTTTACAATTGACAAACAGTCGAAAAAAGTTTATTAAAATGATTATGTAAATCCATTAATTGAAATGGAAATAAAAAAAACTATGGGTGATGGAGAAATTCCGAATAAATATTTGAAAAACGATAAAAAAACTGCATTAAGTACAACTATTGGTACTCATGAGACGAAAATCATGTTGACCAGTGTTATTAAAGAAAAATGTAAAAGCCATCAGTCCTATCAGAGATTCTATGTTTTGTAACAAACGGCTATTCACAACTGGTAATTTAAATGTTGCATCATGCAGCTAAGCGCCAAACGTTCCGGCTCTTAGATTGTTGATGCATAACTGTAAAACAAGGAAAATAACTTGCGATATCGAGTATTGTTAGTTCGGCGCTGCCATAAATAGTGAAGATTGCCTTAAATTATGAACGTATTTTTCTCAAAACTTATATAATGGCGCATAGCCGGTTGATGCATAACGCCATCAAATATACCTCGCTCTAATCCTGGTCAATGTTATTCTCCCAGCTCTTTTTTTCCGTACCTACTGGGCACTTTATATTTAGTTTTCCTGAACAAAGTTTTCGTACGTAACTCACTGACACTATCTAACCCGTAGGTTCATGGCAGCGAGGATATAAACTCCCCACTTATCCTTAATCTGATCTAATGTTTTCCAATCATTCTCTGTACAAACTATTTCCCTAAAATCATGGTTAATATTAGTCTCCCATATCATTTTTGGTTTACCAACTGGACTTTTACCTCCGGTTTTCCTACATGAAGCTTCCATGCCCCTCTTTCATTCCCCATTTGTGCCACATATCTTGTCCACCGTAGTCTATGAGACTTTACTGTTCTTGTTATATTTGGTTTTCTATAAAAATCATGTATCTCACTGATTGTAGTCTTCTTCATTCCCCTGTCGGTTCTTCTTTCTTCAGTTCAAAAGTTTCCTGAGAATTTAATTCTCAAATACTCGTAATCTTTTCATCTCCCTGAAAGTAGGAGTCCATGTTCCTCCTATTCTACTTCCTTCACAGTAGCCTCTGCCCGCTCCTGGAATCTCCTTCCTCAACATATCAGGGGTTGCCGCACACTTGGTACCTTTAAGTCACGCTTATACAGTTACCTGTTGTCTAATAATTAATTTTTCTCTATTTATTTAATTTTATACTATGTCATTAATCTTTTCCTCGTTTTTTTATATATATTGTACATATTATATATTTAATTCGTTAAATTTAGAGTAAATCAAAATACATTATAAATATAAATTGTATTGTATTCATAACTTGTAATCGTTTGTATATATATATATATATATATATATATATTGTAATTTAGATTTAAGACTATTTTTGTTTGTATTTTTTTTAAACCTGGTTGAGTGGTAGACAAGGCCTTAAGGCCTTAACTCTGCCAGGTAAAATAAAGCTATTATTATTATTATTATTATTATTATTATTATTATTATTATTATTATTATTATGTTTCGCATCCATATAATATAACTGGAAGAATAATAGTTTTATACATTTTCAATTTAACATTCATTGAGATATATATATATATATATATATATATATATATATGATATGAAAAGAAAAATGAATGCTTGAGTCGGGATTTGAACCCGAGTCTCTAAACTCTGTATGTTTAGAGACTCGGGTTCAAATCCTGACTCAAGCATTCATTTTCTTTTCATATCATATTTGCCTTCATTGCCAAATGTCAAAAATATATTTATAATATCTATATATATATATATATATATATATATATTTAGATGTTATAACTATATTTTGACATTTGGCAATGAAGGCAAATATGATATGAAAAGAAAAAAAGAATGCTTGAGTCGGGATTTGAACTCGAGCACTTTAGAGACTCGAGTTCAAATCCCGACTCAAGCATTCTTTTTTCTTTTCATATCATATATATATTACACAGCGGAATGTTTGCCTCTAGTTTTAGCAGCACTGTTGCTGCGACGCATGGACGTAGATACTAACCATGTATAGTCAAGAACAAAGAGCAAATGAAGCATGTACCCAGCTTCCTTAGGGTATTGCACTGCAGTCCTGACGCCACAGACTGACGTGAAGCGAGAGTACGCAGGATGACACTGCATTAGTTCGTAAATCAACCACAAACGGAGCAGGTCAATGTTCCGATCTGTCGGATAGATAGATAGATAGATAGATAGATAGATAGATAGATAGATAGATAGATAGATAGATAGATAGATAGATAGATCATCAGTTGATTAATATCTCTGACATCGTCCGATTCCTAATAACCAATGTTGTCGGTCCATCCAATCTCCTGGTTGTAAATGTTTCTCCTTCATGTATAAATATATTCCCTGACTACAGGGAGTTTTGAGTGTTCCTCTGTCACGTCTTCCTTCAGGTTTCCATTCCAAAACACATTTTGGTAGCCGATATTCTTCCATTCGCTGGACATGTCCATATCATCTTAATTGCTGACTTTTAACATAATCTAAAATAGTGTCTTCAGTCTTCTATTTTTCTCCCTTATAACTGAGTTTCTAATTTTTTCTTTTCTTGAAATTCTTGCTGCCGATCGTATAAAATTAATTTTCGTATTTCCGTTGTCAAAATATATTTATTTGTTTTGTTGTTAATGGCCAAAGTTTTGCTCCATAAGTAATGATGCTTTTAACAGTTGAATGATATATAGCAATTTCATTTTTATTACTTATATTTTTAGGCCACAATATTCTATTGAGGCAAGGAATTGTAAATCATCCTTTATTATTTTTATTTCTGATTTCCTCTTTCATAACTTCCATTTTTATTTATTTTAGTTCCTAAATATGTGATTTATTAAAATCTTATAAATCCGTCCATCCATAGTAATTCTGCCCGAGGGCAGGTCTTTCACTGCAATCATAGCATTTTCATGCTATGCTTTGCAGCTTTACTAGGGAATTGTAGGTGTAATAGCTTCCCGTTGCTTTCCACGCCGGTGAAGGATGATGATGATAATGATAAAGATGATGGCCATATGATTTCGGGGACCGTGTGGGCCTTAAAGTTTTCCTGACATTTTGTTTTACAGGTGAGGAAAAACCCCGATAAAACCCTCACCCAGAAAAACTAACCCGACCGGGGATCGAACCCCGTGACAAGGCAGCACGCTACCTCGAGGCCACAGCGGTGGATATCTTGTATATGTGTATATCTGTGTATATATATATATATATATATATATATATAGATGTTATGATTATATTTTGACATTTTATAACATCTAAATATACAAGCGTTGCTGCTATAAAGTAAATATTATCTTTAAACATGATTACTTGTTATAGTGGCCACTATAGTAGAATGGCAGTTGAAACGATATCCCGCTACCTCTCGTGTAAATTGAGAATATCATATATATAAGAAAAATAAATGTTTGTGTTAGGATTCCTGGGTAGCTCAGATGATTAGAGTACACGTTCAGAGTTTAGAAACTCGAGTTCAAATTCTAACTCAGGCATTTATTTTTCTTTTCACGTCATATAGATATACCGTAAACTAGCAAAATGGGTTCGAATATTCGACTTTTTAAATAATTCGGTTAGTTTACGCAATTCCCAAGTCAGTTAACTATAAATGCAAATATATTCCGAAATTGTTCCGTAGTTAGCAAATTACCTCAAGCTGTAGTGTTTGAGATTATATTCTGTAGGTCCTGTATTCAAACTCCAGTTCCAACCAATCTGATTTTTTTCTTTACAACTATGTGCAGTGGTTAACTTATCCCGCACCCTATATATTCGAGTAATTATAGTTACTTTAGGAGAACATGTTATTCAACGTGGTGATAAAACAGGAGACCTGAAGCAATAAATCATTACTGAGATCAACATCTGCATCATCTACATTTTATGAAGCCCATAAGGACCTGCTAGCCCTGTCGTACTCATCCCGCTTAATTCCGGGGACTGGAGAGAACAGATTTCCTCTAAAATCCTCTTTCCTTCTCTCTACTCTGCCTTTTTTTCTCTCTTTTTAACTCGAGAACAGATCCCTCCTTGATCTGCTGTATCTTTTAGGAATTCTCTTCATTCCAGGCGGCGCCACATGACGCCAGACAGATTAGGAATCTCATCCGGATGGGAAACAACAAAAACTGCAGATAATTGCTATATAACACACCGCACAGCTAGTACGAATATTTCCTCACCCGATATTGCTTTTGTCTTTTGCTGTTTTCTGAAAAAAAACAAGCACAACACTTTTCTAATAAAAACGTATTGCTATTTAATCGTATAGGCCATTTAAAATTCAATTCTGGTCACGGGATTGATGTTTTATCTCACACATAAAAATCAGAGATGTTCAAAATGTCAGTCACCCAGAAACTAAGCGAATTCCTCAGCAAGTCGAATTTATGGTCCGATTTTACTGGTTTACTTTTCGAAGTGATTCCACGCCGTTTAAGAAATGTAAGTTTCAAGTTTGGATCTTTGAAAAGGTAAATCCAAGAAACCTCTCCTCATCATATAGGATATATATATATATACTAGGACATTCGATAAGTAATGGTAACACTGTTGTAAATCAGGGATCCTAGTGGTAGTCATTGTAATCATCTAGTATGTTGTTGAGCAATATTAGTTGTATAAATATGTAATATTGAAAGTCTCGAAATAGCAATATTCTGTGAATACATTCACTGTTTCTCACATTTGGTAAGTAACACCACCTTAAAAATATAGGGAAGTTCGAGTAATGTGGACCCTTCTGTTTGAGTGGACCCTGTTAATATCTTCTTTAATTGGTGTTGCCCTCAAACAGAAAATACTTTAACTTCTTCCCCTCATCAACTTTGACGGGCTCAAGCCCAGATTCCTTTTTTCTTTGTGCGAAGAAGGGTTTATTTGTGATATTTATGAAAATGGCCACGTTAAAAGTTTTTCAAGCTAAGAATCAATTCTTAATTTCTGCTATTGAATATTAGAAATTATGAAAGAAAAATCCTAAATATATTATAGTATGTAGATGCTGTTTTAATATTCTGACGGGTTTTGTTTGATAGTATGTGACATGGTAGCTGTATAAAATAATTAAACATGACAAAGGAATTCGGTGAATGTGGACCCTCCACGAGATCCTGGGCCCACTTTACACGAATACATATATATTATCAATGAGGATGCTATCTGTATAAAACATTCACTTAATTAATTTTATTTAATATCCTTGTAATTTTACTAAACCCAAAGACCGTCGCTTTCTGCAGTTGAATGACGTGTGAATGTTATAATCAACAATAATTTTACAAAACATTAAATATCAACGCTTTTTAATTATGATCAGTCATAAATACTTTCAGATTAATCTGTGCCTGTCTGTATAAATTAACAGAGTAAATAAACTTAAAAATAGGCTAAAAGCTAAGGTGGACTCTGGGGTCCACTTTATTTGAATACGGAGGTTAAAGTGGACATTTCTTGTAATGTAAAAAAGTTTATAAATTATGAAGATGTTTCCATATTTAAATGAAGTAACACTATTTCATAGTTACAGCACTAATGATAATCACTGCAATGAAACAAAATTCAAATTCCTTAATTAAAAGAAGAAAAACAACAAATTCAAAATAGGAGTCCAAATTACCGGAAGTACCTCTATAATCAGTAGTATTTGTTTAGAAGGTGGAATTCACCAAATTCTCTAGATAGGAGCCTTCGTGAATATGACTTATTCTCAGAGATCAAACAACCTCTTCGATGCATTCGATTAGAATCAAGAGTTGATATCCAGAAATTTCCAGATCGATCAGATGAAAGAGGTATCCAGAAATGGTGCTGCAGATTGAGTACCTGTCTTCCAAGGATTTGCAAACGTATAGTTGATTTGCAGGTGACTATAAATGAAATTCATAATGTAAATAATAACTTAATATTATTTTGTGATGTTATAGCAGTGCTGCCATTACTTATCGAATGCCCCAGTACAGGTGTCCAGAGTAGAGAAGTTATCCTCTTACCACAATATTGACACTAGATCACAAGATAACAGTCTGCTAACAATTCCTCTTCATAGCACATCCTCTTATTATACTTCCTTCACAGTGGCCTCTGCTTGCTCCTGGAATTTCATAATTTGTTTCTAATATCCTGGCCAGAACCATCAGAAAATAAACAAAATAAAAACCGGTATAATAGGTTGCGGAATATTCGACTTTCTAGTCAATCGTCGTAAGAGCTCAGTTAGTAGAGCTGTGGACTGTAGTGGTATATTATTTCAGTAATTGATAGGTCGGTGGTTCAAATCCGGCCCGGAGGATTTTTTAGAAGAGTATTTAGCAATTAAATTTTCATGGAATTCCGGTTTTTGACAATCAATTAAACTAAATATTTAAAAATCTAAAACAACACGCTTTCGCGTTATTAGAAAACCGAACTAAAAAATACAAAATAAATAATAGTTTAAAAATCTAAAACAACACGCTTTATTAGAAAACCGAACTAAAAAATGAAAAATAATTTTAATTTCCAACACGCTTGGGATAAAATTAAAGTGACCAACAAAAAAATAATCTTCAACACATCTAGAATGAAACTAGAGTTATCTAAAAATAATAATTTTTCCATCAAAAGCGTGGGGTGCTTTTTATGGTTTTTATGTTTTCTACTTAGAGACTTTACTTTTACCAATATCTGTTTATTACCAAATATATTAATTGATATAGAGCACCCCATGCTTTTGATGATAAAATTATTTTTTTTTGTAGATAACTCTAGTTTTATTCTAGATGTGTTGGAGATAATTCTTTTTGTTGACCACTTTAATTTTATCCCAAGCGTGTTGTAAATTAAAATTATTTTTATTTTTTTAGTTCGGTTTTCTAATAAAGCGTGTTGTTTTAGTTTTTAAAACTATTATTTATAACTATACAGCCGGCTAAGAAACCTCCCGGAAGTAAGAATTGAATACATAATCTCACATTTGGTAAATATTAAACATTATAATTATTTTTAGCCTCTGACATTGTATTATTCGCTAAATAGCCCCCCCCCAATCCAACGCGAGGTTGAGTTCTTCATTAGACAAAATCACTCGCGAATTCGTCGCTTGTGATTTTTTTTTCAGAAAAACACAATATTACGCGCTGGGTCAGTTAAGCCCCGCTTTAAGGTAGCGTGAAAGATCTCTATAGTTTAAGTGGTCTTTGTCCCGAGCGGTTGGCCTTGGTTTTGGAGGATGAATTCCACATTTAAACATGTTAAACACAGTAAACAATAAAATAACATTATTTATTAAAATACCCAAACATAGAGAAATATTAAAACCAAACATATAAAACACTTATTAAAATCAGCTAAAATCGCCATATTGTCAAGCGTCAAAATACTAAAAGTGTTAAAATTCAGAGAGAGAAAACAATCATTTAAAAGTTTCAACTTTGTTCATTATTCTAAGTTCTTTGGACCATTTGGTCCTTTAATAAGATCTGTGTATGAAAAATGACCATTTAAAAGACTGATAATAAAAAGATAAAATATTCATATTACCCATGTAGAGCTGCACTCCTGTCCCCCAGGGGGACCGCGTTCGGTCCCCGCCGCCGTTCTGACTTTTCGTCTAAAAATCGCGAGTATTTATTCTATTATTTTGTCCCCCTTCCAGCTAGAATCCGTGGCGGCCATATTAATATTTCCTAATATTGGGTAATAATTTTGGTTTTGTCAGGGGTAGATTATATAAGGTGTTTGTTTCCCTTATATAATGTGTTATTCAAAAGGTGCTATATTTCTGGTATTTTCGTAACTGTGTCCTAATAGCTTGAAAAATATGTTTTTCCCAAGACCTGAGCTGTTGGGTTGTGACATGCAACTTCCAGATCTTTTAATATTTCATTAATTTTTCCTCGTTTTTTATCTCTTAAAGCCCTTTCCTAAATTTGGTTATGGTTTTTATTAGAGTTTCCAACGTTGATTATTTTTTCCTCTACCGTCCGGTATAAAACATAAGTATCTATCGCCTCTGCTTCCATCTGTTTTTATAGAATTTTATTTTTTATGGCTATTATGGCAGTTAGGCCCTAGTGTAGGCATAACACACAATCTCTTGTTATATTACTTTTGATAATTTTTATTTTATTTTATAGCCTTGGAAAGTATCCCCTATATACCCATACAAATTACCATTTCTAATTCGCGGTTTCTGTATTCGTGGCATATTTGCGGAACATATGCCCCGCGAATAAAGATATTTTCCTATATATATATATATATATATATATATCGATCCATAGTAATTCTGCCCGAGGGTAGGTCTTTCACTGCATTCATAGCATTTTTCATGCTATGCTTTGCAGAATTATAGGTGTTGTAGCTTCCCGTTGCTTTCCACACCGGTGAAGGATGATGATGATCCATCCATAGTAATTCTGCCCAAAGGCAGGTCCTTCACTGCAATCATAGCATTTTTATGCTATGTCTACAGCTTTACTAGGGAATTGTAGGTGTGGTAGTTTCCCGTTGCTTTCCACACCGGTGAAGGATGATGATGATGGCCATATGATTTTGGGGACCGTTTGGGCCTTAATGTTGTCCTCCGGACATTTGTCTTACGGGTGAGGGAAAACCCCGATAAAAACGTCACCCAGAAAAACTGTCCCGACCGGGCATCGACCCCGGTCCCGCTGCGTGACAAGGAATGATGATGAATGATTTTCGGGGCCAGTTGGGCCCTAAGCTTCCTGACATTTGTCTTACAGGTGTGGAAAACCCCAAAAAAACCTCACCCAGGAGCCTGTCCCGACCGGGAATCGAACCCGGGTCCGCTGCGTGACAAGGCAGAGACCATAGCGGTGGACACACACACACAAATATATATATATATATATATCATGGTAATTTTCGGTGTCCACCAAGTAGGAAAAGATCTGAAAAATACTTAAAATATCTTTAAATGAGAAGATCGTTCGGAATTTGCTAAAAACAATATAGTTTTTAAAACATTATTAATAAATGAGAAAGTAAAGAATCCTTTCTTGATAAAATATTGACGCTGTAGAGTGTTCTCATTATAAAACTTAAATATTTATCCAGACGTCCTGAAATTTGTATGAGTTCAGTTGAACTGTTACACGTCACCTGAACTCCGTAACTCGAATCAACGTGTTGTATGTATAATAAATGAACGCGGCTATTCCAGTCGCCACATGTATTTTGTTCAGAGCGGCTTATTTCCTTCTAAACCTCAAATCGCTTCAACTAGGTCGCTACGATTTTATTTCGGGTAGAGCAAGTTAAGATTAAAAATTAAATATTCAGAAACACGATTTACACGTACAGTGAACTCTGGATTATCCGCAGGCGGATTATCCGGTTAGAGGTTTGGCTGTGATTTGTCTTACCCACTCTATTTTGCTTTCTCACAAGGGAACTGTCAACCATTGCATGCCGAAACCTACCTTGAAATTTCTTCGTGAAAGGTGTTGTGATGTACCAGAGCTGTGTACCAAAAAAGTGTCTGCCATTTTTAACTGCAAGGCACATATATTTAAGCTAGAATCCAGCAATGACAGCCCACTAAGGAAAGTAGATAGATAGCCCTGCTTGAGTAGAGCGGAGTGGGTCCCGAGTCTGAAGATTTTTAGGTTCGTAAAATAACCTTAAGTCTGATTAAAGAGGAATCTAAGCAAAATTTACCGACGTTATCATGCTAGTAATACCTTAATTGCTTACAAGATGTCTCATTGGGTCGATATGTTGGTCGCATAACATTCATTTTTGTTGGGAAATATGCGTGACTAAATTAAGGGGGGTATGGGTGAAAATTTGACCACTTGAGATCAAAATTGGCATTTTTTTGTTTTTTTGTACTACAAAATAGCCTGTACTACAATGTATATGTCGGCAACGTTTCAGAGGCCTATGACGCTTCTAAGTGTCCTAAAGTGCTGATTAGGCCTGTATGTTACATTTTGTATTTAAACTGCATGCAAATCTTTAAACTTGTTTTCCCACACTTTTATTTTCACTGCATTTTTGTACATTCAAAATAGAATGGAATTCACAAATGTTGTCCTAGAAGGTTCCAATTTTTACTTCATGTCCTAACAACAATGACTAACAACGTAGTGCATTGGTTTCATGATTGAAGTAGTATTTTAAGAAATAAAAAATATAATGTATGCAATTATTAATTTTTTTTGTGATTACACGCATGAGGTACAACATTATTTGTTTCCCTTTGTATACACATTATAACAATTATAATGCATGATGTTTTTCTAAATATTTTAGGGGTTTTGTAAAAAAACAGACATTTTACTAAAAAATTGTGAAACTCATTTATTTATAATACATGCAAATTTTTTTGGATATCCATCCATCCATAGTAATTCTGCCCGAGGGCAGTTCCTTCACTGCAATCATAACGTTTTCAAGCTATGCTTGCAGCTTTACTAGGGAATTATAGGTGTGGTAGCTTCCCGTTGCTTTCCACACCGATGAAGGATGATGATGATGATAACGATAAGGATTATGATGAAGATGATGGCCATATGATTTCGGGGATCGTTAGGGTCGTAAAGTTTTTTGAATATAATATTTAATAACTCATAAAATAAATGTTAAACACATCATTATTTATTATATAGTGAATGTTTGTTCAAAAAATCAAGTCTCTAGCTCAAAAAATGTAGAAAATAGAAATTTCACCCATCACCCCCTTTAACCTTATCTGGTAACTCCTAACAAAGGAGAGGCTAAGGCCCAAAATTGGGCTGTTGCGGCATTAACTGATTAACTCACTGGCACTATCGAACCCTTAGGTATATGGCTTTCCATACTCTCTGTCTTGAACTAATGTTTTTGAATCGTCCCCTGTATACTCTATTTCCCTCAAATGATGTTTAATGTATTCTCCCACCTCATCCTTGGTCTACCAGCTGGGCGGTTTCCCTCAGGTTTTCATATAAAAACCCTTCCATCCCCTCTTTCATTCCCAATTCGTGCTGCATATTCTGCGTATTGCGGTCTACGAAATTTAACTCTTCTTATTATATCAGATATAATATTATTTAGTCAGGTAACAACGTTTTCACATCTTCTGATAGCTAAATACCAATACAATACAGTCAGTCACATGGCATAACAAATCAAAACAAATTAATTATATATGGCACGAATCACTGTCAACCAATCCGCTCGGTTTATCCATTCATCTTCTCTTACACATCTGCTCTCCATTGCTTTCCAGATACCCTTCATCCATGTTCGTGGTCTTCCCTTTTTTCGTCGTCTTGATGGAATCCATTCTATAAAAATCGTGTAGCTCACTATTATGAAGTCTTCTGCATTCGTCTATCTATTTATCTCTCTTTGATCCAAAAATTTTAACGAGAACATTATTCTCAAACACTAGTAATATTTTCTCCTCCCTAAAATAAGAGTCCATGTTTGGCATCCATATTATATAATATACGACATTATAAATAAAAATAAATCATCTAAATAAAGGGGCGTAGCTAAAAATTGATAAGAATTCTAATAACTTGAACTGATCTGTAATAATTCACATCCTGTCAGATATAAACCGTCATTTGTTTCTCTCTTGTTTCTGTGACAAATGAAAGTCGGAACAATATTAATGTATATATTGCGTGAATAGTTGAAACACACTTGCGCATAATGTTTTAAAAAAATATTGTATAAATCACTTTCAGCTGCAGCTGTTATTTTCTGATTACGTTTTACAGATACTGTACTTAAAGCTATCAGAAAGTTTGAGATTGTTTACACATGCATGTTGAGTGTGCAGATTATAATACAAACAATTCAGAAATGTATACGCAAATTTATATCTTAAGAGATAATTAAAAAAGCTATCATGCTGGAACTGCTTAAACTAAGCGATGTCCATTGCAAGTCCAATTTATTGTTCTATTTTCCTGGTTTATGATGTGTGTATATATATTTATTTATATATATCGCACAAACAAAACAAGCAACACATGCTTTAAACTTTGTTTGGTGGAGCAAAAATATTACAAAAAATAGAAAATTACAAATATATCAAACCATAATTCAGAGCATTTTAACATATGGTGCTGAAGTCTGGCAAATTCCTACCAGGGAAATGAAAATACTTTTAAGTACAGAGCTGCCATGATACCGGATGATGACGATGATGATGATATATATTTATATATATATATATATATATATATATATATATATATCCAGGATTAGTTTAAGTTTTGCATAGAAACTCGTGTCCGGAAACCTACCGATTTTCCGCTACACGCAAAATCACCACACATGCTTTTTCAGCGCCTCTCGCTAGGATAGTTTTGACTAAGGTATTCTGAGTGTCATTCCCGCTCACCTGATGTTCCATGTCTACTGCAAGTTTGTTTACGTGCTATTCAGTTGAGTTTGTGAACCACCCATAAACATTTGTACCTGCACAGTACAGCAGTAATCCTTCACAATAGTACAAGGTGTACGTACTTCATTGTTACTGTGTTGCTGTTATCCATGGCAGGCCCGATTGCGTGGGGAATAATAGTTTATGTATTTATAATAGTTTATATATTTTCAGTTTAATGGTTTTTGAAAGGAGTTGGGACATCAAGAGTCTCTGCAATGCATAATAGCACGCATCTCCAGAATTGAGCCTATGTTTAATTTCTCTGTGCATCTCATTCTTATTTGTGTGTTTCTAGGTATTTGAATTCTGCCACTTCCTCACAATTTCCATCATTCGTCATTAGTTGTACATTTCCGTTATATGATGTGTTTCTAAGTGTGACCATATATTGAGTTTTATTGATATTTATTTCCAGTCCCAATTTCGTAGTGTTACTAGTATGTGCATGTTGGTCTTTAGTATCTCCTCGATCTCGCAGAATAGTTCATCATCATCAGCATAAACTAATAGCTTATTAATACCATTGAGTTGTAGGTCTTCTTCATCCTCTAAAGAGTTGATGGCATGTTCTGGTACAAAATTAAATAGTAGAGGAGACAGTGCATCTCCATGCTTCAAACATTGTGGATTTCAAAAGTGTCCGAAAATTGCTTGCCTACACGCACCCTACTCATAATAATATTAATTTTCGTTTTCCTGATGCTTCTTCAGCTGCTATATAAACATTTTTGTTCATGTGCTGATGCAAAGAAGATTATGTGAAATATTGTAATATCTGCTAACTAAATAAAGTAATAATAATAATAATAATAATAATAATAATAATAATAATAATAATAATAATAATAATAATAATAATAATAATAATAATAATAATAATAATAATAATAATCTGTTTTTGCAAGTTCACACACCAGATATTTATTTTTACCTGGACTGTATAGTACGGTATTTAGAACACATTTTCTGTTATTTCAGTAGCTGTTATTGTATTTGCTAAGCATGACATTCTATATAACAAGGGGATATGATAGAATGGGGAAAAAACTGTGACCTTTTTTCAAATAAACTGTTATTTTCTTACGTTAAACGAGTTGATATGCAAAATCACAAAACAGGAATTTCGTTTGAATAATCAATCAATGACAGCAAATGGAGGTTTTGTTGTGTTTCTGGGAATACAACACAAAGTGCACTATTACGCTCCTGTGAGCAAAACAACTGCGCAAAATTTGTAATTGCAACAGTAACATACCTCCAGGTCGAGTGGCTGAAAAAAATAATAGTGGCCAAAGCGAAAATGGAGGAAGGAATGTAAATATCTGTCGATTGTCGAATGATGAATAAGGTAGAGAAATAAATACTTGTCTGCTAATTGCAAAGTTTACAGTGGTGTAAATCTAGAAGAGCAAACGATAATTTATCATACGTATGCCACCAGTGATTTTCAATTTATCTAGAGGATTTGGAAATCAAGAGTGACATTTTTAGGACTATGCAACGAATAAGATTAAGCTGTTTACTCACAAATCATTATTTAAATATAATTATTTTAAAATATGTATATATTTATTGTAAACGGCGATGTTTGAAAACAAATGAGAAATGTTTGGTTATATTTCATTTGTTCATCACTGCAACTTGATCATACTATTTATTGCCAAATACGATCGCAATATTGTAAGAATGCATCCTAGTCGAGAAAAAATTAAACACATCAAACTGTATATTATAACCAACATTATAGGTTATTAATTAATTTTTCGGAAACAACTCGGTAAAATCAGTATTTAAAAACACAATTATTGAACACGCAATCTATTATCAAATGTGCAGGTCGAAGGAATCTGTTCATTATTTGCTATAAAACGTATTTGTTAGAGAGTCAGTCACTGCAAAATAATGCTCTGACCTGTTCAGAATATTAAAAAGGAGGAGCTTTCTTTATTTTGGTAATCAAAATTCTATAATTATCGAGGTGAAACACGACTGTGATTGGTTGTAAAACAAAATTAATTGAAACGTGTTTGGTCATTGACTCCCATTTGGGGCATGAGTTAAATAGTCTACAAATTTAACGTAGGCCCAAATCTGAAAATGGATGCTATTATGCGAGAAATAGACTCTTGTCGTCCCAACTTCTCTCAAAAAAGTTTAACTGAAAATATATAAAACTGTTATGTTTCCACTTTTATTTTATGGATTCGAAACATGGACTCTTATTTTAAGGGAGGTCAAAATATTGCTAGTATTTGAGAGTAAAGTTCTGTGTAAAATGTTTGGATGAAAGGGATATGAACAGGCAGGCAAATAGAGAAGACTTCTTAACAGTGAGCTATATGATATTTATAGGAAACCAGATATAATAATAATAATAATAATAATAATAATAACAGTTGAATCTCATAGACTGGGATGGGCAGGATATATGGGACGAATGGGAAATGAAATACGGGCATGGAAGTTTCTTTTAGGAAAACCAGAGGAAAACCCCACAATTTGTAGACCAAGAATAAGGCGGGAGAATAACATTAACCATGATTTGAGGGACAATACGAGTATTAATAAAATTCATATCAAATTCCGTTATGGTGAATAGTCATAAGATAGAAACTTAAAACATATACCTTTTAGCAGATGCCGTCGTTCTCAACTGTAGAAAATATTATATTTATAATGTTATCTGGAGGCCTTTCGGAAGTTAACTTCCATCATCAGCAGGATGAGCTTCTGCTACTAGTTGTTTTTTACGAGGATGTAGACTCCAAGTGTCTGTAGCAGCAACAGACGCTTTGTTGCTACTACAAACAGTTCGAGTTACATCGTCGCAAACAACAACTAGTTGCAGAAGCTCATCTTGCTGATGATGGAAGTTAATTTCCGAAATGCCTCCAGATAACATTTTAAATATACTATTTTATCAATGTTGAGGACGACGGCACCTGCGAGAAGGAACATATTTTAAGTGTTTATATTGTGATTTGAGGGAACTATATTAAGTAAAAAAAATAGTATTAAGAACACTTCTTAAAGGTTCTGGAGGGGTATTCGTAATGGACCATACCAGGATTTTTCGAGGTTTTTTCGGAGTTTTCCCTTTTCTCAAATGAATCCCACCAATATCCTCTACTCGTTTTTCCACTCCTATAATGTATATTTCATTTTCATATACGTATTTACTCATTAATATCATATCACTCTTTGATTCATTTTAGGAAAAATAGTCTGGTCTGGCAAACCCGGCTAGGAATGCATGGACAGCTTACATCCGTGCGGCTATATACCTATGGGTTCGATAGTGCTAGTTAGTTAGTTACTAACATGAGTGACGTAGGTAGCACTTGCTATGCTGGTTCTATAACCACAGTGTTCTACAAGAAGTGATCAAATTCTTTACACCCAAGTATAACAAAGCTGCTGTCAGAATCCCTCGTTCCTTTTTCTTTATGACCTGCGTCTTGTCCCGGAAACATATCAGAACCGAGGTGTGGGAAAGGAAGTAAGACGTCCGATAAAAATCGCGATGTTCTACTTTTTCTTTTCATCCTCTCTTGCTGAGAATCACGTCAAAGAGTAGAGGCTTTAACAATGCTCCATTGAAGGAGGCGGAAGTTGGAGATATCACAGAGAAGACGACGAGGCCCGGGCGCTGAAGGACATCGGTACATATCGGATCTTGCCTTTTGGGGATTTGCTTCACATTGTACTGGGAAAATATAATCACAACCAGCATTTATCTTTTTTTTATCTCGATATGAATCGTGTGATTGATATTCTGTAGTTTCAGACAAAATAATCATTTATTTCATACCTTATCCTTTTTCAGTACTTCACGACTTTATAGAAATACCGTCACGCAGGGATTCACGTAACTCCAGCACTTGAAATGTTTCTTGACTCCAATTCGAATACAATCGATAGATACATTGCATCATTCTCCTTTGCATTAATGCTTTGTGTGTCACAGTGAGATATATATTTTGAAACTTTCTCGTAAATTTGTTTTATTTTATATTATTTCCTAATGTCTTTAATTACCTTCTTCAAACAGGTTTTAATCTATTCTATATCATTTTGTCTATTTTGTTTCTCCTTGTACATTTTTAAAATTTTTTTCGTGCCAGAATTAATTATATGGTGTGTACATAAAAATATAGTAGTTTCAAGTAATAATATTATCACTCAGATGAGGCATAGAAAGTTGTGTGTAGATTGAAATGAAACGGGAAAGAAGATACTTTTATTTGTGTGAGTGAGCGGATAGCTTTCTTTTTTTTCTGTTTCTATAGCAACAATAATAACAAAGATGGCAACTCCACAACAGAAAGAGTTTTGTGTTTTTAATTTTGAGAGTTGTAAATCAGTTGTGACAGTTCAACGTACATTTCGTAGGCAGTTTAATCGTGATCCCCCCAATGCCAACAACATCCATCGATGCCATAATCAGTTCGTAACGACAGGTTGTCTGTGTAAAGGCAAAAGTTTAGGACGACCAAGAGTATCTGAGGAGAATGTTGCTGCTGCAACATTTCAAGCGCAAAGTGAGCGTAATCAGTAGGCTTTAGAGCCTGTAACAACTGTAAACGGTAGGGACGCATATGTAAACGTTTTCGTAAGACTTTCCACACTGTCGTTACTGGATTGGTTGTCATATTCCAGATGACAGGGCTTATCTCCAGTGACCTCCTAGATCACCGGATCTCACTCCATGCGATTTTTTACTTTTGGGTTTTGTATAGGACAGAGTCTACATGCTTCCATTGCCTGCTAACTGCTCGAATTGAGAGACGGGATTCGAGAAGCTGTTGCTGCCATCAAACCAGATATGCTTATTAATGTATGGGATGGATTAGCCACAGGTTGGATGTGTGTCATGTAACAAACGGGGCTCACATTGAACACCTATGAACTTATTATGCAAACTGGAGATGTTACTCTTTCATTTAACATGTGTTTCGTTTTTGTAAAAGTTAAAGTACAAGCCTTCATCTTTAAAATCGCTATATTATTTTATGTACACTCAGTATATCTCGAAACTGACCACTAAATGTGTTTATTTTGTTTTCCCCTCTCCCTCTAAGGGGGGTATGGGTGAAAAATTGACCATTTGAGATCAAAATTGGCATTTTTTGTTTTTTGTTCTAAAAATAGCCTGTACTCTAATGTATACGTTGGCAAAGTTTCAGAGGTCTATGGCGCTTCTAAGTGCCCTAAATTGCATCAGAGTTAAAAGGATGCGCCCATTAAATACTACCTGCATGCAAATCTTTAAAATTGTTTTTCTACACTTTTATTTCCACTGCATTTTTATACATCCAAAATTGAATGGAATTCACAAATTTTGTCCTAGAAGGTTCAAATTCTTACTGCATATCCTAAAACAATGAGTTACAAAGTAGTATGTGGATTTCATGATTGAAGTAGTATTTTTCACCATAGTAATGCTGCAATCATGTTATGCTTGCAGCATTACTAGGGAATTGTAGATGTGGTAGCTTCCCGTTGCTTTCCACACCGGTGAAGGATGATGATGATGATGATGATGATGATGATGATGATGATGATAAGGATGATGATGATGGCCATATGATTTCCGGGAGTAGTATTTTAGGAAATAAAAAATAAAATTAAAATTATTATTTTTTTTTTAATTCCACGCAAGAGGTACAACATTTTTGTTCTTTCTTTGTATTCACATTATAAGAATTCTAATGCATGATGTTTTTTTCTAAATATTTTAGGGGTCTTGTAAAAAAATCAGACATTTTACTAAAAAATTGTGGAACCCATTTAATTATAGTAGCTATATGCAAATTTTTAAAAATACAATATTTAATAACTCATAAAATAAATGTCTCACAAGAATGAAACTTAAACACATCATTATGTATCATACAGTGCATGTTCGTACAAACAATTAAGTATCTAGCTCAAAAAATGTAGAAAATAGAAATTTCACCCATCACCCGCCCTTAACTAAAGCTCTGTACAAACTCCTTCGTATATATTCTGTATGTATTATTCCTGTAATTGAACTGCACCCGGGCACGAGCTCTTCGGGTGTTAATACAGTATAGAATTAGTTGAATGATAATTTTTGCACATATTGCAGTTGTGTTATATTGCGGTGGCAAAATGTAGATGAATTTTACCACAGGACAGTGGAAATGACTTTGTGGTGCTCAGACAAGCCCCGTGGTGCGGAAGTCGTGAAAATTACACGCGTCGCGATGCTCATTCGTCTTCATTACTCATTCTCACACCTGGCGGCGCTACTAGCGTTCACCTCTCGACAATTGTAGAGCGACGCGCAAACTTGTAATAAATTTATATTCTCTTGTCATTAAGTAACTTGGAGAACGCCTTCTTCACATCCCTGGCGGGTAATTTAAGGGGTCCAACAATTACTTGACTTTCCTTGTGCCATCACATGTGTCATAAATTACATGGAATATTACGTACGGCAAGAAATAGAATAATAGAATAAGAATAAATTTTATTTATACATAAATGTTCTATTGAACAACTTAGGGTTTAACGTATCTTACTGACAAAAGAATGATACTTACTTACTCACTTACACTATCGAACCCGTAGGTTCATGGCCGCGCGGACATAAGTTCTCAATAAGCGAAATATATGGTCATACACAGAAGCGCAAATATTATAACGAATATTGAGATTTAATGACAAATGAGGGAATTTTGAATAAGTGGTTGAATTGAAATACGTAACTAAATTTTCCATTGAACGTAAAATTGAAAAAAAAATTATATATATATATATAATGGGGCACGCCATAGCGTAGTGGTTATGGCACTACGCTACAAGCCGGAAGGTCGAGGGTTCGAGTCCCGGTGGGGTCAGGATTTTTAAACTGACCCAAACCTTCTGCCGGCACTATGGCCCTGGGGTCGACTCAGCCTCTAACTGAAATGAGTACCGGACGCTTGTTCTGGGGTAAAGGCAGCCGTCACGCAGGGCTGACAACCCGGCTGACATCAAGTGCCGATTGTCAAGAAAAAGTGGGAGCCTTAACCTTCTACTACCCCGAGGGCCTCCTGAGGCCTGTAGTGGGATAACTTTACCTTTAGAGGCCTATAATGAAGCAGCTGTTTTGATAAACGATTATTTGGCATTCTTTGTATATGTTCAAACCAATTACGTTTATTTGTGTGTATTTTATCGTTTATATTATAGATTTGTAGTTCATCTCTGATATCTTGACTCCTCTATTGATCTCTTAGAGATATACCTGCAACTGATCTGAGAAATCTCATTTCTATTGTCTCAATTTTATTTTTATCAGAGATTGTTAAAGGCCAAGTCTCAGACCCGTATGTTAATGTTGGAACGGCTACTGTTTTGTAAAATTTTATTTGAGTTTCCCTTGTGGTCTTATTTCTCAAATATCTTTATTATTATTATTATTATTATTATTATTATTATTATTATTATTATTATTATTATTATTATTATTGTTATTATTATTATTATTATTGTATGATTATTATTATTATTATTATTATTATTATTATTATTATTTATTATTATTATTATTATAAAGCTCTTCTTATGATATTTTATATAATTTAAATGTATTAAGTTGTGATTGTCCAACGCTGTGGTCTCGAGGTAGCGTACTGGCTTGTCACGCAGCGGACACGGGTTCGATTCCCGATAGGGACAGGCTCCTGGATGAGGTTTTTTCGGGGGTTTTCCTCACATATGAGACAAATGATAGGAAGCTTAGGACTCAACGTTCCCCGAAAATCATCCGACCATCATTATTATCCTTATCATAATCATCATCCTTCACCGATGTGGAAAGCAACGAGAAGCTACCACACCTATAACTACCTAGTAAAGCTGCAAAGCATAGCATGAAAATGCTATGATTGCAGTGAAAGACCTGCTCTTGGGCAGAATTACTATGGATGGATTTTAATATAATAATTTTATATAAATTTTGAACTAAAATTTATATTAAACGTACTTTAGTTATATTGTTCAATTTATGTTTTTAGAATTAGATTATGCATGAAAAAAATATTTAATTTAATTTTAAAAATAACTTAATTAGTATATGCTTAATATTTTAATAAAAATAACATAACAGTATATCAGCTATTTTATATGTAAATTAGTTGGTTTATCTTAGATCCTATTTAAGACGGTTAAAAAATCGGATCATGTGGCCCTCAAACCAATTCACCTTAACGACAGTTGCCCTTTTCAAAAAAAAAAGGTTGGACACACCTGATCATCATCATTATTATTATCATTATTATCATCATTATCATTATCACCATTATTATCATTATTATCACCATCATCATTATCATCATCATTATTTTTATTATCATTATCACCATCATTATGATCATCATTATCACCATTATCACCATCATTACTATTATCATCATTATTATGATTATCATTATTATTATTATTATTATTATCACCATCATTATCATCATCATTATTTTTATTATTATAATTATTATTATCAGTGTCATTATTATCACCATCATTATTATCATCATTATCACAATTATCACCATCATTACTATTATCATCATTATTATTATCATCATTATCATTATTATTATCATTGCCATTATCATCATCATCATTATCATCATCATTATTTTTATTATTATCAGCATCATTATTATCACCATCATTATTATCATCAGTATCACCATCATTACTATTATCATCATCATTATTATCATTATTATTATTATCACCATCATTATCATCATCATTATTATTATCACCATTATTATTATTATCACCGCCATTATCATCATAATAATAATAATAATTATTATTATTATTATCACCATCATTATCATTATTTTTATTACTATCATTATTATTATTATTATTAGGTCAACAAATGGCCTAAATTCGTGAATGTACTATGATGATCATTATTATTATTATTATTATTATTATTATTATTATTATTATTATTATTATTATTATTATTATTATTATTATTATTATTATTATTATTATTATAGAGCTCTTCTTATGGTACTGTATATAAATTTGCATGTATTAAGATGTGATTCTATAAAATTTTACTTTTGAATGATTATCATGCAATGAAGATGGTTACATTTATTTACTTGTACAATAATATAATTATTCATAACTATTTTGGATTTTGTAGGAACCTTTGCTTGAAAAGCCATTGTATCGACTTATTTTGTATGGAAAAGTGTTAGAGTAGAAATTCGACTCTCCTCGATTTAATAACTTTGGGAAAGGAAATAATATTACGAGTTGCTGTGAGAAGTTTTTGTTTATGTTCTTATGCAGACCGGAAAGTCGGTTACTGTTAAAATTAACGACTTTCCGCATAAAGTGGGGCAGTTACTTTTTTGTTATGAAATAAATGACGTCGCTGGAGTAAAGTGCTACCTTGGAGTCCACAGGGAAAACGTGCAAAATTATTTCACTGCAAAAGTGACATATGTTCTTTTAACATAGGCTTAGATTATACTTTTCTTCCCTCTCTTATCAATAACACAGGACGTTTGAAGGAAAAGGTCCAATAAGAGACAAAATAATAATAAAATCTTTTATAAAATAATTTATTTTAAATACGCCAAGTCCGGGATCAACATTACCAAAATAAATTGAATAGTTGTCTCGAAAATAGATGTATCCCACAATAATTCGAAAGTTGAGTTTTAAGTGGATTAATGATCTATCCAGAGAGTATCAAGGCGTGGTACATGTAAAATTTTCCATACTCTCTTCCAGGCATATTTTATTTATTTTTAAATGTTGTATTTAAAGCGAATAGTGATCTATATGTAACAAAATGACGGAAGCAGTTAGTCAAGTTATGAGAAGGAGTGCAGATAAACAATTATTGCACATGTGCAAATTCATTCCACCACAGTTCCGTGAATTCTATCAGAATCCTAGAGAAATTGAGTGAAAATAAGAAAGACATCAAGAATGTAACGAAATAACAATAAATAGAAAATAAATTCTAAAAACTGACTAAATTAGAAATTTTTCTAACTGAATCAGCGTTCAAATACGTATTTTCTATTTCTTATTATAGCATTTTAGTTAAATATGTGTCAGATCATGTCTCCACTTTATACAGATAAATCACTTTTGCACCCTAGTCTGTATTAAATTGTTAATATTTAGTTACTAGCATCTTATTTTGCATTCAAATTGGCTTGTACATGATTCCAATAGAATTAGAGATTAAAACGTATATGATATAATAAAGGTAATAGAGTATTTGAGAATAAAGTTCTAGGGAAATTTTTGAACCAAAGAGAGATGAACAGACAGGTGAATGGAGAAGACTGCATAACAGTGAATGACATAGTCTTATAGGAAGCCAGATATAATGAGAATAGTTAAGTCTCATAGACTGCGATGGGCAGGACATGTAGCACGAATGGGGAATGAAAGACGTGCATGGAAGCTTTTCGTAGGGAAACCAGAGGGAAAATGCCCAGTTGGTAGACCAAGAATGAGGTGGGATAATAACATTAACTATGATTTGAGGGAAGTAGATTATACAGGGAATGATTGGAAAACATTGGATCAGGATAGGGATGTATGGAGAGCTTATGTCCGCGCGGCCATGAACCTATGTGTTTGATAGTGCCAGTGAGTTAGTTAGCCTCAAAATGAACATTGTATGTTTTTTATTTGTTTTCCCAACCAATTTGTAGTTTGTGGATTAGATCTCTTTACGGGGTAACTATTCAATTGTAATAAATAAAAAACTAATAAAGATTTTGTAATGTCCTTTGTTGAAAAACCAAGATAAACTCAATGACCCAGTTTAAGCAATCTCAGTTAAAGTATAACTGCTTGTTAAGATAATTTAACATAAACTTAACAGAATTTAGCATTCAGTCAACACTGGTTAACACCAACGATCTGTTAAAACTCTCAGTTAGCTTAACTATTCTCTTCCGAGCAATCAAATCTTATAACTATTTGTTAGCTGAAATTAATTGATCGTGCATTAGATACAATCAATGCACGTGCAGAAATTAATCAAGTACAGTGAAGCAAATCTTCTTCTTCTTCACTTAAAGGTTTAGGCGAGTCGCCTGTTCCAAATTCACAATGATTCCTTCCATCTCTTCCTAGGTTTTCCTACATCCCTTAATCCTTTTGGTTTATAATGATATGCTATCTTGGGCAATCTTGTTTTCTTTCATTCTCTGAACACGCTGTTCCCAGCCGATGCGGTGCTGCTGAATTCTATTATTACATAAAACTTTCCTCATTAGAGGATTGCCACAAGGGCAATGTGATACAGACAATTAATGTTCAAAATTGATGAAATACATTTTGTAAATTATATTGTATTGTAAGCCCATGTTTTCCCTTAACAGATATTTAGGCGCTCTCCCCCTACAGGGAAGAATTCGAACCATACTAATTTTGTTACACTTGTTTTCGTATAGATGTCATTTTGAGTGGTCCGTGGTCAGCGTTCCGCCTCATACTGACATCTAGGAAACCAAGGTAGTACTAGGACGGGAAAATTCGGTAAATTTTGCTTAGAGGCCTTTTCATTCAGTCTTAAGGATTTTTAACGAGCCTAAAAATCTTCAGACTCGGGACCCACGGCTTAAAGTCCCTCCCGGAGGACTTGCTCCCTGGATTTTTCCGTCCTAAAAAATCCATTGACCCCGGCCGGGTTTGAACCCGCGACCAGAGGCAAAGAGCATAACCGCTAGTCCACCGCGGCCGATACATTACAAAAATTTAAATTGTAATTGAAGTATATTCTATAAAGTAGAAATTTTATAAAAATGGTTTCTTAAAATTGAAATTGATCCTCTAATGGCAGCGTTGGCAATTATTTTAGAAAGATGCACTCTGTACAAATCTAAGAAATTCCAAAATTTAACTAACAATCTGGTATAGTACCTTTTGCCCCGATCATCAACCCTGTGACAGTTATACTATCTAATTGGTATTTATCTTTGTAATAGTCAACTGTTGGCTTATATATGGCTTTCTTTTCAGAGTCAACTTCCTCAGGTTGGCCACTATGAGTCTCAAAACGAATTGTGGGATCTAATATCATACCAATTTTAGAAGATGATCCAAATTCAATAATATCTATTCGTCTATTACTCCCATTAGTGGCCACATAGAATTACAGTAAAACCTGTCTATGAAGGAACATGACGGTTCCTTAAATATATTTCCGTTTTGGTAGTTTTCCTTCTTATAAAGGGTTCCCAAATTACAAGCTTGAATTTTCTCACGCAATGTAAGGGTTTTACATACAATCATTAAAGATATAACGTATTGACTGAAATACAGACGAAATGGTGTATGAAACACAGCTCAGTTTGCACGGCAATACAAAACAAATTTATTACACAAAATCGAGAAGGAATTCAACTACAGGAAGACTGAAGAGTTCCCCAACTCCCTCGCAGGTAACGTAAGCAGGCAAGGAAAAGCGAGGGATTCCCCGCTGTCACACATAAGCAAGAGTATCCCCGTAATACAATGGTAACACAAGAAGGTGAAACGATGTAATGGAGAAAGCGTCTTATGTAGAATTTTCACGTGTGGTCATTAATACTGTAATTAGAATGTGCTTAAGAATAATTTTCCGTCTTACTGAAGTAAAAATGAACTATTGATATTTTAAAACCATTCCATTTCCGCGTTATGAAGGTTTCCGGCTTATACAGGACGATGTTACATATAAAATCGTGCCGTTCTGGAGATTTTTTCGTCTCTACAAGTTTCCTTCTTATAAAGGTTTCGGCTAAGGCAGGTTTTACTGTATAGAATATATTTATAATGCACGTCTTATTTCTTCATTGCTTATGTGGTCCAATTTTGTGCATCCTTTCGTTCTTCTTAGAAAGGTAATTTCTGCACTTTGTATTCTACTCGAACTCCTCTTATTTGTTACCCAGGGCTCACTACCGTATAAAAGTACCGGTACCGCCATTGTTTTGTAAAACTTAATTCTGTATCCTTCCTTGTTTTATGTTTTAGTGTGCTATGAATGGTGCCACATATCATTTGAAATTTGGATAACTTGAAGCAAAGAAAACATGAAAATATGAAAAAGAATACGAAAATGAAAACTTTCTTCGAAGCCTCGTCTTCAGCTTTCAACACTACTCCTTTAGTTCCTTTATTTTCGATTACTGTTTTATGTTTGGAGATAATTTCCAAAAGTAGGTTTCTTTCGAAAGAAAAGTAATATTGTGATTACGCATTCTCTTATTCCCTGGCTTTTCAATCTTGCTATTTGTATTCACGATTACAGAATGAAAGCGAAGGATGTATTTCAGTTTATAGTACACAACTAATAGTGTATACTTGATTTTATACTCTCAGAAAGATAGATTTGTAATTGCAGAGTTAAGAAATAGATTGCTTAGATAAATGACAATTACAAAATTCTCCCAACTTACAAAACAAAGGAGACAATCGATGATACTGATCAACAAAAGAGAAACTTTTTTTTTTGTCTCGAAAGAAAAATATGTGATGCTGATAGTATTTTCTCTGCTGAATTCAAATATGATTTCAGTTTTCTCCATCACGCAAGGTTTCCGAGAGACAGGAATTCATAATTTCAAACACTTTAATATTTTCTACATTCGTAACTACACAATATTCGAACATTCGGACTCAGCTAGGAAGTAGGAAATTGCGATTTTCTGCTAGGCCTATATTTCGCCTGTGGAGCATCCCTCTTGATGGTCCAACCATAATCGGCCAGCATATTAGGATTCCATTTGCCTTGATATATCTTTTCCATAGCTGAAATCATTTGAGTTAGCTCATTTGGTTTTATTTTATAATGGACAAATGGACGAAAAAACGTTTATTAAAAAATAATTATTTAAATCCATCAATGAAACAAATAAAAATACTGTGGGTGATGGAGAAATTCCGAATACATATTTGAAAACACGATAAAAAACTGAATGAAGTACAACTATTGGTACTCATGAGACAAAAACCATGTTGGCCAGTGTAATCTCTAGGGAAATGATTTTGACGTGCGGCACCTTCACAAAAATATAGCTGTTTTCATACAAATAATTCAATATATGTAATTGGGGAGGATGAAATATAGCGATATGAACACAATTTGTTGAAAAGTGTCTTGAGATTACTACATTTCGCACGTATCCCTCTCTTTTTTGTACTTCAACATCTTTTCCTCCGCGTATTAAAAGATAGGACAGAAAAATTTATATTTTTTCTTCTTGAACAGCGTTTTAAAATCTCAGTCAGGAGTCAACAATATTAAATAAATATTAAAATATAATTTATGTAATTTATACCTCAGGAACAATTGCCATTCTGCAGTGTGAAGTCAAATTTAAATTTCAACAGTGTTGCTGTAACAGTTTAAAATAAGTTTAGATAATATTGGCAATAATTTAACAGTTTTCTATCTATCGACTTGCTGTTGGCTGTATTTTATTAGTCTGAACTACAACGTATTTTTATTAGTATTACAACTGGGTTTTACAACAATAACATAACAATGTTAAGAAGGATAATTTGTATGCACTTCCAAAAGAATTCAATACACAATTTATCGAAATTGAAGGCATCATTCTTCGATGTTCCATCTGCGAAGTATATATTGACATAAACTAAAGAACTATGAATTACCTCTTTATGGACTCTATAAAGAAGAAACATTTGGTGCAAAATTATGTAAACTGAGTTCATGTAACTGGTTTAAACCTTAATACAATTATTTTTTTGTTTGCACCTTTTTTGTATGTATTTTCAGAACATTTCCCCCCCCTTTTGCGACCAAAATTTGCACCTTAAAATCCCTTCCCTAATAATCACATCATGAAACTGTTCATAAATTAAAACGAACGTGTTTCTGGTTACAGTTGTGGCCAACATTCTACTGCTTTTTGATTTACCATTCAGTTTGCTAACTGCCTGTTGAAATGTGAAATAAAATTTTGGCTAAACGCAATATTGTTATAATTTCATTAATTAGTTTAGTAACATTTGGTTAAGCGTGTATTAACAAGCTTGAATAAACTGGGCCAACACGTGTTATGGTGACAACAATTAAATAACGTAATTTTAATGTTTTTGTAGTGACAACAATGAAATTACACTATGTCTCATGTTTATTTTAATTTTACGTTTTATGGTGCCAACAATGACATTACGTAAATTCTCATATTTAATCAATTTGTTTGTGTTGACGTGTTCCAACAAGATGGAGCTTCATCACATTATGGAAGGAAAATATGCTCAGGGTTTTTAAGCCGAGAAAAGTCGTCTCTAACAGGGTTTAAACTCGCGAAATCTCGGAATCAGAGGTGAACATCTGGAAATATATGACCCGGGATCGTTAATCGGAAAGCAGGCATGCTAACACCTGATACAGGGTGACGTATCTAACACTAGATCTTGACAATATAGTACATGGTAAAGTTGGGAAAAGAGAGAATGCTTGTGAGTAGCTATGAATCTTGGATATGTCTCTTATACCACTCTCCGTGTTCTGGCGTCGCGACGTGTTTCTGTACCACGTCACAAGTTATATAGTAAATTAATCCGATGTAATGAGCTTTGCGACTCCTCAACACTGGGTAGCGCACTTTAAAAATTTAAACTTGTAAAGTTTACACGTACCAAAGTGCATCAGTAGAAACCCAACACAAGCGCATTACACAATGTTATAGAATTCGAAGATAAATGATAATCATCATCATCGTAACTTCACGGTTTTGGCGATTCGCCTGTTCCGAATTCCCAATGAGTCTTTCCATCTCTTCCTAGGTCTTCCTACATCCTTAATCCCTTTGGTTTATAATGATATGCTATCTTGGGCAATCTTGCTTCTTCCATTCTCTGAACATGCTCTTCCCAGCTGACGCGATGTTGTTGAATTCCATCATTTATTGAATATGTTTTTGTAATTCACTTCTTATGTAGTCTAATTTTGTGCATCCTTTGGTCCTTCGCAGACAAATCATTTCTGCACTTTGTATTCTACTCAAACTCCTCTTATTTGTTACCCAGGACTCACTACCGTATAAAAGTACCGGTACCGCCATTGTTTTGTAGAACTTCAATCTTGTATCCTTCCTTGTTTTATGTTTTAGTGTTCTATGAATGGTGCCCCATATAATTTGAAATTTTGATAATTTATTGTCTATATAATTTCTTGTTCCATATCTAGAAATCAATTCACAACCTAAATGATTAAAATTTAACACTTGTGATATACATTTATTTTATATTACTATTTTCGACTTTATGGGAGACTTTCCTAAAACGGACATTATTTTTGTCTTCTTTATAGATATTTTAAAATCATACTCTTTACTTATTTCATTTAAACAGAGATAATTGTAAATCGTTTTCTGTATTTTGCATTAAAATAATATCGTCAGATAAACGATAATATACATATATAGTCATTTTATATAGGAAGAACAAACAGAAGTTTTAACATCAGATTTAAAGAACATTTTCGAGACTTTATTCACGCAGAAGGAAAATCAAGCTATGCAAAACACGTTATTCATGAAAAAACATCGTATGTTAGATATTGAAGACACCCCTAACAGTAATGCGCAGAGAAAATAATCCAGCGAAGATAAACGTATTCGAGGAGATGGAAATGTTGAAGGCAGTCAACAACAACGACCATCTGATAAATGAAAACGCACCCAGTACGTGTAACCCCCTCTACCAGATCTTCAGAGAAATACCAGTTTTGAATCCTGCTGATGATGGGATTATTACCGAAAGCGCTACGGATAATTAGCTAATAAAGTTGAGGAGACGGACCTTTTAGGTAAATATTTCATAATTTTGTGTTTTAATTTTGATTAATACCTCAACTGAACTTCATCATGAATCTTATTAATGTTAGATAGTAATTGTATTTTTGACATTCGTCTGATGAAGATATAATGTAATGAAACAGCTGTTATATTGAATTTTCTTCTTTTGTTTAACCTGTCACATTACAGGTACTTTTACGTGCCACACGCCACTCGGGCCATTGACACGACCTGTCGGGAGAGGGATTTTAACTACGGATCACATACATACTTTTTTGACCACACAAGATTGTGAAGCGCTCTCCAGTGCCTACTCCGAGACAACACAACATCAAGAAGAAACATACCATTGGTCTTGTAAATAAAAAATAAGATATCCCTTTTACAACTTCAAAGAGGAAATACATATCTTCATAAGTCCTTAAAACTTATCTAATATATAAAATGAATGAATGTTTGTTTGTTGTTTGTTTGTTTGCTTGTACTTTATGCACGTCCATACCGTTGATCCGATTGTGATGGAACATTTTGCAAAATGTTCAGGAGATTCCGGGATGAACATAGGCTATAAGAGAGTTATGGTACTGAACTCCTACACCTTTAAAAAGCCCTTTGTAGTAAAACGTGAAAAAAGTAGATATTTGGACGCTTAAATGGTTTACGCTGCCTAAACCATAACAAATGCACAAAATTAATATACGCTGATTTGAATATCTCAAAAGCTCTACAAAAAAGTCCGCGACAGCATATGTTTATCTCTTACGGATAACTCACAATAACCATTTTTGCCTTTCATTGATGCCAAGAAGATCAAGACAAGCACGTAGATTCCTGTGCAACCATAGCAGCACATGGCGGGTATTCTTTTACGGATAACTCACAATAACGGACAAAACCGGATAATCATTTCGGGGAATCTTAAAATAATTACGATATAAATTTATAATTATTTTAAATTTTACTTATTCAACAAATCATAAGAAATGCATTAATTTTCGTCTTTCAGCTCATTTATACCAAGAAGAACGGGATGAGCAGATCCCGGACAACGCCGCGTAAACAGCGCGGGATTTCTAAAAATAATTAGGGTATACATTTTTCACCTTACTTATTTACTAAACATAAAACACATTCTTTTTCGTATTTCAGCTCATTTATGTCAAGAAGATAGGGAGAAGTAGATTTCCGGACAACGCCGGGTAATCAGCACGGTGTATCTAAAAAAATGTAAATTTATAATTATTTATCCGTATAGGTATTCAACGAAACATAAAAGCACATTAATTTTCATTTATTTAGGCGTCGCAGCGCACGCCGGGTATTATCTAGTATTTTATATGCAAGGAGAGAACACCATAAATGTTGAAATGACAACCTGGGGCATGGAATAAAAAATACATCAGAAATGAGGCTAACTCACTGGCACTATCGAACCCATAGGTTTATGGCTGCGCGGACATAAGCTCTCTATGCATTCCTATCCTGAGCTAATGTTTTCCAATCATTCCCTGTATAATCTGATTCTCTCAAATCATAGTTGTTAATGTTATTCTTCCATCTCATTCTTGGTCTATCAACTGGGCGTTTTTCCTCTGATTTTCCTACAAGAAGTTTCCATGCACGTCTTTCATTCCCCATTCTTGCCACATGTCCTCCCCACCGCAGTTTACGAGACTTAACTGTTCGTAGTATATCTGGTTTCCTATAAAGACCACGTTGTTCACTTTTATGTAGTCATCTCTATTCGTCTGTCTGTTCATCTCTCTTTGGTCCAAAACTTTATTCTCAAATACTCGTAATCTCCTTTCCTCCCTTAAAGTAAGAGTCCATTTTTAGTAACCATATAATATAACTGGTAGAATAACAGTTTTATATATTTTCAGTTTAACGTTTTTTGAAAGAAGTTGGATCGACAAGGGTCTCTGTAAAGCATAATAGCACGCATTTCCAGAATTGAGCCTATGTTTAATTTCTTTCTGCATCTCATTCCTATTTGTGATTATTGTACCTAGGTATTTGAATTCAGCCACTTCTTCAAAATTTTGCTCATTTGTCATTGGCTGTCCATTTCCATTATATAATGTATTTCTATGCGTGACCATATATTTAGTTTTATTGATATTTACTTCCAGTCCCAGTTCCTTAGTGTTAGTCAATAATGTGTGCGTATTTGCCCTTAATATCTCCTCGCTATCGCCCAATAGTACCACACGAACAGCATAAGCTAACAACTTACTAATACCACTGTGTTGTAGGCCTTCTTCAGCCTCCAGAGAGTAAATGAGATGCACAAAGGAATTAAACGTAGGCTCAATTCTGGAAAGCGTGTTATTATGCATTACATAGATGCTTGTCGAGCCAGATAGAAGATAAGATGCTAAGAGATGCTTTAAACATAAGTTCCTATTTGTTTGATGTTTAAGTTATATCCATCCATCCATAGTAATTCTGCCCGAAGGCAGATCCTTAACTGCAATCATAGCATTTTCATTCTAAGCTTGCAGATTTACAAGGGAATTGTAGGTGTGGTAATTTCCCATTCTTTCTACACCGGTGAAGGATGATGATGATGACCATATGATTTCGGGGACCGTTTGGGCCTTAAAGTTTTCCTGACGTTTGTCTTACAGGTGAGGGAAAATCCCGATAAAAACCTTACCCAGAAAAATTGCCCCGATAGGGGATCGAACCCCGGCTCGCTGCGTGACAAGGCAGGACGCTACCTCGAGACCACAACGGTGGACTAAGTTTATATAAAGATACAAAAATAGTAATAGAAATAAATGGTAAATTAACAGAAGAAATTAGAACTTATTATTGTTTTAAACAGGGGTGTAGCCTTTCCCAACACTTTTTAATATATATTTAGACGTTATTCTTGATGAATTGAAACAATTATAAGGGATTCAAAATTGGACGACATAAAACATTGAATGAATTATGTTTTGCAGGTGATATAGTGTAATTTGGAATGGGGTTTTTAGTCCGAAGGAGGATCATATCCGCTATCCGAGGCTATTATTCTACCAGTTATATTATATGGTTGCGAAACATAAACTCTTACCTTATGGGAGGAAAGGAGATTACAAATATTTCAGAATAAAAGTTCTTAGGAAAATTTTTGGACCAAAGAGAGATGAACAGACAGGTGAATGGAGAAGACTGCATAACAATGAACTACATGGTCTTTATAGGAAGCCAGATATAATGAGAACAGTTAAGTCTCGTAGACTGCGATGGCAGGACATGTGGCACGAATGGGGAATGAAAGACGTGCATGGAAGCTTCTTATAGGAAAAGCAGAGGGAAAACGCCCAGTTGGTAGACCAAGAATGAGGTGGGAGAATAACATTAACTATGATTTGAGAGAAGTAGATTATACAGGGGGTGATTGGAAACATTGGCTCAGGATAGGGATATACTGACAGCTTATGTCCTTGCGGCCATAAACCTACGGGTTCGATAGTGTCAGTGAGTGAGTGAGTTAGTTAGATTAAATAGTGTTTATTTCTGACAGAGGTCAGGCTACAAAAATCAATATATCAGTTATAATATATGTAAGTAATATAATATTATGATTTCAAAATTAAAAACTAAAGTAATTGCGGTCCATGGAAAGTATCCAGTAAGAACGAAAATAGTAATAGAAGATAAAATGTTGGAACTGGTTTCACACTTCCAATATTTGGGCTGCGATATAACTTATGAAGAAGAACAAGATATAAATAAGAAATATGGACATTTCAACGTATTTGTTGAACAATCAGACGAACACTGAGAAACAAATGAAGAAGAAGGATACGCAGCTAAGATTTTACTCAACGATGGCACTACCAGTGGCGATGTATGGAAGTGAGGCCTGGGTCCTGTAGGAAAAAAAAAAGTAAAATCCAGGCAGCGGAAATGAGACTCCTACGGGCTGTGAATGGTTGTACAAGAGAAGAACATATTAGAAATGAAAATATTATAAAGCAACTAAAAGTACAACCACTTCTTCAACAAATTAGAAGAACACAGGAACAATTGGATAGAACATCTGCAAATAATGACAGAGGATAGGATACAAAAGATTGCACTGATTATAATCCTGGAGGACGAAGATCGGTGGGAAGACCAAGAAAGCGCTGGGCTGAATATACGTGAGATCGGAACAGGCAACGACCTAATCCGTGAAGTTGATGATGATGATGTGTTTGATGTTGATGGGATTTTAAAGCGTGGTTTTTCTTTAGTGATAAGGCGGTAAGTCGCGTGTGTGAAGGATGTGATTTATAAAGACTTTGTCCAGTATAAATCTGCCAAACACAAGTCAAATTATTTGAAAAGGCTTGGAGATATTTCAGAGATATCTCTTGCTCCACGGCCTGTTCTTTGTCTCTATTAACGGAGCAGGAGTTTCACCCTGTGTGAGTGTGAGTTATGAATGAACTTTGTTCTGCGAAACACAACACGCAGAGTTTCGTGACTCCGGCCACGCCAACATCCCACCATCACTCCTTATTCATCAGCTCCTCATTGTCTTTTAAATCAAGAGGCAAAAATCACCGAGGAACCATCCTATAACTCGAGATCAAATGTATAACTAACCCACTAACACTATATATTTTGATAATAATAATTACAGGGGTTGTAGAGGTGACTTAGTAGATAAAGTTTTGATAAGGAACGCATTCAAAACACTTTTAAAATTCATATTAAAGCACTGTTGAGGTTATGTAATGCGTAGGGCTAGGATTTTTATGTAATAAAATATAAGATTGCAATGTAGATAGTATAATTATTCAACTGTTTGTATAGGAAACTTAAATAAAAGACAGTCGTAAGTCTAACTTCTCATTACACTATTCAACTGTTTGTGTGTGAAACCAAAACAAAATACAGTCGTAAGTCTAACTTATCATTATACTATTCAACTGTTTGTGTGTGAAACCAAAAACAAAGACAGTCGTAAATCTAACTTCTCATTATACTATGTTGCAATCTTAACATTTAGTACATAAGAATCCTAGCCCTAGTAATGATATATGAAACTATTCGCTATAGTTTTAAATGTTCAATGCATTTTTCCAGAAACCGGATTTAAATTACCGTAAATTATATACCGGTATTGTATTTTCAGACATTCAAAACAAGCAAAAGATAACGACACTTGAGATCACAATAAGGGCGAAGATAAGGGTGAAGACCAAAACACATTCATCTACTATTCATAAATGTTAATAAAATATTACTCTGCCAAGGGATGTACAAAATATTGCAAAATATATAACAGCAGAGTTAAGCGAGTGTACCTCATCTTCTGAGTTGAAGGCCATTTAATTGCCGGCGAGTCTACCTCGTCTTTTGAGGCGAATGGGTTAAAAATAAGATTGGTACCTGGTAAGTCAGTCGTCCTCAACTAAATTATTGAAGTTCATCGAGTAATTCCAATATGGAGGCCTTTCGAAAACAATGTTTTATCTTCTGTATTTTAACTGGTACTAGTTTTAATGCAGAATATGAAACATTGTTTTTGAAAGGCCTCCATATTGGAACTACTTGATGAAGTTTAATAATTTAGTTGAGGACGACTGACTTACCAGGCACCAATGTTATATTTAATATCTTAAGGAACGCATGTCCAGAAACGTAAAATTTCGATCTAAAGTAGTTAATACTTATAGTACTATTGGGCGATACCGAGGAGATACTAAAGGCCAACACGCACCCACTATTGAGTAACACTAAGAAATTGGGACTGGGAAGTAAATATCAATAAAACTGTATATATGGTCACACATAGAAATACATTATATAATGGTACTGAACAGAGTAATCATCATCAGCAGCATCAAGGATTAAATCTGTTCCGATCACATGCTAAATTGGGCCGTCCATCTTTTATTGGGTCTTATAACATTTCTTCATCCTAGTGGTTTGTAATGAAGAATCTGTTTTGGAATCCTGTTTTTTTTCTATTTTATTCACGTGGTAAATAAATTTAATTAGGCTATATGTGTGGCACCATAAATGCAAGTCTGAAAGGAACTAGAAAGGGGACACTTTTAAAATTTTATGAAACAATGGTGGTTCCAACACTGCTATATGGATTGGAACACCGGGTCTTAACCAAAAACCAAGAACGAAGAATATAAAGTAAAGTGATCCCACAACAGGCCCGCAGGCCCTTGGGGTAGTAGGAGGTTAAGGCTCCCACTTTTTTTAGACAATCGGCACTTGATGTCAGCCGGGTTGTCAGCCCTGCGTGACGGCCGCATTTACCCCCAGAACAAGCGTCTGGTACTCATTCGTTAGAGGCTGAGTCGACCCCAGGGCCATAGTGCCGCCAGAAGGTTTGGGTCAGTTTAAAAATGCTGACCCCACCGGGACTTGAACCCTCGACCTTCCGACTTGTAGCGCAATGCCTTAACCACTACGCTACGGCGTGCCCCCTAAACTTCAGAAATGAGGTTTCTGAAGAGTGTGGCTGGCTATACAGGGTGTAACATAACTCAACGGCAACATTTCAGGAATGCGTTCCTCATATGGAGAGAATAAAAAAAGTGTATTACAACACGGGTCCGGAAATTGATAATTACAGAGTTATTCGAACTTTTATGAATGTTAGTGCATGGCGACCAAATTGAAAGGGACTTGTTGGAGCGCTCTGTTCTGTCAGATGAAATGTTCAAAGTGGCCTCCTTGTGCCTTAATACAGGCATATTATTCATTTGTGTACATCACAGCAGCCTACAATCAACAGAAAACAGACTGTCAATAACTACTGTAAACCTTAACCTAACATTCATAAAAGTTCGAATAACTCTGTAATTATCATTTCCGGACCCATGTTGTAATACACTTTTTTTATTCTCTCCATATGGGGACCTTATTTGTGACAGAAGCCTACAGTCAACAGAAAACAGACTGTCACTGACTACTGTAAATCTTTAATAACCTAACATTCATAAAAGTTCGAATAACTCTGTAATTATCAATTTCCGGACCCATGTTGTAATACACTTTTTTATTCTCTCCATATGGGTACCTTATTTGTGACAGAAGCCTACAATCAACAGAAAACAGACTGTCAGTGACTACTGTAAATCTTTAATAACCTAACATTCATAAAAGTTCGAATAACTCTGTAATTATCAATTTCCGGACCCATGTTGTAATACACTTTTTTATTCTCTCCATATGAGTACCTTATTTGTGACAGAAGCCTACAATCAACAGAAAACAGACTGTCAGTGACTACTGTAAATCTTTAATAACCTAACATTCATAAAAGTTCGAATAACTCTGTAATTATCCATTTTCGGACCCATGTTGTAATACACTTTTTTTATTCTCTCCATATGGGGACCTTATTTGTGACAGAAGCCTACAGTCAACAGAAAACAGACTGTCACTGACTACTGTAAATCTTTAATAACCTAACATTCATAAAAGTTCGAATAACTCTGTAATTATCAATTTCCGGACCCATGTTGTAATACACTTTTTTATTCTCTCCATATGAGTACCTTATTTGTGACAGAAGCCTACAATCAACAGAAAACAGACTGTCAGTGACTACTGTAAATCTTTAATAACCTAACATTCATAAAAGTTCGAATAACTCTGTAATTATCCATTTTCGGACCATGTTGTAATACACTTTTTTTATTCTCTCCATATGAGGAACTTATTTGTGACAGAAGCCTACAATCAACAGAAAACAGACTGTCAGTGACTACTGTAAACCTTTAATAACCTAACATTCATAAATGTTCGAATAACTCTGTCATTATGAATTTCCGGACCGAAGTTGTAATACACTTTTTTTTTAATTTCTCCATATGAGAAACTCGTTCCTGAAATTTTGCCGTTGGGTTATGTTACACCCTGTATAATAACAGATCGAAAACGAAATGAATGCCCTAGTAAAGTCACCTAATAATGAGCAAAATTTTAGCTCTCAAACAGAAATGTTGTAATCCGTCAGATAGGAGCTACAAGTTTGAGATGTAAACACGGTCCTGCGCAACAGTTTGCCAACTCAAATTGCTTTAATCCTTGTTACTTCCAACTTGTGTTAAGTCCCCCAAGATGCTACCAACAGATATTGCCAAGATTATCTCTGCTTTTCAAAACAACTTAATCCTCAATTCCCTCTCAGCATCTAGGGTTTACTTTTTTCTCATAATGAAGTCAATATATTTTAACTAACTAACTCATTGGCACTATTGAGCCCGTAGGATCATGGCCGCGAGCACATAAGCTCTCCAATCATCCATATCCTGAGCTAATATTTTCGAATCATACTCTTTATAATCTGCTTCCCTCAAATCATGTTAATGTTATTCTCCCATCTCATTTTTAGTCTACGAACTGAGCGTTTTCCCCCTGGTTTTCCTACAAGAAGCTTGCATGACCCTTTTTCATTCCCCATTCGTGCCACATGTTCTGCCTATTACGGTCCATGAGACGTAACTGTTTTTTTATATCTGGTTTTCTATTAAAAAAATGTGGCTCACGTTATGTAATCTTCTCCATTCGCCCCTGGGGATGATTGGAAATTATCATCTCAGGATAAGTATGAATGGAGAACTTATGACCGCACGACCATAAACCTAAGGGTTCGATAGTGCCATTGCGTTAATTATTTTTGAATTCAAGTTTTAATAGTAGCTAAAGTATTTAGAGTCTTCCTCAGGAAAAATTCCAATAATTACGAATATTGTGTTGCAATGAATTTGTTTGTATCTCAAACTATATCTCTTCTGAGTTGAGTTCTAGTTATAATGTAAACAAACCAGATGTTTGACTGCATATTAATTTTGTCGAATAATGGTTTTACCTTTAAACTTGTAAGAAAATGTAGTTCCCCTCTCTAATACTCGAAATAAATCATCATCATCACTCCAGGGATTAGGCAATTGCCCGTTCCGACTTCATAATGCATCAGCCCCACGTCTTCTAGGTCTTCCAACATCACGTCTTCCTCTTGCTTGATAATTTCTTGCTAACAATGGATATCTCTCCTTACTCATTCCATCTATATGATCGATCCATTTCTGTCTGTAATTCGTGGCCTTATCCAATAAAGGCTGTATTTTCAATTCTTCTTTTATATCCTCATTTCTTATTCTATCAAGTCTTGTATATCCTTTAACTTGTCTTAGGAACCTCATCTCCGCCGTCTGTATTCTATCCTTCTGTTTTTTCATTGGAGCCCAAGTTTCACATCCGTACAATATTGTGGGAACCGCCATAACATTATACATTTTTATTAAAATATGTATTATCTTGGTTATGTATTTATAAGTTAAATGGGTGAATCTTAAAATATATAATTACAATTTTAATACATTAAATAAATAAGCATTTCTTTGTTAAATTCCTAAGCATGCGCAATACAGAATACGTTGGGATATATATTGTTTTAAAATGTTCGCTTTCTGTAAATTTCTTAAACGACTGCAAAGAAATGAAAAGCGGAGACAGACAAATTGTTTTTAATGTTTTCAAACAGTTTAGTGAAAAAATCCTACATTAGCTATTAAGTTATTGTTGTCTAATGTGCTGCATCTAACACTAAAGTCATTAGCAGTCTCGCTCTCCAACACTTTGAGGTCTTAGAATCTTCATGTTTAACAGCGATACAGTTGTTCAGATGACCTTCGTCCATTTCTTCATCTGGGTGATTGCATAAAATGCATTTCGGCGAAGGCAGAACATTGATTTTGTGAAGGTGTTTTTCCAGGCAGTCGTTGCTACATTAAATAAATAAGCATTTCTTTGTTAAATTCCTAAGCAAGCGCAATACAGAATACGTTGGGATATATATTGTTTTAAAATGTTCGCTTTCTGTAAATTTCTTAAACGACTGCAAAGAAATGAAAAGCGGAGACAGACAAATTGTTTTTAATGTTTTCAAACAGTTTAGTGAAAAATATCCTACATTAGCTATTAAGTTATTGTTGTCTAATGTGCTGCATCTAACACTAAAGTCATTAGCAGTCTCGCTCTCCAACACTTTGAGGTCTTAGAATCTTCATGTTTAACAGCGATACAGTTGTTCAGATGACCTTCGTCCATTTCTTCATCTGGGTGATTGCATAAAATGCATTTCGGCGAAGGCAGAACATTGATTTTGTGAAGGTGTTTTTCCAGGCAGTCGTTGCCTGTTGTTATCCTAAAATGTGCTACTTCTGTTTTTCTTGGTATGTTCGGTATATCAGTATGTTTTATTAGGCATTCCCATTTCCAGGCAGTCGTGCTCTGTTGTCATCCTAAAATGTGCTACTTCTGTTTTTCTTGGTATATTCGGTATATCAGTATGTTTTATTAGGCATTCCCATTTTTTGTTACTGGCCACAGTTTGAAGTCTGCATTAGCTATTAAATATGTGGTGAGAATAACAGCAGAATTTGTAGTTGAGTTGGCTTGGGCATTAATTCTGCTTGTAATATAAATTACAGATAAAGGATATCTATCGATATCACGAAAAAGCGTAAACGTCTCGTTAGATAGACCCAGATACAATTTTTGTAACAAATAAATAAAAAAATGAAAGTTAATAATTATTTGTACCATTTTGTATGCAGTCTTATTTTCCGTTAATACGATCTTGCTAAGAACAACGTTTCTATCGATGACAGTTCCGTACACAATTCAGTCATATGGTGGGTAAATGACGTAGTAGTATTAGTAGTAGTAGTAGTAGTAGTATTAATAGTAGTAGGACTTTATTAGACTAAAAGTAAGATACATACAATGTTATTTACAAATACGGGTTGCACTGGCAGCAAGACGTACGTGCTATTGACAGCCCGTATCAATAAAATAATGTCTAGTAATAATATATAATAGACTATTTAACTCATGCCCCAAATGGGAGTCAATGACCAATCACATTTCAATGAATTTTGATTTACAACCAATCACAGTCTTTTTCACCTCGATTTTACCACTTTCATTTTATCACGTGGTTCCCAGATTGTATATATATATAGTTCACGAATGTAATCAGATTCTGCTTGCGAGATATAATAGAAAAATATTCGTAGCAAAAAAAAAACAGTGTTTGCACTTTCTTAAACGTATTATTTTCTAGGAATTAACGTTGCAGAAATATATAATTGACATATTTACATCTTAGGACATCAGAAATTAATTAATAACCTACAATGCTATGTTTCATTTTTTCTCCACTAGGATGCATTCTTACAATATTGCGATTCTATTTGGCAATATGATCTGGTTGCAGTGATGAACAAATGAAACATAACGTTTCTCATTTATTTTTAAACATCAAGTTTACATTGCATATATGAATATCTTAAAATAACTATAGTTAAATAGTCCACCGCTGTGGTCTCGAGGTAGCGTGCTGCCTTGTCACGCAGCGGGCCTTGGTTCGATCCCCGGTCGGGGCAGTTTTTATCGGTGAGGTTTTTATCGGCGTTTTTCTTCACCTGTAAGACAAATGTCTGGAAAACTTTAAGGCCCAAACGGTCCCCGAAATCATATGGCCATCATCATCATCAGCATCATCCTTCATCGGTGTGGAAAGCAACGGGAAGATACCACACCTACAATTCCCTAGTAAGCTGCAAGCATAGCATGAAAATGCTATGATTGCAGTGAAGGACCTGCCTTCGGACAGAATTACTATGGATGGATGGGTAGTTAAATAATTATTTGTGAGTAAACAGCCTAATTTTATTCGTTAAATAGTCCTAACAAATGCCACTCTTGATTTCCAAATTCTATAGATAAATTCACTCCTTACTTCGTGAGTCGTGAATTTATCGATAATTTGGAAATCATTCGTGGCATTACTTATGATAAAACAAAACGAAAAATAAATATAAAACACTATAGATAACAGTACAATTACATTATACATTACGTAAAATTTTTAGGTATTAATGATATTACACTTTGATTACATATTTATTTATTCACGAATGAGTGTTGTTCTTATTTTCCGCGTTTTGTCCAATTTTCTGGGTTTACCATTAATTCGTAGCATGCCATTCTTTCACGATTTGAATTTAGAAATCTTTGCGGTAACAACTGACGCCTGTAATATTCAAAATCGTTACATTTTCCTAATATGTGTATTTCGACTTCAAAACTACCTTACGTTGGACATATTCACATATCGTGATCGTCGGCAATTTTTAGATATTTGCATGCCCCCAGCCTAAACCAAGCAAGCCCTGATCTCTCTTTAAATCCTGCATTGAATATACATTATTATTTTCTCCAAACATGTTTTAGGTCTATTTGTAAACATTGTTAACGTTCCCCGTACAGTCGGTGATACTATCTCGTTGTTTTATATCTAAGTAAGCGAAAGAAGCACCACAGTTTCTCCAATAGACGGTGTCGTCGAAGTAATATCTTACGCAAATTTATTTACAGTACAACTGGAACTTCTTCTTCTTCTTCTTCTTAAATGGCACTGCAGCCAAATAAGGACCTTCACCTCCTCCAGACATCCCTCTCCATAGAAAGCCTTTCCCAATGGTTTATTTAACATTTTTTTAAGATCCTGGCGCACACAATCCCACCATCTTTTCTTAGGTCTTCCTCTTAATCTGGTTCCTTGAAGTTGTGAGCAGAATATATGTTTCACTTTCCAATTATTTAGTAGGGTATTCTATTAATATACCCAATCCATCTCAAAAGGTCAAGCCTTATGCGTGAGACAATATCCAGATATCCTAATGATTGTATTAGTTCTCTATTATATTGTCACAGAAGGCCAGGATTTTTTCCTATGCTATATTACGGCGTAAATCAAACACACTGAATTTGTTTAAAATTTCACTTAACGTTTTTTATATTTCCACAGTTATCAGAAAACTATTGGCTGCGGTGGACTAGTGGTTATGCTCCTTGCCTCTGGTCCCGAGGGAAGCGGGTTCAAACCCGGCCGGGGTCAATGGATTTTTAGGACGCAAAAATCCAAGACGCAAGTCCTCCGGGAGGGACTAAAAGCCGTGGGTGCCGAGTCTGAAGATTTTCAGTCACGTAAAAGATCCTTAAGCCTGAATAAAAAGGCCTCTAAGCAAACATTTTTATCAAATTGTCCCGTCCTAGTACTACCTTGGTTTCCTAGATGTCAGTAGGAGGCGGAACGCTTACCTCGGTACTCTCCAATGACAGTACGAAAACAGTGTAACTAAATTAGTATGGTTCAATTTCTTCCCTGTAAGGGGAGAGCGCCGAAATCTCGTTGAGGGATACAACGGCTTACAAAAAAATCAACAAATTTCTGATCACAATTACAACTCACAAATAATCTTCTTTTAATTTTTTATCGCAGTCATAACTATTTTCCAGTAACTGCTGAATACGTTCACCACAATTTCTTGTTCAATTCACTTATCACTGTCTAATGCGATACTGACTGGGGTCTCGCCTCCGGTCTGTCTTTTATAGGCGCGAGGAAAGTTCTAGAAATAGCTTCGAGATAAATTCGAAGCGTAGAATCCTCTGGCCACGGATCTTTTTCGAAAGAGGATGGGGACACTGGTAGAATCTATGGTAAGACACTCCAGATACTTCTGCCGGGTTGTGCGGGTCCTCTAACTCGCGATGATCGCACAGCCCGCGCAATTCAAACGTGGCTATGCGACACGTAACAATAGCTTCTTCTCAACTGGAACTTAGCTCGGTTATAGCATAGATTTGAAGTAGATATATTGTTTAAAAAATGTTCTACATTTTTGATCCTACGTTAATTTAATGAATTGCGAAATTCTGATGCATGGCTTGATGCTTGTCACCACTTCGTCTCCATTTCAACTGCACTGAAATGCTGTCCCTATTAGGTATGATTAATTACTTCATATGTTTATTCTGGTATTTGGTTGTGGAAAAGGAAGCTCCACTCGGGATGGAAGTAGGAATGCTGTAGCTGATGGTATGTTGAAATGAAATACCGATAGTTGTGAGAGAGAGATTTGTTTGATGTATCACTTCCGGAGTCTGGCGCTGTAATTGAAACGTTTACTATTGAACGAGATGCCAGACTCAATGAAGCCATCTGCACATTTTGTCGTGAAGTGACGGGTTGCTAGGCAACCCCAAACAAATCTTAATTTCTCTTGTGTTCACATGCTTCAAATACGATTTTGCAATCACCAAATCTAAACCAACATACATTTCAAAACATGGAACTCTGTTGTATTAGAAAATTCGTTGATATATATTTACCAATCTGTGAACCAGAACAAAATTTAATTTTGAAGACTGGAGAAACAATAAAATCTTGTATGAGATCACATATTAGGAATTAAAATAAATAAAAATGGGAGTTATGAAGAGGAAATAAGAAATAAGAGTAATAAAGGAAAATTTGTAATTGCGTGCCTCATTGGAATATTGTGGGATAAAAATATATGCAATAAAATAAAATGAATATATATAGCATACAATTGTAAAAAGAATCATTACTTATGGAGCAGAACTTTGGTCATTAACAACAAAAACAAATAAGTATCTTTTGGCAACGGAAATTTATTTTATACGAAGGGCAGCAAGAATTTCAAGAAGAGAAAAATTAGGAACTCAGTTATAAGGGAGAAAATGAAGATTGAAAACACTATTTTAGATTATATTAAAACTCAGCAATTAAGATGGTACGGTCATGTCCAGCGAATGGAAGAGGATCGACTACCAAAATCTGTTTTGGAATGGAAACCTGAGGGAAAACGGGGCAGAGGAAGACCTAAAATCTCCTGGAGTCAGGGAATATGTTTATACATGAAGGAGAAACATCTACAAGCAGGAGATTGGATTGACCGATAAAATTGGCTATTAGGAATCGGACGATGTCAAAGACATTAATCAACCGATGATCTATCTATCTATATATTTTTGTTAGGAAAATTATCATAAGTGATGTCACAAGTGATTTCCAAATTTTAAAATCAAGAGTGGCATTTGTTAGGACTATTTAACGAATAAAATCAAGTGTTTACTCAAAAATCATTATTTAAATATAGTTACCGGTATTTTAAAAACATTTATACATCTAATATAAACGGCGATGTTTGAAAACAAATCAGAAATGTGAGGTTATGTTCATTCACTGCAACTTGATCATATTATTAATTGCCAAATAGGATCGCAATATTGTAAGAACGCACCCTAGTGGAGAAATAATGAAACACATCAAACTGTATATTATAATCAACATTAGAGGTCGTTAATTTATATTTTTTAGTAAACAACTCAGTAAACTCAAGGAATCTGTTCATTATTTGCTATATTCAATATATTTGTTGGAGAAAAATAATGCTCTGCGGTATTCAGAATATTACAAAGTAGGAGCTTTCTTTATCACAAAAGCACTAGCTGATGAAGAGAAGTCGATAAAGAGCGATGTGAACACCACTCTCATTGGTTGTAAAACAAAATTTATTGAAACGTGATTGGTCATTGATATCATTTGGGGCATGTATTAAGTAGTCATAAATAATGTCACTAGTGATTTCCAAATCATCTAGAGGATTTGGAAATCAAAGAGTGGCATTTTGTAGGACTGACTATTCAACTAATGAAATTAAGCTTTTACTGAAAAATCATTATTTAAATATAGGCCCTACTAACCGGTATTTTAAAATATTTTTTGCGCGATAGTGTGTTTTGTCGTACTTACCAGCAATAGCGACCATTATTGAAAATTCAACTTCCTACATTTCGGAGTTGCTAATCTAAATAACTATACTGTAATATTACATTTACACCCACGTGCGGGAAGTAAAACCACTGCCCTCTATGTATACTACGTACAATGTATATACAGAAAATATCCAAAAGGTAGTGTTAATATACATTGTACGAAACAAATCACTGCATTTTAAATGAACTGAACTATATTTGAAGCATTATAAAACAATAAATACGTACTTGCGGCCATGTTATCAATAATTGTTCACAACGCCTCCTGTTGTTTCAACTAATAAACATTATCCACACTGTTAACGTTAGTCAATTGTTTATAATAAACGCAAATATTTCCAACAAAGATGTTATTATTTTACCATTATTTATTATTTTGAAAACCATCGCGCAAAAAAATAATGTACAACGCACGTTTGTGAACTGTTTTACAGAATCTCGAAAATTAAAAACCTCGCTATCGCTTGGTTTTTAAACATTTTCCCTCGATTCTGTAAAAACCACTTCCCAACCTGAAGTTGCAGTGAATGACAAATGAAACATAACCTAACATTTCTGATTTGTTTTCGAACATCGACGTTTACATTAAATATATTAGTAATATACTAATATATACTAATATATTTAATGTAAACGTCGATGTTTGAAAACAAATCAGAAATGTTAGGTTATGTTTCATTTGTCATTCACTGCAACTTGATCATATCATTTGTTGCGAAATGGGATCACAATATTGTATGAATGCACCCTAATGGAGAAAAAGTTAAGCACATCAAACTGTGTATTATAACTAACATTATAGGCCATTAATTATGATTTTAGTAAACATCTCAGTAAAATCATTATTTAAAAACACAATTGTTGAACACACAATTATCAAATGTGCAGTTCGAAGGAATATGTTCATTATTTGCTACATTCAACGTATTTGTTGGAGAGCCAGTCACTGCAAAATAATGCTCTGACCTGTTCAGAATATTAAAACGTAGGAGCTTTCTTTATTTTGGTAAACAGAATTTGATAAAGAGTGAGGTGAAACACGACTGTCATTGGGTGTAAAACAAAATTCATTGAAACGTGATAGGTCATTGACTCCCATTTGGGACATGAGTTAAATAGTCATGGATAACTAACTCAAAGCCATTATTGAACCCGTATCTTCATAGCTGTGTTGATCTCCTTCTGTTTCTCAATTTATCCCTTGTTTATTTTCTTTCTCTCTCATTATGTCCCTCATTTTTATTTTTCAATCTTTTTCATTATCTTACCCTGACTTCCTCTCTCTTCATCTTTGCTTTCTATTTGACTTCTCCTTTCGCTCTATTTTCTCCAACTGCTTTACCTCTCTTCTTTATTTATATTTCTATTTTCTCTGTCGCTTTATATTTCTTTCCCTCTTTTTCTTTCTTTCTTCCATTCTTTATCTCTCTCTTTTTTATTTCTATTCATTTTCTTTGATCTCTAATTCTATGTCATTTTATCGCTTTATCATTTTCTTCATCTCTCTTCTCTCTTTTATTTTCTTTCTCTCTATCTTTCTCTACTTAATACTTACTGCAATACATGGTTTGTTTTCACTGCATTCCGACAACATTTAATTAAGTTGACATAATAAATTGAGTTTCTCTCCAATTTAGGTGTTAACAAAAGAAATATATATTCCGTAAACCAGATACTAACTCACTATTGTAGAACCGTGGTCGCGCGGACATTCCATTCCATAAGCTCTCAATTCATCCCCTTTCCTGAGCTAATGTTTTCGAATCATCCCCTGTATAACCTACTACCATCTAATCATGGTTAAATTTCTACCACCTCGTTCTTGGTCTGCCCGCTAGGTGCTTCCCCTCTGCTAAACACTTGCTGTTACTGAAAGCCTGTATCTACAAATGTTCATGAAGATCGGTTGAACGGTTTAGAAGTCTATAAAGGACAAATAAAAACAGGTTTGTTTTGAATATAGACGTTATATTAGTTTAGCATTTTTTTAGAAAAGTTGGAATGACAAGAGTACATGTAATACAAACACCGTGTTCCAAAATGATAGACGGGGTTTCAAAGTTGTTTAATTTCCCTTACTTAATATATATAAGAACAAACGTATATGGGATTGAAGAGAAACTCTTCGAGGTTTCATAACATACTTTACAAGTGTTCGATGTGATCACCTTTCGTTACAGGGCACACATCTAGCTGATAGTCGAATTCCTCCCAAACCTTGGTCAGCATATTTGGAGTAATGGATTCAACAGCAGCAACAATCCTTCTTCTCAAGTCTGAAAGGTGGACGAGAAGTGGTGGTACGTACATCTGGTCCTTCACATACCCCCACAGGAAGAAATTACAATGTGTGAGATCGGGAGACCTTGGAGGCCATCGGGAATAAACCATGTCATCCGGACCAGCGCGTCCTACCCATTGTCGGGGAACACTATCGTGTTCGTGGATATCCTGGATTTTTCCTTTTACAGACACATCCATTTGTTCCTAAGTGTCTATACCATCCACAGATACTCTTATCTGTCGGAGGATCAATTCCAAATTGCCGTCTGAAAGCTCGCTGCATTGCAACAATGGAACCAGACCTCGCAAATTGCAACACACAAAACGACTTCTGTACAGGAGTCGCCATTTCCATAAATGTAACGCTGTGACATAACAATGACAAGAAACAAATTACTGCATACAGATATGAAAATTTCACAGTTTTTCTTTCATTATAGCAAATAATCATCCATTAAATTTCGTGTGTAAAGCTATACCAACTGCTTAAAACCCCGTCCACCATTTTCGAACATGGTGTATTTCAAGAGTTGAGCCTATGTTTAATTTATTTATCCACATCATTCCAATTTGTAATTATGCTTCTGGATACTTTGAATTCAGCGATTTAAAAATTATCATTTGTTATTAACTGTTCATTTCCATTATATAATGTATTTTTGTACGTACGAACATATAATTAAAGTTTATATTTTTATAGGGACTCTTGTCGTCCCAACTTGTCTCAAAAATGTTAAACTGAATATACATAAAACTGTAATGTTCCCAATTATACAGTTTATATTTTTTAGATACCCCGTGCTGATTACCCGGCGTTGCCCGGGAACCTACTTATCCCGATCTTCTTGACTTGAATGAGTTGAAATACGAAAATTAATGTGTTTTATGTTTAGTTAAATAAGTAAAAGGAAAATTTATATTATAATTATTTTTAGATACCCCGTGCTGTTTCACGGCGTTGTCCGGGATTCTACTCATCCCGATATTCTTGGCATAAATGAGCTGAAAGACAAATATTAATGTACTTCTTATGATTAGTTGAATAAGTAAAATGAAAAATAATTATGAATGTATATCGTAATTATTTTAAGATTCCCCGTGCTGATTACCCGGTTTTGCCCGGGAATCTACTTATTCGATCTTCTTGGCATAAATGAGCTAAAAGACAAAATTCGTTATTGTGAGTTATCCGCAAAAGAATACCCGTCATGTGCTGATATGCTTGCACAGGCATCTACGTACTTGTCTCGATCTTCTTGGCATCAATGACAGACAAAAAATGATTATTGTGAGTTATCCGTAAGAGATAAACATATGCTCTCGCTGACTTTTTTGTAGAGTGTTTTCAGATATTCAATTCTGTGTACACTAATTTTGTGTATTTGTTATAGTTTATGCAGCGTAAGGCATTTAAACGTCCAAAGAACTACTTTTTTCGCGTTTTCCACTATAAAGGGCGATTTTTAAGGGTGGTAGGAGTTGAGCATCACAACTCTTTTATAGCTTATGTTCATCCCTGGAATCTTGTGAACATTTTGCAAAAAGCCCCATCACAATAGGATCAACGGTATGGCCGCGCATAAAGTACGAACGAACAAACAAACAAACATTAATTAGATGATGGTTTTGGAGAATAGACCAACGTTAAATTGAAACTCTGCGTTTAATTGTATACATAAATAGGTAGGTAATTTGTGATGTTGTCTTGCAGAAATTTTTACTAAATGGTTCGATTGTGTGCGTGTATTTTCTTGAGAAGGAACGACGCACACTGCTGTGAAGGAAGTTCAGTGAAACCAGTCTAAAAAGAGAGACATTACTCGGGGTTCCTTCACAATTACAGAATGGGGTCGGTGGGCATATTTCACACAAATAGTGAGCAGCTATCTCCGTCTCGTTCCCCCGCCGGGTTATTTGCATAATTCACAGAGCAGAGGGAGGTATTGGACTTCTAACTTACATTCACTGCGTGCTCTGGATTATTGAGAATTCTGCGCCGCAGCTACAGCAAAAACTGGTAAATGTATCCTCTTACATCAAACAACCCCTTGTTTGTTGTTTTTATAACAATATCACTATCAACATTTCGTTTCAAATACCTATCAGCATTGTATAATGGAAATGGACAGTTAATGAATATGGCTGGGACATGAAGTTAGATTATGTGCACTCTTACTATACTATATATTGCTTGATGAGAGAGTGGCACCAGTCTTACTAGTATGGCATTTGTGCTGTACTGTTTACAGGAGGTATAGGTGGGTAATGAAATAAGTAGCTAATTGTGGATTACAAGTTCCTTTTACTATACTATATATTGCTTTATGAGAGAGTGGCACCAGTCTTACTAGTATGGCATTTGTGCTGTACTGTTTACAGGAGGTATAGGTGGGTAATGAAATAAGTAGCTAATTGTGGATTACAAGTTCCTCTTACTATACTATATATTGCTTTTATGAGAGAGTGGCACCAGTCTTACTAGTATGGCATTTGTGCTGTACTGTTTACAGGAGGTATAGGTGGGTAATGAAATAAGTAGCTAATTGTGGATTACAAGTTCCTCTTACTATACTATATATTGCTTTATGAGAGAGTGGCACCAGTCTTACTAGTATGGTATTTGTGCTGTACTGTTTACAGGAGGTATAGGTGGGTAATGAAATAAGTAGCTAATTGTGGATTGCAAGTTCCTCTTACTATACTATATATTGCTTTATGAGAGAGTGGCACCAGTCTTACTAGTATGGCATTTGTGCTGTACTGTTTACAGGAGGTATAGGTGGGTAATGAAATAAGTAGCTAATTGTGGATTACAAGTTCCTCTTACTATACTATAGGCTATATTGCTTTATGAGAGAGTGGCACCAGTCTTACTAGTATGACATTTGTGCTGTACTGTTTACAGGAGGTATAGGTGGGTAATGAAATAAGTAGCTAATTGTGGATTGCAAGTTCCTCTTACTATACTATATATTGCTTTATGAGAGAGTGGCACCAGTCTTACTAGTATGACATTTGTGCTGTACTGTTTACAGGAGGTATAGGTGGGTAATGAAATAAGTAGCTAATTGTGGATTGCAAGTTCCTCTTACTATACTATATATTGCTTTATGAGAGAGTGGCACCAGTCTTACTAGTATGGTATTTGTACTGTACTGTTTAGAGGAGGTATAGGTGGGTAATGAAATAAGTAGCTAATTGTGGATTGCAAGTTCCTCTTACTATACTATATATTGCTTTATGAGAGAGTGGCACCAGTCTTACTAGTATGGTATTTGTGCTGTACTGTTTACAGGAGGTATAGGTGGGTAATGAAATAAGTAGCTAATTGTGGATTACCAGTTCCTCTTACTATACTATATATTGCTTTATGAGAGAGTGGCACCAGTCTTACTAGTATGGCATTTGTGCTGTACTGTTTACAGGAGGTATAGGTGGGTAATGAAATAAGTAGCTAATTGTGGATTACAAGTTCCTCTTACTATACTATATATTGCTTTATGAGAGAGTGGCACCAGTCTTACTAGTATGGCATTTGTGCTGTACTGTTTACAGGAGGTATAGGTGGGTAATGAAATAAGTAGCTAATTGTCGATTACAAGTTTATTCTGTTGCTTAAAATATTTTTTATATATTTAAATTAAACGCTACAGTACAACAAAAAGTTAAACAAATTTATAATTTCCGTACACTAATTCTCTTTGTGCATCTATAAATACAATGCTGCATACAGTATTTAAAAAAATAACAAGTTCATTAATTCTGCACAATTATTTTCTTCGTACAGTTTTAAATAAAGAGGTAACACAAAAAAAAGTATGTGCACTGTACACAATATTTTTAAAACCCTGTTAGTTAAACTCGTTTCGCTTCTGTAGAGCTGTTACAATGAATTGCAATGTATTTCCGTAAAGTTTCAAAAGAAAAACTTCTTCGATGACTGTTCAAGCAGAGTTTATATTTAGAAAAACTCCTTTCTACTTCACATGAGGTAACTGGTGCAAAATGAAAGTAGGGTATATCACGGGTATCTAACATGGAGACAGTAAATGCGTTCTTGTTGTCCATTAGAAAATCCTTTATATTACAAATAGCTGAGTATCCAGGGGTTTTCAGCAATACACTTTGCAATTTCTGTTTTGCAATATCAGATGCCAAAACTACCTCCTGTTTCATCAAAATGTCGCGATAAATTTTCTACCAGTTTTATGGAATCAATTAATGTTATGTGTGAAGATTCCAGTTATTATTATTATTATTATTATTATTATTATTATTATTATTATTATTAAAAAGTGTAAAGTGATCCCACAACAGGCCCGGAGGCCCTTGGGTTAGTAGGAGGTTAAGGCTCCCACTTTTTCTAGACAATCGGCACTTTATGTCAGCCGGGTTGTCAGCCCTGCATGACGGCCGCCTTTACCCCCAGTACAAGCGTCTGGTACTCATTTCCGTTAGAGACTGAGTAGACCCCAGGGCCATAGTTAAAGGAATATATTTGTAGACGTTGTTGATTACCTGCAAATTTTGATACAGTTTTCCTGATATCAGATTTCACAATTTTTATCGCCGAACTTTCTTCAGCATAAAATGTATTGACTACTTTAACAATCACTTCATTATGCTGTAAGTGGTATGCAGTGGTCTGCAACCAAGTCCCCATCCAGTTAAACAGGATGAGGTGAAGCAATTTCCTTAAATTTCTGTTTCCTAGAAGGGACCTTTAAAAATATTTTCTCATGTTTGATACAAAATGTCCACATCAGAGAAATGCAACCTAATTCTTTCGGCTACTCGGTGAAGTCCATGGGCCAAGCAAGTTAGATGTATCATTTTCGGATATCGTTATTTAATTCTGGAAGATACTTTCAACATATAAGGAGCTGCGTCTGTTACAAATAGAAAAACATTATCTCTTTTTACTTCATTGGGCCATAGAAGAGACATACCATTTTTGAAAAGTTGTCGATTTCAGAATGGTTGACTTTATTTAAGACCTCGGTAGTTAACAAAAAATTGTTCCCGGGTTTTTCAGGTGATAATATCCCCACTATCACATTTCCTACAGACCTTCCGGACGCATCCTGGGTTTCATTGATTGACACCCATATTTTTCGATCTGCCACAGTATTTATAATGTATTTCAGAACGTTTTCATAACAAGGAGATAAATAATACCTGCGTAAAGTTGTTTCACAAGGAAATTTTCTTCCCGTATATTTCTCAAAAAAATTATAAGCTGGATTTTGCACTTTATTGAAAGGAATATTCGCGGAAACCATCGTTTCGCATAAAACCTTGTAAAATTCACGATGATTACAAGTGTCTGAAACTCCTTGCGCAGATGACTGTATTCCATCGTCAAGCTTATGTTTTACATTCTCAATGTATGTTTTAGATTTGCAATGGCTCTTGATAAAAGATTCTTCTCTCCCCCTTCAACTGTACATTACACAATTTACAAAATGTTTTATCTTCTTTTAGCCAAAAAATACTCACGTACATATGAATTCATCTTGCGTGTGTTTGTTTTCGACATGTTGTAATCATTCATGAGATCGTGGTGATCGTTATTATGATTTGACTGCATACTATACTTGAAGCAGCACAGAAAAGACGCCACTGACTGTGGCACTGCGCACGGCACAGGACTAACTACCTGCGTAGTCAACTGTTTGAAAGCGACATGGCAATGAATTCCGAGCTCTATTAATGACATATGAGGGAGATTTTGAAGTTGTGGCTGAATTCAAATACCATACTCAAACTCTAACTTAGTGGCACTATAGAACCCATAGGTTCATGGCCGCGCGGACTTAAGCTCTCCATACATCCCTATCCTGAGCCAATGTTTTGCAATCATCCCCTGTATAATCTACTTCCCCAAATCATAGTTCATGTTATTCTCCCACCTCATTCTTGGTCTAACAACTGGGCGTTTTCTCTCTGGTTTTCTTACAAGAAGCTTCCATGCACGTCTTTAATTTCCCATTCGTGCCATATGTCCTGCCCATCGCAGTCTACGAGACTTAACTGTTCTCATTATATCTGGCCTCCTATAAAGACCATGTAAGTCACTGTTAAGCAGTCTTCTCCATTCATCTGTCTGTTCATCTCTCTTTGGTCCAAAACTTTTCCTACGAACTTTATTCTCAAATACTTGTAATCTCGTATTCAAATACCTAGGAACAATAATTAGAAACAGAAATGACATGCATAAAGATATTAAACATAGGCTCAGTTATAGAAATGCATGTTGTTATGCGTTATAGGGACTTTGTCGTCCCAAATTCTCTCAAGAAAGTTAAATTGAAAAAAAAAAATATATATATATATATATATATGTGTGTGTGTGTGTCCACTGCTGTGGTCTCGAGGTAACGTGCTGCCTTATTACGCAGCGGGCACGGGTTCGATCACCGGTCTGGTCAGTTTTTCTGGGTAAGGTTTTCATCGGGGGATTTCCTCACCTGTAAGACAAATGTCAGGAAAACGTTAAGGTCCAAACGGTCCCCGAAATCATATGGCCATTATCATCATCCTTATCATTATCATCATCATCATCATAATCCTTCTCCGGTGTGGAAAGCAACGGGAAGCTAGCATACCTACAATTCTCTAGTAAAGCTGCAATCATAGCATGAAAATGCTATGATTGCAGTGAAGGACCTGCCTTCGGCCAGAATTACTATGGATATATATATATATATATATATATATATATATATATATATGTTTTAATTTGCTAAAGATAATGATATTTAAAATGTAGTAATCACAACAGAGAATCGGAAATCTACAAATTGATGACAAGCAAATTAACACAGTAGAATCATTTAAATACTTAGGACATGAAGAATTAGAAGAGGAAATTAAGTGAAGATTGGTAAATGGGAATAAAGCATTTTGCAAATAGAACCTTATTTAAAAGCAAATTAATATAAAAAAACTGCAAAAATAAGGTTATACAAAACACTCATTAGACCAGTAGTTACATATGCTTGTGAAACTTGGGTCCTAAAAGAAACAAAAAACATAAATTACTAATTTTTGAAAGAACAATTTTAAAAAGAATATTTGGACCAAATAGAGGAACTGATACCTGTTGGAGAATCAAAACAAATAATGAACTAAACAAATTAATCAATAATCAGAATATGGTAAACCATATAAGATATCTCAGAATTGCTTCGCTGAGACATTTGATAAGAATGGATGATCAGAGACTGGTCAAAAAACTCTACAAATGGAAACATATAGGATGCAGAGATGTTGGAAGACCGAATATGATATGGGAGGATGACACAATGAACGATCTAAAGAATATGAAAATGACTGATTTGAATATGGCAAGAGACAGATTGGCATGGAGGAAGATTGTTGAGAAGGCCAAAACTTTCACTTTGGAAGTTGTCGTTCCTTAAGATGATGATGAGGGATAGTGATTAATAGCTTGAGCTGACGAATAAAGAAAATTTTCTTCATCCGAGAGCATATTGAAGTTCTAAATGTAATTGAAGCATAATAAAAATAATTAAGCTCTCGTCTGCAAGCAATGTGAAGAATTTTACTTAATTCCTTTGTTCTTTTTTTGAAAAGCAACAAAATAAGTTTTATCTCTCGTTACGTTATCGCAGGGGAGAGCAGAACGTCTCAAGATGAAAACGCTGTTCCTGTAAAAGAATGAGATTTTTGAAAGCATAACATTTTAGTGTTGTTTTCTTTACTTTGGCCGTTATCCGTTATGACTCTCTCAGGGAGAAAGAAGCAATAAAAGCAAATTTGAAACGTGAGAAGGGGATGGATCCACCCTCGCTTTTTACTCCCAACCCCTCTTTTTTTTCTGCTCTCTTACAATTACATCTTGAACTAATGTATTCATGGATATTTAAGAAGATTCTTTGTGAAAAAAGATGTTTAAAAGTAATTTTTCTTTGAATAATCACTGGCTGCATTGATCTGGGAAGACGTTCAGGTTGGGTGACCTCTGTATGAACCCTATCGAAATGCAAAAGTGTTTTATTTACTTACTTACTCACTGGCACTATCGAACCCGTAGGTTCATGGCCGCGCGGACATAAGCTCTCCACACATCCCTATCGCGAATTAATGCTTTCCAATCATTCTCTGTATAATCTACTTCCCTCAAACCATAATGTTATTCTCCCACCTCATTCATGGTCTACCAACTGGGTGTTTTCTCTCTGGTTTTCCTATCAGATGTTCCCATGCACCTTTTTCATCCTCCATACGTATCACATGCCCTGCCCATCGCAGCCTACGAGAATTAACTGTTATTATATTTGGCTTCTTATATATATATCGTGTAGTTCACTATTATGTAGTTTTCTCCATTTACCTGTCTGTTCATCTCTTTTTTGGCCCACAAATTTCCCTAAGAACTTGATTCACACACACATACACACACACACATATATATATATATATATATATATATATATATATATATATATATATGTATATATATATAGTCCACCACTGTTGTCTCGAGGTAGCGTGCTGCCTTGTCACACTGCGGTCTTCGGGTGCGATTCCCTGTCCGGGACAGTCTCTTGGGTGATTTTTATTTTTAGAGTTTTTTCCTACCTGCAAGACAAATGGGTGGGGGGCGGAGGAAGCTTAGGGCCGAACGCGTCCCCTAAAATCAACCGGCCATCATCATCACCCTTCTCAGTATCATCCTTTACCCTTTTGGAAAGTCAACGTTGAAGCTACCACAGTCATATAATTCATTAGTTTTGCTGCAAAGCATAGCATGCATGGATGCTATGATTGCAGTGAAAGACCTACCTTCGGGCAGAATTACTATGGATGGATGGATATATAAAGATATTATACATTCAATTTTTTGACCAACATTTGTGTTACAATCCCGAAAACATACAGATACTATATTGAAGTTTTATAAAATATTGGCAGTCCCTGCATTACTTTATGGAAGTGAAACTTGGGTAATGTCCAAAATATTACAAAGTACAGTACAAATTTAGAAATAAACTTCCTTAGAAGAACAAAAGCTGCACAAGAATGGATCGGTTAAAGAATGAAGATATAAGAACAGAATATCCATTAAATTATAAAATCAAAGGATATAGAGATAAATGGTAAAAAGAATGAACGTAACAAGATTACCAAAAGCAGCATTTAACTACATACCAAGAGTTTCAATGAATGTAGGAAGGCCAGTGAAAAGATGGAGAGAACAACTGTGAGGCTAACAGGCATTTTGCCTAGCCCGTGAAGTGAAGAATAAGATCCCGAAAACATACAATAAAATCTGAAATAACTTACCAAATTCTGGCAAAGACTGTAAAACCTGTGTTTAATTCAACGGGAACACTTAATATCATCAAATTATACTTGTATTCAAGCTTTCCTTTATATTTATTTAATTTTCATTTGTGAGAGAGAAGAAGAAGAATAAGGTCAGAATGAAGTTGTCTGGATAATTGAAATGAAATTATATTCACAACCTTTAAATTGAAGCGAGTATCGCTAATTCAATGTGATACAATATAAATTCAACATTTCAGACTTGAAGCCACCTAACTTACAAGAATTTAATTTTACGCTAGCGAAAAGCTCATCTACTTACATGGACTTGCTTCGCTCTACGACCTAAATATTCTTTTGAGCGACCCAACAAGAGACTCGTGAAACCTTTTTAAAGAGATGAGAAATATTCTTCTATAGCCAGCATCTTTCAGTTATTGTTACTTAACATTATAAATTTCTTGCTTACTATCTTTATTTTTCTTCTTAATACATGTTTACATTAAGAAATACATTATATAATGGAAATAGGCAGTCAATGACAAATGAGGAAAATTTTGAAGAAGTGGCTGAATTAATATATGTAGAAACTATAATCGCAAATAGGAATGAGATGCACAAAGAAATTAAACATAGGCTCAATTCTGGAAATACATACTATTATGCATTACAGGGACTCTTGTCTTAACTTCTCTCGAAAAACGTTAAACTGAAAATAAATAAAACTTTTATTCTCCCAGTTATATTATATGGATGCGAAACATAGACTCTTACTTAATGTAGGATCAAATATTAATAGCATTTGAGAATAAAGTTCTTAGGAAAATATTTGAACGAAAGAGAGACGAACAGACGACGAATGGAGAAGACATTCTTTAAGACAATTTTTAAAATTAATATGAATTTTACCACCCAAATTTTTCCAGGTTATCCTTAATATTGTTGACAATTTTAAAAATATACTAGCTAATACCCGGCGTGCGCTGCTACGCCTAAATAAATGAAAATAATGTGCTTTTATGTTTAGTTGAATAAGTTAAGGGAAAAATAATTTTAAATTCAAATTTTTTAGATACCCCGTGATGATTTCCCGGCATTGCCTTGGGAATTTACTTATTTATAAATGAGCTGAAATACGAAAAATAATGTGTTTTATGTTTAGTTAAGTAAGTAGAACATTTATATCGTAATTATTTTTTAGATACACCGTGCTGTTTATCCGGCGTTGTCCGGGTATCTACTCATCCCGATCTTCTTGGCATAAATGAGCTGAAACACTAAAATTGATGTACTTCTTATGATTAGTTAAATAATAAAATGAACAATAATTATAAATGTATACGTATCGTAAATATTTTAAGATTTCCCGGTGTTGTTCGGGAATCTATTTATCTCGATCTTCTTGGCATAAATGAGCTAAAGGACAAAATTCGTTATTGTGAGTTATCCGTAAAAGAATACCCGGAATGTGCCGCCATGATTGCAAGAAATCTACATACTTGTCTTGATCTTCTTGATATCAATGAAAGAGAAAAATTGTTATTGTGAGTTATTCATAAGAGATAAACATATGCTGTCGCGGACTTTTTTGTAGAGCGTTTTGAGATATTCAATTCTGTGTACATTAATTTTGTGTGTTTGTTATGGTTTAGGCAGCGTAAGCCATTTAAGCGTCCAAAGAGCTACTTTTTTCACTTATTCCACTACAAAGGGATAATTTTAAGGGTGTAGGAGTTGAGTATCACTACTCTCTTATAGCCTATGTTCATCCCGAGAATCTCCTGAACATTTTGCAAAAACCCCGATCACAATCGGATCAACGGTATGGCCGCGCATAAAGTACGAAGAAACAAACAAACAAACAAACAACAAAGATACCAACAAACATTTATTTTTATATATTAGATGTATGAAGTTTTATTACATTTAAATTTAAAAAGTTTCCATGTTCTTTTTTTTTTGTAAATTTATCTTACTTAATTTTCTTATAAATATTTTACTTTTTATTTAAAAAGAATTACTTGTTCATTTTTATAAACGTCATTGATACTAAATGGCGGCCATGAACCAACGGCTTCGATAGTACCAGTGAGTAGGTAAGATAATAAATTAGAGTCCAACAATTAAGTTTTGGGATGAAACATTTCAAATTTATCCATCGATTCCTATAGAATTTATAAAAGTATATCCCTGAACCTGGCTCAGTTTAGTTTAACTTCTGAAGGCGTCTAGGATTTTACGTATATAATGCTTGAATTTTGCATGTACATTATTATTTGAAACATATCCTTATTTAGGGATGGAAGATAGAAACACAGTCATCTTTAACGATGTTATATTTTTAGTCGATTTACTATATTCCCCGAGAGGGATTTCTAATAGCCTGCTCATTTCTGAAAGATGCTAAATCGAACTTGAAGCAGGGAAAAGGGCGAAGAACGTACTAGAAGCGCATAAATTAGGAACATAGCGTTCTGCTTATATACGTTACCGTATCTCATTTCTTTAAAGCTTCGGTATCTCCATATGAGAATCTAACTCAAGAACTTGCATGCCATACAAAATTTAATTCTTTTACCAATAAATATTGAAGAATATACTTTTTTTTGCGCGATAGTGCGTTTTGTCGTACTTACCTGCAATGGCGACCATTATTGAAAGTTCAACTTCCAACATTTGGGGTTGCTAACCTAAATAACTATACTGTAATATTACATTTACACCCATGTGCGGGAAGTAAAACCACTGCCCTCTATGCATATTACGTACAATGTATATACAGAAAATATCCAAAGGTAGTGTTAATATACATTACACTAAACAAATCACTGCATTTTAAATGAACTGAACTTTATTTGAAACAATATAAAACAATAAATACGTACTTGCGGTCATGTTATCAATAATTGTTCTCAAGGTCTCCTGTTGTTTCAACTAATAAACATTGCCCACCCTGTTAACGTTAGTCAATTGTTTATAATGAACGCAATTGTTTCCAACAAATATATTATTTTACTATTATTTATCATTTTGAAAACACCATCGCGCAAAAAAATAATGTACAACGCACGTTTGTGAAGTGTTTTACATAATCTAGGAAATTAAAAACTCGCCATCGCTCGGTTTTTAAACATTTTCCTCGATTCTGTAAAATCCACTTCCTAACCTCGCATCGTAATATACTAGGCCTATTATACTTAACTTAATACTTAAAACAGGCTTTCCACTTTACAGCATTTCGTCCTTAATACCTGCTTTCCAGAGTTTTCTATCTTCCCGTTGTCCTTCTTCCATACCCCTCTTCATCATTTCATCATATATTCCCTCATACCATGTTCTTCTACTTCTTCCCCTCTACCTTCTGCCTGGTACCATCTAATCTAATACCTGTTTAGGCCTCTGTTCATCCGACATCCGTTGTACCTTGTGTACAATCTTTATTCACCTTTCAATCAGTGACGGCTGTTTATATGAGAATAATGAAGCGCCACCTGATTTATAAAAGTAAAATGACTGCATTACAGGCCTTAGAAGGCCCTTGGAAGACGATATGTCTCACTATTTTACTGGAATTATTGAAACCGTAGGTTCATGGCCGCGCGGACATAAGCTGTCCATACATCCCTATCCTGAGCTTATGTTTTCCAATCATCCTCTTTAAAATATACTCCCCTGAAATCATGAATACTGTTATTCTCCCACCTCATTCTTGGTTTGGCTCCTGGTCGCTTTCTTTCTGGTTTTCCAACAAATAGTCCCACGCCGTAGCCAAGTGGTTAAGGCAGAGTTACTAGACTTGAGCTGGTTCGGGTCTCCATGGAAGAAGAAATTTTCTCATGGAATTTCGGCCAGTATCAGACCGGTGTCCACCCAGCATCGTTTGGTATTTGGGTAGCTACAATAAGTAGCGAGTCGGTTAAGAAAACCAGCTATAACAGCTGGGGGACCCGACATGCTGACCACATGCCACCCCTACAGTGGCTAGATGGTCGTCTACCTTTGTGATTAACACATGTGGATGTGTGGCCAGCAGCCGGCTGGTAGGACAAGAGCCTTGTAGGCCTGTCGCTCTTGGAGTTTCCATCAAATAACTTGCATGTCCCTCTTCATTCCCCATTCGTGCCACTTGACATGTCCATCGCAGTCTATTAGGCCTAACTCTTCTTATTATATGTGGTTTGCTATAAAGATCATGTTGCTCATTGTTATGTATTCTTCTCCATTCGCCTGTCTGTTCGTCTCTCTTAAGAATATATAGATAATGAAGGTTTAATTTTAAATATATTCCACATTTTATGGTTTCAAAGTTATTTTTGTCAGATAATAGTTTAAGGTTTATTTTTCTAGCATCTGCTTTTCAAAGCAGTATTCCTGAATTTATAGAACAATTCCTCGATACTATAACCATCCATAGTAATTCTGCCCGAGGGCATGTCTTTCACTGCAATCTCAGCATTTTCATGCTGTGATTTGCAGCTTTACTAGGGAATTATAGGTGTGGTAGCTTCCCGGTGCTTTCCACACCGGTGAAGGATGATGATGATAATGATGACCGGATGATTTTTGGGGACCGTTGCATTGGGCCCTAAGCTTGCTGACATTTATCTTATATGTGAGGAAATACCCCGAAAAAAAACCACCCAAAAGCCTTTCCCGACCGGGAATCGAACCTGGGCCCGCTGCATGACAAGGCAGCACGCTACCTCGAAACCACAGCGGTGGGCAGATACCATATAATTTATTAATCTTTAATATTTACATTTTTAGGTGTAGAAGCGCAGCCCGGATATTAGCTAGTATTCCACAATTATCATCAACTTCAAGGTATGGGCCTGTTGGCCCGTTCCGCTCCCCGCTGCACAATATGTTATAGTTCGTCCTTCTAACGTCGTTTTGGTCTTCCTACATTTCTTTGACCTTGAGGTTTATACTGAAGCATCTGTTTTGATAAACAATTATTTGGCATTCTTTGTACATGTCTAAACTATTTACATTTATTTCTGTATATTCTCTCGTTTATATTATATATTTGTAATGCATCTCTGATATCTTGATTTGTTTTTGATCTCTGCAACGGATCTCAAAATCTCATTTCTATTGTCTGAATTTTAAGTTTATTAGAGATAATTAAAAACCAAGTCTCAGATCCATATGTTAAGGTTGGGACGGCTATTGTTTTGTAAACTTCAAGTTCCATAAACTAACAAAAATTGAACAATAAATTCCTCTTGTTGAAAAAATGTCCTCAGTACGGACATTTTTAGAAATGTATTGAACGCTGATGTTAAAATATTTAAAATAAAGTTGCTTCGCTAATTGTGATATTGCGTGTAACATAAAACTGACAATTCAGGGAAACATTAATCGTTAGAGGAAAGAAACGCATTTGAATGTAGCTGGAGGCTTCAGGTTTCTTAAAACCCTCAGCGCTAACAACGCGGTTTCCTAGAAGCTATCCTCAGCATAAGCTGGAGTTAATGCTCCCGCACCAGGATTTCCAAGTAATTCACATTATTCCTGCTTATAACAGATCAAATTATAGATAAAACTAGAGGAACCACTTGGCCCTAGGGATAAATACCAAAACACACGTGGAATGGAACATAATTTCATTCTAAAACCGCCGTATTAATAACAATATTTTTAAAAATGAAAGGCCTCTATCTTTAGTATGTGACGAGGCTTCAAAATTAAGATCATGGCATTCCAGGGTAGGCCCTAAATACCCCAGGAAGAGTAAACATTATATCAGATGATAAGTGTCTGAAACAAGTACAGTCAATACTAGTAAAATACATATCAAATTCCGTTGAGGTGAAGTCATATGATGAAAGTTAAAAATTAAATTGTACCTGTTGGTAGGTGCCGTCATCCTGAACTTTGTTAACCCTTTAGGTGTCATGAGCCGATTAGATTGGCTCTGGTGCACCTGTCCATTGCCTGTCAGACAATATACTTAAACTACTTGCAAAGCTGATCACATCGGCGGGCGCGATTTAAATCTCTGACACAAGAGGTTTTACCAGTGGCATGCAGAGGGTTAAAATATTGTATATAAAATTAATTGGAGCGCTTTCGGTAGTTATCTACCGTCTTCTGCAGGTTGAGCTTCCGCTACTCGTTGTAATAATGTAATAACATGTAAAGATTGTGATAAATTTTATATTGGCAGGACAAGCAGAAATTTCAATACAAGATATAAAGAGCACCCTAAGAGATTTCATACACGCGGGTGATAAATCAAGCTATGCTAAACATCTCATTAACGCAGGTCATCGAATGAACACAATTGAAAATACTCTCACGATGATCCACCGAGAAAACATTCCAGCTGGGATAAATATATTTGAAGACCTCGAAATTATAAAGGAAACAACACCTCACTTCTTAATGAGAACGCACCCCAGTCAAACCCATTATACGAGACCGTCAAAAACAAGACAGTTGCTGCTACAAACAGTTGGGGTATACATCACCGTACACAACAACGAGTAGCGGAAGCTCAACCTGCAGAAGATGGAAGATAACTTCCGAAAGCGCTCCAGTTAATTTTATATACAATATTTTAACAAAGTTGAGGACGACGGCACCTACCAACAGGTACAATTTAATTTTTAAGTTTCATCAAACAAGTACAATGTTTTAATTATTTAGATTTCGATGTTACTTATGATTTGGATCTAAATATAACAAATAAATTAAATACAGGGTGCTCTAAAATTCCCTGTACAAACTTCTAGGACTCTGTAGAGGAGACTGAGTTGATATATTTAGAATTGGAAACCATGTCCGCAAACTTAACGTTTCCGTGCTACAGCGGTTTGAAAACAAGCAATGCCTGACCGTATGTGACGTGTCTGAACGTACTAGCTTCACGATTCGCCTAAGTCGATTATTAATGCAAGTTATGATTCAGATTTCATTTTTTCTTTAGTTATTAATGGAAAACGAGCGATGTACTTTGTCCCGCCTCATAATAAATTACTGGTCGCGTTAAAAAATATGTTTTCTAACGGCTGTAGCACGGAAACGGCAAGTTTTCGGACATGGTTTCCAATTCTGAATATTATCAACTCAGTCCCCTCTACAAGTCCTAGAAGTTTGTAAGGAAAATTTTAGGGCACTCTGTATATAGGGTAACTCGGCTAATTTCGTGACACGGATGATTTCGTTATTTTTCTTTCGTTTGTAACGGGGTTGTACTGGGAAGAAAAAACAATTGTTTTTTCTCATAGATGGCATAAAGTATACTTTCTTGCTGTGTTTTCATATTTGTGATAACAACGTACCTTAGGTGTATTTTATGTTAACTTGTAGTAGAAATCTTTTCATTCATGTTAGCAGTTGTTACATTTAATTCTTGTCTGTGTCTGAACAACATTTCTGAGTAGATATTCTTCGACACTAAAAATGAACGGATACAATGTGATTTGTGGTTCCATGAACAGTGTCAAGGGTTGACTGTTTATAAGTGGGATTTCGAATGCATTGGTTGTAACATGGAGAGTGATTAAAAAGTTTGTCAAGAATTTACCCTAATACTATCACAAAATTACCGGAGGTCTTGAAACCTCCAGAAAAAATAGATATATAATTATGTCATATTGGTAATAAGGGGCACGCCGTAGCGTAGTGGTTAAGGCACTGAGCTACAAGCCGGAGGGTCGAGGGTTCAAGTCCCGTTGGGGTCAGGATTTTTAAACTGACCCAAACCCTCTGGCGGCACTATGGCCCTGGGGTCGACTCAGCCTCTAACGGAAATGAGTACCAGACGCTTGTTCTGGGGGTAAAGGCGGCCGTCACGCAGGGCTGACAACCCGGCTGACATAAAGTGCCGATTGTCTAGAAAAAAGTGGGAGCCTTAACCTCCTACTACCCCAAGGGCCTCCTGAGGCCTGTTGTGGGATCACTTTACTTTACTTTTACATATTGGTAATAAAATAAAATATATATTCGACAACTCAGCGTATATATTTCATTTATATATCCATAATTTTAATATTCCTAAGACCAACCAGAAATTTTCATAATATTAAGGTATAATAGTATAAAATCTTAGCATCACGAAATTAACAAAGTTTGATTATCAAAATTATGTGTGGAACAATTAAAATAACAATCCATCGTTGTTCCCTCAATGTAGCGTACTGCCTTATCACGTAGCTGGCCCGGGTTCAAGCTTCGGTCAGGACAACTGTCCTCGATGAGGGGTTTTCGGTGTTTTCTTCACCTTTAAGACAAATGTCAGGAAACTTCAACGTCCAAACGGTCCCAAAATATCATCTGGCCATCATTATCATATTTACCTCATTTAGAATAAGTTTAGGGTAAGGTCTCTCCTGGCGCATCATTACCCATCATATCATTGGGGCAGCGTAACACCGCCTTCCAGGCGCCCCAATCTCAGAAGTGTGTTACAATACGCCAATGCCAGGAGAGATAACCATAAATGTCGAAATGACAAATTGGCGGCATTAAATAAAAACTATTTAGGTTGCTACGTTTTTAGATACTTACTTACTCACTGGCACTATCGAACTCGTAGGTTCATGGCCGCGCGGACATAAGCTCTCCATACATCCCTATCCTGAGCTAATGCTTTCCAATTATTCCCTGTATAATCTACTTCTCTCAAATCATAGTTAATGTTGTTCTCCCACCTCATTCTTGGTCTACCAATTGGGCGTTTTCCCTCTGGCTTTCCTACAAGAAGCTTCCATGCACGTCTTTCATTCCCCATACGTGCAACATGTCCTGCCCATCGCAGTCTACGAGACTTGATTGTTCTTATTATATCTGGCTTCTTATAAAGACCATGTAGTTCATTGTTATGTAGTCTTCTCCATTCACCTGTCTGTTCATCTCTCTTTGGTCCAAAAATCTTCCTAAGAACTTTATTCTCAAATACTCGTAATCTCCTTTCCTCCCTTAAAGTAAGAGTCCATGTTTCGCACCCATATAATATAACTGGTAGAATAATAGTTTTATATATTTTCAGCTTAACGTTTCTTGAAAGGATTTGGGGACATCAAAAGTCTCTGCAATGCATAATAGCATGCATTTCCAGAATTGAGCCTATGTTTAATTTCTTTGTGCATCTCATTCCTATTTGTGATTATTGTTCCTAGGTATTTGAATTCAGCCACTTCCTCAAAATTTCCCTCATTTGTCATTAGCTGTCCATTTCCATTATATACTGAATTTCTACGTGTGACCATATATTTAGTTTTACTGATATTTACTTCCAGTCCCAATTTCTTAGTGTTACTCAATAGTGTGTGCGTGTTGGCCTTTAGTATCTCCTCGCTATCGGCCAGTAGTACTACATCATCAGCATAAACTAACAGCTTATTAATACCATTCAGCTGTAGGCCTTCCTCATTCCCTAAAGAGTTAATGGCATGCTCTAGTACAAAATTAAATAGTAGAGGAGATAGTGCATCTCCTTGCTTCATTGAAGCAAATATTGGTTTTTCTGGATGAGATAAGATGAAGACTTGACTTGATTGAATACTGAGGACCCCCTTTAGGGAGGACATAAGGAAATCTTATAGGACGCCAGTACAATAAATGTACAAGTTTTTAGTTCATACTAACTAACAACTAACTCACTGGCACTATCGAGCCCGTAGCTTTATTGCCGCGCAGACATAAGCTCTCCATACGTTTCTATTCTGAGCTAAATCTTTTCCAAACATACCCTGTATAATCTACTTTCCTCAAATCATGGTTAATGTTATTCTCCCACCTCATTCTTGGTCTACTAACTGGGCATTTTCCCTCTGGTTTTCCTACCAGAAGCTTCCATGCACCTCCATCGCAGTCTACGAGACTTAACTGTTCTTATTATATCCGACTCCCTATACATAAATATAATGTAGCTCACTATTATGTAGTTTTCTCCATTCACCTGTTTGTTCATCTCTTTTTGACCCAAAAATTGTCATAAGAACTTTATTCTCAAATACTCGTAATATTTTTTCCTTCCTTAAATTAAGAGTCCATGTGGTGGAATGGCTTGCGTGTTTAAATGATCCCGAGAGCTATGCCGGCGGATCCGGCGCGGCGGTAGCATTGCTGCAGAAAGGGTTACCCATGCCGGACAGGTCGAAGGCGATAAGCCAGACGAAAAAAGTACCTTGGTCGAAAGAGTGACGATCTTTCACCATAAACATACAACAGTCAAGAAAATAAGTAAAATTCTCCGGATGTAAAATAGTCCCCCATTCGGTTCTCCGGGCGGGGACAACTCGGGGATTCAAAGCCAAAGACTGAAACACAGGTGCAGTGCATGTTCCAAGGAACGTGGAATATTAGGACGTTTAGTTAATACACAAACTTTAACTATTCCGAACTAAGTTACAGGTGTAAGGTAAACAAACTAGGTGTATGCACTACTTTTTTATCGGTGGAATAATTGTTTAACCTTCAAGCGTGTAAGAAAATGTAGTCCGCTCTCTAACACTCGAAATACAGGTAATAAAATCAGTTAAAATATATATTACCTGGCGTATGTCTATGTAAGTTATATTGGGAATCATAAATACATATATAGTTAAAATTACAATAGGGCCTATATTAAATCAACATTGTTATATTCTTACGCATGCGCAATGCAGAATATGTTGGGGATTTGTGTTGTTCTTAAGATGGCCGCTTTCTGTAGAATTTCTCAAAACATTTGGAAAGAAACCGTTTGAAATGCAAAGAGAAACAAATTATTCTGAATATTTTCAAAAAGTTTAGTGAAAAATATGCGACATTGACCATGGAAGATCTTATGAAAATAGCAGAACTTACAGATGAGTCAGCACAGAGCATATATTCTGCTGCTAATGGAATTGCATATGAAGGATATCCATCGACAACGTAGAAAATGCGTTAACGCCTGATTATGTACAGCCATTCATAATGGCAGAGCTAGTTTTAAAATAATGATCTAGATTGGCTGGGTTTTACAAGTTATTAAAGAATGAAGACTGAAATGGTTTGGCCACTTAAAGAATATGTCAGATGGCAGCACACCTAAGATGTTATTAAATTTGAAGTGGATAGCAACAGAACAAAGGGGAGACCAAAAGAAATGTAGGTTCAAGGAGTGTATAGGAGTATGGTATCGAGACGATTAACAAAACGTGATGCAGAGAATAGGGATTTATGGAGGAGTAAAATTTACAATGGGTTGTAGGAAAACTACTGTATTGTTGAGAAATTCCTAATAAAGCTTTTTTTTTTATTGCGGATGAGCCCATGTAGGACTACGCAAAGTACGTAGAGGCGTTTCCTTTGAGCCCAAATCTATTTCATTCTTTTGCTATGAGCTTCTTTTCTATCATCTGTCCAAGTTTTACCAGTTTTTTTCTTCGGTTTGTCCTCTTGGTCAACTTGCCACTTATTCACCTAATTAGAATAAAGATTATTATTATTGTTATTATTATTATTATTGATGTTAATTTATTCCTTCAGGTAAAATAAGGGGTACAATCTGAAATCCAGGTCTACGAATAATGTAGATGTATTGCCTTATAAACTATTCTCTTATTCTGTAAATATTGTTGTTTTAGGTGTGACCAGCTTGCGTCTCAACGAGGTTCGAATCCCGATGCACACAGTGAGGCACCAAGATGCCCGACTCGAATGTCATTTTGATCTTGAAGGAGAAGCACTTTACTCTGTCAAATGGTACAAAGATGGCAACGAATTCTTCCGATACGTACCAAAAGATCAACCACCTATACAACTGTTCAATCTTCCAGGAGTCACAGTGGAGGTACGTTCAACCATACCCTATTAATATTAATAATTTTATTGCAGCCAAATAGCCAGGATTAAAATAGAATACATTTTAAATTTACATATTTGCATATTCACACATTGTCTTTGTTCTTTTTGTGCATAGCTCAATGTGATATCGGTCACACGATTTTTCGCATAGCGTACATTTACAGTCTATATTTGCTTCATGAAATTTTGTGTTCTTGCATATCAGGTGGTGGAATCCATGGACTGCCAACCTAGTGATGACGTGTCTCATTTCGAAATTTTCTTTTGTCCACGCACGGTCCACCATTGCCCCGGTGCTGTAGAATTCTGGATGTATTTCTTCTCTTTTTCTGTTCAATGTTGCTAGCAGCTGCTCAGATGCGCTGGTGCTGGGTAAGAGTATGCTTGTTCTGAGGTCGTCGACGAGGAAAGTTTCCTTCGCCAGTAGGTATGCGAGTCTTGAATGTGTTACTTTTGACACTCCTAATACTGCCTTTATATATCTCGCTTTCACCCTTTCTAGAGAGGAAAGATTCTTCATTGTTAAATGTGTCCATATGATTTCTATGCCGTATACCAGTATTGGTAGAATTTTTGCTCTAAATAACAGCATTGCAGTCTCTAAGGTGAGGGATCTAATGTTTCTTATTTCGTGCATTGCCATTATTGCCTGGGTTGTCTTTTCTGTGATATGTTTTGTGAAGCATTTTGCGGTTGTTTGTAGCGTGATGCCTAGGTATTTGAAGTCTGGCACTATTTTCAGTTTAGTTTCCCTTATGTATATCTCTTCATTTATGGCGGCTCTTCCTCCGTTTCTGAAGATCATTGTGTCCGTTTTTGATATATTAATGTCCAGCTTGTTCTTGGAGCACCATTTTTCCACTTCGTTTATTGTTTCCTGAAGTGTTGTTACATACATACCCTATTAAAGTGTAATAAATTAATTAATCGATGAATTTTCACTTATTTTTCGCAGTTCTTGCGAAACGAATTTGTCTTCTGTTATGACAGCTACAGGTATCGTTCGCTACTGCATAGAACTAACTTAACCCATAGGTTCATGGCTGCGCGGACATAAGCTCTCCACACATCCCTGTCTTGGGATAATGCTTCCCAATCATCCCCTGCCTATAATCTACTTCCTTCAAATCATGGTTATTGTTATTTTCACATCTCATCCTTGGTCTATCAACTGGACGTTTTCCCCTGGTTTTCCAACAACAAGCTCCCATGCACCTCTTTCATTCCCCATTCGTGTCAGATGTCCTGCCCATAGCAATTCCTTTCTGATATCAGTACTTCGTTTGTGATCCTATAATGTATTTCCAGTTTCAAAGCGAAGAAATAGCATTTATGAAACTTCGATTTGCCTTATTTCATCAGAGGTAAGTGTCCAATTTCACATCCATATAATAGTGGCAATACAATCACTCTGTATACTTTTATAAGTGTTTCTCTTCTTACTCAGTATTTTAATGTTCGCTGTATTGTGCCACAGTAGTGTCTGAATCTATTCAATTTCATTTCAACATCGTGTGATTTTCTGTAACCTAAAGATTACCGAAATCATTAAATTGATTTATTTGCTCTATTGTTTTATTTGCTCTGTTTATAATAATAATAATAATAATAATAATAATAATAATAATAATAATAATAATAATAATAATAATAATAGATAGGTAGATCATCGGTTGATTAATGTCTTTGACATCGTCCGATTCCTAATAGCCAATTTTGTCGGTCCATCCAATCTCCTGTTGTAGATGTTTCTCCTCCATATATAAAGATATTCCCTGACTCCAGGAGGTTTTAGGTCTTCCTCTGCTTCGTCTTCCCTCAGGTTTCCATTCCAAAACAGATTTTGGTAATCGATCCTCTTTCATTCGCTGGATGTCCGTACCATCTTAATTGCTGAGTTTTAATATAAACTAAAATAGTGTCTTCAATCTTCATTTTCTCCCTTATAACTGAGTTTCTAATTTTTTCTCTTCTTGAAATTAATAATAATAATAATAATAATAATAATAATAATAATAATAATAATAATAATAATAATAATAATAATAATAATAATAATCATCATCATCATTATTATCATCATCTTCATGGTAGGCTCTCGGCCTCTTCCGCTCTCAGAATTCATCTACCCATCGTCTTCTAGGACGTTCCACATCTCTATAGCCTTGAGGTTGGTACAACAGTACTTGTTTTGTTAGCCTAGAATAGTCCAGTCTTAAAATATTTTTATGCCATTTTTGTTTATAGTTTTGTATTTTTTTCATTTAGATTAAACATTTTGAGTTATTGCCTAATTGTTTCACTAGGAATGTGGTCTTTTAGAGTATATCCTGCAACGTATCTGAGGAACCTCATCTCTGATATTTCTAGTAATCTCCTGTCTGATCTATTCATGGCCCAATTCTCTGATCCATATGTCACAGTGGAAACTGTCATTACCTTATAAAACTTTAGCATTGTTTCTTTGGCTGTTTTTGTTTGTAGTGTTCTTTTAATAGTCCCACACATACTTTGAAATTTATAATTTTTGTCATGTATATCATTTTCCCAATAATTGTAAGATATGTGACATCCTAAATATTTAAAACTCTGTACTTTTTGGATAATTTCATCGTTCAAAACTACTTTCGATCGAACTGCATACTTTCCACGAAATGCCATTGTTTTTTCTTCGTTAAAATCTTGAGATTATATTTCTCCATGGTTTTCGTGAACAGTAGTGTGGCTTTTTATAATTGATTTTATATTAATTTGTTTATTTCACCTTATAAGAGATAAAAGATAGAAAAATGAGAAAAAGTGGTATTGATGACATAGAATAAATGTAGTTTTGGAGAAAAAATACTTATTTAACAACATGTAATTTAATAAGAAGGTGATATCCCTGAAAAAATTACTAATTATAATACAAGTTTGGGAATTATCAATCAAGTTATGAAATAAAAATAACACCAGATTACGTTTATATAACACTTTGACTAGACCATTGTTGACCTATGGTAGTGAAGCATGGACACTAAATAGACAACATGAAAGCAGAATAACGGCTTGTGAAATGAAATTCATGCGTAGAACAGCGGGTTAGACCAGATGGGATCGGAAAAGGAATACCGATATCTTAAAAGAATTGAAGACTGCGCCAATTTTGGAATACATTAAACAGTTAAACAGTACCAACTAAATTGGAAACACCATCTAAAAAGAATGAGTTCAAATCGGATCCCCAAAGCTGTTTATAATTATATACCAAGAGGACGAAGATCACTGGGCCGTTCTATGAAACGCTGGAGGGAAAATTTTCTATAGGATCGTAACAGGCCTTGGCCTAATACTTGGAAGGAAGAAGAAATAATTTAATAAGAGTAACTGAAAAGTGTTAAGTACGTAAGAACCCCTGATATCTTGAGGGAGGGAGTTCCAGGAGCAGGCAGAGGCTACTGTGAAAGAAGTAGAATAAGAGAAAGCGCAGCGGACAGGGATACTGAAAATTGTAACGATTGAAAGCGTCAGTTGTTGCCTGAAAGTTTTCTAAATTAAGAGTTTAGTTTATAAAACTGTGTAAGTAATGGCTCCTCTTAATGTGGAATGCCTCATGAAATAGAAAATAGACTGGGAAGTAGGTGTTTTGTTTCTCGAGGGAAACAATATAAGAATGCAGATACCTTCTGTATTACGGTACTTGTTGATTCCATCTACTCCATTTCACAAAAAATCATTCTTTTCAACTCCACCAAAGATTGTCTTATTTATATTCTTACTTTACCCTATGTTTCTACATACTAGTCCGTCTTTTTCTAACTTCAAATTGAAAATAGTGAGGAATTGAATTACTTTATTTTCTCATTCTTTTTGAAGAATCGGCTATACAGAGTGTGCCATAAGTCCTTAGAGATAACAATATTATTATCCTTCTTGATGAAGAAAGCTATATAAGTAGAAATTCCTGCAATTCTAATTCCTATACCGTATGTACTGCTAGACTTCGGAACTCTCCGCCACAAGAGATATAGGAGCTACCGGACATTACCTCTATTCAAAGTAAATTTAAATATATTTATTTTTTAATTGGTCTCTCTAACTAATTAACTCACTGGCTCTATCTATACCGTAGGTTAATGGCTGCGCAGACATAAGCTCTCCATACATCCCTATCCTGAGCTAATATTTTCCAATCATTTCCTGTATAATCTACTTTCCTCAAATCATGGATAATGTTAATCTCCAACCTTATTCTTGGTCTACCAACTGGGCGTTTTCCCTCTGGTTTCCTTACCTGAAGCTTCCATGCACCTCTTTCATCCGCCATATGTGCCACATGTTCTGCCCATCGCAGCCTATGATACTTAACTGTTCTTATTATATCTGGCTTTATATATATGTAGCTCATTATTATGTAGTTTTCTCAATTCACCTGTTTGTTCATCTCTTTTTTTGACCCAAAAAATTTCCAAGAACTTTATTCTCAAATACTCGTAATCTTGTTTCCTCCCTTAAAGTAAGAGACCATATTTCACATACCTATAATATAACTGGGAGAATAACAGTTTTGCATATGTTCAGTTGAACGTTTTTAGAAAGGAGTTGGGAAGACAATAGTCCCTGTAATGCATAATAGCATGAATTTCCAGGATTGAGTCTATGTTTAATTTCTTTGTGCATCTCATTCCTATTTGTGATTATTGTTCCTAGACACTCGAAATCAGCCACTTCTTCAAAATTTCCTTCATTTGCCATTAGTTGTCCATTTTCTTTATATAATGTATTTCTATGTGTGAACATATATTTAGTTTTATTCATGTTTACTTCCAGTCCCAATTTCTTAGTGCTACTCAATAGAGTGTGTATGTTGGCCTTTAATATCTCCTCGTTATAGATCAATAATACTAAATCATCAGCATAGACTAACAGCCTATTAATACCAGTGGGTAATTGGTCTCTCAGCAGATTAATTGATAAACCTATTTATAATATTTCGTTTAACTAATAGCGTAATATTTAAATGTTTCATTTAAATTTAAGTTTAATTACTATAAAACTAACTTATAATTATTTATTCCGTTAATCGTTTAATACACCGTGGCATAGTTGGTTAAGGCAATAGACTACAAACCAGAATGTTGGAGGTTCGAATCCCAATGGAGTAAGGATTTTTAACTTACCTAATATCGTGCTGGCACCATGGGCATAGGGTCGACTAAGCATATAACAGAAAGTAAAATATGTGATTCTGATAGTATTTTTCTCCTGAATTCAAATATGATATTGGTTTTTGTCCATCACGCAAGGTTTTCGAGAGACAGGAATTTATAATTTCAAATACTTTAATATTTTCTACATTCATAACTACAAAATATTCGAACATTCGGACTCACCTAGAAAGTAAGAAATTACGATTTTCTGTTATATTTCGCCTGTGGAGCATCCCTCTTGATCCCTCTAGTAATTCTGCCCGAAGGCAGGTCCTTCACTGCAATCACAGCATTTTCATGCTATGCTTGCAGCTTTGCTAGGGAATTGTAGGTGTGGTAGCTTCCCGTTGCTTTCCACACCGGTGAAGGATGATGATGATAATGATAAGGATGATGGTGATGATGGCCGGGGACCGTTGGGCGCTAAGCTTCCTGACATTTGTCTTAAAGGTGAGGATAAACCTCGAAAGAACCTCAGCCAGGAGCCTGTCCCGACCAGGAATCGAACCCGGGCCCGCTGCGTGACAAGGCATATATATATATATATATATATATATATATATATATATATATATATGCCTTGTCACGCAGCGGTGTATATATATATGCCTTGTCACACAGCGGTGTGTGTGTATATATAGATAGATAGATAGATAGATGCCTTGTCACGCAGCGGGTCCGGGTTCCATATATATATATATATATATATATATATATATATATATATACTGTCTAATACCCAGCGTGCGCTGCTACGTCTAAATAAATGAAACTTTTGATATTTAGTTGAATAAGAAAAAAATTGTAAAATTATTTTTAAATACACCGTGCCGATTATACTGCGTTACCCGGAAATCTACTTATCCCGATCTTCTTGACATCAAAGAGCTGAAAGACAAAATTCGTTTTTGTGAGTTGTCCATAAAATATAAACATGCAGACACATGGTGTATTTGTTACGGTTGAGACAGGGTGTACAGTATTTAGGATGCAGAAAGGCAAAATATGGGTTTTAAATGGGGAAAAACGCGGAGGAGGCGAAATAACTGCCTTCATGAACCTCTGAACTCTACAGCAAGGTTGATAATATGGCATCTACAATAAAGTTTGGTAGACAGTCATAAAGTTCATCTCAGAAACTTTTAGTTAACGTGAAAGATTGCATCCAACTCCTTCTATGAACCTCTTGTTTCATAAAAATAAAAGTTTACAGAAGAAATATAAACTTTTAATTAACATCCAAGATGTTTTGCATATAGTCTTTGTTAACATTAACGAAACGTGTATAACAACTGGATAAATGTGTTATAAAGATAAATTGAATGTATTCGATGTTATCTATTTCTCCCATTTTTACATTTTTACCGTGATTTTTCATTCTTAAGTCCAATTTTAATTTTATCTTCTTCATCGTCTTGCACGGATTGAACCTATTTGGTTCGTTCTGGCTCCAAGTATTATAGCTGGTGTGTCCATCTCTTTCGTGGGCGTCCCCGATCTCTTTTTCCTCTCTTGATTGATAGTTCAGACTTTTCCTAGGCAATCTGTTGGTATCCATTCTGCCGACATGTTCATACCATCTTCTTCTATACTCTTCTATTTTATCTGTCAACCTGAATATGTGTAGTACTTTACTGATATCTTCACTCCGTTTTTTATCCATTAAAGTATATGCTGCCACAAATCGTAAATATTTCATTTCTGTTGCTTCTATTCTTTTAATTGACTGTTATTCAGAGTCCATATTTCTGAGTCGTACAATATTGTAGGTACAGCCAATACTTTATAAAATGTTTAATGTGTTTCTTTTCTTACTTTTTTTTCCTGTGTTCTTTTAAGAGTGCCACATAAATATTGAAATATTTGTAATTTATTATTTATGTCTTTTTCTCTATTACAACCTACAGATACACCTAGATAATTGCAATCTGTTACTTGTTCTAACCAATTTGTCATTTAGCACTATTTTTGTTCTTTATTTTTATTTATGATTTTTTTTTCAAATCTTCGCATTTCACCTGGTATTCCTGATTTTGCAGTTCTTGATTCTTTCATTTTTGTTAATATTTATGTGTTTTGACTATAGAAGACAAACCTTCTTAAGAACGTTCTCAATAAACTACAAATTTTCAGGCGATATGTCAATTTTCTGATTATTTATTAACTTTTTAATATAAAACATACTATACAGAGATAATTGAGAATAGATCTTATATTTTTTCCCATAAATATGTTTTGATTTGTTCACACATAGAAATACATTATATAATGGAAATTGACAGATAATGACAAATGAGGGAAATTTTGTAGAAGTGGCTAAATTCAGATACCTGGGAAAAATAATTAAAAATAAGAATGAGATACACAAAAAATTAAACATAGTCTCAATTCTGGAAATGCGTGCTATTATGCTTTAAATAGACTCTCATCGTCGCAATTTCTCTCAAAAAAGCATTAAACTGAAAATGTATAAAACTGTAATTCTACCAGTTATATTATGTTGATGCCAAATATTAACTCTTACTTTAAGGGATGAAAGGAGATTACGAGTATTTGAGAATAAAGTCCTTAAGAACATTTTTAGATCAAGGAGAGATGAACAGACAGGTGAATGGAGAAGACTACATAACAGTGAGTTACCAGATGTAATAGGCTTTAGAACAGTTAAGTCTCGTAGACTGCGATATACAGAATGTATGGCACGAATGGAGAATAGAAGAGGGACATGAAAAAATGAATTTAGGAAAGCCAGAGGGGAAATCGTCCAGTTGGTAGACCAAGAACGAGGCGAGAGAATAACATTAACAATGATTTAAGAGAAATAGATTATACAAGGAATGATTAGAAAAACTAGCTTAGGGTAGAGATAAGTGGTGAGTTATGTTAATTCGGCCATGAACGTGCGGGTTCGATAGTGCCAGTTAGTTAGGTTCAATCCTGCCTGGAGAGTATATATGTATGTATTAGTCTTGTATGTGTGGTGTCCCTTGTGTATCTTAGTCGGATGTCTACGCTCCGGTGATCACAGGCTAGGGCCGCATCAGTGGCTTTCTCCAAGTACAGAGATTTCCCGCTCCTCAATAGTTATGTACGCAACAAGGGAAGTAAGTAGTGCATTACTAGTCGAGGACGTGTTTGAGCCCGAACTTTAGTGAGGACTAGCAAATAAGTTCGAGACTTATAATGTACTTTCTTCCAGAATTGCGTATAAAATTTTGTTCCCTCCTGTACTAATAATTATGTTTAATTTTTATATTTCGTGTGAATTTATATCTTGGTTTGAAGAGATCAATTGTTTTATAACTAGGGAATGTTGATAAAACAACTGCAATTGTTTATTGTTGTATGAATTAGTGGCAGACATTTTAAATAACAGTTTCAGACTGCATAATTACAGATATGATTAATTGTGATGTAGAGGAAGCGGCGAATGCTGCGGTAAATAATATACGAAGAATAGACAAGAAAAAGTATACAGAATATTTAAGACTGGTATAAATTTTTAAAAAAACTGTGATACATATCAAAACGTACTCAGCAATATAAACCCTCTGTACAAAATAATTACCAACAACAGTCAGTACAAAATGAAAGCAGAATATTATACTTAAGTTATCGAAAGGCCTCCTATAAAAACACTGCAAATTATTGAGGACGACGGAGATATCAGGTACTGTTTTACAATTCTTAAAACTTTAGTACATATAGTAGAGAAACATATTGAAATAAACAAGAAAAATACGAATGAAAATAAATCAAATTTTGTGGCTGATATTAATAATTGTAACAACTGTTCAATCACTATATATTTGAATTATTAAAGTTACAAATAAGTGTGATACAATAAGATTGTATTGTATTGTATTGCTCAATAAAGTTTTAAGTAGGTAATATTTTTACATTATTAATTTAATCCAATTACTTTTCTTCCCTAAAGAAATAAGTTGGGCTAACGTATCACGTTGTTAATGGATATCAACGCCTCTCTCATAAATTCAACTTACTTCCATAAAACAGAATGATAATATAATTAGGCCATTTTTGTAATAGTGTAGGAGTGAACAAATATTCTTATTGTATAAGAAAGGAAACCGGTAATGTATGTTTCACATAGCATATATCATGGGGCTACAAATAGCAAGGTATTCTTACAAAAAATAAAATAGACTTACAAATAGAAATAAATTGATGATTCTGTTTCAATTTATATTTTGAACAATACCTGCCTCATGGACTAGTGGTCAACGTTTCTTACCACAGTTTATGAGTAATCAACACTTTTGAAATTCATGTTAGAGCACCGTTGAGGTTATGTAATAAGATGCCAATTATATAATTTTTTACCTGGCAAGTCAGTCGTCCTGAACTAAGTTATTAAACTTCTTCAAGTTATTTCAATATGGAGGCCTTTCGAAAACAATGTTTCATCTTCTGCGTTTTAACTAGAACTGATGGCTGATGGTGTTGTATAGGTTGTATAATGGATTTATGTCTGCGGTTATGTTCTCGTTGAGCAGGTCTTCAGTCATTGCTTCTTTCAGAATATATGCTGATCCTGTTATTATACGCTTTGTGTAGTATTGACATAGAGTTATCGATTTTTTCAAATCGATGACCTGTTTCGAGTATATGTATATCTTCCAGGATGCTGATCCTGTTATTATACTCTTTGTGTAGTATTGACATAGTTATCGATTTTTTCAAATCGATGACCTGTTTCCAGTAGGCCCTATATGTTTGGCAAAACTTGATTTACCTTCATTATTAATAACATTTTTTTAAATGTTCCGAATATCGCGTGTTAAAGTGTTTTATTGTTTTGCCTATGTATAATTTTTCACAACTATTGCATTTTAGTTTATAGACGCCTTTATTTTCATACTTATTTGTTGTTTCTGTTTTCTTAGAAATTATGTTACTGAGTTTATGATTGGTTTTAAAGGCGGTTTTACTCGAATTAGGTCATCGAATTAAGAAAATCGATAACTCTATGTCAATACTACACAAAGAGTATAACAACAACTGGATCAGCATCCTTGAAGATATAGAGATTCTGAAAGAAGCAAGGAATGAAGACCTGCTCAACGAGAACATACCCGCAGACATAAATTCATTATACAAACTATACAACACTATCAGCCATCAGTTCCAGTTAAAATGCAGAAGATGGAACATTGTTTTGGAAAGGCCTCCATATTGGAATAACTTGAAGAAGTTTAATAACTTAGTTGTATACGACTGACTTACCAGGTAAAAAATTATGTAATTAACATATTACAGTATATGAGATCTGGGATCGATTCCCATTCAGACCATAGGAAGTTTTCCATAAAGGGAATTATTCATGTGGTTGCCCATGGAATTTACGTTATGGAGTTACCTGAAGGTTCATTATTATTTGTCACCCATATTATTATAATAATATAAATAGCGCCATAAAATGAAGTATCAAAGGAACTAGAAAGGAGACACTTTTAAAATTTTATAAAACAATAGCGGTTCCAACACTGTTATATGGATCGGAACACTGGGTCTTAACAAAAAACCAGGAACGAAGAACAGAAACGTCAGAAATGAGGTTTCTGAGGAGTGTGGCTGGCTATACAATAATGGATCGAAGGCGAAGTGAGGATATACGAAGAGAACTGAATATGTACAAACTATTAGATAGAATTACACAATTCAGAGATGAATGGATGGACCAGATCAATAGAATGGATAACAATAGAATTCCGAAACAGATTCTTCATTACAAACCACTAGGACGAAGAAATGTTGGAAGACCCAGTACAAGATGGATAGACTAATTCTAACATGAGATCGGAACAGACCAGCAGGTCTAATCCTTGATGCTGCTGATGATGATGATAAATAGTTGTTTATGCATGAAATTTACAATGGAAATTTTAATGTATTTTCAACTCTTTATAATTAACATTGTATATAGATAATCTGTACTGTAAACATGTATTTGTATATTTGTACTGGTTACGTGGAAGAGAAGGCCACAAGTTATATTGAATTTCACAATAAAACTTTCAATGTAAATGAAACCCCTAACTCTTAGAATAACTTGATTATCTATATGCCTCTTATTATTATTATTATTATTATTATTATTATTATTATTATTATTGCACGGGCCGTTTTGTGGCTCTTTCTTCATGGACCCTATCGTAATTTTCAAAATCAACTTGTAAGACATACAAGTTATCACGCAGAGTCTACAGCTGGGCCCAAAATACAGACTTAATTCATCTTTCTTGTAAAGAATCTCTAGTGTATTATTCAACATAATATAAAGATAACGCTAATCATATTTGACTTTACTAATGATATACTTTACGTTTATCATGAGAGCTGTGGAAATTGCTATATAAGCACACAACATTCAGATTGAAGTTTGTACAGCAACAGTTAAGCAAGCTATAAAGAAAAGACATATAAGCTTAACTAAATGTGAATATAATTTAAACAAGTCAAAAGTATTAAATTATACATAAGTTATAGCTGTTTGAAATAAGTGAAATATAAACATAATGTGTAATGAGAAAATAATGGGAACCGTCGTCAATATTAAATAACCATAATACTGATGCATTCATGCATACCAATGTTCTCAGACACGCCCAACTTAAACAATGTTCTTCTTAACAGCTTTCTTCTTCTATATACAAATCAATAGTCCTTGGCAAAGGATCGCTTCTTCGACCCCCGCCGAACTTGCAGGAACGAAAGTTTGACTCTGACTGTTAACTAAACAAGGCCTCTGGTCGCGGTCATCAGTCATCGAGCATCCAAACTTGCGCCGATGACGTAAGGAAGAGGAAACTAGGAGGGGTAAATTAGGAGAGGATAGAGGACAGAACATATTCACAATCACATAGTCTGTAATAAAGCGTCACGGCAGTAAAAATTACGTCATCACGGTACATTATTATCATTATTATTATTCATTAGTCCACCGCTGTGGTCTCGAGGTGGCGTGCTGCCTTGTCACGCAGCGAGTCCGGGTTCGATCCCCGGTCGGGACAGTTTTTCTGGGTGAGATATTTATTGGGGTTTTTCCTCACCTGTAAGACAAATGTCAGGAAAACTTTAAGACCCAAACGGTCCCCGATATCATATGGCCATCATTACCATGATCATCCTTATCATCATCATCCTTATCATCATCATCCTTTACCGGTGTGGAAAGCAACGGGAAGCTACCACACCTACACAATTCCCTAGTAAAGCTGCAAAGCATAGCATGAAAATGCTATGATGGCAGTGAAAGACCTGCCCTCGGGCAGAATTACTATGGATGGATTATTTATTAAGGATTTTCTCTACATTACAGTCCTTGTCCTTCAGCTCAAATTTATTTTGCTCCGCCACAGATTTCTATCCTCAGCATCTTCTTCTTTGAGATCTCTGCTGATCATATTTCTCCTCACTTCATCCATCCTCTGTTCCAAGGGTTTCCCCCTCCTCCTCCTGCCGTCAGCATTCCAATCCAGCATCATTCTTGGAATTCTATTATTCTCCATCCTCTTCAGATGCCCATACTATTTAAATCTTCGTTCTTTTATTACTTATATAATGCTATTATTAACATTCATCATTTCTCTAATTTTCTCGTTTCTTGATTTTCTTGCTGCCCTTCGCCAAGTGTTCATGTTGAGTTGACAAGCCCGGACTGCTAGTGTAAATAATCTGTCCGCCAAGAAGGGTAGTGGAAGGGGAGAAAGAAAAGAGAGATAGATAGGAATGCAGGGAGGGAAATGATTTACCGAGGTAGAAAAGGAATTAGTGCTCAGTTCGCATATATTACGGGACACAGATCAATTGCTCCGACAATATATTTGGTCTCGTTATATAAGTCTGTAATCATGCACTTTTGTTTGATATCAGAGGTTTCAAAATTATTTCATTAGGGATGTGCCTAACTTATTGCAGCAGCTCTAACAATATGCTATGGGAAGATCAGTTTATCTCAGTCGGCTTTTCTTCACGCATGGAAGAGGAATATTTATTTAAGGAAAGAAGAATAGATCGTAACCTCGACACAAGTTTCAGAAGGTGGAGAGGCCTCTAGAGAATTCTTCCTACGTTGGGTCAATAGAGTCGTACGAGCCAGATGCTCTCTCGTTCGTAAAATAACTCTCTTACCGCAGCGTGTAACAGGATCATATGATTTAATAAAGATAGATCGAGATAAATCGAAAGGAAAACAACTGTCAAATAATAACTTCATCATCTTTTGTTATTCGTAAATTAAAGTCAACCGCTATGGTATCGGAGTAACGTCATTTCTAGACGCAAGGGCCTGGATTCAATTCAAGGTCGGGACGAATTTTCTGAACTTATTTCATTAGCTGTAAGACTAATGTTACGAAACTTTAAGACCAAAATAGCCCCATATATAGACTGACCTGATCTGCTTCCATTAATTAAGTTATATATATATATATATTATATATATATATATATATGTGTGTGTGTGTGTGTGTGTGTGTGTGGTATAGTTGGTTAAGAAAATATCCTGTAAGCCGGAAGAACGATGGTCGAGACCCGATGGGGGTCAGGATTTTTTAATTGGCCTAACCTCCTGGACATATCATGGCCCTGTGGTCCACTCAGCCTCTAACGAAAACCAGTACCATACTATGTTGTGGGGGTAAGGGACGCTATGACGCAAGGCTGATATTTCATGCCGATTGTCTTAGACGTCCCGCGCCGTAGCCGAGCGGTTAAGGTAGGAAGCCTTGGCGCAGAGCTACGGGACTTGCGCTGGTTCGAGTCTCCATGGGGGAAGAAATTTTCTCATGGTATTTCGGCCAGTATGGGACCGGTGCCCACCCAGCATCGTGAGGCAATTGGGTAGCTACAATAAGTAGCGGCTCCAGGTTGAGGAACCAGCTATAACGGCTGGGGGACTCGACATGCTAACCACATGTCACCCCTACACTGGCTGTTGATCATCTACCTCTGTGATTGACACATGTGGATGTGAAGGGCCAGCAGCCGGCTGGTAAAGGGGCAACCGCTGAAAAGTGGAAAGACCCTCAATCGGAAATTGTCTTAGAAATATTAGAGCCTCTAACTGTCCTATTCCTTCAAATTAAGTATATTTTTGAGTTAACGTTTAATATAAAATTTGTACAAATATTAAATTAATGTGTTTAATGTTACAAATTTTTTAAAGAATAGAATTTTTTGTAGTCTTACAGGTTTTACATAATGTTGTTACACACAAATATATATATATATATATATATATATATATATATATATATGGGGGCACGCCGTAACGTAATGGTTAAGGTACTGCGCTACAAGCCGTAAGGACGAGGGTTCGAGTCCCGGTGGGGTCAGGATTTTTAAACTGACCCAAACCCTCTGGCGGCACTATGGCTCTGGGGTCCACTCAGCCTCTAACGGAAATTAGTACCCGACGCTTGTTCTGGGGGTAAAGACCGCCGTCACGGAGGGCTGACAACCCAGCTGACATCAAGTGCCGATTGTCCAGATAAAGTTCGAGTCTTAACCTCCCACTACCCCAAGGGTCTCTTGAGGCCTGTAGTGGGATACCTTTACCTTCCTCTATATATATATATTTTTTTTTCTTTTCATATCATATATATATATATATATATATATATATATATATTGGAAATAATATAATGGAAATGGACAGATAAGGAAAAATGAGGGAAATATTGAGGTAATGGCTGAATTTAAATAACTAGGAACAATAATCACAAAAAGGAATGATATGCACAAATAAATTAAACATTGGCTCAATTCTACAATTACGAGCTATTATGCATTATAGAGACTCTTGACGTCCCAACTCCTTTAAAAAAAACGTTAAACTGAAAATATATAAAGCTATTCTACCAGTTAAATATTATATGGATGCGAAACACGGACTCTTAATTTAAGGGAGGAAAGGAGATTACAATTATTTGAGAATAAAGTTCTTAAAACAATTTGGACCAAAGAGAGATGAACAGACAGGTGAATGGAGGAGACTACATAACAGTGAACTACATGGTCCATATAGGAAGCCAGATATAATGAGAGCAGTTAAGTCTCGTAGACTGCGATGGGCAGGACACATGGCACGAATGGGGAATGAAAGACGTGCATGAAAGTTTCTTGCAGGAAAACCAGATGGAAAACGCCCAGTTGGTAGACCAAGAATGAGGTCAGAGAATAAATTAAATATGAGTTGAGGGAAGTAGATTATACAGGGAATGATTGGATGAAAAATAGCTCAGGATAGGAATGTATGGAGAGCTTATGTTCCTCGCGGCCATGAACCTACGGGTTCGATAGCGCCAGTGAGTAAGTGTATTATTATTATTATTATTATTATCATTATTATTATTATTATATTTTTGTTAACCCATTCGATTCAGGTTTTAAATGCTCAATGCATTTCCCCAGAAACCGAATTTAAATCACTGTAAATTATATAGTCTGTATTCAGCCATTAAAACAAACAAAATATAACGGTACTTCAGATCACAATAAGGGTGAAGGCCAAAACACATTTCTCAACTATTCATAAATGTTAACAAAAGATTGCCCTGCCAAGGGATGTACATACTTACTTACTTACTTACTCACTGGCACTATCGAACCCGTAGGTTCATGGCCGCGCGGACATAAGCTCTCCATACATCCCTATCCTGAGCTAATGCTTTCCAATCATTCCCTGTATAATCTACTTCCCTCAAATCATAGTTAATGTTGTTCTCCCACCTCATTCTTGGTCTACCAACTGGGCGTTTTCCCTCTGGCTTTCCTACAAGAAGCTTCCATGCACGTCTTTCATTCCCCATACGTGCAACATGTCCTGCCCATCGCAGTCTACGAGACTTAACTGTTCTTATTATATCTGGCTTCCTATAAAGACCATGTAGTTCATTGTTATGTAGTCATCTCCATTCACCTGTTTGTTCATCTCTCTTTGGTCCAAAAAATTTCCTAAGAACTTTATTCTCAAATACTCGTAATCTCCTTTCCTCCCTTAAAGTAAGAGTCCATGTTTCGCACCCATGTAATATAACTGGTAGAATAATAGTTTTATATATTTTCAGCTTAACGTTTTTTGAAAGGAGTTGGGACATCAAAAGTCTCTGCAATGCATAATAGCACGCATTTCCAGAATTGAGCCTATGTTTAATTTCTTTGTGCGTCTCATTCCTATTTGTGATTATTGTTCCTAGGTATTTGAATTCAGCCACTTCCTCAAAATTTCCCTCATTTGTCATTAGCTGTCCATTTCCATTATATACTGAATTTCTACCTGTGACCACATATTTAGTTTTACTGATATTTACTTCCAGTCCTAATTTCTTAGTGTTACTCAATAGTGTGTGCGTGTTACCAAGGGATGTACATAATATTGCAAAATATTTAACATTCAGGGTTAAGCGTGTGTACCTCGTCATCTGAGGTGAATAGGTTAAAAGCCATATAGGATATTGTGTACATATATTATGTATTACTATTATAACTATTAGTAGCTAATTCATCATAAAACTGAGCAACAAAAAATACACTTTTTTTGGCTCAGAAAGAAAAATATGTGATTCTGATAGTATTTTTTCTCCTGAATTCAAATACGATATCGGTTTTTCTCCATCACGCATCACGCAAGGTTTCCGAGAGACAGGAATTTATAATTTCAAACTCTTTAATGATTTCTACATTGGTAACTACACATTACTCGAACATTCGGACTCACCTAGAAAGTAAGAAATGACGATTTTCTGCTATATTTCGCCTATGGAGCATCCCTCTTGATGGTCCAACAATAATCGGCCAGCATATTAGGATTCCATTTGCCTTGATATCTCTTTTCCACAGCTGAAATCTGCTGAGTTAGCTCATTTGGTTTTATTTTATAATAGACAAATGGACGAAAAAAAAGTTTATTAAAAAATAATTTAAATCCATTAATTGAAATTGAAATAAAAAAAACTGTGGGTGATGGAGACATTATTAATACATATTTGAAAACATGATAAAAACTGCATTAAGTACAACTATTGGTACTCATGAGACAAAAATCATGTTGATCAGTGTTATTAATATCTGTATAATTTAACCCTGGCGAAGTAGAAGAGAAGATCTTATGGCTTTAAATGCATTATATAAAATAACACATGGGGTGAGAAGATTTTAAAGATAACATTTTTTAACAACCTCAATAGTTGTATTCCTTCGGAATTAATACTTATAAAATTCATATTAAAATTTCCGTTGATGTAAATAGTCACAAAGTAGAATGTTGAAATATATTATACCTGGAAGGTGCCGTGAAGTAGGTTATTATTTTTCTTCAACTTATAAAAACTCTAGGCCTTTCGGAAAGCGGCCTCCGCCTTCAACAAAAGCTACCAACGACGCTGGATGGCCGCTGATGTCAAAAGCTTTGCCAAACAACAACAACATCTATATTATCACGTATCCTTCAGCTGAAAATGTAGGCCGGTTTCCGAATGGCCTACAGTTCTTACAAATCCTTAGGAAAACTCTAACAAGGGAACTGTCAACCATTACATACCGAAACCTACCTTGAAATTTCTTCCTGAGAAGCGTCGTGATGTACCAAAAAAATACCTACCGCTTTTAACTGAATGACTTTAAAATCCAGCACCGTATCTCGGTTTAAACTACAGGGAATTAATAGAATAGAATAGATTTATTTAGCTTGGTGGAGTTAAGGCCATGTGGCCTTCTCTTCCACTCACCAGGACAAACATATGTTATACATATAAATACAAAAAAATACAATAATAGTTATACTAAACAATTAATTATCTGTCAAATTGAATAATAATAAAAATAATGTCTAATAATACAATGAAATTAAATACAATTAAAATTAAATTAATGATACAATGAATACAGAAAAGAATAACAGCTCGAATCTACAATACATAAAAAGAAAGGAGAGAAAAAAATACAAAGGAAGTAATAAACTACAATGAATTAATCTATGCTTTTTATACAAGGCATTAGGTAAATATATTAACGAATCTTAAATCTATTTTTATTAAATAATGAAAAAACACATTCATTTTTAAAAAAAGTAATACAACTCAATTAGAGATTTAATTCCTCTTTTAACTTTCTATTAATCTATGACTACTTAAATATGTTCACTAAATAATAAGAGAAATAAAAGGAAGCTTAAACCCCATAACAAATAATAAATAATTTAAAGGTAAAGGCAAGAAACTCCTCCACGCTAAATATATCAATTTATCATAACGATACCGAGGTATTTTGGGTGATTGGATAGCCCTCACAACCTGCCGTCCACTCCACTTGCACTCTACTGAAGGAGAGATGTCCATCTGCTTCAAACAGTTAAAAACGGCAGATTTTTTTTGGACACACACACGTCTTTCGTACTTCACAACGCTTCTCTCGGAGAAATTTGAAGGTAGGTTTCCACGTGCGATGATTGATAGTTCCCTTGTGAATAAATGTGCTATCCTAATGTCTATTCAGAAACTAAAAGGTGGCAGCAGCCCTATCACTGGAATACTTAGCGTCGGGCCAGTAACCCCTCCTAAGGAATCTGAAATTTACTTGAATGTCTCAACATGAAAATATGACGACCCACAGCCAGAATGCTTGTCGATGTATTACAAGGGCATTCGATAAATAATTGGCAACAGTGTTGTAAATCAGCCATCCTAATGGCGACATTGTAATCTTGCAGTATGTTGTTGGACAGTCTTTGTTGTACAACCCTGTAATATCGAAAGTCTGGAAGTATCAATACAGGGTCATCGAAAAAAGTTTGCAGCAATTAAAAAAAACATATGTCCCGTTGTAATTGAGATAAATTAATAATTTGGCCTGGAAATTAATCGGGAACTCATCGAGTTTGTTTAGATGTGACCTTTTTAAAACGTGTAATCTTCACAGATGAAGCTACTTTCCATGTCAATGGTTGTGTCAACCGGCATAATTATAGAATTTGGGGATCTCAACAACCCACTGACATTTGTGGGTATGACAGAGTTTCTCCAAAAGTAAACGTGTGGTGTAGTTTGATACAAGATCAGGTCACTGACTTTTTATTTTTTATTGATCAGACTATCACAGGAGATGTTTACCTAGACGTGCTAAAACAGTATGTTTTCCCGCAAGTAGACCAAATTGAAGAAGAAAATAACGTAACCTTATTCTTTCAACAAGATGGTGCGCCTCCAGTCTTTTCCCAAAAAATTGGAGATGCTCTGCATGCAAGATTCCTTGATCGGTGGATTTGTAGGCCCGGTCCTATTCAATGGCCTACTAGAAGCCCCGACGTGACACGCCTAGACTTTTTTTATGGGGATACGTAGAAAACATTATGTACAGTGAACCGATCAGAGATCTGCAACATTTAAAGCAAAGGATCACCGATGTTGTTGTAACTATCACGCCTGCGATGTTCCAGCGCTGTTGGGCCGAAATCGACTATCGGTTGGATGTTTGCAAGGCAACCAACGGAGCGCACATAGAAACATTCTATGTTAAGGAAAATAACTTTTTGAGTTGGCGAATTTAACAAAAAATACTCGTTTTAATATCTCAAATAGTTCCTGAACTGTGATTATTTGAATTTGCTGCAACCTTTTTCGATGTCCCTGTATTTTATGAACACATTCGCTGTTTCCCACATTTAGTAGGTAATACCGCCCTAAAAAGTGTTCAGTAGAATTTGTTTAGAAAGTGGAATTGGTAAGTACTCGAATATCCACCAAATTCACAAGACATGAGGCCTTGTGACTATAACTTATTCACAAAAATCAAAGAACTTCTACGAGGCAATTCGATTTCAATCAAGAGTTGATATCAAGGAAGCTGTCGATCGATCAGATGTTAGAGATATCCAGAAATAGTGCTGCAGATGGAGTGGGCTTCCAAGGATTTAGCAACGTATAGTTGACTTGGCAATATACTATAAATTAAGTTCGTAATGTTAAATGTAACTTATATCATTTTTATGATGTTTTAGCAGTGTTGCTATTACTTGTAGAAAGCCATAGTAAATAGAAAATAATGTATATTCAATGCAACGTGTTCTGAGATATAAACAAACTAATGTTCTCTCTCGTGAAATGTGATATTCGTGTTGAAATATAAATGAGACGTAAATGTAATCCAGGAAGGATATACATTTATTCTACAAAAATACAAGTGAATTTGTTATAAAAAAGATTCACAATCTTACAACATATCTCTTACGACGTGAAGAGATTCCCACAACTCATTTTAGATCTCTGTTTGACATTCAAGTGCACCACAAATTCCAATTTATTTTCAAAAAAAGGAATCACCAGCCTCCTCTAATCAAACAGAATACATATGCACACTTCAGCCCCATGTTCTTTCTTATACCAACGTCGAAGCGAGCGAATCCATTTCATCTTCTCGTTTTACTTTCCTTGAATAAAGAGAACTCCCGCATTGGGCCCGGATTACTAACAGCCGTGGAGATGTATTCACATGCTATACCGCGTGTCCCATATAAGGAAGTTAGTTTAAAATGACATTCCATATTGTTTTTTTATGATGCTCTGGATACTGATTTAGGGCCTATGTTCATTAAATATGTATTTTAATTCGAGAGAAAGGGATAGGCAGAGAGAGGGAAATATATATATATAAAGAAATAGAGTGGATGGGATAGAGAAAAAAGAAGATTTCTGTCGCTTTCTCTTTTCTTTAACTTTCTTTCTTTCTTCCTTCCTCTCTTTCTTTTTCTTTTTTTTTATCTATCAACATTTATTTTGATTTTTTGGTCACCCAGAAGTTTATATTATAATTTTCCTGGGTTTGGTATGATTTTTCTTATTTCTTTCTCTATTTATTTTTCTCCTCCTTTCTTTTTCTCGCTTCCATTTTCTTTTTTTATTTCTTTCTTTCTCTCTTTATTTCTATCTCTCTTTTTTCTTTTTATTTATTTTCTCTCTTTCATTCATTATCTGTATTTCTTTACTTTCTTTCTCTCTCCTTATGTCTCTCTTTCTTTCTCTCTCTTTCTTTGTATCTTTTTGTCTCTCTTCCTTTCATTATCTCTATATCTTACTTTCTTTCTCCCTCTTTCATTCTTTCTCATTATTTGTTTCTTTTTTCATTATCTCTATTTCTTACTTACTTTCTCTTTCTTTCTATTTATTTTCTCTCTTTCTTTCATTATCTATATTTCTTACTATATTTCTCTCCCTTTCTTTCTCTTTATTTGTCCCTCTTTCTTTATTATCTATATTGCTTACTTTCTTTCTCTCTCTCTCTCTCTCTTTCTTTCTCAGTCTCTCTTCCATTCTGTCTTTCTATCCCTCTTTAACTCTCTCTTTTCGTTCTTTCTCTCTCTCTCTCTCTCTCTCTCTCTTCAGTATGAAAGAAATTACCCAAAATGAATATTATTTGCGCCATGTCACATGGTAATTGTACAGCCCTTTCCCTTTATGGATTATAGTGCAGTACTGGCTTCCATAGCCGTATTTGAGGGGTCTATGGTATATGATGTGGTAAGAGGGGAGGGTGAGTTTGAGGTACTGCCAGCAACTACACTCAGTTTTAAAAACATAACAGCTGCTACACGTGTTCTTATTTACTAGTTCTGTGTTAGTGAATAGTTTTGTTGCCTAATAAGTTTTGAGTGTACATGATAGAATAACGTTGTTTTTATAACAATTTATTTTATTATTATTATTATTATTATTATTAATAATAATAAGAAAATGTTTTTTGCATGACTACTAGTTCCCTCCCCCACTCGGCTATGTTTCCTCCTACCAAGCGCTTTTGGATTCACCAAGGCGGCTGCAGTTATCAGAACTAGACTATACGCCATCAATGATATATCTTGATATGCTAGAACTTTGGTTAATGCCACAATAGAATGAGTATTCAGATGATTATCTTTTCCAGCAAGATGGAGCACCTCCTCACTATCACTGCCAGGTTCGCGACTATCTTAATCGGATGGCTACAGGATGAACTGATATTTGTATCTGATATGTTTCAGATCACCAACTCTACAGCCAGTCTGGTAGTACTCAAGTCTGTGAATTTATCGAGCACTGGTCGCTACCGCTGCGAGGTGTCTGCCGAAGCTCCATCTTTCCAGACCGTATCCGATCATGGGGACATGACAGTGGTCGGTGAGTACAACAAATTTTCACTTCAGCAACCAGGAAATTCTCGGCTGAACTTGAGAATACCTGATTCGACACGTATTAAGCATTCACACGTATGACTCATACCGTCTTTTATTTGAGCTTGACCCAAGGCCTCGGGGAGGGCTACAAACTTCCCAAGCCAATTAATTTATCAGATTATAGTGTCCTTATTTTGTATACCGATAATATATTTCAAGTCGAACTCCACAACTTTTGTTGTTCCTTTTTTAATGAGACGTCCGACTTAAATCTTGAGCAGTTTTTCAACAATGGATCTTTTAAAGGATAGGGTTGTGAACCCCATGTCAAACCCAAAACCTGGAGGACCAGGATTCGAAATTATATCCCTGGAGTCAGGGTGACCCGGAGGTACATCCAGACTCTGGATATTTATTTCATTCCCCTTCTACGATACGAATGAAATACGTTAGTGCAGTTCTTCTACCCGATCACTACACGGGTAGTTTATTATTTATTATTTAGTAGGTTTCACAATGTTATATCAGGTTTCCTATAGAGACCATGAAGCTCACTCTTATGAAGTCTTCTCCATTCACCTGTCTGTTCATCTCTCTTTGGTCCAAAATTTTTCTTAAGAACTTTATTCTCAAATATTTATCAATATTTTCTCCTCCCTTAAAGTTAGAGTCCATGTTTCACATCCATATAATATAACTGGGAGAATAAATTTCATATATTTTTAGTTTAATGTTTTTTGTAGAGAAATTGGGACAAGTGTCCCTGTAATGCATAATAGCGTACATTTCCACAATTGAACCTATTTTTAATTTCTTTGTGCATCTCATTCTAATTTGTAATTATTGTTCCTAGGTATTTGAATTCAGTAATTTCTTCAAAATTTCTCTCATTAGTCATTAATTGTCCATTTCCATTATATAACGTATTTCTATGTTTGGCCCTGTATTTAGTTGTATTGGTGTTTACGTATAAGCCCCAATTTCTTAGTTTTACTCAATAGAACGTGTGTTTTGGCCCGACTTAGTATTTCCTCGCTATCGCCCAATAATACAGTGTGCAGCATAAGTTCTTTTACCGAAAATGTTCTGTAGCTTACAACATCTATACAAAAAAGAACACCCGAATTTTTTAGTGACCTCCATTGTTATTTAAGCATTTATGACATCGTGTTAACAGTGATTTTATTCTGAAGGTCCCATATTCAAACCCCAGTTTCAACCAATCAGATTTTTTTCCTTGCAACCATGTGCAGTAATTAACTAACTTATGCAGCACTCTGTACTACACTTCAGTATAAACTAACAGCTTATTAATTACTATTGATTTGTTAGCTTTCTTCATCATATACATATTTAATGAGGTGCTCTATTAGAAAACTGACCTCCTCGCTATTGCCTAATAATACTGTATAAGACTTTTCGTGCAGTAGATAATATCAGTTTGTGAGTAAACGTTTGTTGAAAGTTGAACAGATTCTTTCTGGAAGGTAGAGAGGAGGTTAATAATAGGAAGGAAGGTGCTCTTGAACAACTCGCTAGTTAGAAATTAAACTCAACGTCATGGAGACGCGCTGGCTGTTGAGAGACAGATCGCAAGGTTCCTTTCTCCACTTCAACCACTCTTCTTTTTTTTTTCATTTCCTTCACTTCCTTCATTTGTTCTGCTTCTCTACTTCTTTTATATATTTTCTCCAATTCTCATTACTTTTAACGTTCCAATTCTTGCTTCGTTAGTTTTGATTTTTATCAGATCACATTCCTTAATTTTATTTATATTATCTCGTTAGTGAGTGGCGAAAGGGTTATGCGCTCACCCCTTACCGCTATATTTCGGAGATCGTGTCTCGATCGTTATATGTGGCTTTCGTGATGGACGTAACGGAGTCTGGGCAGGTTTTTTTCGGGGTTTTTTCCCGTTTTCTCATTCCAAAAATTTCATTCCAGCATTTCTAACACAAGGAGTAGGGTGCGTAGCAAACATTTTCCGGATACTTCTGATATGTATAATGGATTAAAGCAAGGATATACATTATCTACTCTACTTTTCAATTGTGTACTAAAACATGCCATCAAATCTTTAGAGTATGAAGGAGGTATACAAATCAATGGTATTAATAAGCTGTTAGTTTATACTGATGATGTACTATTATTAGGCGATAGCGACGAGATACTAAGGGCCGACACACAACTTTATTGAGTAACTCTAAATGGGGCTGGAAGTAACTAAATATATGTTCGCACATAGAAATACGTTATATAATATAAATCGACAGCTAATGACAAATGAGGGGAAAGTTTGAAGAAGCTGGCTGAATTCAAATACCTAAACAACTAACTCACTGGCACTATCGAACTCATAGGTTCATGGCCGAGCGGGCATAAGCTCTCCATACATGCCTATCCTGAGCTAACGTTTCCTAATCATCCCCTGTATAATCTACTTTCCTCAAATCATAGTTCATGTTATACTACCACTTCATTCTTGGTCTACCAACTGGGCGTTTTCCCTCTGGTTTTCCTACAAGAATATTCTACGCATGTCTTTCATTCCCCATTCGTGCCACATGTCCTGCCCATCGCAGTCTACGAAACTTAACTGTTCTTATTATATCTGGCTTCCTATAAAGACCTTGTAGTTCACTGTTATGAAGTCTTCTCCATTCACCTGTCCATTCATCTCTCTTTGGTCCAAAAATGTTCCTAAGAACTTTATTATCAAATACTTGTAATCTCCTTTCCTCCCTTAAAGTAAGAGTCCATGTTTCGCATCCATATGATATAACTGGTAGAATAACAGTTTTATATATTTTCAGTTTAACGTTTTTTTAAAGGAATTGGAACGTCGAGAGTCTCTGTAATTCATTATAGCACGCATTTCCAAAATTGAGCCTATGTTTAATTTCTTTGTGCATCTCATTCCTATTTGTGATTATTGTTCCTAGATATTTGAATTCTGCCACTTCCTCAAAATTTCCCTCATTTGTCACTAGTTGTCCATTTCCATTATATAATGTATTTCTACATGTGACTATATATTTAGTTCTATTGATATTTACTTCCAGTCCCAATTTCATAGTGTTACTCAATAAGAAATACTTAGGAACAATAATTACAAAATAATCCCAATACTAACTTACTGGAGAACATCTAACAATGAAAATAAAAGCCACTTACTTAAAGAAAGGGATTGGAATCTCCAAGAACACGCGATCGAGACTTGTATATTTGCTCGCAAGGGAGACCTTTCTCATTGAAGACCTAAGGATAAAATTCATCTTGCCTAGTACTAAAGCTTCGGATCAACTTTTAACAACAATTAGGATCAGTTTCACCAGCAGAGGTAACTGTATTACGCCAGTTTTCGCCATATATAATTGTATTGTATTGTATTGTATTGTATTGTATTGTATTGTAAGCCTATGTTTTCCCTTTACAGAGATTTAGGCGCTCTCCCCCTGCAGGGAAGAATTTGAACCATATTAATTTAGTTACACTTGTTTTCGTGTAGATGTCATTTTTGAGTGGTACATGGTCAGCGTTCCGCCTCAGACTGACATCTAGGAAACCAAGGTAATACTAGGACGGGAAAATTCGGTAAATTTTGCTTAGAGGCCTTTTCATTCAGGCCTGAAAATCTTCTGACTCGGGACCCACGGCTTAAAGTCCCTCCCGGAGGACTTGCTCCTTGGATTTTTCCGTCCTAAAAATCCATCGACCCCGGCCGGGTTTGAACCCGCGACCCTTGGGGCCAGAGGCAAGGAGCATAACCACTAGTCCACCGCGGCCGACCCTCATATATAATTTAGAGCTTAAACTGGCGTAATACAGTTACCTCTGATGGTGAAACCGACCCTTAGGAAGAAAAGAGAATTAACTCCAACAGAATTCTTCGGCACATGTGCAATGTTAGACCGAGAATGGACAAGAGGAAACTTAGAATTGCGACACGTAATAACAAGACTGGCAGTCCATGGTTTTTACCATCATCTGCAAGACCACAACTTACCACGAACCAAACCAGTTACATTGTACAAGAAAAAATGTGAACGCTACCATATGGAACTATGCACAAAGAGGACAAAATCATTAAACCAATATGCAAAGCACAAACAGTAAAATCTCATATTAAGTTTAATGACCATTTGGCTGCTATTAGAATAATAAAATAATTACAAATAAGAATGAAATACATAAAGAAATTATAAATAGGTTATAACTCTGCAGTGGTATGGTGTATTAGTAACATATGTTGATGAAATCAGTTCGTAATATGTGAAGTGGTTGCATTCTAATGTATTTCATGTTATTTCTGAACACAAGTATTTAGAACAAAGTCAAGCTATAGAGTATTCGACGCATAAATAGCGGTGAGATTCCGTGAAACTGTTTTCTCTCCACGTACTAGGAACTGTGCCCATTATACTGCTACAATTGAAGAGAATTATCTGCAATTAAAACTGAAAATATCACATAGACTTAGTAATTGGGCACCAAGTACTCGCTGGTTTAAATTAGGTTTAATTAAAACAAAAACAGTTTTGCTTCAATGTTCATACGTTCATTTTCTTGTAGTCCAGCCTCATGGTTATGTGGTCAGGGTTTCTGAACAAACTTTATGAGGACCCGAGTTCGATTACCGCTCAGATCATAGGAATTTTCCCCTTAAGGCAATTTTCCAGCTCCATAATATCAGACATGCCTGTGTGATTCAATACTTTTGCAGTCAATGGCCAAATTGTTTTCTCTTATGTATTGTTATTATTTTTTTATTAAAGATTTTCTCAACATTACAGAAGTCATCCTTCAGCCCAAATGTATTTTGATCCTCAGCATCTTCTTCTTTGAGGTCTCTGGTGATCATGCTTCTTCTCACTTCATCCATCCACTGTTCCCTGGGTTACCCCCTCCTCCTCCTGCCTTCAGCATTCCAATCCAGCATAATTCTTTGGATTCTATTATTTTCCAACTTCTTCAGATGTACATACCATTAATGTTCGTTCTTATTCTATTATCGTTGTTATTATTATTATTATTATTATTATTATTGTTATTTTATTACTATTATTACTAATTAAGTTATTATTATTATCATTATTATTATCATTGTCATTATTATTGTTATTGTTATTATTATTACTATTATTATTTATTATTATTGTTATTATTATTTTATTATCATTATTATTATTATTATTATTTTATTATCATTATTATTATTACTAATTAAGTTTATTATTATTATTATTATCATCATTATCATCATTAGTATTATCATTATCATTGTCATTATTATTGTTATTGTTATTATTATTATTACTATTATTATTATTATTGTTACTATTATTATTATATTATTATTATTATTATTATTATTATTATTATTATTATTATTATTATTATTATTATTATTATTATAGCTCGGAAGTTGAAGAAAAATTATTTTTTCTTTTTATGTCTGTAGACGAGTCCCAGCTTAATAGCTATGCATTTTGGGTCACAAAAATGGTGGGATGTATCGGTCCTTTTTAGTCGTTGTTGGACGTTTTTTCGCTTATTGTCCTTTTTAACCTTTTTTAGGTCTTAACGGCTTTTTTTTGCAACTTTACCTTCTTTGACTATATTTACACCATTTGTATAATTCAAGAATCCGCAGAATCTAGTCTCAATTCCAACTTCTTTTAAATACACTATCTAGTTTTACTTTCTAAAGACATTTCATATTGCAAACACTTTTGTTCAACGAGAAAAATATTGAACCCTCATAAAATAACCCGTTATTTTTAACCAGCCTACTGTCCGCCTAATATCCATTGCGGGTTCGCAGAATTCATTCTAGGTGGGAAAAATAGTTAATTCTAAATTCTCCAAAAAATATATTTTTAATTAACACAAAATTCCTTTTTTAAACCATGTTGAATTAAAAAAAATATATGAAAGAAGCAGCATATCTACTTTTCGCAATGTAGCATTTCACTAGAATTTTGTACTTTTTAAACATTTTTATTTTATTTATTTCAAATGCAGTTGAAACTAAAATTGAATCTCTGAGTTGAAAATGGAAGAAAGTGTACTGCTTTCAGAGAGCGACAAAACACGTATGTAACACAGACATTTTGAATTCTTGCTATATTTACATTCCGTGTAAGCATTGGATCAATATTGTAATTGGTTAAAATTTACCAGAGCAAGCTGTAAGAAGTAATGTAGTTTTTTAAAGGTTTTTTCAAGTGGGACACTTGGAGTTTCTTCCTTTTTCAACTCAGCGACTCAATTATTATTTTATTTTAATTGCCTTTTTACGTTATTTTTTTTTTAGTTTTTAGGTATTTTTTAGGATACCTTTAGGTCTTTTTAAAGGTCCTTTATAGGCATTTTATAGGTCCCCAACTTTCGAGCCTTAATTATTATTATTGAAATTAATATGGCTTTGCTAGGAAAATACCCAGTTCTCAGTAAAGTTATTATTAATAATAAAATATTAGAACAAACTAACACATTTAACTATCTCGGATACCCAGTTACATACGAAGAGGAAACATATTTTAGTCAAAACATTATACTATTTAACAGAGTAACAGGAATTATAATATTTTCAAGCTAAACACAGTTCAGCAACACACGCGAACTACAATTTATAAAACACTGGCCAGACCCATATTATGTTACGACAAAGAGTGCTGGGAGGAAACTGAACATATAGTTAGAAGAGTAGTGGCGCAAATCGGGATTGATTTTGTGGACAGTGATATTGAAAGAGCGCACAGAGTAGGTCGTTGGAATAGTGGAAAGAGACCGATTGTATGCAAATTATCACACTACAAAATAAAATGTTGGATCCTTAGAGACAGTAAATATCTTAAAGGGACCGGTATCAATATTGCCGAAGACTTTAGTGAGAAGGTGCGCCGCGAAAGAGACTTTGTTAAGCGACACATGCTCGAGGCGAGGAGGCAGGGCTGCCATGCAATCATGCAATTTAATAAATTGATTACACTGGGGAACAAAAAATATTTTTTTCTTGGTGCCTGAAATTTTTCACCTGATTCTGGGTATTTCGGCACTGCTGATTCCAAAAATGTCATCCATTTTGTTGCAGCAGCTCTAGTTTGCAAGATATTGATGATACTGCTCTTATGTACCACCATTGTAAATCGATTGTTTGCATAATACTAATTGATTTAATCCAAGTTATATTCATGTTGTTGTTGCCGTTTGCATATGTAATTTTACTAATTTGACAATTGTTTATCCTTTTTCTACACTGACATGGCTTCAACACGAAGAAAATGTGTGAATAATCCTGATGTGTTTTGTTTCATCTGTGGGGAGTACACATTCACTCAACAAAGAAAACCTATAACTGACTTTGTAAGAAGAGCTTATTTGGCCTATTTCAAAGTACAACTGGGAGATCAAGATAAGCCTTGGGCACCTCACATTGTATGTAAAACGTGCACAGAGCATCTACGACAATGGACAAATGGGAAACGGAAATGCTTGAAATTTGGGGAACCAATGATCTGGCGAGAACAAATTAACCATAGTGATGACTGCTATTTTTGTTCAGTCAATGTAAAGGGCATCAATAGCAAAAACCGGAATAGATGGGTATATCCCAATCTACGCTCCGCAAGACGCCCTGTTCCACATTCAGAGGAGATACCTGTTCCAATTTTTACCAGTCTTCCAGAGTCACCAGAAGAAGAGGATGATTCAACTGAAAGCTATTCTGAGGGAAATGACAGCGATTTCCCAGGACCTTCATCAGTTTCATCCGGTTTTAGTCAAGCGGAACTGAACGACCTCATAAGGGATCTAAGTCTTCCAAAGAAGTCATCTGAGTTGTTAGCTTCCAGGCTGGCAGAGAAACAATGTCTGTTACCGGGAACAAAGGTCACAGTCTATCGCAAAAGAGAAACAGACTTCCTGCCATTCTTCACAGTAGAAAATCAATTTGTTTTTTGTATGAATGTTGAAGGACTGTTAATGAAGCTGGGTGTAAGAAAATACACACCAAGTGAATGGCGGTTATTTATAGATAGCTCCAAACGCAGCCTAAAATGTGTTCTTTTGCATAATGGGAACATATACAGGTCAATCCCAATTGGTCACTCAGTTTCTATGCGTGAAAATCAACATACAATAGCTACAGTGCTAGAGAAGATCTCTTACCGTGATCACCAATGGGTAATGTGTGTCGATCTCAAGATGGTGAATTTTCTTCTAGGACAACAAGGTGGGTACACCAAATACCCATGCTTTATATGTTTATGGGACTCTAGAGCCAAAGATCAACATTGGGTGAGAAGGCATTGGCCTCTTAGAGAAAGCATGACCGTTGGAGAAAAAAACATCGTTGCAGAACCTTTGGTTGACAGAAACAACATCATCTTGCCACCACTGCATATTAAACTTGGTTTAATGAAACAGTTCATCAAGGCGTTGAATAGAGATGGAACATGTTTTGGCTACATATGTACAAAATTTCCTGCACTGAGTAAGGAAAAAATAAAAGCAGGTATATTGGATGGACCACAAATCCGCCAACTTATTAATGACCATCAATTTCAAGACTCAATGAATGATACTGAAGCAGCCGCATGGTCTTCGTTCTGTATGGTAGTGAAGAATTTCCTTGGAAACTATAAGTCTCCTAATAGTGATGAAACTAGTGGAGAATATGCTCACTGCTTTTTGTGCACTAGGTTGTAACATGAGCATCAAATTACACTACCTACACAGTCATTTGGATCGATTTCCAGACAATCTTGGAGATGTAAGTGAGGAACAGGGTGAGCGTTTTCACCAGGAATTAAGTACAATGGAAGAAAGGTATCGTGGACGGTGGGATATACATATGATGGCGGACTACTGTTGGAGCATCCACCGAGAATGTCCAAGATCATTGCATCGGAGGAAATCACAGAAACGGGGATTCTGCGACCTGATGGAGGAAAATTAATGATTCTAACGAGACTAATGTGTAAATAAATTATGGTAGTTATATAGATACAGTTGTTTCATGAAAAAGAAAGTATTTGTTCTTTTGTATTTAATTGTATGCGAGTAATATAGTTGTATATGTGGACCAGTATTTTTGAACTGGTATATAATTTGAATAAACTCTATCTCAAAAACTAGAGCTGATAGGACGAAACTGAAATCATCTTTGGAATCAGTGACCCAAATATACCCATAAATAGGTGAAAACATTAAGGCACCAAAATCACTGTTCCCCAGTGTTATAAATGGACGAATCTGGAGCAGGGAAAAACTACAAAATATGGACAACTCTGAAAATGAATTTGAAGAGGTCATTGACAGCGAGTCCCCAAAACATACAGGGGACGCTTCAACAGCAGGTGGTCTCCTTACAGCAGAGGAGGGAGAAAATTCTACACGAGAGAAAGAGAGAGGGACCACTACCTTAATAACTCCCAGGAATCCAATAAACATACAGCAAAAAACGGCCGAACGCAAACAGCATACCCCACCTCTAAGAGGTGAACGACCGGCGGACACAAGAACTCCAACAAGAAATGTTACGGCAGTGAGGCCTGGACAATTCGCAGTGTAGATGAACAAAGACTAACTGCGGCAGAAATGAAATTTATGAGATGTACTGCGGGTTACTCAAGAACAGAACATGAAAGGAATTCTAAGATTGTCAAAGAATTACAAAACGAATCAACCATGGAATTCATACAAAAATATAGAAGGTAAAGTGATCCCACAACAGGCCTCAGGAGGCCCTTGGGGTAGTAGGAGGTTAAGGCTCCCACTTTTTCTAGACAATCGGCACTTTATGTCAGCCGGGTTGTCAGCCCTGCGTGACAGCCGCCTTTACCCCAGAACAAGCGTCTGGTAATCATTTCAGTTAGAGGCTGAGTCGACCCCAGGGCCATAGTGCCGCCAGAAGGTTTGGGTCAGTTTAAAAATCCTGACCCCAACGGGACTTGAACCCTAGACCCTCCGGCTTGTAGCTCAGTGCCTTAACCACTACGCTACGGCGTGCCCCTACAAAAATATAGAAACAACTGGAAATCTTACGTAACAAGAATGAGCAGAACAAGAATACCACATCAAATCTTAAATTACCAGCCACCAGGCAAGAGATCCTAGGGCAGACCCTTCAAACGTTGGATTTTAGACCCCCAACAGACCCCTATGTCTATCGCATGAAAGGAAGAAGAAGAAGAAAATTAATACGTAGGTAAACTATTTTACATTTGCTGGATTCGTATATCATGAAGCAATTTATATATTTTTGCTTCTCTAATTATACGATGTTTTACTGTGTTCATGATTTGACATTTTAAAATTGGAACGTTCACAGGCTTGTCATGATGAATAACTGAGATGTAAAGAGTCTGCTTTTAAACTCACCTCAATTTGGACGGAATTTCATAGCGATATCAGTTCCAAGTCCACCTCATTAAAATATCTGAGAGTTAAGTACTTGTATGACTGAAATATTTTTTACCTTGATACACCGGATTTTTACAAATTAAAAGCTGCAACTTCTCTTGAAATATTCATCATCCACTTGAATGTTTAGCCCCACTGGCCAGCTCCATCTGTAATATAAATTGCTCTTTCCTTGAATTAAATAATAATAATAATAATAATAATAAAAGTAATTATAATAATTATATTTATATAATTAACGAACTAACTCACTAACTCATAGTCGCGCGGACATAAGCTCTCCATACATCCCTATCCTCAGCTATAGTTTTCCAATCATTCGCTGTATAATCTACTTCCCTCAAATCATGGATGTTAGTTTCTCACCTCGTTCTTGGTCTACCAACTGGCCGTTTTCCTCTGGTTTTCCTAAAAGTAGCTTGCATGCACGTCTTTAATTCCCCATTCGTGCCACATATCCTTCCCATTGCAGTCTACGATACTTAACTGTTCTCATTGTGTCTGACTTTCTATAGACGTAGTAGTAGGACTTTATTAGACTACAAGTAAGATATATACAATGTTATTTACAAATGTGGGTCGCATGGGCAGTAAGCCGTACGTGCTGTTGACAGTCCGTTACAATAAAGGCTTCCTATAAAGACCATGCAGTTCACTGTTATGTAAGTGTTCTCCATTCACCTGTCTGTTGATCTGTCTTTGGTTAAAAAATTGTCCTAAGAACTTGATTCTCAAATATAATAATAATAATAATAATAATAATAATAATAATAATAATAATAATAATAATAATAATAATAATAATATTTATTATTCCGGCTTTTACAATGAATATACATTTTTCCGGTACCCATGTTCACAGTTAACTACACATTTGTTTCAACACATTTTTCCATTCCTGTCTGTTCATCCATATATCTTCTTCTACTTCCCATTCCCTCTTAGCTTCATTGATTCCCTGAATCCACGTAATAGTTGGTCTACCCTTCTTTTTCCTTCCCTGTGGTTCCCAATCCATGATCTCTTAGTTAGTCTTCCATCTTCCATTCTTCTAATGTGTCCGTACCAATTTAATTGTTTTTTCTTTATAAAATCTAATATTGAATATTGTACCTGCATTTTTTCTTTTATATATATGAATTTCTGATTTTATCCTTCCTGGATATTCTTGCAGCACGTCTCCAGTAGTCCATCTCAGTGGCGAGCAATTTTTTTTTTCATTTGTGCATTTAAATCCCACACATCAGCTCCATAGGTAATAATGCTTCTGATTATTGTATTAAAAATAGTGTTTTTGTTTCTTTAATAATAATAATAATAATAAGAAGAATAATAGTAATGACATTAATAATAATATAAATGTTGAATAAAAATATTTTTAAAAAGAAGAAAAACGTTTAAAATGTTATGGAAACCTCATAAGAATAGAAGAAGATAGAATACCAAAGAAGATCCTTGATTGCAAAGCTAAAGGAAGAAGTGGAAGAGACAGACCTAGAGAAAGTTGGATAGATGGAGTGAGGAGAGGTATGGATGCAAGAGGTTTGAGGGAAGAAGATGCTTTAGACAGGAACCTCTGGCGACAAATCACTTTGGGTTGAAGGAGAAACACTGTATTGTGGAATATTCCTAAATAAAAATAATATTTGTAATAGTAATAATAATAATATTTGTTATTAAAAAAATAATCCACAATAAAATGATAATAGGAAATCAATCAGAATATGTAATTTTAGAAGACGGACATGGAAAAATAAAAAACATGTGAATACATATGTATATTGTGGCATGTAAAATTATGTGAAAGTTTATACCAAGTTAATAGAATGAAATTTGCTTATGTTTTTTTTATTGTTCCGTACAAATATATTGTTATAAATCACTGTGGCCTCGAGATAGCATGCTGCCTTGTCATGAAGCGGGAACGGGTTCGATCCCTAGTTCAGACAAGTTTCCTGGGTGAGGTTTTTTCGGGGTTAATCCTTACCTGTAAAATAAATTCCAAGATACGTTAAGGCCCAAACGGTCCCCTAACATCATCTGGTTATAATCACCATCGATACTCAACCTCTCGGGTGAATTTCGGTGAAGTCCGAAGGGTCTAACTTAGCCAAATCCACTCTCCTCACCTCAAAATAGTGGCGCCCTGGAATCTTCTTAAGATCTTAAGATGGAAAAGAGAGACTGAGGTGTGGAAAGAAACGGGAAGTTACCTCACCTATATATCCATAGTAAAACTACAATCATAGCCAAGAAGAAACTGCCTGCTGACGGATGCCCTAGAAGGAATGGTCAACGGAAAGAAGGTTAGAGGCAGAAAAAGAGATCAGTTGATAGACAATATTAAAATGAATGGTTTGTATGAGATACAAAAAGGAAGGCTGAGTTGAGGAAAGAGTGGAAAATGCTGAGTTTGCAGTGAAAGACTTGCTCTTGGGCAAAACAATATGTATGTATCATTTTCGCCTAATTAGATTAAGACCTCTCCTGACTCATCATTACCATCATCATCACCCATCATATCATCCGAGCAGTGTAATCCTGCCTTCTAGGCGCCCCAACCTCACAAGTGGGTTACATATCCGAGCAGTGTAATCCTGCCTTCCAGGCGCCCCAACCTCACAAGTGGGTTACAATACGCCAATGCCAGGAAGAATACCAGAAATGTCGATTTGACAACCTGGCATTGATTAAAAAAATGTACAATAGTATATAATGTTGCGGAGGTTGGAAAGTGGTTTTTATAGAAGCAAGGATGTTTAAAAATCGAACGATGACGATATTCTGCAAAACACTTCACAAATGTGCGTTGTACATTATCTTTTGCACGATGGTGTTTTCAAAATAATAAATAACAATAAAATAATACCGTCTTTAGTTGAATGCAGGCTTTCACGGCCGGTAATCATAATGTTGAGTGATTCCGGGTTATGTGGCCGTGGTCCATACCAACTATGGACCACGGCCACATAACCCGGAATCACTCAACATTATAATACCGTCTTTGTTAGAAATATTTGCGTTCATTATAAACAACTGACTGAAGTTAACAGCGTGGGTAATATTTTTTAGTTGTGACTACAGCAGGCCGTGACACCAATCAGTTATAAAAATTACGTATTTGTTGTTTTATATTGTTTCAAGTAAAGTTCAGTTCTTTAAAAATGCAGTGATTTTGTTTCGTATAATATATATATTTGGATATATTTCTTGTATATACATTGTTCGTCCACCGCTGTGGTCTCGAGGTAGCGTGCTGCCTTGTCACGCAGTGGGCCCGGGTTCGAACCCCGGTCGGGGCAGTTTTTCTGGGTGAGGTTTTTATCGGGGTTTTTCCTCACCTGTAAGACAAATGTCAGGAAAACTTTAAGGCCCAAACGGTCCCCGAAATCATATGGCCATCATCCTTATCATTATCATCCTTATCATTATCATCATCATCATCATCCTTCACCGGTGTGGAAAGCAACGGGAAAGCTACCACACCTTCACAATTCCCTAGTAAAGCTGCAAGCATAGCATGAAAATGCTATGATTGCAGTGAAGGACCTGCCATCGGGCAGAATTACTATGGATGGATACATTGTACATAGTATACATAAAGGGCAGTGGTTTTACTTCCCGCACGAGATTTGTAATATGTAATATTACAATATAATTGTAAAGGTTGGCAATTCCGAAATGTAGGAGGTTGAACTTTCAATCATGGTCGCCATTGTTGTAAGTACGACAGAACGCACTATCGCGCATAAAGTATAATTAACTTAAAAATGCTCGGATTTTCACTTAGTGTTATTTTGTTCCATCGTTTAGCAATAGGAGGAATCACACGTGTTCTTAATGCCATGTTACAATACAGTTTGGTAGCATTGTTTCCGAAAATAAGAACGAAAACAATTGAAATGATTCTTATTGTTGCGGAAACAAAAGGTACATTTTGAATGTGATGTTAGAATTTTGCAAGGATCACAAACACGAAAGCTTTTTGCATGAAAATGACCTCAAACATTTAAAAGTTGAAACTGCACATTTTAGGAGGCGGTGAAATGACTAAAATTGCCTGCAGTTGGCTGTCTTTATCTGTAACTGTTAGTGTTTCCCAATAACGGCATTCGACTAGGGAATTTCGAAGTAGCAACGACTTTCTGAAACAAAGGGAATTTTATTTTATTGCAGAGAGGAATATTAAGGCAGCTCTGCCCATCAACCAACTCGCAACAAGTTTTGCAATACCGCCATTCTAAACTGTATCTAGAATACACTTGTGTTACTTGGCTATTTCAAGCGAATATCTAAATAGTCAAATTTAAATTTTACACGCTGGCTTTTAACTCCCATAAGATTCAGCAACTTAGAATAGAACTCTGAACCATTGCATGCTGAAAACTACCTTAAACATTTCTCCCAAAGAAGCATTGTGATGTACCAAGGCCGTGTCCAAAAAACAATCTAATTCACAGGCATTATCGAACCCGTAGGTTCATGGCCGCGCAGATATATGCTCTCCGTTCATCCCTATCCTCATCTGTTGTTTTCCAGTCATCCCCTATACAATCTACTTCCCTCAAATCATACTTAATGTTATTCTCCCACTTCATTCCTGTCTACCAACTGTGCTTTTTCTCTCTGATTTTCATACACGAAACTTCTATGCCCCGTTTTCATTCCCCATTCGTGCCACATGTCTTGCTCATCGCAGTCTTGGAGACTTTACTGTTATTATAATGTCTGGTTTCCATAAAGATCATGTAATTCACTGTATGTAGTCGTCTCCATTTGCGTGTCTGTTCATCTCTGTTTGCTCTAAAAATGTTCCTAAGAATTTTATTCTCAAATACTCGAAATCTTCTTTTCTCCCTTAAAGCAAGAGCCCATGTTTCACTTCCATATAATATAACTGGTAGAATAACAGTTTCATAGATTTTGAGTTTAAAATTTTTTGAAAAGAGTTGGGACGACATGAGTCTCTGCAATGCATAATAGCACGCATTTCCAGAATTGAGCCTATGTTTAATTTCTTTGTGCATCTCATTCCTATTTGTGATTATTGTTCCTAGGTATTTGAATTCAGCCTCTTCTTCAAAATTTCCCTAATTTTTCATTAACTCTCCGGTTTCATAGGTAGAATTTTGTTCTTTTTACAGCCTTAACGATCTTTTACTAGCATCAAAGTCTTCAGGACGCTTAAAGTTCCTCCCCGAGGAGTTGTTCCTTCGATTTTTCCATCCTAAAAATATCCAACGACCCCGGCCGTGTTTGGACCCGCGACTCTCGGAACCAGATTCAAGGAACATTAGCACTATTTTACCGCTCCCGACTTTCCTGAAAAGAAAATAGTTTTAAGTTCATCTTGCATGTAATAAATGTGTTTTTAAAAAAGAAATATATTATTACTTATTTATCAATAATAATCTAACAAGAGTTGTGTTTTTCTGAAAAAATCAGAAGCGACAATGTCGCGAGTGATATTGTGTACTGAAGAACGCAACCTCGCGTTGGGTTTGGAGTGACTATTTAGCGAATAAAATAATATCAGAAGCTAAAAATAATTATAATGTTTAATATTTACCAAATGTAAGGTTATGTATTCCGATCTTACTTTCGGGCGATTTCTAAGCCGGCTGTATAGTAATAAATAGCATACCTTTACTGTTAAATATTTTTGGGCTTGGGAAAAATCAATAACAGATGATTGTATGAGAAATAACAGTTAACAATAATGTAGATTCATTATACAACATTTAATATTTTTTACAGCAGGAGAACTAATCTTTTTTGATAATTTTGAAGTTCTTTCCTTTTGACATTTCTTGCCTTTGCTATATCGATCGTAAATAGTTGAATTGATATCCTTGACAAAGATGTTAATTTGCGGAGATGTCTCTCATTACGAACAGAAAGAGGCAATTTTATCAACAGGAAGAGCCAATTTTATCAACAGGAAGAGGCAAAATTATCGGTCTGTGAGATACATAGTCATACGTAATGCCGCGTGTGGTTTCCAATGTATCTAGAGGATTTGGAAATCAAGAGTGGCATTTGTTAGGACAATTTAACGAATCAATTTAAGCTGTTTATTTTAAAATAATTATTGAAATATAGTTACCGGTATTTAAAAATATTTATATAATTAATGAAAACGGCGATGTTTGGAAACAAATCAGAAATGTTAGGTTAATAATATTCACTGCAACTTGATCATATTATTTATTGCCAAATAGGATCGCAATATTGTAAGAATGCACCCTAGTGGAGAAATAATCAAACACACCAAACTGTACAATATAATCAACATTATATTTTTAGTAAATAACTCAGTAAAATCAAGGAATCTGTTCATTATTTGGTATATTCAATGTATTTGTTGGGGAAAAATAATGGTCTGAGCTGTTCAGGATATTAAAAAAAGAGGAGCTTTCTTTATCAAAAAAGCTGGAGCTGATAAAGGGAAATCGATAAAGAGTGAATTGAAATACGGCTGTGATTGGTTGTAAAACAAAATTCATTGAAACGTGATTAGTCATTGACTACCATTTGAGGCACGAGTTAAGTAATCATAAATAATGCCATGAGTGGTTTCCAATTTTTCTAGAAGATTTGGAAATCATTAGTGCATTTATTAGGACTATTTAACGATTACAATTAAGCTGTTTACTCACAAATCATTATTTCAATATAGTTATTTTAAAATATTTGTATATTTAATGGTAAACGGCGATGTTTAAAAACAAATTAGAAATATTTGGTTATGTTTAATTTATTCATCACTGCAACTTGATCATACTATATATTGCCAAATAGGATCGTAAGGACGAACCCTAGTGGAAAAAGAAATTAAACACATCAAATTGTATATTATAACGACCATTATAGGTTATTAATTAATTTTTAAGATACAACTCAGTAAAATCAGTATTTAAAAACACAATTATTGAACACAGAATTATGAGTGGTGTATGTCGAAAGAATCTGTTCATTATTTGCCTTATATTTCTACATTTGGAGTCTCTTTCTTTCCCTTGCAAGTAGGTTATAATTCATTAAAATCTTTTGTGCTATATTCGACGTATTTGTTAGAGAGTCAGTCACTGCAAAATAATGCTCTGACCTGTTCAGAATATTAAAAAGGAAGAGTTTTCTTTATTTTGGTGATCAAAATTCGATAATTATCGAGGTGAAATACCACTGTGATTGGTTGTAAAACAAAATTAATTGAAACGTGATTGGTCATTGACTCCCATTTATGGCACGAGTTAAACAGTTAGAGAAAGAACTCATATTCCTTGCGGCATAATAGTTTTATAAATGTCTATGTACGAGAAAGAGGAAGGTGATTTTTTGTAGGAATCAAAGTACGTAGTGTAGATGCTTAAATGCTCCGTATTTAAATAAATCGGACAAGGAAACAGATGATTTTTTCCCACGCAGATAAATTTCTTCTCCTTCCCTATCGCTCTTCAGAGGGCGAGATCCTTGGATTCGAAATCTGCTGACTGAAGGAGCTCAAGACTTTGATCTATTCACTGGGAACAGTTCACAAGGGCAGTTCTCAGTTTATACTTGCAAAATGTTTACATACATAACAAACAGGATATAGACTTTATCAAATCTCAGTGATTTCATTTAAGAATACTATTTTGTGACATAACTAACTAACTCACTGACACTATCGAACCCGTAGGTTCATAAGCAGCGCGGACATAAGCTCTCCATACACCCCTATCTTGAGCTAATGTTTTAAGTCATCCCCTGTATAATGTACTTCACTCAATTCATGGTTAATGCTGTTCTCCTACCTCATTTTTTAGTCTACCATCTGGGCGATTTCCCTCTGGAATTTAATACAAGAAGTTTCCATGCGTCTCTTTCTTTCCCCATTCGTGTCACATGCCCTGCCAATCGCAGTCTGAGACTTAGCTGTTATTATATGTGGCTTCCTATAAAGACCATGTAGCTCACTGTTGTGTAGTGTTATGCATTCAACCGTCTGTTTGTGGTATCTTTATCTCGTCATAGTGGAGTGGCTTGTATGTTAAAATGGCCCCGAAAACCTATGGCGGCGGTAGTATTGCTGCCGAAAGTGTTACCCATGCCGGACAGATCGAAAAAAAAAGTATCTTGGTTGAAAGAGTTCACCGTAAAAATAGAATCGTCAAGAAACGAGGACGTGGGTTCCTATTGTTTAACATAGCGACGGCAGACATAGTGGAGATACTCGAAGGAAAGACTGCAACCACATTAATAATGTATGAAGACGATATGGCATTAGGATCGCCCAACCGAGAAGAACTACAAGAAACACTTTTAGAATTAGAAACCTGGGTAATGAAAAACCAACTGAGCATCAATATGCAAAAGACCTGTCTGATGACATTCAGAAAAGGAGGGCGGACATAAAAAAAAGACATAATGACGCTATACAATGAACCTATAACAACAGTCAACAAATTCAGATATCTAGGCGTAACCCTACAAACAACAGGGAACTCGTTCAGATACCACATACAAGAAAGGAGAGCAGAAGCCACGAAAGCGATGTATAGAATAAAGAACATTGCATCCTTATCACTAACGTAAGCCACTACACTTTTTACTTACTTTTTTTACTTTTGAGGGTATCTCCACTTTTCAGCGGTTACCCTGTATTCCCATTCGCCATTCTTGCCGATCACGCCATTCATCCTCCTCCAGACCTCGGTCGTTCATCAATCTATGGATCTCTCCTCTCCAAGTTGTTCTTGGCCTGCCCCGTTTCCTTCTACCAGAAGGTGACCATTCCAAAAGAGTTTTGGGCCACCTATCATCCTCCATTATCCTGACATGACCATACCACTGAAGAGCTCGTCTTTCGATCCTTTCCACCACTGTCTCCTCCATATCCATCATCTGCCTCACTTCTTCATTTCTTCTTCTCTCCAACCTGGACACCCTGGCACTGCGTCTTATTCCATCCATCTCCACTGCCAAGATCTTAGTTTTTTGTCCCTCTACCAAAGTCCATCCCTCAGCACCATAAGTCATTATGCTTTCCACAACAGACTTCAAAATCCTCTTCTTCGTGTGGTTTGATATGGTCTTACTCCACAGTACTCCATTCAACATTTTTATGGCTCTTCGTGCTTGTACTAACCTGCTATCTACTTCAGCTTTACAACTCCCTGATTCATCAATAAGTGATCCCAAATATTTAAATTTTTTAACAGCTCTAATAATTCCTTGGGATAGGGATATATCTCGTCCACTTCCTCCTACTACAAGATATTCAGTTTTTTCCATGTTTACTCTTAATCCAATTCCAAAAGCATTTAGAAGTTTTCTCATCATGTATTTCACATCCTCACGACTCTGAGCTATCAACACTTGATCGTCTGCAAATAATAAGGAATGTACTGTGCCACCTTGGACTGGTACTCCCATGCCTCCACAATATCGATTCCACTGCTCCAATATATGCTGGATGTACATTTTGAATAGAGATGGGGACATACTACAGCCCTGTCGCAGGCCTTTAGTAGTTCTGAATGGAGAGGATATCTTCTTACCCACTTTAACCGAAGCCTGACACTGCTGGTACAACCGTCGGACAAGTGAAATCGTTGGTAAATCGATACCAACATCAACCATTGCATCCCAAAGTTGGTTGATTGGCACTGAGTCATAGCACTACACTTTCGAACACGACAATATCCCCAATAATCACGTAAAGGCTCGAATTAATATGAGAAAAATTAACAATCAGTGACTTAGAACGCATTGAGAAAGTCAAGGCACGGTTCCTAAAATGTGCCCTCTGAGTGGGAAAATATGCTCCATCAAGGCTGGTATATGAGCTGGCCAAGGAAACTTTTTACATAGAAGATCTGAGACTCAGCCTACCATCTACCGGAGCCAGCAACGAGCTACTAGAACTGAGAAGAATGAAAAGAGCGGAGATAGATATCGACTTCTATGGGACGACTGCAATGATCGATCGCAACTGGACCAAAGAGAATCAAGAGCAGACACACACCATTACAAGACTAGCCATTCACGGCTTCCACCACAAATTATGCAAGAACAAGATATTCCACACCCCGAACGACTAATGTGTATGTGAATTGTGCGGACAGAGATGCAACCAATATCATATCATCGAGTGCCGTGAAAGAACAAACTCGATCTCCGAATATAGCAAAGAATAATACCCATTCGAGTGAACCTTCCATATTTATAATGGGGTTAAAATTTTCCGGAAGTAAAATATTTCCCCATTTATATTAATATTATTGTTAATATTGTATTGAGATTATCATTGGTATTATTTTATTGACGTTATTACTGTTTTGTTATATTATTATCATTAATATATAGGGAAGTTTGAGTAATGTGAACACTTCTGTTTGAGTGGACCCTGTTAATATGTTCTTTAATTGGTGCTGCCCTCGAACACTAAATATTTTAACTTCTTCCCCTCATCAACTTTGACGGGTTCAAGATCAGTTTCTTTTATTCTTTGTGTCAAGAAGGGTTTATTTGTGATATTTATGAAAATTACCACGTTAAAATTTTCAAGCTAAGAATCAATTCTTAATCTCCGTTATTGAATATTAAAAATGATGAAGAAACAAATCCTAAATATATTATATTATGTAGATGCTGTTTTAATATTCTGACGGGTTTGGTTTGATATTATGTGACACAGTGGCTATATAAAATAATTAAACATGACAAAAGGAATTCGGTGAATGTGGACCCTCCACGAGTTCCTGGGTCACTTTACACGAATACGTATATTTTATCAATGAGGATGCTATCTGTAAAAACAATTCACTTAATTAATTTTATTTAATATCTTTGTAATTTTACTAAACCCAAATACCGTCGGTTTCTGCAGTTGAATGACGTGTGAATGTTATAATCAACAACAATTTTACAAAACATTAAATAAATATCAACGCTTTTTAATTATGATCAGTCATAAATATTTTCAGATTAATCTGTGCCTGTCTGTAAAAATTAATAGAGTAAATAGACTTAAAAATAGACTAAAAGCTAAGGTGGACTCTGGGGTTCACTTTATCCGAATATGGAGGTTAAAGTGGACCTTTCTTGTAATGTAAAGAAGTTTATAAATTATGAAGATGTTTCCATATTTAAATAAAATAGCAATGCTATGTAATAGTTACAACACTAATGATACTGTAATTAAACAAAATTCAAATCCCTTAATTAAAAGAAGAAAAAGAAATTCAAAACAGAGGTCCAAATTACCGGAGGTTCCTCTAATTTATTATTGTTATTACTTTACTTATACTTATTATTATTGTTAATATTTTATTGATATTATTGTCATTATTTTTATTTTTTATTGTTATTATTATTGTAATAAAAATAACAAATTTATTATTATTACTATAATTCATCATTATTACTGATATTGTTGTATTTATTATTAATAATATTATTCTTATTATTATATTTTATTCATATTATAAATGTTATTACTGTTATTATTATTATTATTATTAGTATTAGTATTATTATTTTCTGGAGGTATATTAGTTCCCCATTCGGTTCTCCGGGCGGGGACTACTTCAGGGAATCCATGACAAAGGTTCAAACACAGGGAAATGTTTCTAGGAACATGAAATGTTACGCCAATATCCTTCATACTGTAGAATATGAAGTTTGATATTTCTTTCTAATGACTATTTAACTCATGCCACAAATGCTAGTCAATGACCAATCAGGTTTCAATGAATCTTGTTTCACAACCAATGACAGTCGTGTTTCACCTCGCTCTTTATCGATTTCTCTTTATCAGCTCCTGCTTTTCTGATAAAGAAATGTTCTGAACAGGTCAAAGCATTATTTTTCTCCAACAAATACATTGAATATAGCAAATAATGAAACGATTCCTTGATTTACTGAGTTGTTTACTAAAAAAATAAATGGATAACCCGTAATTTTGATTATGATATATAGTTTGATGTGTTTCATTATTTCTCCACTTGGGTGCACTCTTACAATATTGCGATCTTATTTGGCAATAAATAATATGATCAAGCAGCAGTGAATGAACATAACCTCACATTTCTGATTTGTTTTCAAACATCGCCGTTTACATTAAATATATAAATATTTTAAAATAACTATAGTTAAACAATGCTTTGTGAGAAACAGCTTAATTTTATTCGTTAAACATTCCTAGCAAATGCCACTATTGATTTCCAAATTCTCTAGATAAATTCACTCCTCACTTCGTTAGTCGTGAATTTATCGATAATTTGGAAATCACTCGTGGCATTACTTATGATAATTTATGATGATTAAATGTGCTTTTCTACAATGAACGTTAAAGCAGATGATATACTTTTCATGGCCGTCCTTCAAAGTTAGGCTTAACGCCAAGTTTGTGAATTCAAAAGCAAGCAATTAATTAATGGCTGAGTAAATAATTGAAGGCAGCGTGGACACATGAACTCCACCTGGTGTCCAGATGATGAAGTGACTGTAATTTGACAGTTGAAGTGACGTGCACTGTTTAAATTATAGACCGCGGCTCTAAGATTTAATCTGTAATGCACTAGGGTAATGCCTTTAAGTAATTGTCAATGAAAATCATATTATACTTGTTACATTATTGCAATCATTTGTCTAGAAAATGTACATTTCACTGTTTCTTTGTTTTTTCTCTGCCTTTCTTTCTTTTTTCAAATTTTACCTTCCCTTTACAGAAATTTTACATGTGCTATGTTAATAGGCCCTTAAATGTATAGCAGATGTTAGCATATGATTTTTATCTCTTGATTAAATATATTATTGTTAATATTATTATGTTCTTATCATTCTATTTGTTATTATTACTGTTATTATTTTTATTATTACTGTTATTATTATTATTATTATTATTATTATTATTATTATTATTATTATTATTATTATTATTATTATTATTATTATTATTATTATTATTATTATTAGTATTATAAAAAGTCAAGTGATCCCACTACCGGCGTCAGGAGGCCCTTGGGATACTAGGAGGTTAAGACTCCCACTTTTTCTGAATAATCGGCACTTGATGTCAGCCGGGTTGTCAGCCTTGCGTGACGGCCGCTTTTACCCCCAGAACAAGCGTCTGGTATTCATTTCCGTTAGAGACTGAGTCGACCCCAGGTCCATCGTGCTACCAGAAGGTTTGGGTCAGTTTAAAAATCCTGACCCCACCGAACCAATGTTATACTAATGTATTTTTTTGTGTCTTTCCAAATATGCTTATCCCACCTTTATTATTATTATTATTATTATTATTATTATTATTATTATTATTTTATTATTATTATTATTATTATTATTATTAAATCGGCCGCGGTGAACTAATGGTTATGTTCCTTGCCTCTATTTCCAAGAGATGCTCATTCAAACCTGACCGAGGCCGATGGATTTTTAGATTGTAAAAATCGAGGGGACAAGCCCTCTGGAAGGGAGTTTCGGATGCAGGAGAATAAGGAAGTAACTTGATGTTTTATACCAGTTTTCCATCGATGTCATGAAATTATGCTGGTAACAAACACATCTTAAAGTTTTTTAAAACTCATCAGCTGAACAAAAGCAAAACGCCAGAAGGTAAAAGCGAAATGAAGAAACAGAAGACAAACAGCCAAGTGGAGCAAGTTAGAAAGGCTCAACCATGCTTGAAACTCTATGATCCTGCGGGATAAAAGGAACTAAACAAACTGCATCTTATTGATTCTAGACCCGCATCATCCAGGCTCGGGTTCGAGCCTCATTAAAACACATTACGTCACACAATGTGCTGGTTTAGAAATGCTCTCTGTGAATCGACACGCACATAAATCATTATATGAAACAACGGTATATGTTCAAGTACGTTTTAGCAAATTCCAAACAATCTTCAAATTAAAAATTAAAATGATGGATCTTTTTGGTGAAACACATCGTCATCATCATCATCAACATCTGGCCTTTCCGACTTCAAGAGATTTGGTCTCTCCATCTAGCAAAATGGTCTTCCTTGACTTCTAGATCCTGTAGGTTTGTAGTTTAAAATCATTTTAGAAGGTCTATCATCTGGCATTCTAAGTAGATGCTCGTACCAATTTTGTCTTTGTTTGTCAATTTTATCCGTCAATTTAAAAATATTCAATTAATCTCTTATCTCTGTACTTCTTTTTTCGTCCATACGAGTGTAGCCCGCTATTGGCCTTAAAAATCTCATCTCCGCTGCCTCTACGTTTCTCCCATCTGTACGAGTCAAAGTGCAGTTTTCACTGCCATGAATACTAGTAGGAACGGCCATGACTTTATAAAACTTCAGTTGAGTATCTTGGGTGTTTTATTCTTTAAAGTTCTTCTTATTGTTCCACATATTCTTTGAAATTTCTGTATTTTTATATGTATACCTTCTCTTTGGCAGTATGATACATTAAAAACCAGATAATTAAATTGTAGGATTTCACTTATTTGATGATGTAATTATTTATGACTATTTAACTCATGTCCCAAATGGGAGTCAATGACCAATCACATTTCAATGAATTTTGATTTACAACCAATCACAGTCGTTTTTCACCTCGATTTTATCAGTTTAATTTTATCACATTAAAATCAAGCTCCTACTTTTTAACATTCTGAATAGGTCAGAGCATTATTTTGCAGTGACTGACTCTCCAAGAAATACTGCTACGAGATGGTATACATAGTGCACGAATGTAAACATATACTGCTTGCGGGATATAATAGAAAACATTCGTAGTAATTAATTATACCACAATAAAAAGAAACCACTGTTTGTACTTTCTTTATACTTGGACGTCCCCAGATGGAGAAACTCGGAACCAGATAGATCATGTATTAGTGGATAAACGCTGGCACAGTAGCATCATCGATGTTAGATCAGTTAGAGGGACAGGCTGCAATTCGGATCATCATCTGGTCAGAGTTAAAATCAGACAACGGCTATCGCTTATTAGAGGAACAAACGCTAAAGATGATTCTGTAAAATTTGAATTAAAAAACTTGAAAAATGATGAAATGCGGCAAGAATACCAAATCAAAATTGCTAATAGATTTGAAGTACTGGAATCTTAAGATGACAATGGCAAACGAAGAAGAAACTGATATCCTACATCCTACATCCCTACTTACCTGGCGTCTAGATTTGAGAAGTTATCCTCTTACCACAATATTGACACTAGATCACAAGATAGCAGTCTGCTAACAATTCCTCTTCATAGCACTTCCTCCTATTCTACTTCCTTCACAGTAGCCTCTGCCCGCTCCTGGAATCTCCTTCCTCAAGATATCAGGGGTTGCCGCACACTTGGTACCTTTAAGTCACGCTTATACAGTTACCTGTTGTCTAATAATTAATTATTCTCTATTTATTTAATTTTATACTATGTCATTAATCTTTTCCTGTTTTTTATATATATTGTACATATATATTTAATTCGTTAAATTTAGAGTAAATCAAAATACATTATAAATATTAATTGTATTGTATTCATAACTTGTAATCGTTTATATTTATAGATATATATTGTAATTTAGATTTAAGACTATTTTTTTTGTTTGTATTTTTTTTTACCTGGTTGAGTGGTAGACAAGGCCTTAAGGCCTTAACTCTGCCAGTAAATAAAGCTTATTATTATTATTATTATTATTATTATTATTATTATTATTATTATTATTATTATTATTATTATTATTATATAAATAAAGAATGGGAGGCTATAAGAGATACTATTAAATTGTCAGCATCAGAAAGCATTGGTTGTTTAAAAGAGGCAAAACAAGAAATGGTTTGATGAGGAATGTGCCAACATTGTAAAGAAAAGAAAGTTAGCAAAAATGAAATGGTTACATGAGCCAAATGAGGTAAATTTAGAGCAATTGGGTAGTATTAGACGGGAAACCACCAAGTTACTAAAGAGTAAAAAAGAGGGAATATTTGAGAGAGAAGATTAATGATCTTGAAATGAATGCAAAAAATAGGAACATTAGAGAATTATATCAGGGAATTAGTATAGAGAAGAAAGGGTTTCAGGCTAGAACAAACATAATTCGGAATGAAAATGGGGATATGATTGCAGATTCCAGGAGTATATTAAATAGATGGAAAAGTTACTTTAATCAGCTATTAAATGTACATACAGAACAGGACATTGAGGAGGATAATTTACAGACAGCAGAAATGCTAGTCGCAGAACCAAGTGCATTAGAGGTTGAAATGGCGATTGAAAAATTGAAGATGTATAAAGCATCAGGTTCAGATGAGATCCCAGCAGAACTGATAAAATCAGGGGGAGAAAAATTGATGGACAAGATACGCTGGTTGCTTAGTATGATTTGGGAAAAAGAAGCTCTTCCAGATGAATGGAAGGAATCAATTATCGTACCAATTTATAAGAAAGGAGATAAAACTGATTGCAACAACTACAGGGGCATCTCATTACTTTCAACTTCGTACAAAATTCTAACAAATATATTAGTAAGCAGACTTACTCCCTATATTGATGACATTCTAGGAGATCATCAATGTGCATTTAGAAGAAACAGGTCTACAACAGATCAGATTTTTAGTATAAGACAGATTTTAGAAAAGAAATGGGAATATAATGGTACTGTACATCAACTATATGTAGACTTCAAAAAAGCATATGATTCAATTAAGAGGGAGAAGTTATATAGTATCCTGCTGGAGTTCGGAATTCCTAAAAAGTTAGACTTATACGAATGTGTCTAAATGGCACAAAAAGTAGGGTGCGTGTAGGCAAACAGTTTTCGGACACTTTTGAAATCCAGAATGGGTTGAAGCAAGGAGATGCACTATCTCCTCTACTATTTAATTTTGTACTAGAGCATGCCATTAAATCTTTAGAGAATGAGGAAGGCTTACAACTCAATGGTATTAATAAGCTGTTAGTTTATGCTGATGATGTAGTATTATTGGCCGATAGCGAGGAGATACTAAAGGACAACACGCACACACTATTGAGTAACACTAAGAAATTAGGACTGGAAGTAAATATCAATAAAACTAAATATATGGTCACACGTAGAAATTCATTATATAATGGAAATGGACAGCTAATGACAAATGAGGGAAATTTTGAGGAAGTGGCTGAATTCAAATACCTAGGAACAATAATCACAAATAGGAATGAGATGCACAAAGAAATTAAACATAGGCTCAATTCTGGAAATGCGTGCTATTATGCATTGCAGAGACTCTTGATGTCCCAACTCCTTTCAAAAAACGTTAAACTGAAAATATATAAAACTATTATTCTACCAGTTATATTATATGGGTGCGAAACATGGACTCTTACTTTAAGGGAGGAAAGGAGATTACAAGTATTTGAGAATAAAGTACTTAGGAAAATTTTTGGACCAAAGAGAGATGAACAGACAGGTGAATGGAGAAGACTACATAACAATGAACTACATGGTCTTTATAGGAAGCCAGATATAATAAGAACAGTTAAGTCTCGTAGACTGCGATGGGCAGGACATGTTGCACGTATGGGGAATGAAAGACTTGCATGGAAGCTTCTTGTAGGAAAGCCAGAGGGAAAACGCCCAGTTGGTAGACCAAGAATGAGGTGGGAGAATAACATTAACTATGATTTGAGGGAAGTAGATTATACAGGGAATGATTGGAAAGCATTTGCTCAGGATAGGGATGTATGGACAGCGTATGTCCGTGCGGCCATGAACCTACGGGTTCGATAGTGCCAGTGAGTAAGTAAGTAAGTTTCTACTTTCTTAAACGTATTGTTTCCCTGGAATTTACGTTCCAGAAAGATATAATTTACATCGTAAGACATCAAAAATTAATTAATAACCTATAATGTTGGTTACAAATAGTTTGATGTGTTTAATTTTTTATCCACTAGGGTGCATTCTTACAGTATTGGGATCCTTTGGCAATAAATAATATGATCTGGTTGCAGTGATGAAAAACTGAAGCATAACAAGCGTTTCTGATTTGTTTTCAAACGTCGCCGTTTACATTAAATATATAAAAAATTTAATATGACTACATTTAAATAATGATTTGTGAGTAAACAGCTTAATTTTATTGGTTGAATATTCCTAAAAAATGCCACTCTTGATTTCCAAATTCTCTAGATAAACTCACTCCTCACTTCGTGAGTCGTAAATTTATCGATATTTTGTAAAGCACTCGTGGCATTACGTGGCATTGTCTTCTTGATTGGCAAAATCATTTATTCTTTCAAGTAATTTATGTTTTAAAAGCATTTTACATAAGGCAGGACATTTACCTCGAAAGGGCATCATTTTTTAATAAATCCGCAATCTTGTAACTTGTTATATGTTTTTTTTTGCTTAAATTATGTTAAGTCCAAAATTGTACTTTTGTAAAAAATGGAATTGAATAACATTTCTTTATTTTTCAAATATGCTCGAAATGGTAACGCATTTTAATCCATTTTTGGACTTGCAACCTTTTTTCACAGTAAACAGGGACATGATATACATTTTTTTTTGTTTCTGCTATCTCTATATATATTTATTGTAAACGCTCGCGTATTTAGTTTATTTATTAAAACTTGTATTAAATTATAAATGAATTAATTATAAAGTAATGCCAGTTGATGGGATTTTTACGAGTATTTCTGGTTATTTTGCATGCAAATTAATCGCTTGCAGTATTTTAGATAGAATTTCTCATTAAAACGAAATGAGTTGCACACATGATTTAATTTTGTATACACATTTCAATTAAAAATTGTACTACATTTATTTAACTCGCTTGAGTTTAATTTGTTATTAAAGTTCATGTGAGAAATGATTAAAAGTGGTGACATTTTGTAAAAAAAAATTGAATAATTACCTACAAATGCTTTGGTAATTCACTGTTCCCACAGATAATATAATTGTTACAATTTTCAAGAGGCTCAAACTAGGAACTGCAGATAACGAAATGCAACAATATTCGATAGTAGTAAACTTCAGTAAAAACTAGTAAAAATAGTTTTTAACCATACATTATATTACTGCAACAATATTCGTTTTAACATTTTATAATATTTTTTTTTTTTCGCGATAGTGCATTCTGTCGCACTTAAAGGAATGGCGACCATGATTGAAAGTTCAATTTCCTAAATTTCAGGGTTGCCAACCTATAAGTAACTAAATAACTATACTGTACTCTTACAAATTACTTACCTAGGGCGGGAAGTGAAACCACTGCTCTTTATGCACACTACGTACAATGTATATACAAAAGTATACCCAAACCGTAGTGGTGATATACGTTATACGAAACAAATCACTGCATTTTAAATGAACTGAACTTTATTTGAAACAATATAAAACAATAAATTCGTATTAACACCATTTTATTCCTGATTGGCGTTACGGCATGCTATATTTTCAACTAAATTATTTTCGGCATTTACCGTATATGCATTGGCCAAACTGCTAACGCCAATTAGTTGTTTATAATGAACGCAAATATTTCAAACAGAGATGCTATTATTTTACTATTATTTATTATTTTGAGAACATCATCGTGCAAAAAATAATGTACAACATACGTATGTGAATGTTTTACAGAGGCGAGGAAATTATCAAAAACCTCGCGATAGCTTTGGTCTTCAGGTAGCATGCTCCCTTGGCATACAACGGGCCCGGGTTCAAGTCTCGGGACAAGTTTCCTGGTTGAGGAAGTTTTTCCTCACCTGTAAGACAAATGTAGGAACATTTAAGGTCCAAACATCATATAGCCATAAGGATCATCATCTTTCATATTCGCCTAAAATTAATATCAGGATTAAAGACCCTTCTGGAGTACCACTATTGTCATCATCGTCCATCATATCATGGGGGAAACGCAACTCCGCCTTCCAGGCGGTCCAACCTCAGAAATGGATTACAATTATGTTAATATCAGGAGAGAATACTATAAATGTCGAAATATCAACCTGGTGGCGTTTATTAATAAAATAAAGAAAAATAAGAAATGTTAACTTACAAAAAGACATATCGATATTCGCGTGACAAGCGTGTGGCTATCCCGACTGATATACCAGGTTCGAATCCTTGTGGTTCCAGAGGAGTGTCGCTAGTGGACTATACCGTGATTCGTCAAGTTTTCTCGGGGTATTCCCGTTTCACGAATTTCATCCCACCAACATTATTCATTCCCCCCGCTTCAAGTCATTTCATTTCTCATTCATTCATTTCATAATAGTCTTCACCTCTTTTTATATCAGGAAAATAGTTTAGTTGGCACCAAAAGATCTTGAAACTATGATTCTTTTATTCAGTATCCCAGGTTGCCGTTTCGACATTTTTGGTGTCTTCTCCTGGCATTGGCGTAATTGTAACCCACTTTTTAGGTTGGGACACCTGGAAGGCGGGGTTACGCAGTCCCGATGATATGATGGATGATGATGATGATGATGATTAATTATACAAGACAATGTCAGTTTCTATTATTACTTACAGACACGAAATATGTACAATGACAACACAACAATCTGCCAGAATACAAGCTGCTGAAATTAAATTCCTCAGACCAAGAGCAGGATATCAAAGAACAGACAAAAACAGAAATAAGACAGCAACTAAAAGTAGAGGAATTAAATACAACAATAGTGAAATACAGATTAAAGTGGAAAGAACATATGGAAAGGATGACTGAGAACAGAATATCAAAAGCAGCATTCACCGTCAGGAAGAAGAAGTTGGGAAGGCCAAAGAAAAGATGAAAACAGCAGCAATTTAGAGACGGAACAGGCTAATAAGAAAGCCTAAACTGTGACGAAGAAGAAGAAGAAGATGATGATAGTGATGCGCCAGGAGAGCCCTTAAGCCTAAACTTAATTTGAGGTGAATGTCAGTGATGACTATGATGGGCGGGGATCTTTAGGCCTTAACGTTTTCTGACATTTGCTTTACTAGTGAGGCAAAACCCCGAAATAAACCCCATTCAGGAAACATATCCCGGCTGAGACCTGAACTCGGGCCCGATGCGTGACAAGACAGCATGGTAACTCGAGACCACAGCGGTGGACTTAAAAAATATATGATTGCGAGAATCTAGTGGGGTGAACAACCAGGGTGCCAGCTCATGACTCCTAGCCTGAGCACTAAAAGGTACGAAGGGGCCAACGGGAAGGTTTTAGTTCCACGTCGGGACCGTAGGCCAACCCACAAAAGCGGTGTAGGTCATGAGAGAAGATCCTGGTGTCCAGGACCCGAAAGACGACCTGCAACTCACATAATACCGTAGAGTAGACTTTCCATTCATCTATAGTATATTGGGATAGCGTAAAATGTCTTTCAGGTCGCTATTCTCAGGGCAGTCCTGACTGTCCAGCCCGAATAAACTTCTTCTTCTTCTTCTTCCAGTCCTACAGACCTTTATGAGGCCAGACTGAGGACACTAATCCACGCCACTCTGTCCAACGCCCTCTTTCTCCATCCCCGGACCCCGAACTTCCAGAGGTCCTCCTCTATTCCATGCATCCAGCTCAGCTTCGGTCTTCCTCTTCTTCTTCCTCCATCTGGTCTCAGTAGTGTAAGCTATCTAGTAGTATTCTCCTCCTCCATTCTCATTATATGACCCACCCATCTCAGTCTGCCAATTTTAATAACATTTACAATATCTGGGTCTAAATACAAATTGTAGACTTCATAGCTATATCTTATCCGCCATACTCCTCGATCATTTATAGGTACCAGGATCTTCCTCAGGATTTTCCTTTCAAAGATTCTGCCTCTCTCCATTCTCTCTGCTAAGTGTCCAGCATTCACCGCCATAAATAGCAACTGGTCTCAGTATGGTTTTGTAGATTTTTAGTTTTGCATCCAGACTTAGAATTTGTTATTTGAATTGGTCCTTAAGTGCATATTAGCATCTGTTGGCTTGAGAGAATCCTGCTCCTTATTTACTTAATAATATTGTCATCAGCGATTATAGTGCCCAGATATTTAAATTCATGTACAATTTAAAATTTATATTCGCCTATTTCTAGTCGGTCTTCAGCTACAGGTCTGTTAAGAATAAACAACTAAAAGAACTAAAATTCACAAATATAAGTTTAGTGATTTGAAATCAGTTACTTGCTGACAATGTGGTATTTTAAAATAACTATTATGTACATTTCCACAGATAACTCTTGGACATATTGACGTATTAGCTAAAGAGTAATGACATTTTAAACGACATATGGATGGCATGACGTCATCGCGAAAGCTTTAATATATCAGAATGTCATTTATTTTTTAGGCAATGACGTATCATTAATGGCGGATCACTTTTATTCATTAGCAAAGTAAACTAGATTGAATTTTATGTCAACGGGAACACATTTTTCTGTGTGTAACTATTTTACAAAATATTTAGTATTTGTTTCCATTATCTAATAATAAATTAAATAAGCTTTATAGAATGTGCGGAACTATAAAACGGACATTGGAAAATAAAACTTTGAGGAGTACACAATTAAAATTTTAGAAATTATGGCAGTCCCTGTCTTAACATATGCAAGTGAGAATTGGATTCTTCACCGTTCAGACAGAAGAAAAGTAGAAACCGGAGAAATTAAGTTTTTACGCTCAGTAGCTGATGTGACAAATTTGAACAGAAAAAAATGAAGATTTTAGAAAAGACTTAAATATATTCAATTTAACAAATAAAATTGACAACATGAGAAACAACTGGTATGAACATGTTAAAAGAATGCCTACAGATAGAATCCCTCAGCTGTCATTAAAGTACAAACCAATAGGACATAGAAGCGTTGGACGCCCATTTACTAGATGGGAAGATTCATTAAATCCCACTTGATGTGAAAACAGGTCAACAGGCTTAATTTCATGAAGTAGAAGAAGAAAAAGAAGAATCTAATCTAAATACTCAACGTCTCTGAAAATAGTAATGTTTTGATATACACCGTGTCCATAAAGTCTTTCCTACATTACAACTTCCTATAATATGAAAACTATAAAAATTAGAGTTGTGGGGTTTGTGGCAGATGAAAGACAAACTCTCAATGTTTGTAAAGCAATGTCAGTGAATTTCCACATGTGCAACTCTTGTCGCCCACAAAACATCTAATACGGTAGATATGGTACAATGTGTCTATTCATTATAATAGCATGGTGCAACAAAACGCATTGTGCTTTCTCTTTGTTTGAAGTCATTGCTGATTACACCTAAAACAAGTCCAAAAACACTTCGAGAGTTTGTCTTGCATCTGCCATAAACCATACAACTCTAACTTATAGTTTTCATAGATAGGACGTTTTAATGTTGCAAATATTTTATGGTTTACGGTGTATTTATTATTCAAACATTACCATATGTAAATTATTGATTGATGGATCCTATGATCCACTGGGTAGTTTTTCTTTCTGAGGCATTACATTAAAGTGCTTCGATGTGACCGCCGTATAATGCAACTATAATCTTCATCTTCTTTTCTATAGGCGTGTACTTTTTATTTAAACACACTACGTCAAAGATGATTACATCTCATTCCATCTCTTGAGGGGTCTGCCCACTTCTCGTTTTCCTATAGGACGTAGGTTCTTCGGTGTTTTAATAAGCCTCGTATCGTCAGCTCTATCCACGTGGGCATTCCATTCCCTTTTCTATCTATCTAACATCGGGTGTTTTACAATTTCTACCGTCTTCTCGTGCCAAATGTCCAACGCCTACGATCTTGTGCATCTTCAGTGCATAACCCTCTTGCTTGCATTGCTATTCTCATGTTTTTATTCCATGTTAACTTTGGTCCCCTTCTTTTCTTCTTTCTTGTCAGTTACCATTTCGGTCATCGCTCATCTTTCATTCTTAAAATATGTCCTAACCATTTTAATTCCTTCTCATAAATTCTTTCACTTATGCTTTCTTTTGTTTCCATTATGTTTCTGATTTCTTTTTTGTGACATGTTCTAATTTTGACTTTCTGGCACTTCTGCGTAAATAATCCATTTCTAGAGCTATTAGTCTATTCTTGTAGTACTCGTAAATTGTCCATACCTCACTTCCATATGTATTGCAACAGATTCCACAAATATTTTTCCTTTCCCTTTTCCTTGTAATAAATGTCTCAACATCTATGACATTGCATTCCTCCCTCACATCCTGGTTCCTGACTGTCAACTCTTGTTTTGTTTACTCTGGCTCTTAAAGTATTCATTTCTGCAGTTCGCAGCAGTTGTTTCGTTTGGCTTGTATCCGCACCATATGCCATTATTGGTAGTACATGTGTTTTATAAACTTTTACTTTAGTTTCTGTTTTTAAATATTTGTTTTCCGTATAACATCTCGTAAGTATCCTGATATTCTCGGTGCTTTGAAAACTTGAGATTTTACTTCATCAATAAATAACTGTAGTAATATAATTTACTGACTTTCGAAAGAAAGAAATACATTTTCATTTACATTGCTGACGGGCCTGTTAGGCCGTACGTGCATTTTTTCATGAATATAAAATAAAATAAACATAATATATAAACAAATACAGACATGGCTACACACCTACACTCTTACATAAAGAAGGTATAAAAACAACGAATATATGCAAATCTACGTCTATAGTATATACACAATGATACACATGTACACTCATACATAAAACTACTGTGTATAGGTATAAAAAAATTAATTTTGTATAATAATTTTTAAAAAATTGTTACACAACAAATAAAAAAAGACCCACACATATACCCACATGCACGCATATACACATATACTCGGACCAACGGATCTGTGACCCTGTAGCGCCTGTATCGTTCTTCAAAAAGTACACATCAGTTCTCACACCATTCCACCGCGCTCCCCTCCCACTACGTCAAATAGAAGCCACTTTAACTGACCGAGTAGGGACGTTGCCAAACTTCCCCCGGTGTCAGGCTCTTGAATATTGAATAATGTAAGGTTAACTATTACTTCTCCATATTTAATTTAAGTAGGTCTAATGGCACTGATTAATTTATACGAAATTACGTGAAGGCAATCTACATATGTTGTTTTTAAAGATAAATGTTTCGTCATAAATACTTCTCCTTCACCTCATTGTCATATTTGGTTAGATTTGGAACGTAATCTTGAAGTCCTAACAAAATTATAAAATTTTAGGAATGAATACACAGTCATGTACCCTCATTCTATCTCATCCGGGCTAAGGACCGGCTATGGCGAAGTTACTACATGCCACGATCTTATTCACATATTATATAACATACTGATACTATACAGGAATTCTAATTTGTGCTTATGAATTACGTTAATGATAATAATTTACAATTTACATACCATATAACATAACATACTGATACTGAGTTGACAACACTGGACTGTGAGTGCAAATAATATCCCGCAAGAAAGCTCAAATCTATGAGTAATGGGAGGGGCGAAATAGAGAGATAGAAAATAGAGACAGGCAACAATGCAGGGAGGAAAATTAATTACCGAAGCAGAAACGGAATTAGTGTTTAGTTCGCATTTATTACGGGGGCACAGATCCGTTGGTCCAAGAATACACACACTCATACCACCCCCACCCCTGCAGACAGCAAATGCACTAGAAGGCTATTAATAAGATTATTTATTATATTATAGAATTATAGATTGAAAAAATACAATATTGAAGTTATTATTATTAATAATACATATTTCCTTATTGATCTCCAATTTTGCTGTCCCTCAATGTCCTTAATGTTCCCAATATAATTAATGTTCTCACTTCACTCTCGATCCGTCCTAAAAGATCCCAAAACGCCACTCTCCCACGATCCGACCTGAGAAATCTCTTCGGCAGCAACTGTAATCTAAGTTGATCTGTCTCTCTACAAAATGTTGTAATATCTTGTCAATGTTCCTGTTTATTACATAGACGACATAGTTAATGTCAAATTGCTAAAATGTAAACAAGATTGCCTTTGAAATTTTCTAAATGCTTTAATTTCGCATCGAAATATGTACTTTAATTATGTAGATGCATATTTATCGTTAAAATAAGTGAAAAAATTTATTAAAGGAAAAAGCGTCTATGTGAAAGTTGACATTGATTTTATAGGCATAAAGTAAGTTTTGAAGAGACCTTCAAAGCGAGCGGCTTGCTAATCCTGAACTGTTAAAATGCAACCAGCATCACAGCGAGGTAGGAAGGGAAGCATATTCACTCAACAAGCTCTTCTATGTTCCACATCAAGTTACTAATTAAATCAGTATCCTCTATCTCAGTGAGCCGTCCATCTATTAATTAGTTTAACGGCTTGTAGAGGGCAGGCCTGTCATTTTTCAGTGCACCAAGATAAATACTGTGTCTACCTGAGAAAGAAGAGCGAGGTCAAGGTCATTATATATAACTCTGAAATATGACTGTTTTATATTTCACTAGCTAATACTCTGCGTGCGCTGCTGCGCCTAAATAAATGAAAATTAATGTGATTTTATGTTTAGTTGAATAAGTAAAAGGAAAAATAATTATAAAATATTTTTTTAGATACCTCGTACTGATTACCCGGCGTTGCCCGGGAATCTACTCATCCCGATCTTCTTGGCATAAATGAGGTGAAAGACGAAAATTAATGTACTTCTTATGATTAGTTGAATAAGTGAAGTGAAAAATAATTATAAATCTACATCGTAATTATTTTAAGATTACCCGTGCTGATTACCCGGGGATCTACTTATCTCGATCTTTTTGGCATAAATGAGCTAAAAGACAGAATTCGTTATTGTGAGTTATCCCAAAAGAATACCCGCCATGTGCTGTTACGCTTGCACAGGAAACTACGTGACACTTGCCTCGATCTTCTTGGCATCAAGAAAAGACAAAAATGATTATTGTGAGTTATCCGTAAGAGATAAACATATGCTGTTGGGGCTTTTTTGTACAGTGTTTTGAGATATTCAATTATGTGTACATTACGTTTGTGTATTTGTTATGGTTTAGGCAGCGTAAGCCATTTAAGCGTCCAAAAACTACTTTTTCACGTTTTCCACTAAAAAGGGCGATTTTTAAGGGTGTAGGAGTTGAGTATTACTACTTTCTAAGTTCATCCCAGGAATCTCCTGAACATTTTGAAAAAGCCCCATCACAATCGGATAAATGGTATGGCCGCGCATAAAATACAAACAAACAAACATTCATTTTTATATATTACTAGCTAATACCCGGCGTGCGCTACTACTCCTAAATAAATGTTAATGTGTTTTTACCACCAGCCTTGAGCTGCTATGCTTGCCCGGGAATCAGCTTATCCCGATCTTCTTGGCATCAATGAAAGACAAAAATGGTTATTGTGAGTTATCCGTAGAAGATAAACATATGCTGTTGCGGACTTTTTTGTAGAGGTTTTTGAGATATTCAATTCAGTGTACATTAATTTGGTGTATCTGTTACGGTTTAGGCAATGTAAGACATTTAAGCGTTAAAATAGGGACTTTTTTCACGTTTTTCGGTACAAAGGGTGATTTTTAGGGGTGAAGGGGTTGAGTATTACAACTCCCTTATAGCCTATGTTCATACCGGGAATCGCCTGAACATTTTACAAAATACCCCATCAAAATCGGATTAACGGTATGGCCGCGCATAGAATACGAACAAACAAACAAACCAACAAACAAACAAACATTGATTTTTATATATTACATTAGATACAGTTCCGAGAAGTACTTACTGTAACTAACTAACTAACTCACTGGCACTATCAAAATCGTAGGTTCTTTGCAGCGCGGACATAATCTCTCCACACATCCCTATCCCTGAGCTGATATTTTCCAGTCAATCCCTGTGTAATCTACTTCCCTCAAATCATAGTTAATGTTATTCTCCCACCTCATTCATCGTCTACCAACTGGACGTTTTGCCTCTGGTTTTCCTACAATAAGCTTCCATTCACGTATTTTATTCCCCATTCGTGCCACGTGCCCTGGCTATCGCAAGTCTGCGAGACTTAACTGTTCTTATATCTGGCTTCCTATAAAGACTTTGTAGTTCACTGTTATGTAGTCTTCTCCATTCACCTGTCTGTTCATCTCTCTTTGATCCAAACATATTTCTAAGAACTTTATTCTCAAATACTCGTAATCTCCTTTCCTCCCTTAAAGTAAGAGTCCATGTTTCGCATCCATATAATATAACTGGTAGAATAATAGTTTTATATATTTTCAGTTTAACGTTTTTTGAAAGGAATTGGGATGTCAAGAGTCTCTGTAATGCATAATAGCACCGATAGTGATGCAGCCTTACTTTTAAAAATGTATTAAAAATACTTAAAGTGAGCATATATTAATAATATTTACATCAATTTGTGCAGAATATTTGAAACTATTTAAAAGTACAAAAATCCAAATTTTAGATTTTTTACTAAAATCACTTTTTAATCTCCTCTTAAATCCAGTCTGAATATAGAAGTATAATTCGAAACATTAAAATACAAAGAAGGTGCATAAAGTAAAAGTGAAATTAAATAGAAGTTGAAAATATACATTTCTTAATTAAAGTGTTTTAATGGAGTTAATATCCTCGAAATTATTTAATTTCCTGCATTAGTAGCATGAAATTATTTTATAGTTGAGAAAGAGGCGTAAAGAGACATCTAGTAACTATAATGAATAATAAATTTCAACTCTCAGATGAATAGTTACCTGCAAATGTGCCAGCAACAACAAAACGCATTTGCGCGGTTCATTAACTCTCCGCCAGGAGACAGCACTGAGCGAAACTAATTAACTGTGGACACGTGAAACTGTAAATCAATTATTTTTTATTATGATTGAATTTTATTTTTTCGGACATATTCAGAGTGAAATTCTTTGTCACATGAGAGCGATATATTTTCATAGCTTTTTCTTCCATCTCTCTACATCCATTATTATAATTATGAAGGGAGAATAAACTTACAAAAAATACTCATTAATTATGTAATTTTCTTTCTATACAGGATGTGACATAATTCTGTTGTAATTTTTAACATATTGCTCAGGGTTGTTTAACTAGTGTTTTATACAGGATGTAACTAAATTCTCATTACAGGCTTTGGGGACGTGTATTTTTTATTTATTTTACCTGATGGAGATAAGACTGTAAGGTCTTATCTTCTACTTCACCAGGGTTAAATTATGCATATAATCCATCCATAGTAATTCTGCCCGAAGGCAGGTCCTTCACTGCAATCATAGCATTTTCATGCTATGCTTGCAGCTTTACTAGGGAATTGTGTAGGTGTGGTAGCTTCCCGTTGCTTTCCACACCGGAGAAGGATGATGGTGATGATGGTAATGATGAAGATGGTGGCCATATGATTTCGGGGACCGTTTGGGTCTTAAAGTTTTCCTGACATTTGTCTTACAGGTGAGGAAAAAACCCCGATAAAAACCTCACCCAGAAAAACTGCCCCGACCGGCCCGCTGCGTGACAAGGCACCACGCTACCTCGAGACCACAGCGGTGGACATACATATAATAACATTTATGAATTACCTACATGTTGATTAATGATCCATAATAGGTATAGGCTACACAATATAGAGTTGACAAGGGAAAGAAAGAATATAGGCCTATTAACAATAATAATAATATTATTATTATTAATAATAATAATATTAGTATTAATAATAATACTAATAAATATAGTAACAATAATGTTAATAATAATAATAATAATAATAATAATAATAATAATTACCTATAATTTGATTAAGTAATTGGATTGGCAAATAAAGTTTAAAACTTAATGCAATAATAAAAGTATACATAGGACATGGTTATATATCATATTGTCTAAGGAAATATGTAGTGAGTTTTTTCTTAAATACTCGTAATCTTTTCTCCTCCCTTAAAGTAAGAGTCCAGGTTTCGCATCCATATAATATAACTGATAGAATAACAGTTTTATATATTTTCAGTTTTAAGTTTTTTGAAAGGAGTTGGGACGTCAAGAGTTCCAGTGATTCATAATAGCACGCATTTCCAGAATTGTGCCTACGTTTAATTTCTTTGTGCGTCTCATTCCTATTTGTAATTATTGTTCGTAACTAACTCAGTCACTGGAACTATCGGATCTCTAGCTTCATTGTAGCGCGGGCATAAGCTCCCCATGCACCCTTACCCTGAGCTACTGTTTTCTATTCATCCCCTATATATTACACTTCCCTCAAATAACGGATAATATTATTCTCCCACTGCATTCTTGGTTTACCAACTGGGCGTTTTCCCTCTCGATTTCCTAGAGGGAGTTAATATGCCCCACTTTCATATCCCATTCCTGCCATATGCCCTGCCCATCTCAGTCTACCTGATTTATCTCTTCTTATTATATTGTTTCCTATAAATATCATGTAGCTCTCTCTTAAGCCTTCTTCATTCCCCCAGTTACTGTAATTCCGGCTTTGCAGAGTATTCTTGTAATTTTGGACCATCGTTAGTTACTTAACACCCAAAATAATGAATCTGGCGGGTAAAATTCGAAATGAAAACACGATACACTCTAACAAAAATAAAAAAAGGAACAAAAATACTGCATCGGAGTGTCAAAGTATAACTCCGGGATGTTAAAGTAGCCCCGTTTGACTGTACAGTAAAAGCTCCTTTTCCCGGTTCCTATATTAGCGTTTTCATTATTCGCGGGTTATAAAATTGCGACACAGTTCCTGAATCCACGGCAAAAAATTTCTTTATTCGCGGATCCATTCGGTATATTACAAGGAATAGTATCCTTTATTAATGCATCCGCAACTTTTTTTTTTACTGCAGGCACATGTCAAGGAGGCTTTTAGACAAGAGGGATTGAAACCAAATGGACAAATTAATATTAAAGTAAAACAAACCTTATTGTCACTAAGACTAAAGATCGTTGTTAAAATCCGCCGCCGCCGTATTTTACGCGCCGTTATAAATGCCACCCTCGCCACGACCGGTGTGTTATTGTTTCAACTTGTCATTCGTTGCATTAATTTTGATTGAATAATACGCATCTCTTCAGCTTTGTTGCCAAATTATAATGTCGAGTAAAAGAAAAGAAAATTTGTTCCAAAGCGGAAAAAATGAGTGTAGCCACTTAAAGTAAAAATAGAAATACTTGACCGTTTACGAGTTGGCGAGTCGTTTGCGTCAATATCACACTGTTTCAATGTTAATGAATCAACTGTACGATTCATAAAAGAATCCGAAGACAAATAAAGAATTCTATCGCTGAATTCACAGCTGAGTATCAATCTGAATTGAAAGACCTTTTAAAAGCGGCAAAACAGGAAAAAGTTACTAACTTCTATAAGCTCTTGCCTAAGCCTGGCGGTTATAATTAATAGAAATTGTTTAAAATCTCTCGTTGATTGATTTTATTTGACTATTTAACTCATGCCCCAAATGGGAGTCAATGACCAATCACGTTACAATGATTTTTGATTTACAACCAATCACAGTCGTGTTTCGCCTAGAATTTTCCAACTAAACTATATCATAATAAAGAAAGCACCTCCTTTTTTAACATTCTGAATAGGTCATAGCATTATTTTGCAGTGACTGACTTACTAAGAAATGCGGCTACCAGATTGTACATATAGTGCATGAATGTCAACACGTAGCGCATACGAGAGATAATATAAAAACATTTGTAACAATTAATTATAGGGGCACGCCGTAGCGTAGTGGTTAAGGCACTGCGCTACAAGCCGGAAGGTCGAGGGTTCAAGTCCCGGTGGGGTCAGGATTTTTAAACTGACCCAAACCTTCTGGCGGCACTATGGCCCTGGGGTCGACTCAGCCTCTAACTGAAATGAGTACCAGACGCTTGTTCTGGGGTAAAGGCGGCCGTCACGCAGGGCTGACAACCCGGCTGACATCAAGTGCCGATTGTCTAGAAATAGTGGGAGCCTTAACGTCGCACTACCCCAAGGGCCTCCTGAGGCCTGTAGTGGGAATACTTTACTTTACTTTTCTTAACAATTAATTATACCACAAAAAAAAAAAGAAACCACTGTTTGCACTCTCTTAAACGAATTATTTTCCAGGAAATAACGCAGAAAAAATAATTGACATATTTACATCATAGGACATCAGAAATTAATTAATACCTATAACGTTGGTTATAAATTTCTCCACTGGGATGCATTCTTACAACATTGCGATCCTTTGGCAGGAAATAAATTTATGATCCGGTAGCAGTGATAAACAAAAGAAGCAAATGAAGCGCACCAATCGTTTCTCATTTGTTTTCAAACATCGCCGTTTACATTAAATATATAAATATTTTAAAATAACTATAGTTAAATAATGATTTGTGAGTGAACAGCTTAATTTTATTGGATAAATAGTCCTAACAAATTCCACTCTTGATTTCCAAATTCTCTAGATAAATTGGAAATCACTCGTGGCATTACTTATGCTAATTTTTATTTTATTTTGGATCTTTGGAACGTATCCCCTGTATACCCATACAAATTACTATTCCATATTCGCGGTTTCTGTATTCGCGGCATATTTACGGAACACATCCCCCGCGAATAAGGAGCTTTTGCTGTACTTGTTAGAAATAGTGCAGGCATTTGCAGTCAGGTTGTAGTCGCTGTCGATACTATAGGTTGCAGCCGTCCATAACTCTCTGCAATTCCTGGCCAACATTAATTTCAGCCAGCAATCAGTACAGCAACAAATGCAGAATTAAAAACAGCCTCTACATAATTTAATAACAAATCTCGTCCTCGCTGTTCGTAAAATAAATATAAAACTATTACAACAAATATTCATTCATTATCGACACTAGAGACAGCTGGGGAGCGAGTCCAACTGGAATAACATCTGATTCCATTTTATTAATTCATACAGCTTTTCACACTTTAATAAATTATTAGCTCTGTTTGTAAAATTGTGAGCTTGAAAGTTAAATAATAGAGTGTAAATAATAATAACAATAATTCATTTTTATTATTAAGGATTTTCTCTACATTAATAATAGCAATAGCAATAATAATAATAATAATAATAATAATAATAATAATAATAATAATAATAATAATAATAATAATAATAATAATAATAATAATAATAATAATAACAATAATAATAATAATAATAATAATAATAATCCATCCATCCATAGTAATTCTGCCCGAAGGCAGGTCCTTCACTGCAATCATAGCATTTTCATGCTATGCTTGAAGCTTTACTAGGGAATTGTGTAGATGTGGTAGCTTCCCGTTTCTTTCCACACCGGTGAAGGATGATGATGATAATGATAATGGTAAGGATGATAATGATAAGGATGATGGCCATATGATTTCTGGGACCGTTTGGGCCTTAAAGTTTTTTCTGACATTTGTCTTACAGGTGAGGAAAAACCCCGATAAAAACCTCACCCAGAAAAACTGCCCCGACCGGGGATCGAACCCGGTCCCGCTGCGTGACAAGGCAGTACGCTACCTCGAGACCACAGCGATGGACTAATAATAATAATAATAATAATAATAATAATAATAATAATAATAATAATAATAATAATAATAATAATAATAATAATAATAATAATAATTGTATTGTAAGCCTATGTTTTCCCTTTACAGAGATGTAGGCTCTCTCCCCCTACAGGGAAGAATTTGAACTATACTAATTTAGTTACACTTGTTTTCGTATAGATGTCATTTTGCGTGGTACGTGGTCAGCGTTCCGCCTCATACTGACATCTAGGAAACCAAGTTAGTAATTTACTGGGACGGGAAAATTCGGTAAATTTTGCTTAGAGGCCTTTTCATTCAGGCTTAAGGATTTTTTACGAGCCTGAAAATCTTCACACTCGGTACCCACGGTGTGAAGTCCCTCCCGGAGGACTTGCTCCTTGGATTTTTCCGTCCTAAAGAATCCATCGACCCCGGCCGGGTTTGAACCCGCGACCCTTGGAACTAGAGGCAAGGAGATTAACCACTAGTCCACCACGGCCGATTAATAATAATAATAATAATAATAATAATAATAATACTAGCTTTATTTTACCTGACAGAGTTAAGGCCTTAAGGGCTTGTCTACCTCTCAACCGGTTTTAAAAAATACAAAAAATAGTCTTACATCTAAATTACAATATGTTATATATACAATACAATTTTTGATGATCTTGATGAAGATTTTCGGGCTGTAGGTCGTGGTCGTGAGGCTTGTAGTTCCCGACGTTTCGCCAGAGACTGCGTCTGGCATCCGCAAGGGTTGTCTTGAGACTGGCAATTCTGTCCACTGTCTGTCCTATTTATACGTTCACCGCGATGTGTTCGTAAGTTATATTAATTATTTTGATTTACTCTAGATTTAGCGAATTAAATATAATATTCACGAGATATAAAAAAGAGAAAACATTATTAAAAATTATTGCTAAATTATAAACCGCACGGAAGGAGAAATGTTGGACGCCCACACAGAAGATGATCTGAACAATTTTAACAATTCTAGCTTACATAGAACCGGAACGAGCCAACAGGCTTAATCCCTGGATGATGATGGTGATTATTATTATTAATAACATAGAATACATTTAAGTAAATAGAGAAAAATTAATTATTAGACAACAGATAACGGTATAAGCGTGACTTAAAAGTGCCAAGTGTGCGGCAACCCCTGATATCTTGAGGAAGGAAATTCCAGGAGCGGGCAGAGGCTACTGTGAAGGAAGTAGAATAAGAGGAAGTGCTATGAAGAGGAATTGTTAGCAGACTGTTATCTTGTGACCTAGTGTCAATATTGTGGTAAGAACATAACTTCTCAAATCTGGACGCCAGGTAACTAGGAGTGAAGGAATTCAGAAGCTTGAAAATAATCGAAAGAGAGTGCGATTTACGTTTGTCAGTAATACGGAGCCATGAGAGGTTATTGAAGTGTTTGGAAATACAAGATGTCCCATTCAAACCTCCCACATTTTAATTAATCGTAACTAACAAAGTATGCGGAATTATGAAATGAGGTCGGTATTAAACGAAACAGAAACTCAAAGAATTTTTATTGCCACACACTAAAACACCTCTATATGTGCACCATTAGTAGCACGAACAATATACAGTCAGCATTCGATTTCGTGCCACGTTCTGTCCAACATTCCCATTGGTATTGTTGCAATTATATCAAGGATACGAATTCGTAAATCATGAAGATCTTGTACTGGAGCCGCAAACATACGGTCTTTTACATACCCCCAGAGGAAGACGTCCAGTGGAGTGATGTCTGCAGAACGTGGTGGCCAGCAAATTGGCAAATTGGTTGAACAATTTGCACCTTGTAGGGGTACAAACGAAGCCACGTATGAAGCACTTGATGCACTATTGGTATAAGCACACAGAACTGCCGGCAAACTTCGTGAATTGATTATTGTGGACTTCCCTGAAATGCTGCTCTAATTTCTTCAATATTTTCTTCTGAAACATGTGTACGAGCACCTCCTTACTTACTCTTACTTACTCACTGGCACTATCGAACCCGTAGGTTCATGGCCGCACGGACATAAGCTCTCCATACATCCCTATCCTGAGCTAATGCTTTCCAATCATTCCCTGTATAATCTACTTCCCTCAAATCATAGTTAATGTTGTTCTCCCACCTCATTCTTGGTCTACCAACTGGGCGTTTTCCTTCTGGCTTTCCTACAAGAAGTTTCCATGCACGTCTTTCATTCCCCATACGCGAAACATATCCTGCCCATCGCAATCTACGGGACTTAACTGTTCTTATTATATCTGGCTTCCTATAAAGACCATGTAGTTCATTGTTATGTAGTCTTCTCCATTCACCTGTCTGTTCATCTCTCTTTGGTCCAAAAATTTTCCTAAGAACTTTATTCTCAAATACTCGTAATCTCCTTTCCTCCCTTAAAGTAAGGGAGGAAAGGAGATTACGAGTATTTGAGAATAAAGTAAGGGAGGAAAGGAGATTACGAGTATTTGAGAATAAAGTTCTTAGGAAAATTTTTGGACCAAAGAGAGATGAACAGACAGGTGAATGGAGAAGACTACATAACAATGAACTACATGGTCTTTAAGCACCTCCTGATTCTTTTTTTTTTTAACGCTTCCAGTCGCCAGAAACTTATCAAGCCATGCCGTAAAGGTCTTCCCATCAGGTGCATTTCCATATTCTCTCCGGTAATTTCTTTGCACTGTAATTATTGACTTCGTCTCTGCATACCAGAAAACAGTCTGTGCGCGTTGCTGAGGAGTCGCCATTTTGTTTTATATTTTAATGTCTAACATGCGACAGATGAATTAACTGCAACAATGTAAACAAAAATTCTTTGAGTTTCTCTTTCTTTTAATACCAACCTCATTTCGTAATTCCGCATACTTTGAGAGTTATGATTAATTAAAATGTGAGAGGTTTGAATGGGAAACGGTGTATGATCATAACGGCGGATATTGAAAATGAGTCGAACGCAAACATAATGAATACGTTGCAGTCTCTGCGACAAGTCATAGTTTAGGTCGTTATAGATAACGTCACAATAATCGAAGTGTGGCAACACAAGATTCTGTACGAGGATTTGTTTTAATGAAACTATTTATTGAACGTCGTACAACATACTAATAAATATGTTAGTAAGTTGCCTTACTCCCTATATTGATGACATTCTAGGAGATCATCAATGTGGATTTAGAAGAAATAGGTCTACAACAAATCAGATTTTTAGTATAAAACAGATTTTAGAAAATAAATGGGAATATAATGGTACTCTACATCAACTACATGTAGACTTCAAAAGTCATATGATTCAATTAAGAGGGATAAGTTAGTATCCTGCTGGAGTTCGGAGTTCCTAATAAGTCAATTAGACTTATTGTAATGTGTCAAAATGACATAAAGAATAGTGTGCGTGTAGGCAAACAGTTTTCGGTTTTTTAAAAAATACACATGGGTTAAAGCAAGGAGAAACATTAACTCCTCTACTATTCAATTTTGTTCTAGAGCTTGTCATTAAATCTTCAGAGAGAAATAAGACCAACAACTCGATGGCATTAATAAGCTGTTAGTTTATGCTGATGATGTAGTATTGTAGGTGATAGTGAGGAGATACTAACAGCCAAAACGCACATTCTATTAAGTAACGTTAACAAATCTGGAGTGGAAGTTAACATCAACTTTTATAAGATTCATGATGTGTTCCGTTGAGGTTTATTCAAAATCAATATAAAATTATAGAATATTCACCTGAGAGGTCCGTCTCCTCAACTTAATTATCATTTAACTGTAGCGCTTTCGGGACTTGTCCCATCATCGGCAGGATTCAAAACTGGTGTTTCACTGAAGATCTGGTAGAGGGGGTTACATGTATTGGGTTCGTTTTCGTTTATCAGGCTGTCGTTGTGAGCTGCTTTCATGATTTCCATCTCCTCGAGTACGTTTATCTTCGCTGGATTATTTTCTCTGTGCATTACTGTTAGGGTGTTTTCAATATTTAACATGCGATGTCCTTCATGGATAACGTGTTTTGCATAGCTTGATTTACCTTCTGCGTGAATGAAGTCTCGAAAATGTTCTTTGAATCTGATGTTAAAACTCCTGTTTGTCCTTCCTATATAAAATTTGTTGCAGTCCTTACATGTCAGTTTATAAACTCCTTTGCTGTTGAAGATGTTATTTTCTTCAATGTTATTGTTTATTATGTTGTTTAATTTGTTATTGGTTCTGTATGCTATATTCTATAATTTTATATTGAAGTTAACATCAATAAAACGAAATATATGTTCACACATAGAAATACATTATGTCATAGAAATGTACAGCTAATGGAAAAAAATCCTTAACTCATGTCAAACCACAGTCGGGTCGAGGGACGAGATGAGATGAAGTCCTTTATATAGAGGTCTCTGAATGACAAGGATACCGGCCGACCACGCCTGACGCACTCTCTGCGGCAGATGAATAAAATGAAACGAAATGGATGAGATGTGTGGAGAAATGGTGGAATGAAATTCAAACCTGAAGAAAACCGGAGAAAAACCTACCCAAGCTTCACTTTGTCCACCAATTCTGGAAATGCGTGCTATTATGCATTACGGCGACTCTTAACGTCCCAACACCTTTAAAAAAACGTTATTCTACCAATTATGTTACATGGATGTGAAACACTGAATCTTACTTCATGGGGAGAAGATATTACGGGTATTTGAGAATAAAGTTCTTAGTAAGATATTTACAATGAAAGAAAATGCAAATGGAGAAGACTACATGATAGTGAGCTACATTATATTTATGTCCACCGCTGTGGTAACGAGGTAGCATGCTGCCTTGTCACGCAGCGGGCCCAGGTTCGATCCCCGGTGAGGTTTTCATCCGGGTTTTGCCTCACATGTAAGGGCCGGTTTCACCAACAGAAGTAACTATATTACTCCTTTATTTAACATTTTCCAATACTGTTATTTTAACACAGTTCCAATAATGGATCATATTATAATATTATAATGATATTGTGAAAAGAAAAATTAATGTGTGAACCAGGAATCGAACCGTGGACCTAATATTATATTACGCCTGTTTTAGCTATGCATTATACAGGGGAAAACTGGCATAACACGGTTACCTCTGTTGGTGAAACCGACCCTAAGACAAATGTCAGGAAGCTTAGGGCCCAACGGTCTCCGAAAATCATCCGACCATCATCATGATCCTTATCATTATCATCATTATCCTTCACCGTTGTGGAAAGCAACGGGAAAGTACCACACCTATAATTCCCTAGTAAAACTGCAAAACATAGCATGAAAATGCTAAGACCTGAAAGACCTACCCTCGGGCAGAATTACTATACATGGATGGATTATATTTATGGGAACTCAGATATAATAAGAATGGTTCAGTCTCGTAGCCAGCGATTGACAGAATATATGGCAAAAATGGGGAATGAAAGAGGGTAATTGACACTCCTTCTAGGAAAATCAGAGGGGAAGAGCCCGCAGGTTAGCCAAGAATGAGGTGGTAGAATAATATTAAACATGATTTCTGGGAAATAGATTGTACAGGGGATGATGGAAAGCATTATCTCAGGATGGGGATACATGGAAAATTTATATCCGCGCGGTCATGAACCTAAGTTTTCGACAGTACCAGTAAGTTTGCTAGTTTATTTTTAGTTCCTAGGTATTTGAATTCGGAAACTTTTTAAAAACTTTCCTCATTTTTTATTATCTACCAATTTCCATTATAAAATTTATAAATTGTTATCATGTATTTAGTTTTATTGATATTTACTTCCGGTCCCATTTGTCAGTGTTTGTTAATATTTTGAAAAAAATATGATTGATGTAATACACAACAATGCATGTAGTCAATTTTGAAATCAGATATTCGAATCCTTTGTCTAGTTGTGTGTGTAACGCAGGACAATTTGTGTAATGCTGAAGGTTATATGGCCTGTAAGGTTCCATATCGTACCAATCGCTTTCATAAGAGTTCTCTTCCTAAAGCTATCAATGAAATTGGGACCATATGTCGCTAATGTAATCAGATGAATGCAGCAGCTATAGCCAACTTCCCCGCTTAAAACATCAATACTTGAGCAGCAGTTTCACTTTCAAATATACCTCTATTATCCAAATGAGAGTAGAATGAAAGATAATTAAACGTTTTTGTACGAAAGATATATTTAATTTCATTTGTCATAGCCTATATATATATATATATATATATATATGTCAGGACGCTTAGGGCCCAATGGTCCCCGAAAATCATCCGGATATCATCATCATCCTTATTATTATCACCATCGTCCTCCACCGGCGTAGAAAGCAACGGGAAGCTTCTACACCTATAATTCTCTAGTAAAGCTGCAAAGTATTGCATGAAAATGCTATGATTGCAGTGAAAGACCTGCCCTCGTGCAGACGTTGCTATATATGGATGAATATATTTATATATATATATATATATATAATTTACGAAGAAGAAAAATATATAAATAAGAAAATGCATAACTTTCAACATATATGTGGAACACTGAGGAACAAAGTAACAAAGGATATGCAGCTAAGATTTTACTCGATGATGGCACTACCTGTGGCGATGTATGGAAGTGAGGCCTGGGTCCTGAAGAAAAAAGGAACAATGTAAAATTCAGGCTGCGGAAATGAGGTTCCTACGGGCTGCGAAATGTTGTGCAAGAGAAGAACATATTATAAATGAGAATATTAGAGAGGAACTAAAAGTACAACAACTTCTTCAACAAATAGAAGAACACAGGAACAATTGGATAGAAGATCTGCAAAGAATGGCAGAGGATAGGATACCAAAGGTGGCACTGATGAATAATCCTGGAGGATGAAGAAAGCGCTGAGCTGAACAGATGTGAGATCGAAACAGGCAAAGACCTAATCCGTGAAGGATGATATATACATATGTGTGTGTGTGTATATATATATATATATATCAATCCATCCATCCATCCATAGTAATTCTGCCTGAAGGCAGGTCTTTCACTGCAATCATAGCATTTTCATGCTATCCTTTGCAGCTTTACTAGGGAATAATAGGTGTGGTAGCTTCCCGTTGCTTTCCACACCAATGAACGATGATGATGATAATGATAAGGATGATGATGATGATGATGATGATGATGGCCGGGTGATTTTCGGGGACGGTTGGACCCTAAGCTTCCTGACATTTGTCTTACAGGTGAGAAAAAAACTCAGAAAAAAATCTCACCCAGGAGCCTGACCCGACCGGGAATCGAACACGGGCGCGCTGCGTGACAAGGCAGCACGCTACTTCGAGACCACAGCGGTGGACCTATATTTACAGTATGTAACATTTTATTTGTACGATTGAAATTGTTATAAATAAAAATTGATCCTTTAAACAGAGATTGTGAAGAGTCCCGATATCGTTAAATATCACGCTCGTGCTTTCGTAGCCTTTATATACAGGCTGTAGCCCAAACTGAAACAGTTCAAGTCTGCGGCAATAAAAGCAAACATTTTCCAGTAAACATGGGTTCACAAACAAAAGTGTACGAGCTTTATTATTGCGAATATGTGGTTATCAGCCGCCACTGAAGTCATGACTTGTCAAGAATTCCGAGACACTTTTAATATTCTGAATAGTCCATAGCATTGTTTTTCTCTTACAAATACATGTAATATAGCAAATAATGAACAGATTCCTTGATTTTACTGAGTTGTTTACTAAAATAATAAATGAATAACCTGTAATGTTGATTATAATACACAGTTTGATGTGTTTCATTATTTCTCCACTAGGGTGCATTCTTACAATATTGCGATCCTATTTGGCAATAAAAAATATGATAAAGTTGCAGTGAATGAAGTAAGCTCACATTTCTGATTTGTTTTCAAACATCGCCGTTTACATTAAATATATACATATTTTAAAATACCGGTAACTATATTTAAATAATGAGATCAGACTCATGGGCTAGTGGTCAGTGTTTCTGATTAGTATTCATGAGGTCCCGGATTCGATTTCCGTTCGAACCATAGGAATTTTTCCTTAAAGTTTGTCCATGGTCTGGCACTTCATTACCATTTATCTCCCATCATATCGTCGGGGTAACGTAACTCCGTCTTCCAGGCGCCCCAACTTTATAAGTGGGTTACAATGTAGCCAATGCCAGGAGAGAACAACAGAAATGTCGAAATGATAACCTGGGTAATTGAACAAAAAAAATGTATATATATATTTAAATAATGGTTTTTGAGTAAGAGCTTCATTTTATTCGTTAAATAGTCCTAACAAATGCCACTCTTGATTTCAAAATCCTCTAGATAAATTTACTCGTGGCATTACTTATGACTATTTAACTCACGCCGCAAATGGGAGTCAGTGACCAATCACGTTTCAATGAATTTTGTTTTATAACCAATCACAGTCGTGTTTCACCTCGATAAATATCGAATTTTGATTACCAAAATAAACAAAGCTCCTCCTTTTTCATATTCTGAATAGGTCAGAGGATTATTTGCAGTGACTGACTAACAAATACGTTGAATATAGCAAACAATGAATAGATTTTTTTATGTGGTTTAGTTTCTTCTCCCCTAGGTTGCATTCTTACAACATTGCGATCCTATTTGGCAATAAATAATATAATCGAGTTGCAGTGGATGAACAAATCAAACATAACGAAACGTTTCTCATTTGTTTTCAAACATCGTCGTTAACATTAAATATGTAAATATTTTAAAATAACTATATTTAAATAATGATCTGTGAGTAAACAGCTTAATTTTATTCGTTAAATGGTCCTAAGAAACGCCACTCTTGATTTCCAAATTCTGCAGATAAATAGGAAATCACTGCTGACATTACTTATGACATAGACATTACAAAAATGACATTTAAGTCAATACCCGCCAAGTGGTCCATTTCATGAGTTCATACACAATGTAGCTTATCAAGTATTTGTATTGGTCTGCTTTGTGAATAGCTGTACATGTATGTGTGGTGAGGAAAATGAGAGACGAGACCAAATAATTCCATCAAGAATAATAGTGTGTCGATTGAGAGAGGTCGCTCTTAAAACAAAGAGAAATTTGATCTAATGAAGCATGCGCACTGCTGATGAAGCTTATTTAAAGTTCCAGGAACTGAGAGGTCAATGAGAGAGACAGTAAACTTACAATATGATTAAATGTAATTTCTGTTCACATTCGATATTTTTGGCCTAACATTTAACAATGTAAATCATCGTATGTGTCTCGAGTACCGTGGCCTTTCTTCTCATACTGTTGATCCAAGGGAAGAGGGGTGGCAGGAGAGGACTTTTCAGCGGATTCCAAAGAACTGAAGCCTTTGAGGTACTTCTCATGGAAAGGTTTTTGAAAAGTATTTATGTACATTCATTGATCCTACGTAGTGGATACCAAAAATGGCCATGAAGCATGTATATATATAGGGTGTCCTATTAATCTTGACACCAAATGTATCTTTATACGTAAGTACAAAATAAAATAAAAAGTTTTATACAAACGTTTAGCCATCTAGGCCAATGCTCTACCTCTTAGCTACCTGAGAAACCCCAATCTAAATGCAAATTTTTCTCTTATGTAATTGCTCATTCCCGATCCTGGGTTCAAACCCCAGTCTGAGCGTATAATTTTTCTCTTTAAATAATTAATACATTTACTTATTTATGAAAATAATATAAAGATTAACAAATATTTTCTTTTGTTTTGTTTTAAATATTGTATAATCGTAAAATTAGTTTTCTATGTCTCATTATTTTTCTTTGTTTTTTATGTACGTTAGACAGGAACAATTTAATATGTCTTGCTGAGGTATACATTTTATTATTAGTTTTAGTCTTAATTTTAACTAACGTTAACTGGTTGCATTATAGATTGTGGCAAGTCTTTCACTCTGCCTCTTATTTCAGATAAATAAGTACTTTCATCAAAGGTGAATAATTTATGAACACGTAATTATTATCAGAAGTAGGGCATATTTATATACAAATGGATTGGAATTAAAATAGGAATTCAATGGTAACAAATTTAAAATGATATAACCTACCACAAAATAATTGCATAAGCAATAAATAAAACGCTAGTATCAAGCCATTAGCGCCAGTCATAGACCTGGACCCTTGCTATTGTAGCGAACGAAACTAGTAAACATCATACAATGGAACCGTAAGCCCTTATACAATGGGGAAAAAAGTCTGCAGTTTCCTTTGTTAAGAGGACTTACAAGGCTGCACTATTATTAACTTGTTATAACAATGCTAAGCCCAAAAACTTCATACAAAAGGCTGGAAGTCGCAAATAAGCAATTGGATTTTCCTAGGTAACTTGTGGAAAGAGTTATCCCCAAACCAATTTTAACTATGACATGTCGCTAGCAGCGGGTGCCTTCTTTAACGTAGATACCGACTGACGATAGCCGCGCTCTTAAGAGCACTCCATTTGGTCAACCCTGAAAATTTTATATTAGGGTGCAACTAATTTAAAGGGAAGGGGACGAGGCCACAAACGTCTAAGTTTAACACCCCCGATAACGCCTTTAAGATATAATTTACCAATCAAAATTAGTGTAACATATAAACTGTTTGTGAGACGCTAAGACTTTTGGTGGAAGGGACTTATGCCGGCCCACTCAGAAATAATACATATTTTTACTTAGCGAAAACGAGAGTTCAGTAGGCAGGCAGTTCGGTAGTCGTAGGAGTAGCGTCGAGCGAATGTGCCGGTGCAGGGCACATCGCATTACTAGGCTAAGTTACTAACGTGAGTGCGAGTAGAGATCGCTTTGTTGAGTGTTATAAACATTATTAGTTCTGACCCACCAACAGCCTTCTAATACGACAATTGTAACAATAACTACAATAAACGTGCATCATCCAGTTGAATTGATCACAGGAAGGCTACTGTTTTTCCCCAAGTGACATCCTTTCTCACGGATTCCCGAGATATAAGTCCATTGTTCTACCGAAACCTGAACCCAACTAGTCCGGAGCACAATTGTCCATGAACCTATTATCCTGGACACCTAATTAAAACATACCCCGACTACTAGTCCTTGTTTAAGATCGTAATATAATAGATATTATATTTTTTGATCAAATTTTTATTTAGTATTTAATATTAGAGTTAATTGAGATTGTTATATTCTGATGTAATATATGTTTATCCTGGTGAGTGGAAGAGAAGGTCACATCGCCTTAACTCCACCGGCTAAATAAATCTAAATCTAAAATCTAAATCTAATAATTTATCCTTCAGTGAGAAGTGTTAAATCTAATATATAAAAATGAATGTTTGTTTGTATGTTTGTTTGTTTCTTTGTTTGTACTTTATTAGCGGCCATACCGTTGATCCAGTAGTGATGGGGCTTTATGCAAAATGTTCAGGAGATTCCCTGGATCAACATAGCCTATAAGAGAGTTGTGATACTCTACTCCTACACCCTTAAAAATCGCCCTTTGTAGTGGAAAACGTGAAAAAAGTAGCTCTTTGGACGCTTAAATAGCTTACGTTGCCTAAACCATAACAAATGCACAAAATTAATGTTCACAGAATTCAATATCTCAAAACGTTCTACAAAAAAGTCCCCGACAGCATATGTTTATCTCTTTACGGATAACTCATAATAACCATTTTTGTCTTTCAATGATGCAAAGAAGATCGAGACAAATACGTAGAATCCTGTGCAAGCATAGCAGCACATGGCGGGTATTCTTTTACGGATAACTCACAATAACTAATTTTGTCTTTTAGCTCATTTATGCCAAGAAGATCGAGATAAGTAGATTCCCGGGCAACACCGAATAATCAGTACGGGGAATCTTAAAATAATGACGATATATATTTATAATTATTTTTCATTTTACTTATTCAACAATACATAAAAGCACATTAATTTTCATTTATTTAAGCGTAGCAGCGCACGCCGGGTATTAGCTAGTTAGTAATAAATACATCAAAAGAAGTCCTATTGGCTTTATAAAATAGTGTTTAAATTCCCAATAAATGTCTTCTTAAACAATAAGCCGCCATTTACGTGATCGAGTAAATGCTTGTAGCATTCGGTGATCGGGAATTAACAGTGAATAAGATAAAAAATTGCGAGTGGGAAATAACACTGATGGTTAGTGAACTTCGTAGTGTTATTTATTAACAAGATACAAACACTAACTCTGTTTTCTTTAATGGCACTATGTATTTTTCTTCGATTCGTTATTTAAGCACTCAAGATCTGTTCTAGAATGTATCACATTCTGCCATTATTTTACAGTATCCAACCATCTTGTCTCAGGTTTTCCAAACATTTTTTGATACATAAGTATGTGTGTGTGTGTGTGTGTGTGTGTGTGTGTGTGTGTCTTCCGTGGTGGTCTAGTGGTTACGATCCTTGCCTCTAGACCCGAAGGTCGCGGGTTCAATCTCGGCCGGGATTTTTAGGATTGGAAAATCCAAGGGACACGTCCTTCAGGAGGGACTTTAAGCCGTGGATCCCAAATGTGAAGATTTTTCAGGCTCGTAAAAGAACGTAAGGTGTGAATAAAAAGGCCCTTGAGCAAAATTTATACCGATCTTCTTCCATCCGACTAATACCTTACTTTCCTACTAGATGTCTCCTCGAAGCTATGTACTAACCTCATGCCACTCGTTGACATGTGTAGGCAAATAAGCGTCTCTAAATTTGTCTGGTTAAGAAACTTGCCACTAGGGAACAGTCACGTCCCCGCTCGGAATTCAATCATCATTACATTCAGGTTGATTATGTACTATGTAATATTGCAACAAAGTACGGAGAATCCATTTTAAGAGGAAACATCGCATCATTCTGCTGCCGCGTACTGAGAGCAGTACGATCGCAGCGTGGGAAACAAGTTGTACACAACATCCCAGCGGTTAGTTGCTTCAGTGTGTTGTAGTGGGACGCATTTGTTGTCGTGTGTTACATAAGAAAATGATAGAATATGAAGTACAGTGAAACTTGCTCAAAGCGGAATCGCATGGGACCAATTTTTTTCCACATTAGACAAAATTCCGCATTATAAAATACTAAACCTTATTAATAATCATAGAATATAGAGTACCGTATATGTCGTTTTACGTACCTTGGATTAATTGTTGTTCCACTGCCTTTGAAAAGTGAAGTATAGTATGTATGAGCGACTTCCACGGTAACGCGCGAAAAGAAGTCTGTTTCGTAAGCGTTACAAATGTCTCTTAGGCGCGTATACTTAAATTAAAGTATGCAGTTCGGTTTCCGCTCACTAACTATACTTTTGCCCACATCCTTTGATTCCCGCAAATTTCATTCCACACTACGTTGTGTCGTCTTTTAAAACTGTCCAGGCAACCTGAAGATGCCTTGAAATTGTTATTCCCTAGGGATTTAGTAACAGCTAGAGCTTGACTTTGGAGCATCGGTCAGGAAATTTGGAAATTTATCTTCAATCACTTTCACTTTTTTTTTGTTTAATAAAATGATACGTACGTTTTAGCCATCTTTATTCCGTAAATTCAGAACGAGAGCTCTGAAAGAACTTAAACTAATTTAAGATTTTACAGTGCAATGGATAGCTGTATTTCGCATAACGGGTGTGTAGTGAGGCCGAAATAAAATTTCAGGTATAGGTAGAATCTGTAATTCACCCGGCAGCTGGAATCATTCCTTATTGTTTTTTTGGCCTAACGGGAATTTAATGAAGTGCAAACTAATTTATTTCTCTGTCTTTCCGCTTTATAAATTTCTTTTTTCATGAATTTGTGTAGAAATATCCTTCCGTTTCCGCGTTGGACAAATTCCGTTTTATGCAAAATAAATATATGTAAAATTAATATTATTTCGCCGGGACCAATACATTTGTTCACATTGAACAGATTTCCGCATTATTCACGTTCCGGATTGAACACGTTTTTCTGTATACGGTTGAAGAGTGAATTTATTTGGTGGAATGTCAGTTATTGAAAAATAGCCGTAGAAGGCACGTTCGGAGATTTTCTCAAAAATATCTTGTCTGTACGATTTCAACAAAATCGTGATTTGCGATGCTGATGAAAAAATGGCATAAAACAGGTAAGTAATAAGCCTCTATGTGGAGGCCTATTTTTATAATAATCTAAATTAGTTGAGTTATTTGTATTTTGTAGCTTCTAACTGTCTTCAATTGCCGGTAGTAAGGGAACACGTTCCTCGCCAGTGCAAAGCACAATAGCGGGAGAAGTGAAAGTCGCTGCAACACTGTGAAAAGGTTTCCGCTTAAAATGGATTCCCTGTATAATTAGAAGTTAGACTTCTGACTGTCATATGTTTGTGCTCTGAAAACTCGAAACGTAGTCGATCGAATCTCTTGAAAATGTTTACTAACATGTTTTCAGGTACAAAGTGTGTTTAGCCGCCATCTATTATTCTCAAAACCATTAGGTGTAGGAGTTCTGCTGAAACAAAAAACAAAATAATAAAAATCGCTCTAGCAGTCGCAATTTTCTATGTTTCACAACACAGTAGATATTATTAAAATAATCCGAGGTATATATTATATAAAAACAGCGAAATCCTATCGTTAGATGTAAGCTTTACCTGAAATCTGACATTAAAAATTAACTCTAAAGTCTGACCGTGGAATATGTAATGAAGATTTTCAATATAAGTCATCTACGAAGGCGGGCAAGAGCGCACGACCAATGAGACCGCGAAGGAAGTGGAGGAGGGAGAATATATCACGTGACGTTACTCATTTCACTCTTAATCTACAAGTGAGAAATATGTCTAATCGGAAAGCCAGCGAATTTCTCTACACATCACACGGATGATCTGTAGAAGTCGCATTTCGCGTGCGTAAGAATTAAAGAACGCGTATTTAATGTATTAAAGTTGCAATTATATACAGGGTGTTTCTAAAGTGTCTATCCATTTCTATTAAAACAGCACTTTTTTATTTTCTTTACATACACAGTTAGCTTAGTGCAACATGTTTAGCACGGAAGAACGTATTGCCATTGTTTGTGCACGGGCAAGCGGATTGATATATGAAGACGCCAGAGCTGAATTTATCCATAAATGCCGTAAACCAGCCCAACAAAGGCACACATTCGTCCGTTTGTAAACAAATTTAAGCTTAACGACAGTGTGTGTGATGATGCACGTCAGAGACGACACGCATATAAGCTGAAACGATGCAGCATGTTCACATTTGTCAGTGATAGTCCGAACGCATCAACTAGACGCCTCAGTAGGGAGTTAAATGCCCCTCACAACACAGCGTCGAAAATTCTACGTTACTGACTGACTAACTAATTAAGTCACTGGCACTATTGAACCCATATGATCATAGCCGCGAGGACATAAGCTCTCCATACATACCTATCCTGAGCTAATGTTTTCCAATCATTCCCTGTATAATCTACGTCTCTCAAAACATTGTTAATGTAATTCTCCTACCTGATTCTTGGTCTACCAACTGGGTGTTTTCCCTCTGGTTCTCTTACAAGAAGCTTCCATGCACGTCTTTCATTCCCCATTCGTGCAACATGTCCTGCCTATCGCAGTCAACAAGACTTAACTGTTCTTATTATATCTGGCTTCGTATAAAACCATGTATTTCACTGTTATGTAGTCTTCTCCATTCACTGTCACACTCTACCAAAACGCCCTTATATCTGCTTGATTTACGGAATCTTATCACAGAAGGAGCAGTCTGTTTCACAGCTGAAAGAAGGAGTATGTTTTCACCTAGATGACGGTCAGTTAGAAAGAGTGTAGAATAGATAACATTGATTTTTTCAACTATAGCTTTTCTCTTGCTGCTTTATCAATGTGTTTCTTTACTTCTTTTATTAATTGTTTAGTGTTTGTTATTAGGTCTATTAATAACAAACACTAAAAATTTAATAAAAGAAGTAAGGAACAAGCTGATAAAGCAGCACAAATATCAGGATATATGCGTGATTTAATTTGGCGCAACAAACATATGTCAATAGAAAGCAAAAGCCGCATATACAAAACGATAGTTCGACCAGTTATCGTATATGGTGCAAAAACTAGGGCTGATACAGAAACAACTATACAAATAATAAGCACATGTGAAATGAAAATCTTAAGAACTATTCAGGGGAAAACATTATTTGATAAAATACACAACACAGAAATTAGGGACAAATATCATATTCAAGACATAACCAAATTTACTATCGATTAGATGAAAACGAAAATATTGAAGGAGGGTTCATGGGTCCTATGAAAAGGAATGGAGAGAGAAAACGACTTGCAAAAAGAGCTAAAGAAGATGACCCAACCAAAAGGACGGAGAACAAGAGGGAGAGGGAGACCAGCCAAGAGATGCGATTAGACAGTATGAATGCACATCCAATACGTCCTGTCCTCCGAAGGAGTGATTTTGAGAAATAAACCAGGTAAGAGAAAACTCTTACAAATTATGTTTTAAGAAGATAGCTTTCCTTCATTGAAGACGCGGTATACTGTACTTAAAAGCACACTCCTGGTTTTAATTTTTTGTTTTTTAAGATTTATCTTATTGACATATTAGACTCTATATATTTTTAAGCTTTTTCCTTATTTCGAGTGTTAAGTGCGTCCTACACGATCAAATATTTACGTCATTTATATGGCGCAATTAATTAACATTATTACATATTAATATGTGAATTCGTTCCGGCTAGATCAAATTGAAAGATTGCGCAATATATTGTTGTCAATCAAAAAAAAACAGTCACGATTTTTGCACGATTTATATTAGCTTGACCTTTGATCTATCCTAGCTAACGGAAATAATTCAACACAATTTTCACCCACCTTAAAACATGTGGATCGACTTGACTGATGATGAACTTTGTATGCTTTGAAAAGGACCAATGCCAATACTATAATTTCACTTAATGTTTTCTATGATCCTGACCAGCTTCTTCATCAGCCCCAGCCATAAAGAAAATAAGTAGACCAGTATAATAGGTGCTGCGACGCGTATCGACTTTTAGTCTATCTTGCTATGTAGCTCAGCTAGGCTATAGTGGTGTACTGTAATGTATAGTAATAATTTCAGTATACCATTGGTCGCTGATTCAAATCCTGCCAGAGATTTTTTTTTTCCTTAGAAGACGTATTACCTTTCAGCTCTCATATACAATAGTATCGGAATTTAAAGATATTTACATTTTTTAAAAACCAAACTAAAAAATAAAAAATAAATAATAGTTTTAAAAAACTAAAACAATACGCTTTATTAGAAAACCGAACTAAAAATGAAAAATGATTTTAATTTCCAACACGCTTGGGATAAAATTAAAGTGGTCAACAAAAAAATCATCTCCAACACATCTGGAATAAAACTACAATTATCTACAAAAAAATAATTTTACCATTAAAAGCATGGGGTGCTCTATATCAATTAATATATTTGATAATATACAGATATTGGTAAAAGTAAAGTCTCTAAGAAGAAAACGTAAAAACCATAAAAAGCACCCCACGCTTTTGATGGTACAATTATTTTTTTATAGGTAACTCTAGTTTTATCTAGATGTGTTGGAGATGATTTTCTAGTTGACCACTTTAATTTTATCCCAAGCGTGTTGGAAATTAAAATTATTTTCCATATTTTAGTTCGGTTTTCTAATAAAGCGTGTTGTTTTAGTTTCTTTAAACTATTATTTATTATTGTGCAATCTAGTAAATATTGCGTCGTCTGTTGGCAATATTGCGCAATACTAGTTCAGTTCTGTGTTAACAGTTTTGGAATAAACATGTTGACTGCACAAGTATCACCCGCGAACTAATTTATTGAGCAATAATATTGCACCGTGTGGATCGGTCAAGCAATACTATTGTACGAAATTGTGTGCAATATATTGACGAAAAATATTGATCGTGTAGGGGCCGCTTTAGAGAGCGAACTACGATGTCTTAACACTTAAGGTTAAATCCGTTATTCCACCAATCTCTACCTATCATGTAATATGCCTACATTTCGACTTGTACGGTCCTCTTAAAGAGAAGAATTATGGATCGCCACAAACTGACAGCGTTTGTTAAATGAAGAACGCACTCAGATCGATGTAATAACTGAGGTAATGAAGAGGGGAGGGGGCAGAAAGGCTCCACATGCCCGGGCAGCTTTACCTTAATTTAATAAAACAAGGGCAGGTTGTATGAGCGAAGTGTACATTTAGTTATGGATGAGCTGTACCTAGACCCCATGTTTTTACTTCACAAAAAGTAAACTTTCCGCCTGTAAATACAGCGCTGCACGTTTTCAAGCCGTTTTTCATAAAATATTACCTCACGCGTACGGCTTAAACAATGTAAAAAATCTAACTTCACTTTTATGCAACATATTTTATAAAACAAAATAAAAAATACAGTGTAGATCTCCTTCTAGCCTACAGAAAATCATTATCGGTTGCCCCATTTACAAAATAATACATTAATTTTTATATAGTTACTAGCTAATACCCGGCGTACACTGCTACGGCTAAATGAATAAAAATTAATGTGTTTTTATGTTTAGTTGAATGTCACCGCTGTGGTCTAGAGGTAGCGTGCGGCCTTGTCACGCAGCGGGCCCGGGATCGATCCCCAGTCGGAACAGTTTCCTGGGTGAGGTTTTATCGGGGTTTTTACTCGCCTGTAAGAAAGATGTCAGTAAACTTTAAGGCCCAAAGGGTCCCCGAACATCATATGGCCATCGCAATCATCATCATTCATATTCATCTTAGATTAAACTAAGGATTAGGGACTCTCCTGGCGCACCACTATCATCTTCACCCATCATATGATCGGTGCAATGTAACCCCCCCCTTCCAGGCGCCCCAACCTCAACAGTGGGTTACAATTACGCCAATGCCAGGAGAGAACAACAAAAAAATCCAAAAAGGACAAACTTGGGCATTAAAAAAATGTTTAGTTGAATAAGTATTTTTTTTTCTTTAGAAATATTCCACAATACAGTGTTTCTCCTTCAACCCAAAGTGATTTGTCTCCAGAAGTTCCTGTTTAAAGCAACTTCTTCCCTCAACTCTCTAGCTTCCATACTTCTTTTCACTCCATCCAAATAGAATTATTCCTCATCGTAATCCTTTTGTAACAAACTTAGTGTGGAGTCGTTCTCTAGGTCTGCCACTTCCACTTCTTCCATTAGCTTTCCAATTAAGGATCTTCTATGGTATTCTCTCTTATTCCATTCTTATGAGGTTCCATACCAATTCAAACGTTTTTCTTGTATTTTTCCTAATATGTTTTTTTAAAATTAAAATATAAAATTATGAAACATTTACCTAGAAGGTCCGTCTCTTCTTCTTCTTCTTCACTTCCTGGTTTAGGCAAGAGTTTCCTGTTCCGTCTTCACTAATAGATCTAAGACCATCTCTTCCGAGGACGTCCGACATCTCTTCTTCCTCTTGGAAAATAATGGAAGATTTTATTTGGTAATCTTCTTTCTTCCATTCTTTCTACATGTTCTTTCCACTGTATTTTGTTGTTAAATATATTTTCTTTTATGGAGTAGATCTACAGTTCTTCACGGATATCCTCGTTTCTTATCTGGTCTATTCTAGTGCAGCCTTTTACTCTTCTTAAAATTTCATCTCGGCTGCTTGGATTTTACTTTCTTGTTTGGTAGTGGTAATCCAAGATTCACTCCCATACAAAAGGACAGAGACAGCCATTGTTTTATAAAATTTTAATTTTGTTTGTTTATGGGCTTTATTATTCAATGTTCTATTTATTTACCACAAATAGCTAGAAACTGATGTTTTTTGTGTTCAATATCTTTATCATACCCATAGCTGATGTCACATCCTAAATATTTAAAAGTGGGATACTTGTTCAATAATTTCGTCTCTAATTACTATTTTTGCACGCAGAGTATTTCTTCCACAAAATGTCATTACTTTAGTTTTACTTATTGAAATTTTAAAATTATAATCGCTACATATTGCATTTAGTTTGTAAGCAGCCAATTGTAACAGATCTTCATCATGGTGTAGTAAGACCAAATCATCGGCGAAAAGTAAGTTATTAATACTTGAGTTATTGTTCAATCTAAGGCCATTGTCCATTATAATTTTCCATTGTTTCATAATGTCGTCGATATATATATTAAAAAGAGTGGGTGATAGACTACACCCTTGTCTAAAAGGTCCCTCTCCTGAACTTTATTTGTTATTTGTCTGTAGCGCTTATAAATAACTAATAAAGTTGAGGAGATGGACATTCTAGGTAATTTTGTTTTCACCTTACATAATTTCCCTCATTGTGCTGTTTCTGACCTTATCCCTTCTTGAAATTCTTGTCGATCGCCTCCAAAAATCCATTTCTACTGCTAACAGCTAGTTGACTTGTTTTATACTTACTCCAGGTTTCGGACCCATATAGTAAAATGCTTTGTAACAGAACTTGAAAAGCAGTTTCCTTCGTTCTGTATATTATATTTCTATTCCAAAGCACTGAGTTCAACATACCAATGATTCTTCTTCCATCAGTTATTCTTCTTTCAATTTCTATATTTGAATTCTCACTTTTATCTAAAATATATCCTAAATGAATAAGTACAACAAATATATAAATTTATATCATCATTATTTTTAGATATCCCGAGCTAATTACCCGGCATTGCCCGGAAATCTACTCATCCCGATCTTCTTGGCATAAATGAGTTGAAATTAATGTGTTTTTATGATTAGTTGAATAAATGATGGGAAAAATGTATACCGAAATTATTTTTAGATACTTAGTGCTGATTAAGTTGTGTTGCCCGAAAATCTACCTAACCCGATCTTCTTGGTATAAATGAACTGAAAGACAAAATTCGTTATTGTGAGTTAACCGTAAAGGTATGCCCGTGCGTTGCTACGCTTATTTCGATCTTCTTGGTATCAATGAATGGCAAAAATAGTTATTGTGAGTTATCCGTAAGAGAGAAACATATGCTGTCGCAGACTTTTTTACAGAACGTTTTGAGATATTGAATTATGTGTACATTAATTTTTAGTAAGCCATTTAAGCGCGCAAAGAGCGACCTTTTTCATTTTTTCACTAAAACGGGTGATTTTTAAGGGTGAATGGGTTATATAACAAATACTCAAAATACGAGATTTTGTGAATAAAGTAATTTTTAAGTTTGTTTAACCAAAGAGAGATGAACAGACACATGCATTTAGAAGACTACATAACAGTGAGCTACATAATGTTTATAGGAAACCAGTTGACATTTGTTTATATAAATAACATTTATTTATATTTGTGGCGTACATCTGAAGAAGATACAGTGGATCGAAACAGATGTCATGAATATTGATTAAAATAAATATGTATAAAAATCAATAAAACTTTGATAGTTTTATTAGTAACTAAAAAATATGGATTTTGCATCAAGTAAATTGACTACGTAATAAGACCAGTTCAACTCTGGTAGAAGGAAATGGACAGAACATGTGGCACGAACTGGGAATGAAAGATAGACGTGGATACTCCTTGTAAGATAACCAGAAGGAAATCACCCAGTAAGCAGGTCAGGAATGATGTGGGAGACTAACTTTAACCACGATTTGAAGAAGTGCATTATGTTAATTTTGGTGTCTTTATTTTCTCAATATTTATTATCTCAATAAAATATCTTCTTATTTTTGCATTTTTTTATCGAGAAGAGCAAAACGTTATTTTACTATCCCCTAGGATGGTATGAAACTTGTCGAAGTGTCCCATGAATCCCACTGAGAGATATATTTATTCTAACGCATGCCCCAAATGGGAGTCAATAGCCAATCACGTTTCAATGAATTTGTTTTACAACCAATAACAGTCGAGTTTCACCTCGATATTTTTCGAATTCTCTTTACCAGCTCCTACTTCTGTTATAAAGAAAGGTCTTCCTTTTTCAATATTCTGAACAGGTCAGAGCATTATTTTGCAGTGACTGACTCTCCAAAAAATACATTGAATATAGCAAATAATGAACAGATTCCTTCGAAATACACATTTGATAATTGTGTGTTCAATAATTGTGTTTTTAAATAATGATTTTACTGAGTTGTTTAGTATAAATAAATTAATAACCTATAATGTTGGTTACAATATACAGTTTGATGTGTTTAATTTTTTTCTCCACTAGGGTGCATTCATAAAATATTACGATCCTATTTGGCAATAAATAATATGATCAAGTTACAGTGAACTTGAAACATACCCACCATTTCTGATTTGTTTTCAAACATGGCCGTTTACATATATAAATATTTTAAAATTATGGTAACTATATTTAATTAATAATTATTTTTGAGTTAACAGGTTAATTTTAATCGCTAAGTTGTCCTAACAAATGCCACTCTTGATTTCCAAATCCTCTGGATAATTTGGAAATCACTCTTGGCATTAGTTATGATAAATCTATTCTTATTCTTACATATTTTTTCATCGAAAAGAGCAAGACATTATTTTTCGATCCCTAGTTTGGTATGAAACCTGTCGAAGTGTTCCATGAATCCCACAGGGAGATAAATTTGCTCTGATCCTCACCAGGGGATGATCTTGTTAGATAGGACAAGGGAACCTCATTTCCAGGGGTCTCTGCCTGATGAGGATTTATATTATTATCTTATTACGTCCCGAGCTCCAAGTCGCTCATATTTTATATGTGCACTTCTTAAATACAAAGAGGACACAGATATAGAGATGTACAAAGACAAAGAGAAAACTGGAGCATAAGCTAGTAAGACCGATTGTGATCTCCTATAATTTCCTATCCCATTGTCCAGCTTTGTTAATTTCACAAGCAATTGAACTAGAACACAGATTCTGGAATTAGTCTTGTTTCAGATTGTTAAGCCAGTAGCTTACTTAGAGTGAATTATTTTACACACAACATACGCCTATATAAGTAACTATAGTGACTCCATGTATAAACACAAACCTTTCTGTATACAATTACAGCCCGCGTATGTTTTAGTTCAAAATACGAGGTTTTGAGAATAAAGTAATTTGTAAGTTTGTTTAACCAAAGAGAGATGCACAGACAGATGATTTTTAGAAGACTACATAACAATGAGCTACATGGTGTTTATAGGAAACCAGTTGACATTTATTTATATAAATAACAACATTCATTTGTATGTGTGGCATACATCTGAAGACTGTTTTAGTTCGCAAAACTCGAAAAATAGTAGCTTGATTTTTAAATTTATGAATAAAACTATGAAATAGTGACCTTATAGGTCGGTCTCCTCAACTTAAATGTTTTAACACACTGTAGGCCTTTTGAGACTAGTCCCATCATCAGCAGAGCTAAGTAGGTCTGTATTCGTTGCCCCTCTTTGAAGCACTGAATTAGTTGTGATTGCTTTGTATAGAGGATTGTGTGAACTGGGTACGTTCTCATTCAAAATCAGGTTGTTATCGATTTCTCTTGAAATTGCAATTTCCTCCTGTATATTTATCCCCGTTGGTGTGTTTTCTCTATGTAATATCGTGAGGGCGTTATCGATGTTATGCATACCGCATGGTGTCCTGCTTGAATTATATGTTCTGCGTAACTCGACTTTTCTCCATCTTAAACAAAATCTCTAAAATCGCTTGATTGTTAAGAAAATTTGTTCATACAGATTTTCAGGCACGGAGAGTGTTTAATGGCTATTAAATTCTAAAACCATTAGGTGTAGGAGTTCACCTGAAGCGAAAATTTAAAAATCGCTCTAGCGGTCGCAAATTTTTGTTAAAACGAATCTCAGTATATGCTATTAAAATACACACAGCAAGATTTTTGTTCTGAAAATCAGTGAAATCCAACCATTATAATTGGGGATTTACCTGAAATCTGAAATAAAAGATTTACCAACCGCCATGCTTGTTTCGTTGCAATGAATACCATTCAATTTAATTAACCCGTAATTTTCTTTCAAGTTATTCAACTAAAAATAAAAACACATATTTCATTTATTTAGGCGTAGCAGTGCACGCCAGGCATTCGCTAGTTTAATATATATAACACCGATATAAGGATTGGAAAACTTTGCTCAAAAAGAAACAATTAACGTGGTAGAATTACTTTCGATCACCGCAGAATAGGCAATTCTTTTTTTTTTTTTTCAAAATCTTGAAGTTGTACCAACTCATAAATTGGTATACTTAATTATCACAACTTCCTCTTTAAGGTGCAATATCCTGATATTACAAAATAGTTGCCGCTACTGTTAATTTCACATTCAAAATGACACCTGAGAAAAATGCACTTTCCCTTATAATAATTTCCATAGTTCTTAATATTTTTCAAAGTTTTCTTTTCTGTTCTCTTCTTAAATCATATATCTACAAAATGTATCAGGTTTTCCTTAGTAACTTTAGGATATATATAAGTGTCAAAAATATAGTTATAGCATCTAAATATACAAGTGTTACTGCTATAAAGTAAAAAATTTGCTTACCAGTTATGGTGGCAGCTAGAAGGAAGTTGGAACGTCTTCCCACTACCTCTTGTGTGAATTGAGAATACTACATATAAAAGAAAAATGTATGTTTGTATTGGAATACTTCAATAGCTCAATTGGTTAGAGCCTAAACGTACAGAATTTAGAGACTCGGGTTCAAAATCCCGACTCAAGAATTCATTTTTCTTTTCATGTTATATATATATATATAAGGGCTTTTTCTCACCTGTAAGACACATGTTAGGAAAAATTTAAGGCCCAAACGGGCCCCGAAATCATATGGCCATCATCACCATCATCATCCTTCACCGGTGTGGAAAGCAACGGGAAGCTACCACACCTACAATTCCCCAGTAAAGCTGCAAGCATAGCATGAAAATGCTATGATTGTAGTGAAGGGCCTGCCTTCGGGCAGAATTACTATGGATGGATATATATATATATATATATATATATATATATATATATATATATATATAGCTTGTATTGCTCAATGTCAAAAATGTAATTATAACACACACACATATATAGATATCCATAGTAATTCTGCCCGAAGGCAGGTCCTTCGCTGCAATCATAGCATTTTCAAGCTATGCTTGCTGCTTTACTAGGGAATTGTAGGTGCGGTAGTTTCCCGTTGCTTTCCACACCGGTGAAGGATGATGATGATGATGGCCATATGATATCGGGGACCGTTTGGGCCTTAAAGTTTTCCTAACATTTGTCTTACAGGTGAGGAAAAACCCTGATAAAAACCTCACCCAGAAAAACTGCCCCGACCGCTGGGTTTTGAAGAAAAAAAACATCTGAGGTAGGTGGGGTATATTGATATATTTTGATCATTTTTAATAAGGTATCAATGTCCGGAAATGATGCGTTTTCACATTTTTTTCTATTACATCTCGCAAGCGGTACTTGTTTCATTCGTACACTATATACAATCTGGGAGCCACTTGCATTCTAGGATTCTGACATCTTAATATATAGGTTACTATATTCAACGTATTTCTTAGAGGGCCAGTCACTGCAAAATAATGCTCTGACCTATTTAGAATATTAAAAAGTAGGAGCTTTCTTTAATATGATAAACTTAAGTTTTAAGTCACGCTTACACAGTTACCTGTTGTCTAATAATTAATGTTTCTCTGTTTATTTAAATTTATACTATGTCATAAATAATTTTATCTCTTTTTTATGCATCTTGTTATATTTAATTCGTTAAATCTAGAGTAAATCAAAATACATTATAAATAATAATTGTATTGTATTTATAACATGTAATCGTTTACGTTTATAATTTAGATGTCAGACTATTTTTTTGTACTTTACTAAAACCTAGTTGAGTGGTACACAAGGCCTTAAAGCTTTAACGCTGCCATGTAAAATAAAGCTATTATTATTATTATTATTATTATTATTATTAAAATTATTATTATTATTATTATTATTATTATTATTATTATTATTATTACAAATATCGACTGTGATTCTTTGTAAAACAATATTCAGTAAACCCTGATTGTTCATTGACTCCCATTTGGGGCATGAGTTAAATAGTCAAGATAAATAAATTTTATTTTCGCAGTAGAGCCATTTCATGAACTGGTTTTAAAATTCTTGCCTTAGCTATGGTTCTACCGTAATATATCATCTCACCCGTAAAAAGTCATTTTGAAACCTTGTAAAGTAAATGAGTCATGTTGTATCAGACAGGATGACATTAGGTAAGGCAGGATGTAGAGAAAGAAGTGCCCTGATGAAGTTATTACAGCTGTTATAGAAGATTGGGCACTGATTCTCGCTAGATGTCTCTATTCACATCTTGCTGTGAACTCTATAACTTTTTTTCTTATTTCCCAGCTAATGTTGTGTCATTTTTCTTGAATCTCGACATCCCTGTCGTCTCGCAGGCGCCACATCGACAACCTGCTTGACAAGTGTCTCTATTTCTTACCAATCCATCCTGGCATAAAGACACACTGTTCCACAATATGCACCATACAAGTAAAGTGATAATTTGGCTGCTTGGCTGTGTTGAAGTTTAAGAGAATATAACAGTATTTACACACAGTTTCCATTTTTCATTTTAGGAAACGACTTTTATAATCTAACAACTAATTTGGCACTGTGGAATTTACAAGTTCATGTTCGCGCGGATGTAAGCTCCCCATACATGCATATCCTGAACTAATGCGTGGTTCCATGTTTTCATACACACATCCAACAAGTCCTGGGGTGTGCTCAATAATTTCTGCTGCCACCAGAATTCGCGTAAGAAGATCTTCCTACGACTCACAGGCGTAGTACAGACCCTAGAAATCTGTAATACTTATTCTGAAACACAAGCAATACGATATCAGCCCTTTGTGATTCGATCTTCAAACTAATTTACATCGAAATGGTACTTTTCTGGACATGTGTTCCTTATCAAAACTTTATCAATTAAGTCCCCTCTACAGCCCCTAGAAATCTGTAATACTTATTCTGAAACACAAGACACACGATATCAGCCCAATGTGTTTCGATCCTCAAAATTATTGTTACGTTTCGCCTAGCGATGGTTCAATTGCGCGGGCGAGTCCCATATGGCGAGTTAGATTACCCGCAAAACCGCCGAAAAGACTGGAGTGTGTTGCCGGACGTTTCCACCACCATCTCCTTCCTCCTCCTTTGAGAAAGGCTTCGAAGTAACTCGAAGCTGTTTCCAGAGGTTTCCTCCCGCCTTATAAAAAGGGCAGAGGCAGGAGACCGCAGTCAGTGTGCGATAGCAAGTCTTGTGGTAAACAGTCTGAAAATAAGTTGTAGCGAATTTATTTATCAGTGAGTGGAAAATTGTTCCGAGATAAGAATTGAAAGACGATTATTTCGGAAATATAGGCCTAATTGTGAATAATAGTTTGTTGATAATTGAAAAATTCAATAAAGTATTTAGTGAAATGTTTAATAAATTCATTGCGCTTATTACGCCTAAATAACATAAAAGGAAAATCGAGGCTATCATGTGACATTATTTTACGTCGAAATGGTACGTTTCTGGACACGGGTTCCTTATCAAATCTGTATCTATTAAGTCCCCTCTAAAGCCCATAGAAGTCTGTAATACTTATTCTGAAACACAAGACACACGATACCAGTTCATTGTGTTTCGATCTTCAAATTTATTTTACATCGAAATTGTACGTTTCTGGACACGGGTTCCCTATCAAAACTTTATCTATCAAGTCCCCTCTACAACCCCTAGAAGTCAGTAATACTTATTCTGAAACACAAGACACACGATATCAGCTCATTGTGTTTCGATTTTCAAACTTATTTTACATCGAAATGGTACGTTTTTGGACACGGGTTCCCTATCAAAACTGTATCTATCAAGTCCCCCTCTACAACCCCTAGAAGTCTGTAATACTTATTCTGAAACACAAGACACACGATATCAGTTCATTGTGTTTCGATCTTCAAACTTATTTTACATCGAAATTGTACGTTTTTGGACACGGGTTCCCTATCAAAACTTCATCTATCAAGTCCCCTCGACAAACCCTAGAAGTCCGTAATACTTATTCTGAAACACAAGACACATGATATCAGCCAATTGTGTTTCGGTGTTCAAACTTATTTTACATCGAAATGGTACGTTTCTGGACACGGGTTCCCTATCAAAACTTTGTCAAGTCCCCTCTACAACCCCTAGAAGTCCGTAATACCTATTCTGAAACACAACACATTATATCAGCCCATTGTGTTTCGATGTTCAAACTTATTTTACATCGAAATGGTACGTTTCCGGACACGGGTGTCTATCAAAACTTTATCTATAAGCCCCTCTCAACCCCTAGAAATCTGTAATACTCATTTGAAACACAAGACACACGATATCGGCTCATTGTGTTTCGATCTTCAAACTTATTTTACATCGAATTGGTATGTTTCTGGACATGGGGTCCTTATCAAAACTTTATCTCTTAAGTCCCCTCTACAACCCCTGGAAGTCTGTAATACTTATTCTGAAACACAAGACACACGATATCAGCCCATTGTGTTTCGATCTTGAAACTTATTTTAGATCGAAATGGTACGTTTCTGGACATGAGTTCCTTATTAAAACTGTATCTATTAAGTCCCCTCTACAACCCCTAGAAGTCCGTACATATTCTGAAACGTCCTGTATAAAATCGGTCACTTGTATTTTATTTTCAACAGATATGTTTACCCATAATATTTGTTTACCACACACTGACATTGCTTTCGTTTTGTCAACTGATATATTCATATTATAATGCTTTAGTAAAGTCTATTCTTCTTCCAATTCTTATTTATCATTACAGAAACTCCTCCTCTCGCTTTAACATTTCTTGGTACACCACTCCAGAGATGTATTTAGCTATTTCGTCTTTTCTTTTTCCTTTGTTTTCTGTTTCTGATAGTACTATAATGCCCATGTCATATACTTTTTTGGGTAAAATGCGCACTTTAGAACGTTGGAGAACTTTAATTAAGGGAAATTTGTGGATGTTTGTTGCAAACTTATAGCCTATAAGTCCGTAGTCATTTATATATTCTTTAATTCATGTTAATTACTAAGATTGTTTGGATAAAACCCTCAATGATGAGGAAAAGTCTCAAAATGAATGAATGAGTAAAGACTGTAATTTGAAAACTGTCCATTGTAAATCATCTTCATTTGTTGCAAACAAAGTTGATCATCTGGGATTCTAGAAACAAGCTGCAATCGCAATTGTTTAATAAATCAACACAGTCTTCAATACCAGAACAGATGTTTGTTTACGAACAAACAAACAAACAAACACATGCCTGAGACTGGCGGAAATGATTGCTCCTGTGTGTAATTATGTGGGAGGAAATCTCTCTCAGCAAATCTCAGAGATCACTTGATTGCAATAACAGTGAAGCAGTTCAAATGTGTAAAACCCAGCCTCGAGATGTATCAGATGTAAAGAATCTGGTTCAAACCCTTGCCGGAAGAAGTTTCCTGGGTGAAGGTTTCTCGATTATTTTATCTCGTCTATATATCTAAGATCCAGCTGCAAGATTACTACGTTTATCGTGTGTATGAACAAAATCTATTTTTTGATAAAATTGAGAATGACTGAATACATTTTTGCCGAGTTGCCTATTAAATTTCGGACGCCAGTATGTTTAATTAAAATGTAATTAATTAATTTATTCGAAATAATTTGATTCACTTTTATTAAAATAAATTATAATCCAGTTGGCAGAAATCGATGTATAGAACTTGAAAAGTTTTGGTTGTCTTTGCAATGACAACCAACCTCCTCGCAGCTACAGCAAGCTGTGACACCAATCAGTAATAAAATGGCGGTAAGTACGTATGTATTGTTTTATATTGTTTCAAATAAAGTTCAGTTCATTTAAAATGCTGTGATTTGTTTCGTATAGTGTATATTAACACTATCTTTTGGATATATTTTTATATATACATTGTACGTAGTATACATAAAGGGCAGTGGTTTTACTTCCCGCTGCCAGGAGGTTACTGCCAAGTTTGCAATGGCAACCAAAACTTTTGAAGCTCTATACATCGATTTCTGAGAACTGAATTATAATTTATTTTAATTACAAGGGAATCAAGTCATTTCGAATAAATTAATTATTTATATTTTAATTAAACATACTGATGGCCTAATTTTAATAGGCAACTCGGCAAACATGTATTCAGTCATTCACAATGTTATGAAAAAAATATATTTTGTTCATACACTCGATGAACGTAGTAATCTTGCTCCTGGATCTTGAACTAACAAGACATCTGAGGACTATTTAACTCACGCCTCAAATGGGAGTCAATGGCGATCACGTTTCAATTAATTTTGTTTTACAACCAATCATAATCGTGTTTGACCTCGATATTTATCGAATTTAGATTACCAACATAAAGAAAACTCCTCTTTTTGAATATTCTGAACAGGTCAGAGCATTATTTTCTAGTGACTGACTCTCTAATATATACGTCGAATATAGCAAATAATGAACAGATTCCTTCGACCTACACATTTGATGATTGTGTGTTCAATAATTGTGTTTTTAAATAATGATTTTACTGAGTTTTTGCCGAAAAAATGAATTAATAATCTATAATGTTGGTTATAATTAGAGCGAGGATTATTAAGAAATTTCATGTTTTTAAACTATTAGCCAGAGAGCACTTAGAAAAGTATCTTCACATTGTATGATCTGACCAATCAAATAAGATCAACATATTTTTGTTTTCATATTTTATAATATTTTGGTGAAATGTTCATATTTTAGTAAAAATGTAATATTGCTTCATATTTTTCAACTTTTAAATTTTTAAAATAAAATTTCTAATAATTGGTTAAAACATTTTTGATGTGACTGTAGTTTTGAATGTTTTTACAATGTAATATGGTAGACACGCGAAAATTCCTCATTATTCCATCGGAACACGATAAATAAATTTCATAAAAGAAAATAATTGAATAAGGAGATATGGTATGACCAAGTGGAGGTTTTGCCTGAAACTACAGAACAAGAACATGAATAAGTAGAACAACAATGTTAGAATAATAACCACGTACTCTTTCTATCAGTAGCAACCAGTTCCTTTTTGCTAACCTAACCTAAGAGTTGAGTAGACATTAGGGCTATGGTCACCTGAAGATTTGGTTCAGCTAAAAACCCTGATCCTATTGAGACTCTAACCCACGACCTTCCGGCTTGTACCGTGATTCCTGAAATAACTACACTACAACGTGAGCCATTAAAATTGCTTCAAATCACGAACATGCTATTTTATGTTGGGTCAGAATTAATGAAAAACTAATTGAAATGGAAATACAGTAAAACTCTTTATTTCTTGAGCTACAAAAAATATATTCTTGTCCCATTTGTGTGTTTGTATGTACACCTATAAATTATACAGGTCTTCTGTATATAAATATATGTAAAAAGTTAAAAAAATTGTAGCTTCATAATATTTTTGGGTTACAATTTTCATATTTTTCATATTTTATTATTATGATTTCATATTTTTGTATAATTTTCTTCATATAATTCCTCGCTCCTGTTATAATATATAGTTTTGATGTGTTTCTTTTTCTCCACTGTGGTGGATTCTTAAAATATTGCTATCCCATTTGACAATAAAATAGTATGATCAAGTTTTAGTTATGAAAAAATGAAACATAATCAAAACTTTTCTCATTTGTTTTCAAACATCGCCGTTTACATTAAATATATACATATTTTAAAATAACTATATCTAAATAATGATTTGTGAGTAAACAGCTGTGGTCTGGAGGTAGCGTGCTGCCTTGTCACGCAGTGGGCTCGGGTTCGATTCCCGGTCGGACAGGCTCCTGAGTGAGGGTTTTTTCAGGGTTTTTCCTCACCTGTAAGACAAATTTCAAGAAGCTTAGGGACCAGCGGTCCCCGAAAATCATGCGACCATCATCATCATTCTTCTCATTATTATCGTCATCCTTCACCTGCGTGGAAAGCAACGGAAGGCTATCACACGTATAATTGCCTAGTAAAGCTGCAAGCATAGCATAAAAAATGCTATGATTGCAGTGAAAGATCTACCCCCCCAGCAGAATTACTATGGATGGAGGCTAAAGTAGAGGGGCCGAATAGAAAGTGATGGCGGGTTGTAATTTGCTATAAACGTTTGTGCATGCGCACTGTTTGTCTGTAGGACTTTGAAAATTTATGGTGGAAATCAAATTAAAGTTCTCCCAATAATTGTATATTACATTTTAATTATATTTTTTTGTTCAAGAAATTGTAGTTTATTTTATAACAATTTGCTCGTCTTTCTTTGTTTTATCGATCGTGATTTATTCAGTTGTTAGATTTGTAGGAAACACGCAGTGTGGCAGAATTTGTTGTTGTAATGTAGACTGAAATGTCGGAGTTGGTTTGGCTGACGGGGGTGAAAATATCAAGCGAAATGCAATGAGACGGAAATAAACTGCTTTTGCACAAGATGACGGGGTTTAAGATTCCCTGACATTCTTGTCACAAAGGATGTTCCTCGTTACCACAAACTCCTTACAAACTTCATCTTTATTGGAAACTGCATTATCAACCGTCAAATCAACACACTCGCGCGCAAATTATTTATTTAATATCTTCTTCTTCTTCTTCACTTCACGGACTAGGCAAACTGCCTGTTCCGCCTCGCAGTTATTCTGTCCATCTTTTCACTGGCCTTCCTACAGACCAATTCTGGTAACTATAGCCGTCTTTGTAAAACCAAAGGCGCGTGGAAGACATTGCGGAGTGGGGGAGGGAACAAGTAGCCATGAAAAAAAAGAAACATTTTTAATTAATAACACTGAGCAACAAAAAAGAAACTTTGTTTGTATCAGAAAGGAAAATATGTGATTCTGAAAGTATTTTTTCTCCTGAATTCAAATATGATATCGGTTTTTCTCCATCACGCAAGGTTTCCGAGAGACAGGAATTTATAATTTCAAACACTTTAATATTTTCTACAATCGTAACTACGCAATATTCGAACATTCGCATTCAGCTAGAAAGTAAGAAATGACGATTTTCTGCTATATTTCGCCTGTGGAGCATCCCTCTTGATGGTCCAACAATAATCGGCCAGCATATTAGGATTCCATTTGCCTTGATATCTATGTTCCATAGCTGAATTCTCCTGAGTTAGTTCATTTGGTTTTATTTTACAATGCACAAATGGACGAAAAAACGTTTATTAAAAAATAATTATTTAAATCCATTTATTGAAATTTAAATACAAAAACTGTGGGTGATGGAGAAATTCCGAATACATATTTCAAAACACGATAAAAAAAACTGCATTAAGTACAACTATTGGTACTCATGAGACAAAAATCATGTTGAACAGTGTAATAATAATAATAATAATAATAATTAATAATAATAATAATAACAATAATAATAATAACAATAATAATAACAATAATAATAATTAATAATAATAATAATTAATAATAATAATTAATAATAATAATAATAGTAATAATATAGATTGCTAGAAAAACAACGCTACTCTAGAATAGACACTTCAAACTTAATAGACATCAAAACTGTTCTCTAACACAGAACTAGTAGATAAGAAAATTGAACGCGTAGTAACTCTTATGTTTTCTAAACTGAGTGTGTTGCTGCCAGTACCTGTAACTCACCCTCCCCTCTTACCGCACCATACACCATAGACCCCGCAAATGCGGCTAAAATAGCCAAAACTCCACAGTAGATTCCTTGATCCTCTTGGCTTTTAGTTAAATGCGGCTTTTGGTAATCTTGTTATATTCATTTTTTATTTTCTTGTAAGCCCATGTTTCCTCTGACAGAGATTTAGGCGCTCTCCCACTACAGGGAAGGATTTGAACCATACTAATTTAGTTGCACTTGTTTTCGTATAGATGTCATTTGAGTGGTCCGTGGTCAGCGTTTCGCATCATACTGACATCTAGGAAACGAAGTTAGTACTAGGACAGGAAAATTCGGTAAATTTTGCTTAGAGGCCTTTTCATTCAGGCTTAAGGATCTTTTACGAGCCTGAAAATCTTCAGACTTGGGACCCACGGCTTAAAGTCCCTCCCGGAGGACTTGCTCCTTGGATTTTTCCATCCTAAAAAATCCATCGACCCCGGCCGGGTTTGAAACCGCGACCCTATGGACCAGAGGCATTCTTTCTACATGTTTAAACTAGTCATCTTCTAATTTCAGCTCATTGTATCGCTGCCACAACACAACGGATTCAGTTATCGATGATGCCACATGTTGCAATTTCTTCTAATCACAGTTCACAGTATCGCTCTTATAACTCAACTTAATCCTTCGGCCGCTGGCAACTCTTATACACCCCAGGTCAGGAAGTTCCTTTGCTTGCACAGAGATTTTTGTAGTATAGAACATCTAGAAATGAGAGGTATTCTTCTTTTAGCTGACGACCTCCGGGCATGAAGGGTCTGAACGCATGGATCATTCTGCACAGGTTTTTCATCTCTTGATTTTTCCATTCAGTAAACAATGCGAGATCTCTACTCCCGTCGTCGCCCGTGCAGTTCAGTGCTAGTATATAATACATCACAATAGTAAAAATGATGATAATAGTTGAACTTGGGATAGTTAGAGGCCTATAATGATAATAACAATAACAGTACAGTAGTAATCGACATATTTTACATATTAGATCTAGTTACCAGACATGGTCACCAAATCTTTATATACAGTGTAGTAGTAGTAGTAGTAGTAGGACTTTAGTAGACAAAAAGTAAGATATTTACAATATTATTTACAAATATGGGTCGCAAGGGCAGTAAGCGCGTACGTGCACCATTGACAGTCCGTTACAACAATAAAGTAATGGGGGGGGCACACGCTCTAATACTCGAATATGAGTATAACAGTAACGGATTTAATAATAGTTCTACTTATATATATATTGCGTAGCCTTTTTAAGGTGGCCAATAGATGTCAGTCGGAACGACTGCCCGCTACCTGTTATGTGAATTGAGAATACTACAAAAATAAGAAAAAACGGTTGTTGGTTGGATGGAATACTTGAGTAGCTCTGTTAGTTAGAGCGCCAAACGTACAGAGTTTAGAGACTCGGGTTCAAAATCCCGACTCAATCATTCATTTTTCTTTTCATATCATATATATATATATATATATATATATATATATACATATTAGCTAATACTCGGCGGACACTGCTACAACTAAATAAATTATGGTTTTTTGCATTTAGTTCAATAGGTAAAAGGAAAAATAAATATAAATTTATATCGTTATTATATTTAGATATCCCGTGCTGATTACCCGGGGTTGCCCGGGAATCTACGCATCCCGATGTACTTGGCATAAATGAGCTGAAAGACAAATTTCGTTATTTTGGGTTATCCATAAAACTGTGGTACTCACTAGAAATTACAAGAGAGCCAAATATAAGAAACCATATCTGTTCGAGAGCCGCACCTAATTTCACAGTTCTCAGTCTTGGTAACACGCAGCTTTTTTTTTACATTTATGGACAAAACACAATTACTGATTACTGTCATTTAATTTTTGTTAATAATTAACTGTTTATTATTTTATAATAATAATAATAATAATAGTAATAATAATAATAATAATAATAATTATTATTATTATTATTATTACGGTACTGTACATAACTTTAAGGTAACTTACAGTTGTGTCCATTACTGCTGTGAAGTTGATGGTCGAACTCTGCTACTCTCCTGCACAATTTTGTCAATACGAGCTGGTTGATTTGCCACACATATCCGCAGCAGGTTTTCCAAGTTCACATTGGTGAGACGAGATCTATATTTACCCTTGATGAACTTTATCTTACTGAAAGTCATTTCACAAACATACATTGATCCAAAAAGACACAGAATTTTATATGCACACGACACCAAGTTTTCGAACTGTTTTTTCTGGAACTGTATTCCTAAAACTCTAAAATTGAATTCGTTTTTCGTTTCTCTTGAAAAATACCTTCCAGTTCTGAATCCTGCTGGAGATCAGTAAGTTCAATTTTTATATTTCTAATCTCAGGACCAAAACTTGACAACCCAGTTACATCTGTTGTCGTTATTGACCAGGGATTTTCAACTAATCGAAATGGGTTTCGAAACTTTCTAAAATCATTAAATCTCGCGCTGAAATCATGGTGTAGTACAGTGAGCAATTCTATGAAGGGTTGCAAGTTTATTTCTTCCTCTGAATATTCTTCAATAAGATGTTGGAAACATGGGAAACTAGTGAAATCATTATTACTAAGTTATTCTGTATACATTTTTAATTTTTCTTCTAAAGAAAAAAATTGCACTTGTGAGCTGAGTAATAAGTTTATTTGTACCTTGCATTTTAATTTGGACATCATTCAGTATTCCTGTTATGTCAGCCAGGAAGCCAACTTTTAACCACCATGAAGAAGAGTCTAGTTCAGGGTATTCTTTATCTCGTTCACTTAAAAAGAGTTTTATTTCATGGCGAAGATTAAAAAATCGTTCCAAAATTCTTCCTTTACTCAGCCACCTGACCTCACTGTGATAAATAACATCATCATACTGTGAATTAAGCTCTTTGAGAAATTCTATGAATTGCCTATGATTTAGTTCACGTGATCTAATGAAATTAACAATGTTAATTACTTTCTTCATCACAGATCTGAAAGTTTCGTCAAATTTAGCAGCAAGATTTTCTTGATGTAAAATGCAATGGTATGTTAATAAGTGGTGGTCTCTATTTAAATGTTTTTTTTAACAGAGAAATGAATCCTGTATGACAACCTACCATTGATGGACAACCGTCAGTGCACACTGATAAAAGTTTGTTTAGGTCAATTTCGTATTTGTCAAAAAAAGATTTAACTGCTTCAAAAAAATCTATTCCCCGTGTCTGACCTGTCATAGGTATTACAGTTAAAAATTCTTCCTTTATAATCCCTATCTTATTACGATATTTAACAAATAAAAGCAACTGAGAGGTGGAACTAATATCTGTGGACGAATCCAGAGCAAGGCTGAAATAGTCACATTCACGAATTTCATCGAGAGTACAAAGGAGCATTTCTACAGATATTTCGTTAACTCTCCTAACACAAGTAGAATCGGAAAGTTATAACTTTTGTGTGTCAATTATTACCTGTTTTTTATTTGGGAATTTAGAAAATAATGTATGACAAACGACTAGAAACACCCCTTAAAAATCTCTGCATCGGCAAACGGTTTCATTTTGCGTGCTAAAACTTCTGCTACTTCATATGATGCTTTTGTTATCAATTATTTTCACTTACGGTATCCAACATCATTTTCCGTTCAGACACTATTGACATTTTTACTGTTTTTAGTTTTTTTGCTCTCAGTTTAGAATCTTTAGGATATTTGCACTCAAAATTTGAATGCGCCGTTTTATAATGCCTATTAAGATTAAATCGTTTATAACCTTGAACTACGTCTCGACATAATAAACACATCGCACTGCCTTCCTTTTTAGCAGGTATGAAAAAAAATGCATGCTCCCAAGTATCTTGAAAAACTCTTCCTTCATCTTCGAGTTTTCTCTTTTTCCCTTTCGAAAAAGCACCAGTCATTATTAACCCATTGGAGACATGTTTAAAGCGCCTAGCATGTTCACTGGGAACCCATTTAAATCTTCTCACCGCTACTCCGGCTGCGCTGGACTTTAAATCAGAATACAAAATACACATACTGTATTCTATCACTTATGTTTTCAGATATTTTGTTTACCCCTGAATTTCTTTTAGTATCTTGTACTTTTACGAATAGCAAAGGAATGTGGCCTACCTGATACCCTCTGTTGTGCATTGTAAACCGTTATGTTTTGTTATTTTCAAGGCTGTGAAAGTTGACAAACATTTCAAAAACCATCTTTTTGTAACAGTTCTCGGACATTGTCTTGAAAGTAAACACAAATCATATGTTCAAACAAGACCGAAAAAAATAACTAACGCAATATAATACTGTACATAATAAAAATAAATAAAAATAAATACATGAAATATAAATAAGCATAGACCTATACATTATAAAATCAGGAAAAGTTCTTCGTATATTCTTTAATTATCTTAGTTATATATCGACCTGTAAATTATAAAATACTATAGATAAAAACTGGACGAAACTCACCTAATAGTTCTACCATCAGTAGCATGCACGGTTACGTTGTCACTGTATATTATTTCATCGTTCGAATCTTCGTTCCATGATAATTCACTACAATCACTGTCACATAACATTTCATCCACTACTTCACTTAGTTTCTCAATAGCAATACGATCTCTCCTATTTACGGACATATTGCAAAAAAAAAATTACAGCTATGAATTTTAACAAATAAACACTGAATTTATATTCACTTATATTTTACCGTAATGAATGCCTACAGCTATAGTCTACTATTCTATAAATAATTACTAAAATAAACTATACAATACACTAGGCCTATATATATTTACTTTACATAAACAAACAACAAATTTTACTGACGGTGAATCGAAAATTTAAACCACTACAAAAACCTAACTTCTTACAGTGGGGGTTATAACACAACAACGAGTGTAGGTCGTGGAGGAGCTCTTTGGACTTTCTACCTGCTCACGAGGGAGACTCGTTAAAAGTCTCCAATGGGTTAAACACTGAAATTCACTTCACTTCACTTTATCTGATTAGGTAACACACAGTATCCAGTCGCTTGTTCATAGAAACTAAATTGTATAATATTTCATTGTGAAAGTTTCGGACGACAATGTAGAAGTTTAAACGGTTTTAAAAACAAACGTACACATATTCAAAACCAATAACACTAGCCAGGACATTGCATTGCATTGTTGAATACGTGCGGTACTGTACTGCTCGGAATGACACAGTGATATCCAAAGTTTTGTAGAATTTCAATAAAGATAATATTATTTTATACTTATAATTTAAAATAGGGGAGCAAATGGTTGGTACGGTCTCGAGAAGAGTACAGATGCCGACTATGTATACCTTAATACATATCGAGAAATGCCACTGCGACTTTTTAGCAGCCCTGCCAGCAAGTCCTAATCCTACGTTCTCGTCGTGCTCCCTGACTGCAGTCGTAATAGACTGTAGCTAACAGGATGGGACGAAAGGCGAGTTCTCAGCGCCTTAAAACTGAGACCTGTCGGATAAGGGAGCACACCCTAAAGAAACCCAGGTCCTCCATGTCTGGGGGTTAGGCGTCAAGCTGGCAACCTGGCCCTGGAAAAAATTATATCGCTACGTACTTAAGTAAAATAAGTAAGCCGGATGGATTTAAATATGACAGACTTAAGCTATGAAAACGGACCTTTGCTATTGGCACATGGAATGTTCAAGGCTTGAATACTAAAGAACAAGAAGTAATAGATGAGATTACAGCAATGAATGTAGATATTATTGTGCTCTCAGAAACAAAAAACAATGGGAAAGGACAGGAAAAATTAGGAAATTATACACATATCTGGAGTGGAGTACCAAAAACTAGTAGAGCAAAAAGAGGTAGGCCTATATCCATTTTGATATAAAATAAGTTTGTAAAAAATATAGTGTGTTGGGAAAAAATTGATGAAAGAATTATTAAATTAAATCTCAAACTTTTTGGGATAGAGCTTATAATAATAGGAGTATATGCCATAAATGAGGATGCAACAACCATAGAGAAAAATGAATTTTTTGAGAAACTGTCTGAAATTTTTGACAAAATAAAAAAAAACATCAAGAAGTAATAATAACAGGAGATTTTAATAGTCGAGTAGGAAGTAGAATGAAAGATGAAGTGATTGGACCATTTGTGGAAAAGGTGGAAAATGACAATGGAGATAGATTGATAAGTTTATGTAAACAGCATGGCTATATGATAATGAATAGTTTCTTCCAACATCGGGAAATACATAAATACACATGGGAATAGCCAACAAAAAGTCTCAAATCAATAATTGATTACATAATTGTGAAACAAAAACGTGATATGATAGTGAAAGATGTTAGAGTGTATAGAAAACCAGATTGCGGAAGTGATCATTATATGCTTTTGGGAAAATTCATATTAACAAGTAGGAAAAAACAAAATATTGAAGTAACGGAAGACAAAACAAATACAACCCCTTTGAATGAACAAAGATATAAAGTAAGTTTACTCTATGTTGAGAGTATAAAATATCTTTTTCAATCAAGATTAAAGCAAGAACTTCATTTAAATGTAAATAAATCTGCAGTGGAAATGTATGATCAACTAAAGGAAAGTATACATTCAGCAGCTTTAGAAGCACTTGGGACAGAAAATCGAGAACTAAAAAGAAATAATGAATGGTTTAATCACGACATTAAAAAATTAGTAGAAGAAAGAAAGAAAGCACGGATGAAATGGTTATCAGATCACTCAACAACATCTCGAAATGAATATATCACTTTAAAATATAAAACAAAGGTGGAAGTGAGAAGAACAAAATTATGAGTATTGGGATAATATATGCTCGAATATAGATCATTCGATTGGATATGCTAGATCCAAAGAAGCTTGGAAAACGTTACAAAATATCAGGTATTAAGAAAGAAAGAAGATAAATATTCAGTTGATAAGACCATCAAAATGGATGCAACATTATAAAGGTTTACTTCAAGAAAATAGAAATGAGTTACAACTTCAAGATACAGATGTAGAATATAAATTTGTTACTCCAGAGATAACAGAAGATGAAGTAAAAGAGCTTTGAAAGAGGCAAAAAATGGGAAAGCACCAGGACCAGGGAATATTCAGACGGAACTCCTAAAACATGGAGGAGATATTTTAGTAATATTTTTAACAAAACTTTTTAATAAAATTGAAATAGGGATTCCAACCACTTGGAAAACAGCAATTGTGAAGAATATATTCAAAAGAGGAGACCGGAGAAATTGCGAGAATTACAGAGGGATTAGCTTAATGAATACTGGCTACAAGATATATACGAAAATAATAAATAATAGATTGAGAAACATAACAGAAGTAATAATAAGTGAAAATCAAAGTGGATTCAGAAAGGGAAGGTCATGTATAGACAATGTCTTTACACTGAAACAACTCATAGAAAAGAGAAGAGAACATAACTTAGAAACTCACATAGGATTTATAGATTTGGATAAGGCCTTCGATCGAGTAAACAGACAAAAATTATGGGAAATATTACGAATGAAAGGATACCCGCTGTGCCTTGTTGAAACAATAAAGAAATTATATGAAGATACAAATATAATTATAGATACCGGATTCAAAAGAACAGATGCAATCAAAACAAATACTGGATTACGACAAGGATGTAGTTTATCACCCACTTTGTTTAATATATATATATAGACGATATTTTAAATAAATGGAAAGTTTTAGTAAATCCAGGAATAAGAATGGATAATAAAGTGTGCATAAATAATCTTCTATTTGCTGACGATGTAATCATAATACAGAAAAATGAAGACGACTTACAGAAATCAATGCATGCATTAAATGAAATATGTAAATTATACGATCTAAAGATTTCTGTAAGGAAAACGAAGACCATGGCTTTTAGAGGAAGAGATCCAGTGAGATCCAAAATTATTTTAGAAAATCAAAGTATAGAACAGGTGTCTAGTTTCAAATATTTGGGCTGTGATGTTGGCTACAATGTGGAAAGAGATATTGACTCCAAAATGAATAAATTTCAGACGGTGTGTGGAACAATACAGAGAACATTCAAAAATAAAATTAGAAAAGAAACCAAGATAAAAATGTATAATGTTATGGCGGTTCCCACAATATTGTATGGATGTGAAACTTGGGCTCCAGTGAAAAGACAGAAGGATAGAATAAGACGCAGAGATGCGGTTCCTAAGACAAGTAAAAGGACGTACAAGACTTGATAGAATACGAAATGATGATATAAGAGAAGAATTGAAAGTACAGCCCTTATTGGATAAAGTCACGAATTGCAGACAGAAATGGATTGATCACATGGATGGAATGAATAAGGAGAGGTATCCATTGTTGGCAAGAAATTATCAAGCAAGAGGAAGGCGTGATGTTGGAAGACCTAGAAGACGTTGGGCTGATGCATTATGAAGTCGGAACGGGCAAGTGCCTAATCCCTGGAGTGATGATGATGATGATGAAATGGGAGACGATATTCCAGAAGACTGGAATTTATCGTATAGGCCTATAACTCCTATTTTTAAAAAAGCTGATAAAAATTGTGTTCCAATTATAGAGGAATAAGCGTTTTACCTTCAACAGCTAAGATTTTTAGTAAAATTATAAATTTTAAACTTAAGGAGATAAAAGATAACTTAAGAGAAGAACAATGTGGATTCCAGAGTGGAAGATCATTTATTGATAATATTTTCTGTATTAGACAATTACAAGAGAAAATCCTAGTAAAAAATAAAGAACTGCATATGACCTTTATTGATTTAGAGATGGTATATTATAGTGTACCTCGACAATTGTTATGGACGGCAATGAGAAATCTGAATATCTGTGATAAATGGATTAATATTGTTAGGAGGATCTATAGTAATACAAAAGCTAAAGTAAAAATACAGAATACTTTAACAGAGGAATTCACAGTGAATAACGGCCTTAAGCAGGGATGCAGTTTATCACCAATTCTTTTTAACATTTATTTAGACCAGGCTCTTAACTTGTGGTATAAAAAATGTTCTGAAATGGGTATTCCTATAGGAGGAAAAGTACTGCATTCATTGTTGTTTGCAGATGATCAAATAACTTTTGCAGGGGATGAAGATGATATGAACTATATGATAAATAAACTAATGGAAGAATATAAAAAATGGGGACTGAATATAAATTTACAGAAAACAGAATATATGTGTTTGGGAAAGGATGTGGATGACTTCATACTTGAAACAGGGAAAGTAAAAAAGTGTGAATCTTTTAAATATCTTGGGTCAATAGTTACAATAGTAAACATGGGTCCGCAAACGAGCCGTTTGTGAGATAATTACGAACGTATGGTTACAAGCCGCCACTGACGTCATTGTTTATAACATCGTAGGGTTTACTCCTTGCGCACTTGCAGCCGTCCTATGTTCTTTGTTTACAAAACTGAACATTGCCGAGAGGTGGAGTTATAATTAAACCATACACCCAGAACGTACAGGACGGATACAGTACAGAGTCTCAAAAGGTATCAGTCTCGTCTGAGTAGTGCCACTTGTGCTGTGTTGTAGTTACAATGGAACCTTACAGTAACGAAGAGTATGCGGATATGCATTTGATGTACGGTAGGGCTAATGGCAATGCACGGGAGGCTGCACGCTTGTACCAAGGAACATATCTTGATCGAAGACACCCCGAAAGTCGTACATTTATAAGAGTCCAGAATATTTTTATTGTGTTTTCTTTATGTAATTGTAATGTTATTGCTGTTTTTGTTTATTTTTCTTTACACTAGTACCAATTATTACTTTATTGTAACGGACTGTCAACAGCACGTACGGCTTACTGCCCGTGCGACCCATATTTGTAAATAATATTGTAAATATCTTACTTTTGTCTAATAAAGTCCTACTACTACTACAAGAGTCCATCAGCGCCTGAGAGAAAATGGGGGTTTTGCACATGGCAGAGCAGTAAGTAGGCCTCCTCGCATTACGCCTGAAGTTGAGGATATGGTGTTGGAAGCTCTCTCCAGGAACCTCGACAAGAAGAATTGCCACACAAGTGCCTGTACTAAGCCACAATGATGTATGGAGAATTTTACAGCGCAATGTACTGTACCCTTACAATTTACAACGAGTTCAATGTCTCAATGATGCGGACTTTGTTCCTAGAGTGATGTTCTGTCAGTGGATGCAACAACAGACTGTAGTCAACCCTCGTTTCACATGTAATATTTTATTTACAGACGAAGCAGGATTCACACGCGATGGTGTTTTTAATTATCATAATACACATTTTTGGTGTGAAATAAAGCCCACATTCATGATTCACCACAATCATTCACCGTTTCTCACCCGTTTCTTCTCACGAGAATGTGTGGTATAGCGGATACTAGGTTATCAACTCATTGGCCCACATTCCTTTGCTCCACGAAAACTTAAATGACGGAGGTACCTTAGGTTCTGGGCGGCATCATCCTCCATAATTGCTTGAGGATGTTCCCTTTCAGCTACGTCGGACTTTGTGTGTACATGCATGATAGAAAGCATTCTGGCACATTTTGCGTGACCTGCTGTGAGACGGCATCTAACGCGCAGATACGGCCACAAGATGGATTAGGTCGAGGCGGATCTGTACCTTGGCCTCCAAAATCACCTGATCTAAATCCTTCGGATTGTTGACTTGTTTGGGGTCACCCATCAAAAGCGAAATGTACAGCACACCCGTTAACACGGTTGAAGAACTGGAGCAGAGAGTTGTACATGCTTGTCAAGAATTCAGAAATGATCCAGGGGTTTTCGGAAGAATTGGACATTCATTGCGGAGACGAGCACAGTATTGCATCCAGATGCAAGGAAGACACTTCGAACACCCCCTTTAACAGGTAACCCATAGATGAAGTGAACTGTGAAATGTGAACTAAATGAGATGAAAAATTAATAATAAAGTCTAAATTCAAATTAATTTGTACTAACTACGACGATGTTTAATATGAAGTCAGTAGCGGCTTATAACCAGACATTCGTAATTATCTCAAAAACGGCTCGCTTGCGGACCCATCTTTACTGGGACATTGTTGCTTCTATTATCGTGTACTTTCAACCATGTAAGTTTGCCCCATCCTTTTTTATACACCCTATATGAATTCTTCTGCTCTTCTGTACGTGTGTATATCAGTGAATTCCTAAACGACTGGACCGATTTTGATGATATCAGAACATATAACCGCATACGATTTTGATGAAATGTTTTTTAGTCTTTGAGTGGGTCCCTGGATGATTTACATTCACAATTGGACCCGGTAGGTGGCGTTGCGATCGGATTATAGAATTTTCAAAAGATTTTTCGCACATCAGAACATATAACCCCAATATTTTTCCTCGCCACCACAAACATTATTTTTTAAATTATATATATTATATATATATATATATATATATATATAGTTATAATTAAATGTTTAACATTGAGCAATACAAGCTTAATATGGTATGATAAGAAAAGTAAATGCCTCAGGTACAGACTCAAAGATCCGGGTTCGAATCCCGTCCAGGCATTTATTTTTATCATACCATATATACATTATAAATTACGAAAATATCCCTACCATTCTCCTAAATGACAAAAACATCCCCTACAGCTCAGTAGTACAAAATCTGGGTATTTACATGGACCAACACCTAGACTGGAAAATCCAGGTGGATAATACCTGCAAGAAAGTGTTCTCAATTCTTCACTCCCTAAATAGTTTTAAAAACTTCCTTCCTACAAAATTAAAACAAATACTTGTACAGACTCTTATAATGCCACACTTCGACTACTGCGACATATTACTGACTAATCTGACAACTGATCTATCTGACAGACTACAGCGTGCTCATAATGCGTGCATTCGATTTATCTTCAATCTCCGTCATTATGACCACGTGTCTCCTTCATTTCAGGCCTTATCATGGCTACGCCTAAATGACAGAAGAACTTTACATTCACATACCTTACTATTCCAAATTCTGCACACTTATTCACCAAGTTATTTAACAACACGTTTTCAAAATTTATCGGCTCATCACAATTTAGGAACAAGATCACAAGACTCTTCTTTACTTTTGATACCACAACACAGGACCTGTCTATACTCTGAATCTTATACAATATCTATGACAAGAGCATGGAACTCACTTCCCAGTCATGTCAGGGACTGTCAATCGCTATCATTATTTAAATCCAAATTAACTGATATCTTAAGTTCGACACAATGAAAACATTAACTGCATAACAACTATATAGAGCATTCCATTAATAGTCATCTAGGAAGCTACTTGCTTTATTTTACATAATTTAAATTGTATTATATTCTATGTTTTAGTTAGTATTAGCTAGTATTAGATCACATCATCTTTGTATTTTGTTTAGTCTGTATTTTAATATCTTAAAATTGTAATATGTATGTAATTTTTTGTATAATTTTACTATTCGCTGGTTGAGTGGAAGAGAAGGCCTTATGGCATTAACTCTGCCAGCTAAAATAAAGCATTATATATATATATATATATATATATATATATATATATTGCTTACCTGTTATGGTGGCCACTAGATGTCAGTTGGAAGGACTTCCCGCTACCTGTTGTGTGAATTGAGAATACTATATATGTAAGAAAAATATATGTTTGTGTTTAAATATTTGATTGGCTCAGATGGTTAGAGCGCTTAACGTACAGAGTTTAGAGACTCAGGTTCAAATCTCGACTCAAGCATACATTTTTCTTTTCATATCATATGTATATTTACTTTCCAAGTGCCTTTGACAATTTGAGGTACTAATTGTCCTTCTCTTAGGTGGACAAAACGCCCTTCTAGGTAACATGTCTTACTTCATTTTTCTTATGCGCCGAAACCACTTCAAGATACCGATTCTATAACAGCTAAGTGTGTGTCTGTTTTCCCACGAATTCATAAAGAAAGTAAAATTGTGGGAAGCGCAGCAAAGGGGGTCATCTCCAGGCTGGGAGAAATAAATTGTGTAATGGGAGGGTAAAATCATCTCCAGCTGTTGCGAGGGGAAAGAATAGTTCTGCAGTCTCAATGCCTGGATTCTTTTTATTGGCACCACATTCAAAAGTGAAAGAGCAGATGAAAATTTCTTCAGCACAATGTTCTCTGATTTTGTCTTATAACTACTATATCTTCATTGATGATGATGATGATGATAATAATAATAATAATAATAATAATAATAATAATAATAATAATAATAATAATAATAATAACTCACTGACACTAACGAGCCCGTAGGTTTATGGTCGCGCGGACATAACCTATCTAATTCTGAGCTAATATTTTTGCATAATTTTGTGTATAATCTATTTGCTTAAAATAATGTGTATTGTTATTCTCCCAACTCATTCTTAGCCTGTCTACTGGTCATTTACCCTCTGGTTTTCCTGCAATAAGTTTCCAGACTGTTCTTTCATTCCCCATTCGTTCCACATGTCCTGCCAATCACAGTCTACGAGACTTAACTGTTCTCACTATATCTCGTTTCCTATAAATATCATGCAACTTTCTGTTATGTGAGTCTTCTCCATTCGCCTGTCTGTTTATCTCTTTGGTCCAAAAATGTTGCTAAGAGATTTATTCTCAAATACTCGAAATTTTTTCTCCTCCCTTAAAGTAATAATAATAATAATAATAATAATAATAATAATAATAATAACAATAACTAGGACTTTATTAGACTAAAAGTAAGATACATAATATGTTATTTACGAATATGAGTGCACGGGCAGTAAGCCGTACGTGCTGTTGACAGTCCGGTATAATAAGTTAATGTTTGGTAATAATATAATGTAAAACAAAAAAGAAAACACAATGATATTACAATTAGATAACAATACAATTACATTATACATTAACTTAGTTATGTAGAATTATTAAGAATGAATGGTATTACAATTTCTTAACATATTTATTTATTCATGAGTGAGTATTGTTCTTAAATTCCGCGTTTTGTCCAGAAATTTACACAAGTTCATCCAATTTTCTGGGCTTACCATTAACTCGTAGCATGTCAATCTTTCACGATTTGAATATCCGTCCGATTGAGGGTCTTTCCACTTTTCAGCGGTTGCCCTTTTACCAGCCGGCTGCTGGCCCTTCACATCCACATGTGTCAATCACAGAGGTAGATGATCAACAGCCAGTGAAGGGGTGACATGTGGTTAGCATGTCGAGTCCCCCAGCCGTTATAGCTGGTTCCTCAACCTGGAGTCGCTACTTATTGGTAGCTACCCAATTGCCTCACGATGCTGGGTGGGCACCGGTCCCATACTGGCCGAAATACCATGAGAAAATTTCTCCCCCCATGGAGACTCGAACCAGCGCAAGTCCCGTAGCTCTGCGCCAAGGTTTCCTACCTTAACCGCTCGGCTACGGCGCGGGACACATGCACTGCTCAAAAAAATTAGGGGATATTGTAGAATAACCTATTAAGACTATGTGTTTAGGAACAGTATTAGATGCAATCACTTTCTATTACTCCAAAAGAATGTAAACAAGAGTTTGAAGTCATTACGTAACCTCTGTACCACACCAGATGTCAGAGAGATCCTGATTAGAAATATGGCAAACAAACAAAGCAACATTAACATGGGTGAAAATGTTTCTTTAGTATGGTGTATTGTCTCCTCGAACGGCCAGCACTGCCTCACACCTGTGTGGCATTGATGCAATGAGGTTAGCAATGAGTTCTGGGGGGATACGTGGCCACTCTTCCATAAGAGCAATGTGCAGCTCTGGAACAATTGTGGGAGGTGCTGGTCTGCCTGCAATGCGCCTGCCTAATGCATCCCACACATGCTCAATCGGATTTAAGTCCGGGGAGGAAGCTGGCCATTACATACGCTCGATACCCTCCACTTCCAGCATGTCGTCCACCAAGCCAGCTCTGTGGCGTCGTGCATTATCGTCCATAAAAAGAAAAGAATCGCCTATGGCACCAGCATAAGGCATGACAAAAGGTCGGAGAATCTCATCTCTATACATTACCGCAGTCAAAGTACCACCTTGGATGACGTAGAGGTCCGTACGTCCACCAGTACTGACTCCTGCCCACACCATCAATCCACCGCCACCATATGGGGATCTTTCACGTACAAAAGCTGGATTGTTTCGTGTCCCTTTTTCTCTCCAGATGAATACACGCCGACTATCACATTCCACGTTGAATCGCGACTCATCAGAAAAAAGAACTGATCTCCATTCAGCATGCCTCCACCCACGATGTTCCTCCGCCCAGTTTCTGCGATCTCTACGGTGTTGTGGAGTTAGCCTGGTACACACCATGGGCCTATGGGCATAGAGACCACTTCCATGCAGTCGATTAGGGACAGTTTGAGTTGACACCCTGCGTCCTGTTGCTGTTTGAAGTGTATTTCGCAATTGAGTTGCATTCTGCTGTCTATTCCGACGGGCTGTTAACAAGAGGTAACGGTCATCCCTTGTTGTTGTTGCCCTTGGTCGACCTTGTCCGGCTCTTCTGTGAACAGTATGTTCTTTGAAAATGATTCCAAAGTCTGGAAATCACGCTTTGAGACACCCCAATGGCTTGTGCCACCTCTTGTTGTGTCTGTCCAGCTTCCGTCCTTCCTATGGCCCTCCAAGCCATTGGTTCAGATAAATCACGTTGTCGAGGCATCACTGTCACTAAGGCAAGTCATTCACTAACTGAAAACTGGACTGGATTTAAAAACAGCAACAAAACATTCACCCCCACACCACCCTTTCACGTCAACAGTACAGACACTGCCCTCTGGTGTTGTACCGAGGTTACTTAACAACTTCAAACTCTTATTTACATTATCTTGGAGTAATAGAAAGTGATTGCATCTAATACTATTCCAAAAAACATAGTCTTAATATGTTATTCTACAATATCCCCATATTTTTTTGAGCAGTGTAGAAATCATTCCGATAATAACTGACGCCTCCAATATTTCCAAATCGTTACATTTTCCTAATATATGTGTATCTCGTCTTCAAAGCTCCCGCACATTGGACATATTCGTATATCGTGATCGTCGCTAATTTTTAAAATTTGCCAAGCCCCTAACCTAAACTGATTCTCTTTAAATCCTAGACTGAGTATATAAGATTATTTTTCCCAAACTTTTTTAGGTCTGTGTAAAAAGTAAGAGTCAATGTTTCACCTGCATACAATATAACTGGTAGAATAACAGTTTTATTTATTTCCAGTGTAACGTTTCGTGAGAGAACTTAAGACAAAAAGTCCATGTAATGTATAAGAGAGTGTATTTCCAGAATGAAGCCTGTGTTTAATTTCTTTCTGCATCTTAATCCTGTTTGTAATTATTGAAGGAAAGCACCCAGTAGGTAAGACAATACTGGGATGGGATATATTAGCCATAATATAGTATATTTCCTGGGTGAGGTTTTTTCGAGGATTTTTCCTCACCTGTAAAGCAAATGTCAGGAAGCTTTGAGGCCCAAACGGTCCCCGAACATCATCTGGCCATCATCATTATTATCCCAATGTGTGGAATGCAACGGGAAGCTACCACACCTATAATTCTCTAGTAAAACTGCAAAGCAGAACATGAAAATGCTGTGATTGCACTGAAAGACCTGCCCTAAGGCAGACCACTATAAAATAGAATAGATTATAGTATACAGTGTAAGCTATCCGTACGTCCCGCGTGGGTATTTCTGTACTCCCTAGGGAAAATTTCTTAACCACAGCTTTTAGTCCCTTCTGGAGGTCTTGCCCTTGGAATTTATTATCCTACAAATCCATCACCCCTTTCGGGTTTGTATCCACGATCCTCGAGACTAGGGATACGATCTTAACCCATTCGCCTGAAAAGAGGACGTAGATTCTTCGGCTGTTAAATGGCCTTCAACACATAAGACGAGGTACACTCGCTTAACTCTGCTGTTATATATTTTGCAATATTTTGTGCATCCCTTGACAGGGTAATATTTTGTTAACATGTATGTAGTACAGGAATGTGGTTTGGCCTTCGCCGTTATTATGGTCTCGAGTACCGTTATCTTTTGTTTGTGTTGAATGTCTGAAAATAGGCAATATGATTTACGTAACTGAAATCTGGTTTCTAGGGAAATGCATTCAGCATTTAAACCTGAAGCGAATGGGTTAAAATGAGAGAGGTGAAATATACAAAAATTAATGGAAACCATAAATTAGATATATGTTTGCGCAGCCATGAACCTCCGGGATCCATAGTGTCGGAATACAATGTTCGTTAGGATGAGAATGGTCCATAAATAAGTGAATTATGCATTTGAGGATGAGAGGTTAGAGGAGTAATTTGGGAGGAATGGGAAATGGAATGGAATACCAAGAGATTACAACAATTCCAATTATTCTGTTAGCTGCTGGGATTATCTCTAAACAGAGCACACACACACACCAGGCCTCCATTAGTGTTCATTAAAACTTAGTCATGCTGCACACCTATACATTATGGAAACATTATATAACATAGATCGTCATCTAAAAGCAATCTTAAATAATAGCATTATTAAATTAACTCTGCTCTAGAAACAGGATTTTTATGTACTAAAAGGTAAGATTGCAACATAGTCTAGTGAAAAGTTAGACATTTATAACTGTTCTTTGTTTTGGTTTCGCATAAACATAGTTTAATAATATAATGAGAAATAAGACTTCTGATTGCCTTTTGTTTTTGTTTCACACACAAACAGTTAAATAGTATAATGAGAGGTTAGACTTCTGACTGTGTTTTGTTTTGGTTCCACATACAAATAGTTGAATAGTATATTGAGAAGTAAGGCTGTGTTTTGATTCCACATACAGACAGTTGAATAGTATAGTATAATTAGAAGCAAATCTTCTGACAGTTTTTTGTTTTGGTTTCACATACAAACAGTTGAATAATATAATGAAAATTTAGACTTCTGACTGTCATTTGTTTTGGTTTCACATACAAACAGTTGAATAGAATAATGAGAAATAAAACTTCTTATTGTCTTTTGTTTTCCTTTCACACACAAATCAGTTGACAGTTTAATGAGAAGTAAGACTTCAGACAGTATTTTGTTTTGGTTCCACATACAAAGAGTTGACTAATATAATGAGAAGTTAGACTTTTGTCTTTTGTTGGGTTTCGCATACAAATAATTGAATAGTATAATGAGAAGTTAGATTTCTGACTGTCTTTTATTTTGGTTTGACACACAAACAGTTGAATAATATAATGAGATGTTTGACTTACAACTGTCTTCGTTTTGGTTTCACGTACGAACAGTTGAATAGTATTGTGGGAAGTAAGACTTCTGACTGTCTTTTATCATGGTTTCACACACAAACAGCTGATTAATATATAGTCTACTCTTTGTATTAAATAATTGTATCTTTCATTACATAAAAGTATTGACTATACATCAATTCCGAGCGCTAAGTTCCAGTTGTAATGTAAAAAAACTATATATTTTACTGCATTTTCATTGGTCGAATAACTCTTTTACCTTTAAGCAGTTAATAAAATGTGGGTCCCTCTCTAACGCTAGAAGTAAAGAAAATAAAAAAATAATAAAAGTATATATAACCTAGCAAATATCTTTACATGTTATATGGGAGAGACTTAAATATATATAATTGCAATTTGAATAGATTACATAGGCAATGTTTTATTCTTATGCACGTGCATACAGATTACGTTGGGATTTAAATTGTTTCAAAATGACCGTTTTCTATAGAATCTCTTAAAATATTGGAAACGAAACCATTTGAAAAGCTGAGAGAAAAAATATTCTGAATGCTTTCAAACAGTTTAGTGAAATATATCCTACATTAACCATTGAGGATATGGTGAAAATGACATCAGACTTTAGGCCTACAGGTGAGTCAGCATGGAACATAAATTCTGCTCATAATTAAATTGTGCCGATAAATAAAGGTTATCTATTGGCATCATGGAAAAACCATAAACGTCTAATTAGGTAAGACCATATATATTTGTTGTATTAAATAAATAAGAAATGGGGGAAGTTCTTAATTGTTGTTACCATCTTATGTTGTATTCAGTCTTATTTCCCGTAAAATACGAGTTACGTAAGAACAATATTTCTATAGCACACAATTCAGTCATATAGCGTTTAAAACTAGTACCATGGTTCCCCAATAGACGGGTTCGGCGGAGTAATACCTTATGCAAGTATGTTTACAGTACAACTGGAACTTAGCTCGGAATTAGTATAGCTAAGGAATTCCCTTACAGGGATTTTTACGTCTAGAAAATAGCATTGCCCTAGTGGAGCTATTCTTGTTAGTAAACAAGTATTTTATGTGAGATTGATTGACTAGTTAATACATTTGAAATAAATAATTTAATTAAATAGTTTCACCTACAACTTGCCAAGAAGGTGAGTATCCGATCTGTGGAAAAAATACCATTATGACGCACATATTTAATGAAGTTAGGAAGTGAACTCAATTACCGGAACAGCGACTAGCGGAGATGCCATTGAACCAACCTCTTTTTTAACGAAACTAATGGACGATGTTTCGCATCAACCGGCTATGCCCCTTTTTAAAATTCAGATTCTGATGCCATCTGTTGCACTGGCACAATTTTAACGCCAAATCTTTATATATAGGCCTAGCCTTATTATTAAAGGAAAATGTAAACGCCATCAGTCCTATCAGAGATTCTATGTCTTGAACAAACGGATATTCATAAATGCAAGTCTAAATTTTACATCGTGCAGCTAAGCGCCAAATGTCCTCGCTTCTAATTTCTGAGTCATAACTGTCAGACAAGGAAGATAACTTCCAATATCCAGTATTGTTAGTTTGGCGCTACAATAAATAGCGAAGATTAGCTTAAACTTTTTCTCGAAATTTACATAATGGCGTATAGCTGGCTGAAGCATGACAACGTCTATTTGGAGATAATTATATTTCCATCTCTGTCACTCAGTCTGTGGCGTCAAGTGGTAACAGTGTTCCCATGAGAGCAATACTTTTTCAAGACAGAAAAACAATATTGTTTACGTACTATTTGCTTATTCTACGGAGTATGTCCAACGTAACAAGCACACTTCGACATTTAACTTCCGATGTATTACTCCGCGTAGCATGTGTAAGAGTGCAGGCGACCTCTGTCAGCTGATTGTTACAAACCGATAAATTAATGCACAAGAAGACAGAACAATCGTTTTAATTTTTAATCTTGCAGGTTGTATTAACATTTACAATGGTATGACGAAAACTAATTAAATTATAATTGTTAATATTAACAAATTAATTAATATCAAACATTTAAATTACAATAACCGAGTTAACATGAACTACCCGACAGCCGGCATATTTGTAACTGATATTCAACTTCTTTTCAGGAATCGTTCAGTTTCAAACAAATGCGAAATTTTAGTTAGTCTCCGGCCTTCGAAGTAATATGTAGGTATATACTGTATTCTGATCAACTATAGTTAACATATACAGCTTTAAATACGTAATTGTATTAATCGAGTACATGGTCTATTTTTTCGCTTCCACTGAACTGTGCTTTGGTCATGAACGAATGGCAGTAACTGCAGCAGTCATATGCTTCGTGGAATACTCGCCCATTTATTTTCTTGAAGTGTCTTTCTTAGGCTGGACAGAAAATAGTACAACGCAATAGGGTATGAAATCTGCCTTAACATTATGTGAAATGTCATGTAGAACACATATAATTTTGAAATAACAATAAGATTATGCTATGATATCAAAGGTGGTTAAAATTCAGCACGCGAAGCTATAGTTCGAAACATTCTGAATCATAAAAATACGAACTCCATTAAAAGGAATGGGTTCGATGCAATACTAACCCTACGCGAATCTCTTTTACCTTTATTCCTGAAGTCAGTTTGATTCTGTTTTTTCCTCACGTACAAGTTCTAAATAAATGCGCCGTCATGGCCTCCTTCAGTAAAAGTCAAAGAGATTCGCCATTTCAGTGCGTCTCTTTTAGTCTTTCTCCGTCGAGAATTGCAAAAGTCTTCTTTAAAAATTGTGTCGAGGAAAAAGAAATCCTTTACTACAAGAAGATCTCTTTGAAATGCGTGTCTTCGCTTTCACATTCAAGAGTATATATTTTGCAATGTTTCACAAGGATTTTTTTTTTCGCCTTGTCATCCTGGTTTCTTTGTGCAACCGAGTTCTAATTATTTTTAAGTTTCTGAACGGATTTCACTTATTTTTTCCTGCTTTCTGCACATACAATAAATTAAAATCGTCAAATTACGAGGAGAGAATTTTTTCAACACACTGACAGTCTTTTAATGTGTAATAAAATGGAACGAACATTTAGTAATAGGTTCATCGTTGTTAAGTACAAAGTTATTTATGAGCAAATTATCTTATTAGCGCTTCTCAAGGACGTTTGTACACAGGGTGAATCTAAATTCCCCTTACAGAGTTAGACTTATAGTAGGGACCAAGACAATTAAGTTTAGCGCAAAAACTCATGTCTGGAAACGTACCATTTTTCCGCTACACGCAAAATCATCTCACACGCTTTTCGGCACCACTCACTAGGATAGTCTAGGGTAGTCCATACGACATTCCCCGCTCACCTTGATGTTTCATGTCCTCTGTAAGATTGTTTACGTGTTATTCAGTTGTTTTTGTGAATGACCCAGAGACTTTTGCACCTGCACAGTAGAATAGTAATCCTTCACGACCGTACGAGGTGTACGTACTTCATTGGTACTGTGTTACTGTTATCCATGGCATACACGTTTGCAGAATACGCAGACATGACGATATTTTACGGCGAAGCTCGGTGCAATGGCAGTTCCAATTGTTTGGCCTGCACGTTCTCCCCACTTGACCCCACTAGACTACTACTTGTTATATCACAAGAAAACCTTAATTTACGATACCCCTGTAGAATTCAAGAAAGACCTACTGGCACGAGTTGTGGCTGTGGCGGATGTTGGAGGACCAAGGATTTGTGATCGTATGTACGAGAACATGGTACGGTGGTACCGCATCTGTATTGAAGTGGGTGGTCGTCACATCGAGCCCTTCTTGTAAGTGGTTCCAGACGACAGGCAGCAGGAGTCTGAGAGAGCAACATGTGTTGTAGTGGTATTTTGTGTGTAACGGAAAACGGTACATTTTCGGACATGGGTTCCTTTGTTAAATTTAATTGTCTTGGTCCCCTCTATAAATCCACGAACTTTGTAAGCGGAATTTTGACTCACCCTGTATTTATTCTAAAAGGGACTAGTGGTCGGGGTATGTTTAATTCGGTCCAAGGATATGGGTTCATGGACGATTGAGCTCCGTACTAGTTGGGTTCAGGTTTCGGTAGAACAATGGACTTAAATCTCGGGAATCCGTGAGAAAGGATATACACTGGGGATATATATATAGCAGGCCTGGTGTGATGTCTTGAAATTGACGTTCCACTTTTATTGATGCTTTGAATTACATTTGTCGCATTGGACGACGAGTTTGACGCGGAGGCTGTTGGTGGGTCAGAAATAACAATATCTATATCACTGAATAAAGCACTGAAACTTATACAAAAGCGATGTGCCGTCTCTACCGGCACATTCGCCAGTCGCGACTCTGCTCGCAACCGACTACTGGCTGCCTACTCCACGCTACTGAACTGCCTAACTAACTCTCGTTTTCGCTAAGTAAAAATATTTATTATTTCTGAGTGGGCCGGCATTAGTCCCTTCCACCAAAAGTCTTAGCGTCTCACAAACAGTTTATATGTAACACTAATTTTGATTGGTAAATTATATCTTAAGGGCGTTATAGGGGGTGTTAAACTTAGACGTTTGTGGCCTCGTCCCCCTCCCTTTAAATTAGTTGCACCCTAATATAAAATTTTCAGGGTTGACCAAATGGAGTGATCTCTGTCGGCATCTACCTTTTGCCGCCAAAGAAGGCACCCGCTGTTAGCGACATGTACTAGTTAAAATTGGTTTGGGGATAACTCTTTCCACAAGTTACCTAGGAAAATCCAATTGCTTGTTTGCGACTTCCCAGCCTTTTGTATGAAGTGTTTTGGGCTTAGCATTGTTATGGCAAGTTAATAATAGTGCAGCCTTGTAAGTCCTCTTAAGAAAAGAAACTGCAGACTTTTTCCCCATTGTATAAGGGCTTACGGTTCCATTGTATGATGTTTACTAGTTTCGTTCGCTACAATAGCAAGGGTCCAGGTCTATGACTGGCGCTAATTGCTTGATACTAGTGTTTTATTTATTGCTTATGAAATTATTTTGTGGTAGGTTATATCATTTTAATTTTGTTACCCTTGAATTCCTGTTTTAATTCCAATTAATTTGAATATAAATATGCCCTACTTCTGATAATAATTACGTGTTCATAAATTATTCACCTTTGATGAAAGTACTTATTTATCTGAAATAAGAGGCTGAGTGAATGACTTGCCACAATTTATATATAGTAATTACCAATTCCCAGCTAAGTTTCAGTTGTACTGTAAACAATATGTGTAAGATATGATTCCGTCTATTGGGCGAACTGTCGTTCTACTTTTGCCCGCCATATGAGTGAATTGTCTATGGATATGCCAATAATAAAAAATAATGCTTAATGATAAAATTAAATGAAAGCCAATTAGATATTAAACCTAATAAAATAATATATACACAAAGGTATAACAGCTCGAATCTACTATACAGGCTGATTCACAATAAATATTACAGACTTCTAAGGGTTGTAGAGGGGACTTAGTAGATAACGTTTTGATAATGAACCCGTGTCCGGAAACGTACCATTTCTATGTAAAATAAGTTTGAAGATCGGAACATAATTGGCTGATATCGCGTATGTTGTGTTTTAGAAATAGTATTACAGACTTCTAGGTGCTGTACTGCAATGTAGTTTCATGTGGGGACCCTGTTGTTCGTTGCACAAAGTATACCTGTGAGCATGTTTTCATACACACGCCCCACAAGACCTTAGTGTGTGCTCAATAATTTCTGCTGCCAGCAGAATTCGTGCAAGAAGATCTTCCTCCGACTCGACAGGTGTAGTACAACCTCTATAAGTCTGTAATACTTATTCCGAAACACAATACACACGATATCAGTCCATTGTGTATCGATCTTCAAACTTGTTTTACATCAAAATAGTACGTTACCGGACATGGATCCCTTATCAAAAATGTATCTACTATGCCCTTCTGCAACCACTAGAAGTCTGTAATACTTATTCTGAAACACAAGACACACGAAATCAGCCCAGTGTATCGATCTTCAAAGTTATTTTATATCAAAAGTAGTATGTTACCGAACATGGGTCCCTTATCAAAAATGTATCTACTATGCCCTTCTACAACCACTAGAAGTCTGTAATACTTATTCTGAAACACAAGACACACGAAATCAGTCCAGTGTTTCGATCTTCAAACTTATTTTACATCAAAATGGTACGTTATCGGACATGGGTCCCTTAATCAAAAATACATCTACTATGCCCTTCTACAACCACTAGAAATCTGTAATACTTATTCTGAAACACAAGACACACGAAATCAGCCCAGTGTATCGATCTTCAAACTTATTTTACATCAAAATGGTATGTTACCGGACATGGGTTCTTTATTAAAACTTTATTTACTAAGTCCCCTCTACAACCCCTAGCAGTCTGTAATACTTATTGTGAATCAACGTGTATATGAAAAGAAAGAAAAAATACAAAGGAAGTAATAAACTGTAATGAATTAATTCAACTAACTAACTCACTGGCACTATCGAACCGGTAGGTTCATGGCCGCGCGGCCATAAGCTTTCCATACATTCCTATCCTGAGCTAATATTTTCCAATTATTCCCTTTATATTCTACTTCCCTCAAATCATAAATTAATTAATCTATCGCTTATATTTATATACGATATTAGGTAAAAACATTGATAAATCAGAACACTATTTTTATAATAATTCATTTTCCGAGGCATTATTTTTGGTTTTTTAACATTTTTTTCTTTTATGATGAACGAGGAGCTGGTCCGTTGCATCATCCCCCAACCTGGGGGACGGGTAATTTTTGTTCAAGGTTTTTTTCCTCTAGCTTTTGATTGTCCAGTATCTAACTGCAAGGCAGCAGCGCTAGTTTTGGTAAGCCCTGGGTACATTATTTCCCCAGTACCCGCCATATCAGGTGAGCATTCCCCTATCCGCCACCTGGGGAGGCTCCCGATGGGAGACTAGCAACTCCACACGGGAGCAAATATTGCCTAAAATTGTTATGGAATGGATCCCAATGGAAAGGAGGAAGACCGAAGAAAACTTGCAAAGTAAGGAGTACAACCGGCTATGAATATCAGAGGATTGGGGGAAGTTCAGAGGATGGACAGAGAGGAATGGCGTCTGGTTTCCGGAAGACGGCGACAGCTGTCATGATACTGGATAATGATGATGATAGTAATTCATAGAACATTTTAATCAAATTAATAAATGCAAAACGAATTTAGACACTGGGAAATACGGCAGTTCTGTCAACAATGTCTTCGTCACGTCCTTAGCAGGGCGTGACTTAGTTTTAGATATAGGGAAGGGAACAGTTGGAAGAAAACATTTAATGACTTTTCCCTAACTATACATGTCTTTGAGAATTAGCTTAAAACCTGTATATATTTGTTAATTACCCTGTATGAAATATACCCATAACTGAATTTTTGTGAAAAGTGGACTTTGATTGTTTTTCCTTTGTAGTCTTCAAATATATAGTGGTAAGACTGAGTATATTTTCGTCGCACATATTAATAAGTTGTATGTGTGTTGCTTGTTTCAGCACTTCCTGAGGAAGGTCCCCGGATTACAGGAGGAAAGCCTCGCTACCAGATTGGGGACACTGTTAGGGTGAATTGTACATCAGGGCGCTCCAAACCAGCTGCTCAGCTCATGTGGTTCATTAATGGAGAGCAGGTAACTTCACAGCAATTAAAAATATGTTTTCTTTCTTTACCAACTTTGCGTTTTCCCTCTGGTTTTCCTACAAAATGTTTTCATGCCCTACTTTTATTCTCCGTGTCACATGACTTGCCCATCGCAGCCTACGAGACAATTGTACTTATATTATCTAGTTTCCCATAAAGACCATGTAGCTCGCTGTTAGTAGTATTCTCCATTCACCTGTCTGTTCATCTCTCTTTGGTCCAAACAAATTCCTAAGAACTTTGTCTCAGTTACTCGTAATCTCTTTTTCTCCTCCCTTAGAGTAATAGTTCATGTTTCGCATCCGTATAATATAACTGAGAAAGTACGTTTTATGTATTTTCAGTTTTAGTATATTACAATATGAGATTGGGAAGTGTATTTTACAGAAGCGAGGATATGATTAAAACCGAGCAATAGTGAGGTTTTTATTTTTCCGAGATTCTGATAAACACTTCATATACGAGCGTTGTACATTATTTCTTTCGCGATGGTGTTTTCAAAATAATAACTAATAGTAAAATAACATATTTGTTGGAAATATTTTCGTTCATTATAAACAACTGATTAAATTTAACAGTGTGGCCAATGTTTATACAGTAAATGGCGAAAATTATTTATTTGAGACTACAGCAGGCCGTGACACCAATTAGTCATAAAATGGCGGCAATTACGAATTTATTGTTTTATATTGTTTCAAATAAAGTTAAAGTTTATTTAAAATGGAGTGATTTTTTTCGTATAATGTATATTAACACTACCTTTTGGATATATTTATGTATATATATTGCATGTAGTGTACATAAAGGGCAGTGGTTTACTTCCCGCACGAGGTAGGTAATATGCAATATTACAGTATAGTTATTTAGATTGGCAACAGCGAAATTTAGGAAATTGAACTTTTAATTATTGTCTCCATTGCAGTACAGTAAGTACGACACAACACACTTCCACGCAAAGCATTTGTTTTGTAGAAGTTGGTACTGAACTATACATCGACGAAGAACTGTAAAATAATCAGGAGATAGATGCATTGCTTCGGCATTTGGTGAAATGGCTATAGGCAATTTTTCATGGTGTAACCATGTAAGATAATTCAGAATTGGTTGGCTGGGACATTTAATAAGAATGGATGATCAGAGATTAATTAAGAAACTCTATAAATGGAAACCTATAGGAGGCAGAGCCGTTGGGAGACCGAAGATCAGATGGGAGGATGACACAATGAACAATGTAAAGAAAATGAAAGTGACTAACTTGAATATGACAAGAGACAGATTGGCATGGAGGAGGATTGTTGTGAAGTCCAAAACTTTCACCTTTGAAGTTGTCGCGCCTTAGGATGATGATAATGATGATGATAAAATTGCATTGCGCAGATCAAATCTACGTTCGGAACATAGAATTGCATCAAAATCTCATACGTGTAGAAGTAGCGGAAAGAAGCAGTAATGCAACATTATTGTGAATCAGTTTAAAAACGACTTCGGTTTAAGAAATCACAAAAATCTCTCCGGGTTTGATAGTGTCAGTTAGTTAAATGAAATGTCATCTTCTTATTCTTCTTCGTCAATGTTTAGGCGTATTTACTAGCCTGTTCCGGCTCCAAATTGCTGCTGTTTCCATCTTTTCCTTGATTTTCTCAAACTTCTTCTTCCTCGTGATGAATAGTTGTATGCTGCTTTTGGTATTCTATTCTCAGTCATCCTTGCTAAGTGTTCTTTGCAGTTTGTTCTGTATTTCACTATTGTTGTGTTTTATTCCTCTACTTTTAGTTGTCTTATTTCTGTGTTGTGTTTTTGTCTGTTCTTTGATATCCTGCTATTGGCCTGAGGAATTTAATTTCAGCAGCTTGTATTCTGGCAGATTGTTGTGTTGTCACTGTCCATGTTTTGGATCCATACGTAAAAATAGGAACTGCCATTGTCTTGTATAATTTCATTATAGAGTCTTTCCTGGCTTTATTTTTCGAAGTTCTTTTTTATTGTTGCTGTTATATAATTAAACTTATTTAGTTTGTGGCCTATGCAGATGATCAGATTTTAATATCAAAAACAGAAGCCGAATTACAAAGAATGCTATATAAACTACATGAAATCAAATTTCATCTTCCACAATTCAGTATTCAAGCAATTACTATAAGTAAAGCAACATCGCCAAATCGATTCAATAGGACAGTTAATGGCGACCATGATTGAAAGTTAAAATTTCCTAAATTTCGGGGCTGCTAATCTATAAATAACTAAATAACTATACTGTAATATTACATATTACCTACCTCGTACGGAAAGCAAAACCACTGCCCTTTATGTATACTACGTACAATGTATGTACACAAATATATCCACAAGGTAGTGTTAATATACATTATACGAAACTAATCATTGCATTTAAAATGAACTGAACTTTATTTGAAATAATATAAAACAATAAATTCATACGTACCACCATATTATAACTGATTGGTGTCACAGCCTGCTGTACTCTCAATTAATAAACATTGGCCACACTGTTAATGTTAGTCAGTTGTTTATAAAGAACGCATATGTTTCCAAAAAAATATGTTATTATTTTATTACTATTTTGAAAATACCATCGCGCAAAAATAATTTACGCACGTTTGTGAAGTGTTAGAGAATTTCAGAAATTAAAAACCTCGCTATCGCTCGATTTTTAATCGTACCCTCGCTTCGGTAAAAACCACTTCCCAACCTCGCATTGTAATATACTATTACCTTCTGATGATAAATTACTAAACAGTTATTTCCTCAAAATTTCCCTAATTTCCTGTTAACATATTTCCTCTTTCTTCTTCCAACAGACGGCTTCTTCTTCAATGACGTTTTGGCCTTCTCAACTAATTCTCACCATTCAGATCTATTCTGAGTACACACTGGCCAATTTTTAATTTTCATTTCTGTTATATGTTTTATGATGTCATCTTGTCATATATTTTTTGGGTGTCCAGCTGTTCTGGTGCATATTTGTTTCAATTTGTACATTATTTTACAAGTTTGTCTTCTTGCATTTTATTCACATGTCCAAACCAGAGCAGCCTTTGAGTTTTAATGCGGTTTACTGGATAAACTTTTCAACATGTGACATGATTAATTTTTTTGTAATTATTTCATAAAGTCCTGTCAAATTTTATTCTTAGGGTTTCATTTTTCAAATTATTTTCCTCCATTTAAATTATTTTTTCAGTTTTTTAATAATTATTTGAATAGATTTTTTTCACCATATTGAACTATATGAAACGTGGCAACCATATTGATTTTAAACGAATATTCTGTGTTCCAGTACAGCCAAAATAGAGTCTGTACTAATTAACTTACTCTAAATAAAATCAGCGTGCATTCTTTCACAGGTTAGATTATTTCAATTGTGTTATATTAGCTTTTAAGTTGGTCTTTCACAAGTTAGAGTAATTAAATTACGTTAGGTTATCTTTTAGGTTGGTCTTTTACAGGTTAAAATGCCTACATTTCGTTAGGTTAGCTTTTAGGTTGTTCTTTAACATGTTATAGTACTTACATTGCGTTAGGTTAGCCTTTAGGTTGGTCTTTTTCAGGTTAGAGTGCTTAAATTGCATTAGGTTAAATTTTAGGTTGGTCTTTCACAGGTTAGGTTAGCTTTTAGGTTGGTTTTTCACAAGTTAGAGTACTTAAATGGCGTTAGGTTCGCGTTTAGGTTGGTCTTTAACAGGTTAGGTTAGCTTTTAGGTTGGTGTTTCACAGGTTAGAGTACTTAAATTGCGTTAGGTTAACTTTTAGGTTGGTGTTTCACAGGTTAGAGTACTTAAATTGCGTTAGGTTAGCTTTTAGGTTGGTCTTTCACAGGTTAGGTTAGCTTTTAGGTTGGTTTTTCACAGATTAGAGTTACTTAAATTGTGTTAGATTAGCTTTTAGGGTGGTCTTTCACAGGTTAGGTTGGCATTTAGGTTGGTTTTTCACAGGTTAGAATATTGAAATTGCATTAGGTTAGCTTTTAGGTTGGTATTTTTCAGGTTAGAGTACTGAAATTGCGTTAGGTTAGCTTTTAGGTCGGTCTTTCACGGGTTAGGTTAGCTTTTAGGTTGGTTTTTCACAGGTTAGAGTACTTAAATTGCGTTAGATTAGCTTTTAGGTTGGTCTTTCACAGGATAGGTTAGCTTTTAGGTTGGTTTTTCACAGATTAGAGTACTTAAATTGCGTTAGATTAGCTTTTAGGTTGGCCTTTCACAGGATAGGTTAGCTTTTAGGTTGGTTTTTCACAGGTTAGAGTACTTAAATTGCGTAACGTTAGCTTTTAGGTTGGTCTTTCACAGGTTAGGTTAGCTTTTAGTTTGGTTTTTCACAAGTTACAGTACTTAAATTTCATTAGGTTAGCTTTTAGATTGATCTTTCACAGGTTACAGTACTTAAATTGCCTTAGGCTAGTATTTAGCTTCGTCTTTCACAGGTTAGAGTACTTAAATCATATTAGGTTAGCATTTTGGTTAGTCTTCCATAGGTTACAGTACTTAAATTGTGTTAGGTTAGCATTTAGGTTGGTCTTTCACAGGTTAGAGTAGGTACTTAAATTGTGTTAGGCTAGTTTTTAAGTTGGTTGGCAACGCGAATTCAAATATCGTGTACCTATATGTTGGATGCATCCCGTTATTCCACAGTGTAAACCGCTTCGCGTCTTTTGGCGCATGCACATGGTGTGTGGTTGGAACTTAAAAAAATTATTGTCATGTCTTGTAAAGTATTTCCGGTTTATAATATTTTTATTTCAATACTAATCTACTTCATAGTGTATTCCGATGAGGTGAATAGTCATAAGATGAAAATTAAAAAGAATGCACCTGTTGGCAGGTGCCGTCGTACTCAACTTTCTTAAAATAATGTATTTAAAATATTATTTGGAGGCCTTTCGGAAGTTAACTTCCATCGTCAGCAGGATTAGCATGTGCTACTGGTTATTGTATCTAAGATGTTGTAGTCGTTGGTTGTCTTCATAGCAACTCGAGTTGATAGAAACAACACTTCAATACCATCAACGCCTACAACGTCTTAGGTAGAAGAATATATTCAGACCATCAAGTCTACAACTTCTACGATACAACTAGTAGGACATACGCATCCTGCTGATGATGGAAGTTAACTTCCGAAAGATCTCTAAATAATATTTTTAATTGATAATTGAGGACGACGGCATCTGCCAACAGACACATTTTTAATTTTTATTTTGAATTGTATTACTTAATTTGGAGTTAGTTCCTATACGTCATTTGCCATCCCTTTCTTTAATTGGCCCAAACTATTTTCTCTTTATTGCATTAATTTGTTTTTGAGCTTGCGTGAAGTTGATGTAAGTGGCCGTCGGGAATACTGGACCAACTAATCAGGAAGAGCTCCATATCTCGGATATTGACATGTGGACTTGGTTTGTTTCTGCTTCAGGGCTTAATCCCTCGTTTTGCACCTGGATTAATTCGGGTCTCTGAAGCTTAGTACTAACTTAATGTAAACATTGTTACACAGTCTCTCTGGGATTGTTATTCTTCCAGTGCTACCAACCAATCACATCCTTGTAATCAACTGTCTTCTGTCCAATGTATCTATAGTAATATGTTGGGGGATTCTAGTGCAAGCAGCAGTCTACAGTAGAATGAAAAAACAAAACAAAAAAACGTTAAAAATATTAATTATTTTTATTTCAGTTCTCCTCAGTACAGAGGTTCCTCTGCAGTGGCACAATGTCAAAATATAATAGTACATTTTTATTATTATTTTTATTAAAATGCGAGGTTGGGAAGTGGTTTTACAGAAACGAGGAAATATCGCTCGGCTTTTAATTCTCAAGAATCTGTAAAACACTTCACAAACGTATATTGTACATTATTTGTTGTACGATGGTGTTTTCAAAATAGTAAATAAAAGTAAAAAATAACATCTCTGTTGGAAATATTTGCGTTCATTATAAACAACTGACTGACGTTAGCAGTCTTGGCCAATGTAGCCTACATACGGTAAATGCCGAAAATAACTTGGTTGATACTACAGCAGACCATGACACCAATCAGTCATAAAATGGCGTCAAGTACGAATTTATGTTTTTACATTGTTAGTAATAAAGTTCAGTTCATTTAAAATGCAGTGATTTGTTTCGTATAATGAATGTTAACATTGTCGTATGGATATTTTTTGCATATACATTGTGCGTATTGTACATGAAGGGCCATGGCTTTACTTCCCGCCCTAGATACATGATTGTAATATTAAAGTATTGTTATTTAGTTATTTATAGGTTGGCAATCCGAAATGTAGGAATTCTATGAGACTTAACTGTTCTTATTATATTTTGTTTCCGATGAATATCATCTAGCACATGTTATGAAACCTTCCCCATTCGCCTCTCTGGTCATCCCTCTTTAGTCCAAAAAAATTTCCTAAGAACTTTATTCTCAAATAATTGTAAATCTTGTCTTCTCCCTTAAAGTAGGAGTATTTTGTTTCACATTCCATAATATTTTATAAATTGGGCGCCCATCTTCTTGGCAGTGTTGTCAATTAATTAAATGTAATTAACTTAATTATTTCAAATTAATTAACTAATAAATGAATTATTTTTAAATACTAATATGAGTGCCTTTTATATCAGTCTTCCACAATTAAAATGGATTTTTGTTTAAAGAAACTTCGTTAATTCGTTAAAATCATGCAGGCCTTTCAGAACATGTTTCATCTTCGGCATTCCATTTTTTCAACAAAAATCGTTTTAATTGAGGAAGACTGATATAAAAAGGTCAATATCACCATTCCCTTTTCGTGTCCTCCTTTCAGAAGGTCGATTCCAAATACGCCTCCAACCATCTATATCTTCTCATGCTTTGCTTCTTTTAAATTCTTCCCAGTCGTATCCTCTCTCTTATAGACTTTTCTTCACTTGGCTAATCCATCTTTCTCGTGGTCTACCACGTGACGGTTTTCCTTGTATCTTGATATTTAACAGTCTTTGTGGTAGTCTTTCCTTTTCCATTCTTTTTAAATGTCCAAACCATTTTAGTCTACTTCTTTATGTCTGCTGTTAATTTGTTTGCCTCATTTTGTAATTCCTTATTCTATCTCTCTTTATTTTATGTACCATTTCAGGCACGTATTTCATTTCTGTAGCTTGATTCTGCTCAATTCATTCTTTCTATATGTCCAAGTCTTAGCTACATATGTTCGAAATGATTTGAAATAAGTTTCATACCTTGTCTTTTTACTCTTATTCTAGATTAATTGTTTAGTTAAATTATATACTTTTAAACTTTTCTCTATTATTTTACCGATTTCAATCTGTATTTCCCCATTTGCATTTATCACTGTTCCTAAATATGTATTTTTTTCCACTTTTTGTAGATTTATGCCTGATAAATTAATAATCAAATCATCGTTCTGGTTTCTACATATGTTCATGACTGTCGTTTTCTCGATATTTATTTTTAAACCATTGTTTTTCTGAAACAGTTTTCTAACGTTCAGGTCTGTGTTTTATGGTATTTGTTTTAATTTCCCCATATCATTACATCGTCTGCGGAGATGAAGGTTTTCATCTCTGGTATTTTGCCTTTTATTTGTAAAAAGTAGTCGTAGTAGTAATAGGACTTTATTAGACTAAAAATAAGATATATACAATGTTATTTACAAATATGGGTTCCACGGGCAGTAAGCCGTACGTGCTGTTGACAGTCCGTTACAATAAAGTAATATTTGGTAATAGTATAAAAAAACGAAAACTATAATATTACAATTACATAAATAAAATATAATAATATTACAATTACATAATAATACAATAACATTATACATTACTTAAGTTATGTATAATTATTAAGAATTAATGGTATTGCATTTTGATAACATATATTTATTCATGAATGACTGTTGTTCTTATTTTCCGCGTTTTGTCCAGACATTTACCCACGTTTATCCAATTTTCTGGATTTACCATTAACTCGTAGCATGCCAATCTTTCACGATTTGAATTTAGAAATCTTTCCGGTAATAACTGACGCCTCCAATATTCTAAATCGTTACATTTTCCGAATATATGTATCTCGTCTTCAAAGCTCCCGCACATTGGACATATTCGCATATCGTAATCGTTGCTAATGTTTAGAAATTTCCATGCCCCTAGCCTAAACCAAGCAAGACCTAATCTCTCTTTAAATCCTAGGTTGAGTATATAAGATTCTTTCCCCCAAACGTGTTTAGGTCTCTTTGTAAAAACGTAAAAAGTTACTTGTATAATTTTTTTTAAATAATACATAACCTCAGTTGTGATTATGAATTTTAGAAATATTGCTAATATATCAATCTCACATAAAAAGACACGTTTACAAGAAAGAATTGCTTCATAACAGCAAAGCTATTTTCTAGACATGAAAAACAATATTAGAAGATGATGAAATTTTGGATCTTTATTAGGATTATGTTTAGTAATTCAACTTATTACCGGGATCTTTCTCGTGTAGCTACAGTAGACAGAGTGATGAGTGTTGCATTATGTTTGTGCAGGCGAACAGTTCATTCCTGCGCGGTCCGGAGACAGTGTACACGGGCAGAGAAGGACTGGAGACCTCGGTACTGGGACTGGAGTTCCGGGTGTCACCCAAACATTTCCGGCGAGGTGATATGAAATTAAAATGTCTGGCTACAATAGCTACGGTGTACTGGCGCAGCAACGAGGAGAGCGTGGAAGGAGACAAACCTCAGAAAGCTCCAGTTTTAGAGAGCAGAGAAACTGTACCTCCCAGCAAGTCCAGGGCGGACAGAGTTCAAGGTAACCAATGTTCAAATGTTTGCCATAAGTAATATCATGAGCGATTCCCAATTTATGTAGACAATTTGGAAATCAAGAGTGGCATTTGTTAGGACTATTTAACGAATAAAATTAAGCTGTTTACTCAAAAGTCATTATTTTAATATAGTTACCGGTATTTTAAAATATTTATATAGGCCCATTTAATGTAAACAGCTATGATTTGAAAACAAATGAGAAATGTGTGGTTATGTTTTATTTGTTTATTCACTGCAACATGATCATATTATTTATTGCTAAATAGGATCACAATATTGTAAGAATGCACCTTCCATCCATAGTAATTCTACCCGCGGGCAGGTCGTTCACTGCAATCATAGCATTTTCATACTATGCTTGCAGCTTTACTAGGGAATTGTAGGTGTGGTAGCTTCCTTTTTCTTTCTACACAGGTGAAGGATGATGATGATGATGATGATAATGATAAGGATGATGATGGCCATATGATTTCGGGGACCATTTGGGCCTTAAAGATATCCTAACATTTGTCTTACAGGTGAGGAAAAACCCCGATAAAACATCACCCAGAAAAACTGCCCCGACCGGGGTTCGAATCCGGGCCCGCTGCGTGACAAGGCAGCCCGCTACCTCGAGACCACAGCGGTGGACGAATGCACCTTAGTGGATAAAAAATAAACACATCCAACTGTAGCAACATTAGAGGCTATTAATTAATTTTTTAGGAAACATCTCAATAAAATCATTATTTAAAAATACAATTATTGAACACACAATTATCAAATGTGTAGTTCAAAGGAATCTATTCATTATTTGATATATTTAATGTATTTGTTGCAGAGTCAGTCACTGAAAAATAATGCTCTGACCTGTTTAGAGTATTAAAAAGGAGGAGCTTTCTTTATTTTTATAAACAGAATTCGATAACTATCGAGGTGAAACACGACTGTTATTGATTGTAAAACAATTCATTGAAACGTGATTGGTCATTGATTCCCGTTTGGGGCACGAGTTAAATAGTCAGAAATATACTCTAGAATTTAGGTTTCCATTATAATTTGTGTAAGATTATGGCTGTTTTTATGTTGTTGTATGGATCCCAAAATTGAACTTCAACTAAAAAAATAAAATCTGCAGAAATGAATTTCCTGAGACATGCAGCTGGAGATATATAACATGATAAGAAAAATAAATGCCTGGACGGGATTCGAACCCGGATGCCGTCCAGGCATTTATTTTTCTTATCATGTCATATTAAGCTTGCATTGCTCAATGTTAAAAATTTAATTATAATATATATTACTACATAAAATTTATATTGACTATTTAAAATAAAAATATTTGTTAATCTTAATATTATTTTTATAAATAATTCAATTTATTGATTTTTAAAAGAATACTCTCAGTGAGGTGTATAAGTTAGTTTACTAGTAAAATTCAAGGTAAGTTTCCTTGAGGTGTTAATTCACAGTAATATTGTAAGATTAAAACTATAAAATAGTTACCTTGTAGGCCCGTCTCCTCAACTTAAGTTGTTTTAAAACTCTGTAGGCCTTTCGGGACTAGTCCCGTCATCAGCAGAATGCATTAGGTCCGTACTTGTTGACCCTTGTTGAAGCACTGACTTGGTATAAGTCAACTTAGGTTGAGGAGACGGACCTACAAGATAACTATTTTATAGTTTTAATCTTACAATATTACTGTAAGTTAGTTTATTATTAAATAATTCTTCAGTTTGTTTTTGAAGGATGTTATAGATTGACAGCCTCTGACATAGGGCAGAAGAAATTCCATGTTTTGGCAAACGAGACTGTAAAAGATAATGAATAATACACAGTGTGATGAGGAGGGATATAAAGGACGATGTGCTGATGGGATCGAGTGTCAAAGTTATGTGTTGAGGATAGTCTAATGAAGCGGCGGTGTCTACTCATTTAACAGAAAAAAATTGTAATGCTATCAGATGGTTAAAACATTTCTTTTTACTACAAATACTTTTTACCCCTCTTAAAAATCACTTAGTTCAAAATTACCATTTATAGTATCTTAGTGTAGTTATTGTTGTGTTTCAGCGGCTGGGAGATGCAGTTTACTTCTGCCCTGCACAACAGTTGTTGCTTCTTGTGGCATTTTTGCACTCATCGCAACACACGTAACGTTCACAAGATACCGGTAACAATCTTCGGGGTGAAAACAGTGAGTTAATTTATTTTTATTTATTTTCATCTCATCTCAAAAGTGAACACAAGTGTGACGTCATCGGTAAAGTGAGACACTGATATTAAATGTAGATTTTTAAGGTATATGAGTTAATCGGAAGATGAAGAAGATCTATGTCTCAAAAAAACTGTTTTAATTGTGATTAACTTGAAAAAACTACGTATTAATGTAAATATTCTCCTGTAAACTTAAAAAGTTCTTATAAATGTTGTCAACCTATGAATCGCTTCCATTTCAATGAACATTTTACAGGTTTGCAAATGAAGGAATTGACTGCATGTAATACGAATTTCATACTCTGTTCATTCGAGAAAGAGCTGTGTCAGCAAATTCCATTCCACTATCTTACATTACACATTATAATAAAACCCAAATGACCAAACCAAAATATTAAAATGGTCAAAGCGTTTCGATGGCAAGGCTGTCATTATCCAGACTATTGTATATCTGGCTTAACTTGGCAAACAGAGAGATGAAGATATAAGGGTAGATCCTTGACCGCTCTCGCCCAGTTACAAAAGAAAGAACCCACCCTGTTGTCAGTTTTCTTCTTCCCCCTTACCATATTAACATCTGGTGAAAAAACTCCGACAACACTGGTGCGAATGAGAGAAGTGAGCACAGCTGTCTCTTTCTACAAATTTCTTGCAAAGTTAAGCCAGACGAACTCTAGTTATTAATTGAATATAAACAAGCTAAAATCTATAAATATAAAATATCAGTTACAATTCAGATTACATCACCTCACGTGACTGATAATTGGACAATGCGATGCATTAACCATCTAAGAGGCATTTTAAAAAAAATATATTTTTTTATGCTGTCTGTTTCACTGGCATTTGAAGTAAGTGTACGCACACTTTTAGCGCCAAATCTCTAAATATAGCCTTATTATTAAAGAAAAATGTAAACACCATCAGTCCTATCAGAGATTCTATCTTTTTCATACAAACGGCTTTGAAATCAGATCTTCATAAATGCTAATCTAAATGTTGTGACAAGCAGCTAATCGCCAAATTTTCCTGCTCTTAGATTGTTGATGCATAATTGTCAAACAAGGAAAATAACTTGCAATATCCAGTAGTGTTGTTTGGCACTTGAATAAGTAGTGAAAATTGACTTAAACTTTAATTGTATTTTTCTCGAAACTGACATAATGGCGCATAGCCGGTTGATACATAACGCCGTTAAATTTAAAATTAGTTATTGACATAATCGGTCATTGGTTTTAAAATCATTGACGTCCTTGAGAGTTATTATGAGTTAATGAGAGTTATAAAGTAATAAATAATGTCAGGAGCCCAATTCCAGTCAGCGTCCTCTTATCTTTAATTAAAAGAAAGAAGGATTGTGTTGATGACGTCGGTAAGTAATTTAAAATTGTCAGTGACGTGATGGGACGTAATCTTAACTGTAACTCATATTATGTTCATTCATTTTAGCTTGCTTTTATTTAATTGATAGCTAGTCTTCATAATGACAGTCTCACTATCAAAACATGTTGTCTATTTTAATATTTTGGTTTGGTGATTTGGGGTTTATTGTTAATATTTATTACAGTTTTATTATCATAAAGAATACCCTATTTATTAATATCCATTATCTTAGTTTAACCTCTAACCTTATAGATATTTTTTATATCCCAGTACTATAAAATGTCGGGAGAGGGATTTTAAACTGTGAGTCACACATATATAAGGGTTGGAACTTTATTAGTGTCAACACTGCTTTACCGACCCGATTTGACGGTATCTATCGATGTCGCTGATAGCATAAGTCAGTTATATACCTTCCTTACCCCAGAACATATGGACTTTCCCTTCCCACGGCACGCGCATGCGAACTGACGAGAGAAACAGTCTCTCGTATTAGCTGGCGGTCTGTTGTAGTGTTGTCACAATATTTTCAAAACAGAAACAACGGAGTGGGTAAAGATTAAATGTGCCAGAGGTCGTACAGCATGGCAGTATCATCAAGGTCTTCAAGAGGTTTACGGGGAATCTGCATTGCCTTATAGAACAGTTGGAGGTTTACATGAAATGAGAAATAAAAATCTGGCTCCAGCAGCAGCCATGTTTGGTCTATAATAAAAGCTCCTTATTCGAGGGGGACATTTTCCGCAAATATGTCGAGAATACAGAAACCACGAATATGGAATGGTAATTTGTATGGGTATATATGGGGATACGTTCCAAAGTTTTGCACAGGCGCGGAGCGCGATCTACTTCTTGACAAAACCTACGCTCTGCTGCCATTTTCTGCCGCTTGGTCTACAGAATTTCTTTCTGTTACCATATCAGCACTGGCCTATAGAGAATTTACTCATATGTTGTGTTACACTTATAGTAGCATCCAGCTCATAACTGTCAGTGCTATTTATAATTCTTTGCCCGGGCCCATCAGAGACAAAGATTGATTCATCTTTCCTATATAGATTCATTAACATATATTAATTATTGACAAGAATTCCTTAACACACTGTAGTAATTTATGATTCGTTATTAAACTCAGTATATTATTTTCAACCATAAAAGCTAGACGGGAAAGGGGAGCTATATATAACATTGAGAAAGCTCGTAGACAGGAAACGTACAAGACAACAGTAGCATGACTAGCAAATACAATAATTAGACATTCTTATTTACTTAAAATAAGATATAATATATATATATATCAATTGTAAGTCTGAAGTTGAAATATAAAAAAATATTAAACTTAAGTTATACTTGATCATTCTAAAGTTTAAAGAAAACAATAATAATAACAAAAGTAATAATCTTTACTCACTCAAACATCCATGCATACCTTTTTAGTCCAGCCTAGGGTACCCTACCCTGGCTTACCGGACCAAACCCAAAACAACACAGCTCTCCTTGAGCTCACGTCCTTCAGACGATAACCAAACTCTGAATGAATTGAATGAATGATTGATACAGTTTACCACTTTAATCGCCTATTTGAGAGTTCCGAGGTAGAGGGGAAGTTGCGCAGTACAAACAGAGTAAAGGGAGGGGTACGAAGAAGAGTGGGGATAGACACAAAGAGAAAGGAAATTGGCATAGTTCATTAATCTCACTGTAGAGGGAGGATAACAGTACAGATGTTTCGTACCGAAATAGCACTTTCGGTACAGTTTCAAAATAAAATAAAAATTATCAAAATAAAATCAATTAATGAGAGATTTTGAACAATTTCTATTATTACTGTCAGGCTTAGGCAAGGGCTTAAAGAAGTAACTATTTTTTTCCTATTTTGCCGCTTTTAAAAGGTCTTTCAATTCAGATTGATATTCAGCTGTGCATTCTGCGATAGAATTCCTTATTTTGTCTTCGGATTTCTTAATTAATCGTAGCAGGGAAGTAGCGTGATATAGACGTAAACGACTCGCCAACGCGCATAAAAGGGACAAGCATTTATATTTTTTACTTTAAGAGGCCAACTATTTAGTTTTTCCGCTTCGGAACTAATTTTCTTTCCTTTTACCCGACATTATAAATTGGCAACAAATCAGAAGAGACGCGTGTTATTCAATCAAAATTATCTCAACGAATGACAAGTTGAAACAATAAACACCGATCGTGGCGAGGGCGGCATTTTATCAACGGACATAGCGGCACGTGAAATGCTGCGGCGGCGGATTTTAACAATTAACTTTAGGCTTAGTGACAATAAGGTTTGTTTTATTTTGATATTAATTTGACCATTTGGTTTGAATCACTCTTTGTAACAGTCGCCTATGGCACGTGCCTGCAAAAAAAAAAAAAAAAGTTGCCGATGCATTTATAAAGAATATTAAAACTTCTAATATACCGACTGGATCCGCGAGTAATTAAATTTCTAGCCGCGAATACAGGAACCGTGTCGCAATTTTTTAACCCGCGAATAAGGTACTTTTACTGTATTTAATTTTCAGAAGCACGGGGTATCTAAAAATAATTACCATATAAATTTATCATCATTTTTCTTTTTATTTATTAAACTAAATATAAAAACACATTTAATTTATTTAGGCGTGGCAACGAACGCCGGGTATTAGCTAGTATAATCTTTATATATACATAATTCCTGTACGTGTATTTGTCAATGAACTCCTCCTAAACGACTGTAACGATTTTGATTAATTGTTTTGTGTATGTCTAATTGAGTCCCTCGATGGTTCAGTTTCACAATTGGACCCTTTAAAACTATTATGTGTAGGAGTTCATCTAAAATGAAAATTTAAAAATCGCTATAGCAGTCACATTTGTTTATGTTTCACAACGAAACTCAGTATGTCCTATTAAAATAAATCGAGATAGGTATCATCCAAAAATGAGCGAAATCAGGCAGTTAGAAGTGGAGGTTTACTTGAAACCCGAAATTATAAACTGCTTAAACGACTGGACCGATTATGATTACAATTTTGTGTGTGTTTGAGTGGGTCTCTGAATGCTTTAGGTTCACAATTGGTCTAGGGTTATACACTCTAATATCTAATTCAACCCAGGTAGTTACTACAAACCTTATGGGCTACGCCAGTGTCCTCCCCTACCTACAGAGGGTAGATGTTGCCAAACTCATAATAATTACCAAACTCATAGTAATGGTATTGTCCACCGCTGTGGTCTCGGGGTAACGTGCTGCCTTGTCACGCAGCGGGCCCGGGTTCGATCACCGGTCGGGACAGTTTTCTGGATGAGGTTTTTATCGGGGTTTTTCCTCACCTGTAAGACAAATGTCAAGAAAACTTTAAGGCCCAAACGGTCCCCAAAATCATATGGCCATCGCAATCATCATTCACGTTCATCTTAGGTTAGCATTAGGAACTCTCCTGGCGCACCATTATCATCATCATCCATCATATCATCGGGGCAACGTAACCCCGTCTTCCGGGCGCCCCAACCTCAGAAGTGGGTTACAAATACGCCATGCCAGGAGAGAAACCAGGAATGTCGAAAAGACAAACCTGGGGCATTTGAAAAAAAAAGGTATTTGTTTGTTTAGAGAGGGGTGGACGAGCAAGGTTAGCAGTACTTTTTCCAAATCTATGTTCTGTACATTTAAAAATACATAGTTTTCTTTTACGGCTTGCAAACTAGTTTTATAGTAAATATGAGAGTCGAGACTTTCACACAGGGTAGTATAGATCCGCACGAGCTCAGTGACAAGTGGTAACGGTGTTTTTCTTTAAGAGGGGATGACTTGGACGGCTACAACTTTCAACTATGTACCTGCTGTGTTGCAATCTTCAGTTTTATATAAGGGTTTCTGTCAAGAAAATACTGTTAAAATGGCAACCCAGTTCTCTATTCCAAACACACAGTAACTTCCTGGGTTGAATCTGAGTGTAGGATTTATTTACGTCAGATGTGTAGTCTTCTGCATTATCGACATATTCCGCGCGACAACAATGCGATGTCATCATGCACGCTTCTTGAGCCACAACAGATGGCAGTGAGAAGTTTTCTTGGAGGACTAATTTAATAATATATAATTACGTCTTAATTAGCGAATTTTATGTTAAAAAGATAACTTATATTCTTTATCGTCCGGTCATGACACGAGAATTGAACGTTCGGACAGGACAACATCTGTCGGCTCCGCTAATATATATATATATATATATGCGTGTGTGTGTGTGTGTGTGAGAGAGAGAGAGAGAGAGAGAGAGAGAGAGAGAGAGAGAGAGAGAGAGAGGTGAGAGAAGCATATTATATGAAGTGACATGTGATTGATATTAATTTTATTCTCACAGAAATCAATGTATATATTTTTAAACAAATTTTTACTTACTTACTCACTGGCACTATCGAACCCGTAGGTTCATGGCCGCGCGGACATAAGCTCTCCATTTTCTGACCAGACGATGATTCGAATTGCAGTCTGTCCCTCTAACTGATCTAACATCGATGATGCTACTGTGCCAGCGTTTATCCACTAATACATGATCTATCTGATTCCGAGTTTCTCCATCTGGGGACGTCCAGGTGTATTTATGAACATCCTTATGCTGAAATGTCGTGCTCTTAACAATGAGATTCTTTGATGTGGCAAAGGTGACTAATCTAACCCCGTTGTCGTTACTATCTTCATGAAGACTGAATTTGCCTACTGTTGGTTTGAATATATCTTCCCGTCCCACTTTTGCATTAAAATCTCCTAAGACAATTTTCGTATGATATCGGGAAAGGCTATCAAATAAGCATTCTAATTCTTCATAGAACTCATCCTTACACGAACACAAAATGTGTCAACTAAATCTCAGAGCAACTCGAATGACAAAGCTCTCTTTTGCAGTAAGACCTTTAATTGCTATTGAATTTCCAAAAACATCTAATTAATGTGAGAAATTGAATAAAAAAATAATAAAATTTAATCTTAAATATTATATTCACATCTGAGAAGAAACTAATGTTTTGTCGATTGATTGATCGATCCCCGTTAGTTCCGCTCGATAAATTGGTGCTTCCCTAGTGGGAAGTCACTTTACGAGACTAATTTAGTTAGCCTATTTTCCTACATATGTCAGTGAGGGTCATGCTGTTATGAAGTTTTGAACGTGTATTGATTTGCTACTTTTCTTGTTATGTCGTTATAAGATAATTCACAAGTTTTTGTTCCATTTCTGATAGACAATTATCAAATGTGTGGTTCGAAGGAATCTGTTCATTATTTGCTACATTCAACATATTTGTTGGAGAGTCAGTCACTGCAAAATAAAGCTCTGACGTGTTCAGGTCAGGATGTTAAAAAGATGGAACGTTCTTCATATTGGTAAACAGAATTCGATAAATACCGAGATGAAATACGACTGTCATTGGTTGTAAACAAGATTCGTTGTTACGTGATCCGTCATCGACTCCCATTTGAAGCATGGGTTTCAAACAGTCTTTGTAAATCATCTTGTGTATTCGCCATTAAGACGCATCGTCCGCAAAACACGCGATATTGATATCCTTATTCCCCGTTCTACATCTATATTTTCTTCTTCTTCTTCGGCTTTCCCCCACTTATAGGTTTGCCGTCTTGAGTTTCCATTTATTTCTATCATTCCTATCTCCTTCTTCCAAATTCCTATCATCCATTATAGTTCTGACATAACTTTTCATTTCCATCTTGGTCTGCCACGTGTATTACTTCCAGGGGGTGACCATTGGTATATATTTTTCGCCATCTTTCGTCTTCCATTCTCTGTACATGGCCATACCATTTAAGAGTTTGATTTTCAATCCTCTTATCAACAGATGTGGTGACATTCATTTCTCTCCAAAGGAATTAATTTCTTATTTTATCCTGTCTTGTTAATAGGAAGGTTTCTTCTAAGATAATCAATTTCAACTCTTCTAATTTTATTCTTTTGAAATTCCGTCAAAGACCAAGTTTCACTTCCATATGACAAAATATTCTGTATTACGCTCATACATTTTCATTTTAGTTTCCTTTGTAATATTTGTATTCCAAATTTTTCCATGTAATGTCTTAATTAAATTTTTTGCCATTGCAATTTTAGTCTGTACATCTCTTTCACATGTACCTAAACATGTAATTATTGACCCAAGATATTTAAAATTTTCACATATTTTTTATTTTCTTAGTTTCGAGTATGAGGTCATACACATCATTTCCCAAACACATATATTCTGTTTTCTGTAAATTTATATACAGTCCCCATTTTGTATATTCTTCCAATTACATCTTTTTTAAGGTATTTTATTATTCCATTCATTACTAAATTGAATATTAATGGAGTCAATGAGTATGCTTGGCGTTAACCCTTAAATTCGCAATGTATCCTAATGGATACATCAATTGTTTTAATTTATCTAACAGTTTTAAATAAGACAGAAGAAAGCTAAGAGCAATATATTACTAAAATGTGTGTAGAATTATACAACATACATAATAATAACAGTTATACACGATTTTGATTTCAGTGCGGTCCGCCACATTTAAATAACTGTCACGAGAAATTACTGTTTTGCCAATTTCATACTGTATACGTTATACGTATCAGACCTTCCTACTATCCCCTACATCCATACCGCATCATTCGCCGATGATACCTGTTTCTTTTACCAGACTACCTTCAAATCTCTTCCTAATCGAATCCATGTATTCCAAACCGCTCTCAACCGTATCTATATTTGGTTCCAGTTATGGAACATAAAGATAAACACGACAAAAACCCAGGCGATCCTTTTCACTAAATCAACCAGACGGTCACCCATCCAACTAACCTTGGGAACTCAAAAAATCTTCGCCTAGAACCTTCAGTGAAGTATCTTGGGGTCCATCTGGACCCCAAGCTTACGTTCAAAATTCATATTCAACATCTACAACATAAAGCAAATGCAGCAATTGCAATTTTATACCCATTTTTCAGGTCGAATACATTGTCACGTAAGATCTTTTACTGTATAAAAGCGTGATCCGCAGCATGCTACTGTACGGATGTGAGGCCTGGAGCATCCTCGCGAAACAGCATAAAACGAAGAATACAAATTATACAGAATAAGTGTTTGAAAATAATTTTTCAAGCACCGCGTTTCACAAGGATGACAGACCTACACAACGTAGCGCAACTTCCCCATATTGATGCCATGATAACTGAAAATGTAAGCAAGATGCACAAATGTACATCTTTGCATACAAATTTTATGGTACGCAGTATTGGACGCTTGCCCCAGTGGCGTGCTGTACATAGAAACATATTCATCCGATTTACTCCTCATTAAATCCAGCCAGAGATTTGGCGATGTGCTCTCACCTGGAGTAGCGTGGCTCATTCGACAATCCTGGATTTCCGACTCTCGGCTTGAAAGCAATGTGGTTTCTGATATCCTGCTTCAGGTCATAACATCCCTATCTCTGTCCAAATTTCATCACCATTTGCACACAAACGCTAGCGCCGCCAAATAGGCTCGGGTTAAGTGAACTACAACCCCGTAATGATAGCCACTATTAACTTAGCTGCCAAAGAGCCCTAGTGGGTTCTAACATACGCAGCACACTGGGTGAAGCCAGACTTCGCCTTATCCAGTCAGTCAGTGAGTCAGTCTGTTTTGCCAATTTAAGGGTTAATTATTTAGTCTCTAAATTACATTTCACCTAATTCTTGATTAGGGAAGTATGTGGGACGATTCAGTAAGTGTTTCTATGAAGAAAGAACTATTAACTAATTGTAATTAACCCATTATTCCGTACATGTTGAAAAGGAGGGATAGTAAAAAAGCGAAATGAAACATAAAGCGACACTGTTAAGCGAACGCTGTTTGTTGTACTCCCAGGTACGCTGTGCGGTCAGGAATTCCATTTTCAAATACCTTTTGTAATCGATTGACCTGCCTAAATTCTATTGTAATATAGGATTTCCCAGAATTCATTTGTACAAATTACGTACATTGTGGAGGGATCTCAGTATATCCTCACATAGCCAAGTAGAGGCCCTATTTTAGGCGTTAGCGATGTAATACTAAAAGCAATTTCATGTATTCAATTAAACAATACTAAGAAACTAGTATTGGAAGTAAATGTTAGTGAAATTAAATACATGGTCACAGGGAGAAGTGCATTACTAAATCCAAATGGAAGTTATGAAATAGTGGCAGTATTAAAATAATTATCTAGGAATAGAAAAACACGTATGAAACATGGGGTCTCACAGTAAATTTTCAAAAAACACAATATTTGGCAATAAGTAGGAATAAAAGAGAAAATTTAATATAGGTAGAACGATGAAAACTATATTTCAAGTTATGTTACAAAACATTTTATTATATGGGTCCGAAACCTGGACATTAAGTAGAACACAAGCCAAAAAGCTATTAGCAGTAGAATGGATTTTTGGAGGCGATCGACAAAAATTTCAAGAAGGGATAAAGTCAGAAAGAGCATAATAAGAGAAATTATGCAAGTTGAAAAAACTCATTAGAAAAAATATAAGAAAAACGTTTTAAATAATATGGAGACCTCATAAGAATGGAAGAAGAAAGAATACCAAAGAAGATTCTTGATTGGAAAGCTAATGGAAAAAGTGGAAGAGGCAGACCTAGAAAAGTTAGATAGATGGAGTGAGGAGAAGTATGGAAGCAGTATTTGAGGGAAGAAGATGCTTTAGACAGAAACCTCTCGCGACACATCACTTTGGGTTGAAGGAAAAACACTGTATTGTGAAATATTTATAATAAAAAAGAAGGAATTCAAATAAAGCAAGTGAAATAATAATAATAATAATAATAATAATAATAATAATAGCTTTATTTTACCTGGCAGAGTTAAGGCCTTAAGGCCTTGTCTACCACTCAACCAGGTTTGAAAAAAATACAAACAAAAAATAGTCTTAAATCTAAATTACAATATATATATATATATATATAAACGATTACAAGTTATGAATACAATACAATTAATATTTATAATGTATTTTGATTTACTCTAAATTTAACGAATTAAATATATAATATGTACAATATATATAAAAAACAGGAAAAGATTAATGACATAGTACAAAATTAAATAAATAGAGAAAAATTAATTATTAGACAACAGGTAACTGTATAAGCGTGACTTAAAGGTACCAAGTGTGCGGCAACCCCTGATATCTTGAGGAAGGAGATTCCAGGAGCGGGCAGAGGCTACTGTGAAGGAAGTAGAATAGGAGGAAGTGCTATGAAGAGGAATTGTTAGCAGACTGCTATCTTGTGATCTAGTGTCAATATTGTGGTAAGAGGATAACTTCTCAAATCTAGACGCCAGGTAAGTAGGGATGTAGGAATTCAGAAGCTTGAAAAGTAGTGAAAGAGAGTGCAATTTACGTCTGTCAGTAAGACGGAGCCAAGAGAGGTTATTAAAGTGTTCGGAAATATGGTCATAACGGCGGATATTGAAAATGAATCGAACGCAAGCATTATGAACACGCTGCAGTCTCTGCGACAAGTCATAGTTTAGATCATTATATATAATGTCACAATAATCGAAGTGTGGTAACACAAGATTCTGCACAAGGATTTGTTTTAACGAAACTGGGAGAAAATTCTTTAAACGTCTAAGATAATGTAAGATGGAGAAAGTCTTTTACATATGTGTTTCACTGTGTTTGCCAGGTTAAATTTGCGTCTAGATGTAGTCCAAGATCTATTACTGAAGAAGAATAAGGGATGATTATATTATTTATAGTAATGTTTGGTAGTGTAGATATGTCAAAGGTTGTAAGCAGTCTTTGTTGTCCCATTAGAATTACTTGTGACTTGTTAGGATTTAGATTTAGACCGATACTTGAAGACCAGTTAAAGATGGATATGAGATCGTCATTCATTTTTGTCAAGCTGTTATAGAGAGAATGAGGAGGTGAATGTAGGTAAATTTGGAGATCATCAGCGTATAGGTGATAACGGCAGTGCTTTAGTACAGTTGGCAAGTCATTTATGTAGATTGAGAAAAGAAGAGGTCCGAGAACACTGCCCTGGGGGACTCCAGCCGGCACGTTGCGCCAAGACGAAGATCTAGAGTTTAATGAAACGTATTGTTGACGACCGTGCAGGTATGAGTCGAACCAGGATACAGCGCTGTCAGACAAGTGTAGGTGCTTGAGCTTTATCATAAGTAAGTCGTGGTCTACTGTGTCAAAAGCTTTGCTGAAGTCAAGTAAGGTTAAAGGAGTCAATTGACGTCTGTCCACGGCTTCACGAATATCTTCAGTAATTTTTAGCAAAGCTGTGGTTGTGCTATGACCATATCTAAAAGCCGGATTGATAAGGATCAAGGAGGTGATTTTCTTGGAGATATTCAGTCATTTGCTTATGTACAATATGTTCCAGGGCTTTAGATAATGTCGGAAGGATGCTAATCGGTCGGTAGTCATTACAGTTAGCGGTTGTAACTTATTTTTGGTATAGGCCCGAACTCTAGGACTGTTTCCATACAGTAGGGAAAGAGAGAAGTTATAAGGGAAGCATTAAAAATAATGAGTCACTGTGGGTAGTATAATGTCAAGTGATTTTATTTAGCAATAAAATGCTGATGTTATCTGTTCCTTGTGCATTGGATTTAATCCGCTTGAGTGCTTTTTTAACGTCTATAGGCGAAATCGTCGTTAAAGTGAAATTGATCTCTTCCTATAATGGGGGGATGGGGATAAGTCTTTAAGAATGTCTGTTTTAGTCTTGTTGTCTGGAGGTGTCATGGGTATTGAGGTAAAATGTTCATTTAAGTCATCTACAGAAATGTCTATAGAGTCAGTTGAGGGATTCAACTGTCTAAGTCCCATTGCACGGAGATTTTCGCCAAGTGTCCCGTGCACTTATTTCAGGTCCGATTATACTGTGGGCGTGTCCGTAGTTTGGCATTGCGTGATAGTTTGTGTAGTTTGTGTTTCTAAGTTGTTTGTACAGTTGCCAGTTCTCCGTCATTTTTATGTCGTCTGTATATTCGGTATGCTTTGTCTCGTTTTGACATAAGTTCACGTATTGAGTCATTCATCCAGGGTGCAGGGGGGCGGGAAAATCGTCGGGTTTTATACTGGTGCATGTCTATCATATAGTTGTAATATCAGTGTATTAAATGTGTCTCTACTTTTTCCATCAACTGATCTCTAAGATTCCATATTGTGTTACCAAGGTAGTTCTAAAGCGTCTGATTTTAGTTTAGTAATCGTCTATGTTTTTATGTAATTTCTGTACGTAATCAATTTAGAGCGTCTTTTAGGACATTGGAGTGAGTATTCTACGAATACAATGTCATGAGCAGATATGCCGGGAGCAGGAATTTGGTCCATATGACAGTACTTTCTGTGGATGTGTAGTCACTATTAAGTCCAGTAGAGTGTCGGTATTAGCAGTATGATGTGTGGCAGAGAAAGGAACAATTGTCATATTTAAGCTTTGGGAACATATTTTTAAGTTGTATGGCTGGTTGAGTCAGTGCTGAAGAAGATTTGTATTAAAATCGCCTGCGACAATAACGTGTTCATAATGAGGTAATGAATCGTTCAGAGCGGTTTTCTAGATCCGAAAGGTGCCTTATTTTTGGAGGTTTGTATACAATGCATAAGAGACATTTTTTTAGACGGCCTTAAATTTCTACGAATAAGAACTCGGGGCGAGCGGAATATACAGAAGGGGACTTGTGGACAATTCTTGGATTAAGCTCATTTAATATAAAGGCACAAACTCCCCACACCTCTTTTATCTATTCTGTCATTTCATGAGCAATGTATATCCGTCTAGGTGAACAAGGGACGAAGGTATGGAAGGGGTCAGCCAGGTTTCCGAAAATAAAAATGGCGCTCAGTCCAAGAGATGAAAATATGGTTTCAAACTCATCAAAGTGGGACAGAATGCTTGGTGAATTTACGTGAGCGATTTTTTTAAGTTGATGATTTATCAATAGAAAAATTGCATTCTTAAGTAGACTAGTAGTATTTGTTGTTTGGAGGGGATGGTTGGGATTGAGGAATGTTGCTACCCTGCTTAAAAAGTTGTCTGCACAATAAGAGGGTGATTGGAGAAGGTGAGTGAAGTCAGAGGTTGCCAACATGTCTTCATTTGTCAGCTCAATGTTGCCAATAGCAGAAAGTAAAAATAAACGATATACTGTAATAACTCTAATAAAATTAAAATAATTTAGCTCAAACAAAGAACTTAAATTGAAATAAAACAAGTAAGTTGTCCTAAATAAAAAATAATAAACTTAAAACTTACCTAAATTAGAAATAAATTAACAATATAATTGTTAGCAAAGAAAAGACAAGGTAAACATATTTTACACTCAGGTCCTATCTAGTTGATATCCGTAGAAGATCTAATTTTGCGTTTTTTCGCCATTCACTTTAGCTATGACGGAACCGTCCATTGTCCATACATTTTTGAATACCGTATTTCTGTATACTCTCTTGTAGCAGGCGATAGCGACACTTCCGTTAGGTCCTCGCGAACAGTGACCCCCACTTCCTTTCAACTTGTTTCTTGGCTTAGAAAAACTTCGGCCCGCTTGCGGTTTTGGTAACATAACAAAAGTTTCACTATTATAGCCCGCGGTCTTTCAGCATTACTAACACCAAATTGCGATGACTTCTGTCAATGATTAGGTCACTGCGATAAATCGACACCGATTTTTTTGGCCACCTCGATGGCTTTCTGGTCAGATGTCCTCTCCGGCCTCTTCTTTTACACCAAAAATCCTGAGGCATTGACGTCTCTGGTATTGTTCTAAGTCGTCTATTTTATTTTCTAACACCTCAATCTTTCTGTCTTTTTCATCGAGGGTCTTTTTCAGATCCTCAATTACTTTAGTGTTGTCCTGGATGGTCTTCTGCAGTTCCGCCACTACCTGGTCCCGCAACATGGACACAAACACCTGCAGAGTGCCGGGATCCTGTAGCGCCTCTTTCACCACACGTTTCACAGCTTCCTCCGTAGAACTTGTCGAATCATTGTTAGAATTACGTGTGTTTTTTCCCATGTTGTTAAATGTACACACTTTTGACACTAACTAATATAAATTTAAACTTAAACTCACTACGAATATACAACTTTAGCTATGAAATAACGAAGGCACCTGCTGAAAAATAACTTAAAACCTGGAGCGTAACTTGTGCGTGTTAGTAGCTAGCCGCCATGACACATGTAAAGCCATGTTTGGGAATATTTATAGATAACATTGAAGATATAGGCAAGGAGAACGTAAAGTATAGAATTGAGTAGCAAAATAATATCATCGTTAAATTCTATATGGTGGGATAAAAATATTTTGAAAGATACCAAAAAATTATATTTGGTAAAACATTGATGGAATCTATAGCAATATATGGACGGGGGTTTGGACAATTAACAAGTACTACAAGAGTAGACTAATAGCTCTAGAAATGAATTATTTACGCATGTTGTTTGTACATGACATTTACATTGCTACATTTATTGTATCTTTAACTGTTTATAATTAGTACAGTGTATATCTATAATTGTCGAATATTTATTTGTATTTGTGCTGGTTGAGTGGAAGAGAGGGCCCTATGGCCTTAACTCTGCCAGAATAAATAAAGTATTATTATTATTATTATTATTATTATTATTATTATTATTATTATTAAGTGCCAGAAAGTCAAAATTAGAACATGTCACAAATAAGGAAATTAGAAACATAATGGAAGCAGAAGAAAGCATAATTGAAAGAATTGAGGAGAAAGAATTAAAATGGTTAAGACATATTTTGAGAATGGAATATGAGTGGTGACCCAAACAGCTACATCAATGACAACCAACCGGAAAGAAAATAGGGAGACCAAACTTAACAAGGAAGGAAGACATGAGGATAGCAATGCAAGCAAGAGCGTTAAGCATTGAAGATGTCAAAGTTCGCAGGCTTTGGAAATATGGCACGGGAGACGGCAGCAGCTGTAAAAAAACAAGAAGATAGATAGAATATCTAAAAATAATAACACTGATCGACAAAAAATGAACTTTTTTCTTTGACAAGAATAAAAATATGAGATGTTAGGAGTATTTTGCATCCTGAATTTAAATATAATTTCAGTTTTTTCCTATCAGACAAGAGTTATCTGTGATATTCATTTACATTTTTTATAATTTTTAATAAAATCCATCTAACTCTAACTCATTCTGACTTACCTAGAAAGTAGTAGATAGTGATTTTTGGGCATATTTTGCATCTCAAACATCTCTCTTCTTGGTCCAACAGTAGTCAGCCAGCATATTAGAACTCCACTTGCCTTCGTACCTCTTTTCCATTGTGGAAATTTGCTGATGAAAATGCTCAACGTTCTCATCAGAGACAGCCCCAAGATTTTCCGTAAAGAAGTCTAAATGAGAGTCCAAAAAGTGCATTTTTAAGGTCAAAGAGAATTCTAAAATCAATTAAAAAAATTAGCTGTCACAAAATAACTGTGCCTGATGGAAAATTTCTGACTACATATCTGAATTCAGTACGAAAAAATGCACTAGATTCACTAATCAGATTTCTTGCGAAGAAAAACTTGTCGACGAATGTAATTACAAACAGAAATAATAATATTAATAATAATAATAATAATAATAATAATAATAATAATAATAATAATAATACCTTGCCTCTGGTCCTGAGGTTCGCGGGTTCAAACCCGACCAGAGTCTATTGATTTTTAGGACGGAAATATCGAAAGAGCAAGTCCTCCGGGAGGTACTTTAAGCAGTGGGTCCCGAGTCTGAAGATTTTCAGGTTCGTAAAAGATTAAGCCTGAATAAAAAGGCCTCTAAGCAAAATTTACCGACATCAACAACCTGGTAATACCTTAGTTGTCTGTTAGATGTCTCATTGGGTCGGTGTGTTGACCCCATGCTATTCATTATGTCTATTGGCAAATAAGGTAACTAAAAAGTAACTTGGTCATTTAACTCCTAACAAAGGGGAGGCTATGGCTCAACAATGGCCTACGCCACTGTAGATAGATTTATTTGAAATTAACTAACTAATAAATCAATGTCACTTAAACAGATACGTTTACTAGAAGGAATTGAATAGTTGCTCCGAAAAGAGATCTAACCAATTAACATTTAAGAGTTCAGTTTTCAGTGGATTTGTGATGTATCCGGAGATTATCACGGCTTGGTGCAAAACAATCCATACTCTCTTCCACGTCTGTTTTATTCATTTTTAATAGTTTAATTTCAAGTGAATAGTGATATATCTGTAACAAAATGGCGGAAGCAGTTAGTCAAGTCATGAGTAACAGTGCAGAAAAACAATTATTGCACATGTGCAAATTCATTCCGTCCACAGTTCCGTGAATTCTATCAGAATAATTGTGACAATAAGAAAGACACAAAGAATGTATCGAAATTACATTAACCCATTCGCTTCAGGTTTAAATGCTATATGCATTTCCCCTGAAACCGGATTTAAGTTACCGTAAATTATATTGTCTACTTTTCAGACATTCAAACAAACAAAAGATAACGGTATCTGATCACATTAAGGGCGAAGACAAAAATATATTTCTATATTATTCATAAATGTTAACAAAAGATTACCCTGCCAAGGGATGTACAAAATATTGCAAAATATATAACAGCAGAGTTAAGCCAGTGTACCTCGTCTTCTTGGTTGAAGGCCATTTAACTATCGGCGAGTCTACCTCGTCTTTTGAGGCCAATGGGTTAAATTGCAAATAAATATTGAACACTGATTCGGTTAGATATTTTTCTTTACTGAATCAGTGTTCAATATATATTTTCTATTTCTTATTGTAGATTTTGGCAAAAATGCATTAGATCAATTTTCCTCTCTATAAAGATAGATCACTTTTGCAATCAATTCTGTATTAAATTGTTAATATATAGTAAGTAACATGTTGTTTTTCATTCAAATTGGCTGTATATGTTATCTCTAATCCCATTGGAAACATCATCATCATCACTCCAGGGATTAGGCAATTGCCCGTTCCGACTTCATAATGCATCAGCCCAACGTCTTCTAGGTCTTCCAACATCACGTCTTCCTCTTGCTTGATAATTTATTGCTAACAATGAATATATCTCCTTACTCATTCCATCCATATGATCAATCCATTTCTGTCTGTAATTCGTGACCTTATCCAATAAAGGCTGTACTTTCAATTCTTCTCTTATATCCTCATTTCTTATTCTATCAAGTCTTGTACATCCTTTAACTTGTCTTAGGAACCTCATCTCCGCCGTCTGTACTCTATCCTTCTGTTTTTTCATTGGAGCCCAAGTTTCACATCCATACAATATTGTGGGAACCGCCATAATATTATACATTTTTATCTTGGTTTCTTTTCTAATTTTATTTTTGAATTTTCTCTATATTGTTCCAAACACCGTCTGAAATTTATTTATTTTGGAATCAAGAATGGGGTGGAAGAATAACATTAAAATATATATATAATATAATAAAGGTATAAAACTATTATTCTACCAGTTACATTATATGGATGCGAAACATGGACTCTTACTTTAAGGGAGGAAAGAAGATTACGAGTATTTGAGAATAAAGTTCTTTGGAACATTTTTAGACCAAAGAGAGATGAACGGGCAGGTGAATGGAGAAGACTGCAAACAGTGAATTACATGGTATTTACAGGAATCCAGATATAATGAGAACAGTTAGGTGTCATAGACTGCGATGGGCAGGACTTGTGGCACGAATGGGGGATGAAAAACGTGCATGGAAGCTTCTTGTAGGAAAACCAGAGGGAAAACGCCCAGTTGGTAGATCAAGAATGAGGTGGGAGAATAACATAGCCTAACTATGATTTGAGGGAAGTAGATTATACAGGGGATGATTGGAAAACATTGGCTCAGGATAGAGATATATGGAGAGCTTATGTCCGCGCGGCCATGAACATACGGGTTCGATAATGCCAGTGAGTTAGTTAGTGCAAATTCATTCCATCCACAGTTCCGTCATTTCTATCAGAATCTTAGAGAAATTGAGTGAAAATAAGAAAGACACAAAGAATGTAACGGAATTACATTAAATTGAAAGTAAATGTTGAACACTGATTCAGTTACAAATTTTTCTATCTGAACCAGTGTTCAATATGTACTTTATATTTCTTATTATAGATTTTTGTTAAAAATGCATTATATCAATTTTCCTCTCTATAAAGATAGATCACTTTTGCAATCAATTCTGTATTAAATTGTTAATATATAGTTAGTAGCATGTTATTTTGCATTCAAATTGACTGTATATGTTTCCAATAGGATGAGAGATTAAAATGTATATGTATAATAAAGGTAATAGCCTCAAAATGAACATTAATCATTTTTTATTCTAAAATATCTTTCCGGGATTCTTGGTCGTGTCTTGTAATATTTCCTCCTTGATGTTTCATCACCTTCTGAAGGCGACATCTTCAGGAGATTGTGCTTGTGTAGATTTTCGTAGTAAATTGGTAATTAGTTTTTAACTACAAGTTAACAACAAATTAGGAGCTACTACGAAAATCAACACAATCAAAATATCCTGAAGATGTCGCCCTCAGAAGGTGATGAAACGTCAAGAAGGAAATATTACAAGACGCGGCCAAGAATCCCGGAAAGGTGTTTTAGAATAAATAACGAAAGCCGTGAAAGTCTTAACCGATATATTTTTAGTTTTGCCAACAATTTGTAGTTTGTGGGTTAGATCTGTTTTCGGGCAAACTATTCAATCAACACTTTTGAAATTCATATTAAAGCACCGTTGTGGTTATGTAATAATACCTACTTAATACAGGCTTTCCACTTTACAGCAGTTTCCCTTTGATTCCTGCTTTCCAGAGATTACTATCTTCCCATTGTTCATCTTCCATACCCCTCTTCATCATGACGTCAGATATTCCCTCATGCCATGCTCTTCTAGTTCTCCTCTTCTTCCTTCTGCCTGGTACCATCCAATCCAACACCTGTTTAGGCCACTGGTCTTCCGACGTCCGTTGTACATGTCCATACCATTGTAGAGCTCTCTTTGTTATCCTATCGATAACAGTTTCCTGTGCGTCCATTTCTTGTCTGATATATGTATCTCGAATATGTTGTAGCCTGGATATTCTCATACTTCTCCGTAATCCATCCATTTCTGTCGCCAAGATTCTTTTTCTGCATCCTTTCATTTATTGTCCAGCTTTCTGATCAATATGTAAGTATACTTTCTATTATTGTCTGTATAATCCCTTTTTTTTGTTTTTCTGGTCAAATTTCTATTCCATAAAAGACCATTCAGGGATCTAATCGCCTTCCTTGCACAATTTACTCTGTTAGTAATATCTTTTTCACAAGTACGAGATTTATCTATTATAGATCCAAGATATTTAAATTCAACACGTTTAATTATCATATTATTTATTTGTAGGTTTTCTGAATTTTCTCCGATTACCATATATTCTGTTTTAATATAATTTATCTTCAGTCCACCTACCTCAAATGCATCGACCAACTTTCTTATCATATATTCTATATCTTCTTTATCTTGTCCTATTATAATCTGGTCATCAGCGAATAATAAATTGTGCAGTAAATGGCCATTAATGTCGATTCCCATTTCCCTACATGACTTATTCCATTTCATTAATACTGCTTCTAAATATATCTTAAACAATGTTGGTGACATCCCGCATCCTTGTCTTAATCCTTTTGTTATATCAAATTCTGAGGATATTCTATTTCCAACCTTAATACTTGCTTTACAATCATACATTCTTTTTATAAAATGTATGAGAGATTTAGATATTCCAAACTTCTCCATTGCCAACCAAAGCTTATTGATGGGTACAGAGTCATATGCCTTTTCCAGGTCTATAAATGCCATATGAACTTCTTTTCCTTTAGCCAACATCTTTTCCGTAATCTGCCTGATCACAAATATATTATCAAGGCACGATTTACCTGCTGTGAAACCTGTTTGTTCTTCTGATATTCTATTTTGTATTAGTTCCTCCAATCTGATTTAATAATTGTACTTAACGTTCAACTAATTGCTGCCATAACACTGATGCCTCTATAGTTTGATGGATCTCTTTTATTCCCTTTATTTTTGTATATTGCACTAATATATGATAACTTCCACTCATCTGGAATAGGATCTCCTTCTATCACTTGGTTAAAAAGTCTAGTTAAAATTCTTATAATTCCTGAACCAGCATATTTAATTAGTTCCATGGTTATTCCTCCTGGACCTGCCGCTTTTCCATTTTTTGCTGTTCTTAACACATTTCTTACCTCCTCTTCTGTTATAGGTTCTATTAAGTCACACTTTCCATTATCCAGTGTAGCATAGTCTATAAATTCTCTCCTAGTTTCTGTTAAAAGCATTTTAAAATATTCCTAAAAAGTTTTCATTGGTACTAAATTAAAACTCTTTGCCATATTATCATTTCGCATGTTTGTAATTGTCCTCCATGCTTGGGCTGACTTTGAATAGCCTACTGTATGCTCGATTTCTCCACATACCCTATTCCACATTTCTTTTTTATGTTTCCTGACTTCTGCTTTAACCTTTCTTTTAAGTATGTTATAACTTTGACTATTTAACTCATGCCCCAAATGGGAGTCAATGACCAATCACGTTTCAATGATTTCTGTTTTACAACCAATCAGAATCGTGTTTCACCAAATATTTATCAGTGTTATGATTACCATATTAAAGAAAGCTCCTCCTTACAATATTGCGTTCCTTTGGCAATAAATAGTATGATCTGGTTGCAGTGATAAACAAATGAAGCAGTAGAAGCGTACCTATCGTTTCTCATTTGTTTTCAAACATCGCCGTTTACATTAAATATATAAATATTTTAAAATAACTATAGTTAAATAATGATTTGTGAGTAAACAGCTTAATTTTATTCGTTAAATAGTCCTAACAAATGCCACTCTTGATTTCCAAATTATCTAGATAAATTCACTCCTCACTTCGTGAGTCGTGAATTTATCGATAATTTGGAAATCACTCGTGGCATTACTTATGATAATCTTCATCTTTCTTGGAACTTAAATATTTTTTATATGCATTTTTCTTTTCTGTTATGATATCAAGTATTTCCTTATTCACCCAATGGTTTTTATGGTGTTTATCATTTTCCAGACCAAGTGCTTCTCTTGCTGCTTCGTGTATATATTTTTTCAAATGTTCATAAATGACGACCGAGTTCCAATCTTCATCAAATTTTAATTTTTCGGTGAGGCGTTGGGCATATAGATTTTTAATACTCTCATCTTGTAGTAAATGTAGATTATTTCTACATTTTTTCTAATTCATTTGTTATTTCTATATTTTGATCTTTATATATGTAATAATATGTTAATTATATAATTTTTACCTGGTAAGTCAGTGTTCCTCAACTAAATTATTAAACTTCTTCAAGTTATTCTAATATGGAGGCCCTTCGAAAACAATGTTTCATCTTCTGCGTTTTAACTGGTACCGATGGTGTTATATAGGTTGTACAACTGATTTATGTCTGCGGTTATGTTCTCGTTGAGCAGGTCTTCATTCCTTGCTTCTTTCAGAATCTCTATGTCTTGAAGGATGCTGATCCTGTTGTTGTTATACTCTTTGTGTAGTATTGACATAGAGTTATCGATTTTTTCAAATCGATGACCTATTTCTAGTATATGTTTGGCAAAACTTGATTTTTCTTCATTGTTAATATAATTTTTGAAGTGTTCCAATATTAACACACACGATATTCGGAACATTTCAAAATTTGTATTAATAATAAATAAAGATCAAGTTTTGCCAAACATATACTAGAAACAGGTCATCGATTTGAAAAAATCGATAACTCTATGTCAATACTATACAGAGAGTATAATAACAACAGGATCAGCATCCTTCAAGATATAGAGTTTCTAAAAGAAGCAAGGAATAAAGACCTGCTCAACGAGAACATAACCGCAGACATAAATCCGTTATACAACCTATACAACACCATCAGTTCCAGTTAAAACGCAGAAGATGAAACATTGTTTTCGAAAGGCCTCCATATTAGAATAACTTGAAGAAATTTAATAATTCAGTTGAGGAGGACTAACTTACCAGGTAAAAATTATATAATTAACATCTTAAAACTATTCAACTGCGCCATAAGAGCAATTGTATTTTCTAGTGGAAAACCATACAGGAGACCAGGAGAAGAATGGTTGAAAGAGGGGCAGGAACTGGATGGACTGTTTATCCTTCTTTAGCTAGAAGAATTGTCCATCTTCTCTCTTCACCTTTCAGGTGTATCTTCTATTCCAGGGGTCGTAAATTTTATTCCCACTATTATTAAATGCTATCCGCTGTTAAATTGATCCTCATCAAAATAAAACCATGTGATCTGCTCGCTTTTCATTGCTTATTGGTACCTACGTACGTTGTAGAAGCAATACGTATACGTGAAATTAGCTCCGCACAGTAAATTAAAAAATATTTCCTCTGAATATAACCTACTTGTTGTTCGTCGTGAATGAAAATAATAATATTCAAAACATAGAAAATATTCTAAAATATACCTAATCAATAATTACAACTTCTTCTCTTCTTCTTAATCATAATTTGTAGGATTTTCATCCTGTTTATTTCCAAAATCACTCCTCGGAGGAAGACGTATTGGATGTGTGTTCATTGTCTTTCCATCTTTAGCTGGTCTTCCTCTTTTCTTCTCCCGTCCATTGGTCTATCTTCTTTAACTCTTTTTTCCGTCTTTGATCCGAGGCTTGATCCTTGGGACTGCGATCAGTGTATAGATACACATTGAAATAGGTTGCTAGCCCGTTTTCATGGTAGGTTTATTATTCGGGGTTTCCTCCCTAGGTCGATTGCTTTCACCCAGCTCCAGAGCTCAGCCTGCCCCGTTTTATTTCGGAGTTGTCTCTATTAGATGGGTTATCTTGCAGGACTAACGAAACCCATACGACCATTTGTCAATCTGCAAGGTAGTAGATGTAGAGTTGCCTCTTCCCTCAGGTACACCGTACCGAAGGACTCCTTTTCCGCTGTATCTGCCGTTGAGATCTTCACCGTAACCCTGGCAAGGGGCCCTCACAAGGTACTATTAGCTGGGCAAGTTGAACCAAGGTTTTTTTACGAGGTGTTACTCGTCCCCTACGCCCTTTTTCAACCTGGCTTGGGACAGGCTATGGCGGGTTTAATTACAACTTAAAATACTTTATTACATATGGATGATACATTTGAGTCATGCTTCAGTCGATTCTGATGCAACAAAATGACTGAAAGTGTAGAGTCTTGTTTTTCTGTGTCACCGTCTAAATTTTTAAAACACAAGTCTGGCAAACTTTTGACAAGTGGTCTAAAAAAATTAAAAGTATTCACAAGTTCAATGAAAATCTCATCAACTTTTTTTGTAATCTACCCCATTCACGATCGCATGTCTTATATACTTCACACGTGCTCCGTGTCAATGTGACAGTAATTTTAGCGCGTATGGCGGAAGCATACAATTGGCGTTTATTTATGTTAGGATCACTCTAAGAGTGGATAAGGTATAGTATAAAACTAATTAGAATCGGTTGAAAATATTTTATCATTTATGGAAGTTAATACAGTATTATTGGGTTATGCTATTTGAAATGTTGAATGGTGCAGTGTGAACTGTGAATTTGCTGTGCGTAACAAAGTGTGTGGTTTATGGATATAAATGTACACGTAGCCACGGCATCACGTGCCAGTTCCCAGATACATCGATATCTGCACGCTAGCAAAAATGTAGCCCACCACCAGCGCCACTACTTAACAATGTTTATAGATTTTGTTCTATGAAATGTAACCAGTATGTGTTCGCTTACATACAAGAGAGTCTAGCTATTTTTACGTATTAAATAAAAAATAAAACAACACGCTTTATTAGAAAACCGAACTAAAAAATGAAAAATAATTTTAATTTCCAACATGCTTGGGATAAAATTAAAATGGTCAACAAAAAAATCATCTCCAACACCATCTAGAATAAAACTAGAATTATCTACAAAAAATAATTTTACCATCAAAAGCGTGGGGTGCTCTTTGTCAATTAATATATTTGATAATAAACAGATATTGGTAAAAGTAAAGTCTCTAAGAAGAAAACGTAAAAACCATAAAAAGCACCCCACGCTTTTGATGGTAAAATTATTTTTTTTTGTAGATAACGATAGTTTTATTCTAGATGTGTTGGAGATGATTTTTTTGTTGACCACTTTAATTTTATCCCAAGCGTGTTGAAAATTAAAATTATTTTTAATTTTTTAGTTTGGTTTTCTAATAAACCGTGTTGTTTTAGTTTTTTAAACTATTATTTTTTTTAAAATTTTTAGTTTAATTGATTGTCATAAACCGGAATTCCATGAAAATATAATTGCTTACTATATTTTTAATGTCTAGGCACGAATATAATTATATATTTTTAAATTATAATTTTCTAATATTATTTTAATAATTTTGAATATTTTAGTATAGATAAATAGTTACAGTTAATCGTCCCCTTCTCATTTTTTTCGATAAATTACAATATGGTAAGTTTACAAAATTGTCATTAATATTTTACAGAATAAGATAAAAATGTAAATATCTTTAAATTCGATACTATTGTAGTATGAGCCAAAAGTAACAGTAGTCTAAAAAAAATGCTCCGGGCCGGATTTGAACCAGCGACCTATGGATTACTAAAATTATATACCACTACACTCCCCCGCTCTACCAACTGAGCTACCAGAGAATATAATATTAATTTATTACAACGATGGTCTAAAAAGTCGATAAGTCCGCAACCTATTATATATTATACATTATATATATATGAAATTGTTCAATTGCCATTGGTCCTTTACAAGTATACAAAGTTTCAATTCGATCCAATGTTTCTAAGTGGGTGAAAATCGTGTTGAAAGATTCCGTTACATAGATTGATGCAAGCCAAGTTAATATAAAGCGTATAAAAATGAAAGCTTGGAAAAATGCAATTATTTAGGAGTTATATTTAACAAAGAAGGTTCGCACAAAGAAATTAAACATAGGCTCAATTCTTGAAATGCGTGCTATTATGCATTGCAGAGACTCTTGATATCCCAACTCCTTAAAAAAAACGATAAACTGAAATTATATAAAACTGTTATTGTCCTAGTTATATTATAAGGATGCGAAACATGGACTCTTACTTTAAGGGAGGAAAGAAGATTACGAGTGGTTGAGAATAAAGTTGTTAGGAAAATATTTGGGTCAAAAAAAGAGACGAACAAACAGGTGAATGGAAAAAACTACATAATAGTGAGCAATATGATAGGTATGTATAGGAAGCCAGATATAATAAGAACAGTTAAGTCTCATAGACTGCGATGGGCAGCATTATGTAGCACGTACGGGGCATGAAATATGTGCCTGGAAGCGTATTGTAGGAAAACGAGAGGGAAAACGCCCAGTGGGTAGACCAAGAATGAGGCGGGAGAATAATATTATCTATGAATTGAGGGAAGTATATTTTACGGATATATATGGTTGGAAAACATTAGATCAGTAAGGGGCTGTATGGAGAGCTTATGTCCGTGCTGTCATGAACCTATGGGATCGATAGAGCCAGTGAATTATTTAGTTAGTTAGTTAGTTAGTTAGTTATTTAATAAAAAAGCAGTAACGACGAGAGAATTATATGTAGAATAAATTTAATAAAGGCAGAAACTTAACAAGTTGTTAAAATTCTTTCTTATGGAGGAGAAACAACTTTCAGAAAGTACAAATATATATATATGTGTGTGTGTGTGTTTGTGTGTGTGTGTGTGTGTGTGTGTGTGTGTGTGTACAAGGTGTTTCAGAATAAGTATTTCAAACTTCAACAGATTGTTGATGTGACTTATTAAGTAAAGTTTTGATAATGAACCCATGTCCGGAAACGTACAATTTTGATGTAAAACAGGTTTGAAGATCGAAACACAATAGGCTGTTATCGTGTAGCATGTGTTTCAAAATACGTATTATAGACTTCTAGGGGTTGTACTACAAGTATTGTACTTCAGTCGACTTTTCCAGAGCTTTTTAATACGAACATTTGACTGTCATAATTTTTTAAGTTACAACATTTTTATGAAAATTCGATGTAGTGATTCCACACTACCTTACTGATCGCCAACAAATGCGTTGTTGTAGGTGATTGTTTTACTTCATGGAGATCAGTGGAGTGCGGACTTTGTGTAGGTATTACTATTTTTTTATTATTCATGGATCAGGGATACTCGCATGCACATACGAGCATACAGACCAGTGCTCAGTGTAAATGAAAATATGTTAATTTTCTTAGAGAGATAGATCATCGGTTGATTGTCTTTGACATCGTCCGATTCCTAATAGCCAATTTTGTCGGTCCATCCAATCTCCTGGTTGTAGATGTTTCTCCTTCACGTATAAATGTATTCACTGACTTCAGGGGATTCCCTCAGGTTTTCATTCCGAAACACATTTTGGTAGTCGATCCTTCTATTCGCTGGACATGCCCGTACCATCTTAAAACACTGAGTTTTAATATAATCTAAAACAGTGTCTTCAATCTTCTTTTTCTCCCTTATAACTGAGTTCCTATTTTTTTCTCTTCTTGAAATTATTGATGCCCTTCATATAAAACCCATTTCCGTTGCCAAAAGTATCTTATTTGTTTTTGTTGTTAATGGCCAAAGTTCTGCTCCGTAAGTAATGATGTTTTTAACAATTGTATGATATATATTAATTTTATTTTTATTACTTATATTTTTATCCCACAATATTCCATTGAGGCAAGCAATTGCAACTTTCCTTTATTACTTCTATTTCCTCTTCATAACTTCCATTTTTATTTATTTTAATTCCTAAATATGTGATCTCACTGCAACATTTAATTGTTTCCCCAATCTCCAAACTTAAATTTTGTTCTGGTTCACCAATTGATAAATATTTTGTTTTTTTCAAGTTCAAATTTAATCCCCGTTTATCTTATTCTTCCATTAATTATCTAGTCATATATTCTAAATCTTTGTAATCATGTGCAATTAACAATTGATCATCTGCAAAATGTAAGTTGTATAACGTTTTATTGTTTGAAATAGGAATTTCCATGCTTGAACATTTTCTCCTCCAATTCTTTAATATTTCATGTACATATATTTTAAACAGAATCGGTGATAGACAACAACCTTGACGTAGATCTTTATTCATTATAAAATCATGTGTCAATTTAGTGCCAATTTTAATGTTTATTTTCTTTCATTCGAAAAAAAGTCAAAGAATTTAATTTCAAGAACTTATTTAATGCCAAGAATAAAACTAAGGGTTACAGTTTTCAATCAGAGAGCAGCTTGAAATGCTGTGTGTACCCTAAGGGATATTCAGTATCATAAACAATGAATGGAGTGAAGTGACAAGTGAAAGCATGTATAAATTCTGTTTGTGCAAATAAAATATCCCAGGTACAAGAGTCCCCAGGTATTTTCGCTACAACCATCCATTATGACGTGGATTGTTGATGTATGAAATATATAGCATGGGGACATTTTACAAATTTGTGAGCTTTTAGCAAAATAAACATTGATCGGCCGTTGTAAATCAGTCGATTCCTCTGGCTGGGCATTTCTGGAATGTTTGGTTTGAGTGGAAACCGTTTTATTTGGAGAGGAGCCGGAAAATTGAACATTACCGCGCGCACTAGATGAGCTTTTATTTTACACGATTCTCTCTCTATTTGTGACGTGTGGGGTGGAGCAAGAAGCGCCCAACTCACCTTTCATTTCAATCTAATCGTTTCTACTCCCTTGGGGTAGTGGTCAGCGATTCTGAGGTCCCGTTTTCTATTCCCGGTCAAGCTATAGGAATGTTTCCTTAAAGGGAATTATTACTGTGATAATGTATTTCTATGTATGACCAAACTAAATACATGGCCACACTAGAAATACATTATATAATGGAAATGGACAGCTAATGACAAATGAGGGAAATTTTGAGGAAGTGACTGAATTCAAATACCTAGGAACAATAATCATAAACAGGAATGAGATACAGAAGGAAATTAAACACAGGATCAACTCTAGAAATGCGTGTTATTATGCATTGCAGAGACTCTTGACTTCCCAACTCTTTTCAAAAATCGTTAAACTGGAAATATATAAAACTATTATTCTACCAGTTATATTATATGGATGAGAAACATGGACTCTTACTTTAAGGGAGGAAAGGAGATTACGAGTATTTGAAAATAAAGTTCTTAGGAAAATATTTGGACCAAAGAGAGATGAACAGACAGATGAATGGAGAAGTCTGCATAACAGTGAATTACATGGTATTTATAGGAAGCCAGATATAATGAAAACAGTTAACTCTCGTAGACTGCGATGGGCAGGACATGTAGCACGAATGGGGAATGAAAGACGTGCATAGAAGCATCTTGTAGGAAAACCAGAGGGAAAACGCCCAGTTGGTAGACCAAGAATGAGGTGGGAGAATAACATTACCTATGATTTGAGGGAAGTAGATTATACAGGGGATGATTGGAAAACTTTGGCTCAGGATAGGGATGTATGGAGAGCTTATGTCCCCACGACCATGAACCTATGGGTTCGATAGTGCCAGTAAGTTAGTTAGGTTGCCCATGTTCTTTAATTTGGATTAAGGTCTCTCCTGGCGTTTCATTATCATTTATCACCCACCATATCATCAGGTTCTGAGAATTTAATTAACACTTTTGAAACATAGATTTTGAGAAGGATATATAGACCAGTAAAAGATAATGGAAGATGGAGAATGGTATACCAAATTTCACGGGCTACAAGACGCACCTTAATTTTTAAACAATTTTTAAATTGCATTTTTACCATTTTTATTATTATATTGCAAAACCAGTCTAAAAAAATCTTAGTTTATTAAACCGTTCTGATCTTTAAAATCCCTGAAAATCGTCATCTGAACTTTCATTTTCTCCTTCTTCTTCTTCCTCTTCTTCCTCTGTGTCGTCATCGTTGTCCTCTTCATATATAAGATGGTCTTCACTGCCATCGAGAGCGTTACTTACGCCGCACTTCTTGAAAGATGTAACAATAATGTATTTCCTCACTCTAGATTACGACTGTATTATCCATTGACACACTTGTGTGATTGTATGTCATTTTAAAGCTCTCTTCGTCGTGAATTCATGTTGGATTTCATCCATCATCCATTTGTTCAAGTTCACTGGCATCGTAGACTGCATTGACGCATCCATAGGCAAGACAGTGTTCTGGGTTTGTGACGGCGGAAAGGGAGGGAGACAGTGTTAGCAAGCTTGTGAATCTCCGCAACTCATGTTGGTCGCATCGGTGCACTGCTGCTGCCAGTTGAATCCAATGTTGCTAGATAGAGATATATTTCCCGCGCCATCGAATATATGACCATTTTTAAAACTGGCGGGAATTTTAAATAAAAACACTGGACAAATTTATATATTAATTTCGAGTATAAGTCGCACCTGAATTTTGGAGGAAATTTTCGAAGTAAAAAGTGCGTCTTATAGTCCGTAAAATACCGTTATAAGGAAATCTACGACCTTAAGAAAGAACCTGATATATCAACTCTTGTGACATTTAAAAAAATACAATCGGCCGGGCATGTTCAAAAAATGGATAAAGAATGTATAACTGAGAAAGTAATGACGAAAATGTGCTTTACGTTTTTTTATTAGACGGGAAGCTGGCGCATCATTATAACCCCCACCTGGAGGACCAGGTGATTTTTGTTCAATGCTTTCTTCCTCTAGCCTTTGGCATATCAACGTTACCCTACAAGGCAGCAGTTGCCGTATCCTGGCCAAGGAACCTTCGCAGGTAGCAAGCACAGAAATTATTGGTGGCAGAAATGGATATTTGGAGGAGGACATCTAGAAAATCAAGAAGAGGCAAAATATTAGAAATATTAAAATTATACAAATAATGGTTGTTCAAAAAGATCTAACTGTAAACCAAAAGGGAGAAGATTGTTGGGAAGACCATTGAAGAGATGGAAGGACCAATTCGGGCAATAATGAGATCGGAACAGGCCATTGGGCTTAATCCTTGTTGTTGTTGATGATGACGATGATGATCAAAAATATCTACTATAAGTTGGTGAAGAAGCAATACTGAAATAATTTGACCATCTAAAATAAAAAATAAAATAATGATAATAATAATAATAATAATAATAATAATAATAATAATAATAATAATAATAATTGTAATAATTTATTTATTCTGGCAGAGTTAAGGCCATAAGTTATTCTCTTCCACTCAATCAGCACAAATTACAAATACATATTGGACAACATAGATTACATGCACACTATACTATTTTTTTATTCATTTCAGGATTGTTTCTGTTATTTACACAGGTATCCTCACCCAAAATATACAATTTATTTTTCTTCTACACTTCCCTGTCTTGCCTGTATGCTTCTGTCATATTTCTCTTCTTCATGTTGTCTTGAATTCCCTATATCCACGTTGGCTTCGGTCTACCACGGTATCCACTTCAATACTTCTTTGTTTGTTTCTGTGTCCCTACTTCTCATTATATGTCCATACCATCGCAGTTGGATTTCTTCAATCTCCTGTACAATACCATTTCCTACACTCATTATTTCTCTTACTGTATTATTTCTTACTTTATCCAATTTTGATATTCTTGCCGATATTCTTAACAAGTCCATTTCCGTGACATATTACTTTATTTCTGTGTTTTTTATATTAATTATAAAGAATTTAAAATATATTAAACGTTGCAATGGAAATTTCATGTAAAAACAACATTTTTATACGATGATGATAATAATAATAATAATAATAATAATAATTTTATTTATATACAGAATTTTAATGTTTACTCATATTTCTGTGCCTAAAGTTTTATTTATCTTCTCCACTCGTCTCTCTCCATCCAATCCATGTCCTCCAGTCCTCTTTCTCTCATTCCAGTTCTTATTTCCTGCATCCACGAGTTTCGAGGTCTTTCTCTCCTCCTTCTTCCAGGTGGACACCATTCCAGTGTTTTCCTGGGAAATCCATCTTCTTGCATTCGTCGTACGTGCCCATACCAATTTAATTGCTTATACTGTATATAATCTACTATTGAATAACCAATATTCATTTTTTCTCTTATGACAGTATTTCTTATTTTGTCTAATTTTGAACATCTTGCTGCTCTACTCAAGAAATCCATTTCCATCGATATAAGTTTTTATTCCAAGTTTTTGTTGAATTTACAAACTTCAGCTCCATATGTGACAGTACTTCTCACTATTGAATTATATATTTGTAACTTATTTTTGGTGGTTATATATCTGTTCCATAAGACTCCATTAATAATAATACTTATAATAATAATAATAATAATAATAATAATAATAATAATAATAATAATGAGGATGTCTGATGACAGAATACCTAAGATGATATTATATTTTGAAGCGGAGGGCAACAGAAGAAAGGGGAGACCAAAATAACAGTGGGTTCGAGGAGTGCATAGGAGTATGGTGTCGAGAGGAATAACAGAGGGTGATGCAGAGAATATGGTTGTATGGAGGAGTAAAATTTAAAATGGGTTGTATGAAAACTACGTATTATAGAGAAATTTCTAATAAAGAAGTTTTTTGCTATGTAATATACTTTAATTGTGCATGTATTGTGTATACATATTTTATAGACATTCTGTTTAATCCGTAAAAAACAAAATCGAAGCATACATTCGATTTGTTTGTGAATTTACTTTGTTTACGCTATTCCTGCGTCACAGACTTTCTTTCATCGGGAAATTGGTTATTTTAATTATAGTGATTTTTTTCATATAGTTTGTTACTTCCCATAGTTGTTATAATAGTAAATTTGAAGTTGTAATAGGGACATTTCACTTTGGAACATCCCATAGTTTTTTGCTTGAATAAATATGGCAAACATTACATTTTTTTCTGTCTCAATTTCTTGCAGTTGCAATGAAACGTAAAAATAGCTGAATTCTAGGTTTGATGAAAATTTCTGAACTATTTGACCCGAGTGTTAAATTAAATTATATTTGTTTATGTAAGCTCGCGTATCCATGTGGAATCTAAAATTTTGGTTGTGGAATACGCCACCAGTTCATGTGTATTTAAATAGAACATATGATATTCCCATATGCAGGACAAAGTATCACTATGCGTTTTAATTGGTACCGCTCTAACTAATTCATTTGCACAATCGAACCTGGAAGGTCATAGCCGCGCAGACATAAGCTCTCGTTAAATCCCTGTCCTGTGCAAATATTTTCCATTCATTATGTAAATCCATCCATAGTAATTCAGGTTCTTCACTGCAATCATAGCATTTTCATGCCATGCTTACAGCTTAACTAGGGAATTGTAGGTGTGGTAGCTCCCGTTGTTATCCACACCGGTGAAAGATGGTGATAATGATAAGGATGATGATGACGGCTATATGATTTCGGGGACCGTTTGGGCCTTAAAATTTTCCTGACATTTGTCTTACAGGTGAGGAAAAACCCCGATAAAAACCTCACCCAGAAAGACTGCCCCGACCGGCGATCGAACCCGGGCCCACTGCGTGACAAGGCAGCACGCTACCTCGAGACCACAGCGGTGGACTATTGTCTATATAGACCTATATAAATAGACTAAGACGAAAACAGTAGAATTTTCTCCCATCTTTGTCAACCAATTTTTTTTAGTAGCTATTGACTAGCTTTATTCTTATCAATAAAACATTTTGGAAAAAATTACTTCTGCCTTTTTAACTGCAAGGCAGTGATTAAGACATTAAAATACAGTGTCAAATCTCTCATTACGACAATAAGAATGTGATCTATATACTATGGCATAAGAGCCCTTAGTCTCTCCTTTGTTAGGAGTTACTACACAAAGTTAATTTACCTACAGCTGTCATAAAATGGTATGCGATCAACATACCGACCAAATGAGACTACTAGGCAACTGAGGCATTGCTAGGATGAAATAGGATTTTTTTTTTCAGACACAAGGATCTTTTACGAGCCTGAAATTTTTTAGACTCCGGACGCACAGCTTACAGTCCATCCCGAAGGATTTCCTTCCTTTGATTTTTCCATCCTTAAAATATCTATCGACCCCAGCGGGCTTTGAACCAGAGTCCCTCGGAACCAGCGGCATGGAATGTAACCTCTAGTCTTTAGACACCTTTTTCCTGACTATTAACTCATGCCCCAAATGGGAGTCAATGACCAATCACATTTCAATGATTTTTTATTTACAACCAATCACAATCGTATTTCGCCTCGAATTTATCAACCGATGTTTATCATATTAATGAAAGCTGCTCCTTTTTAACATTCTGAATAGGTCATAGCATTATTTTGTAGTGACTGACTCTCTAAGAAATACGGCTACCAGATTGTATATATAGTGCATGAATGTCAGTAGATAGCGCATGCGGGAGTTAATATAAAAACATTTTTAGCAATTGATTATACCAAAAAAAAAAAAAAACCACTGTTTGCACTTTCTTAAACAAATTATTTTCCAGGCAATGACGTTGCAGAAAAGTATAATTGACAATATTTACATCATAGAACAACAGAAATTAATTAATACCTATAATGTTGGTTATAAATTTCTCCACTAGGGTGCATTCTTACAATATTGCGATTTTTTGGCAATAAATAACATGATCTGGTTGCAGTGATGAACAAAAGAAGCAAATGAAGCGTAACAATCGTTTCTCATTTGTTTTCAAACATCGCCGTTTACATTAAATATATAAATATTTGAAAATAACTGTAGTTAAATAATGATTTATGAGTAAACAGCTTAATATTATTCGTTAAATAGTCCTAACAAATGCCACTCTTGATTTCCAAATTCAGTAGATAAATTGGAAATCACTCGTGGCATTACTTATGATAGCAAATTTTTAGGGGTCTTAAGACATGTTAAGGTTTTTTTTAAAGCAAGTCAAACATTTTATGCGTAAACATTGGAAATGTCCCGCACCGTAGCTAAGGCTAAATACCTTAGTGAAGAGCTACGGGACTTGAGCTGTTTCGAGTCTCCATGGGGAAGAAATTTTATCATGGAATTTCAGCCAGTATGGGACCGGAATTTGGGTAGCTACAATAAATAGCTATTCCAGGTTGAGAAAACCAGCTATAACGGCTGGGAGATCAGACATATGACCACATGTCACCCCTAAACTAGCTCGATTATCATATTTCTCTGTGATTAACACGTGGATGTGAGACCAGCGGCCGGCTGGTAGCCCAAGGACCTTCTAGGTCTGTCGCGGCACGAAGTTAAAAGTAAAAACACATTGGAAATGTGTGTTATTTTATTCCAAACGTCATTTAGAATTTTCCCCCGTATAATACTTACGCTGTTGTTACATGCAGTTGACAGGGGTGAGAAGCAATCAAGCAGCGATGTGTTGGACGGAACACAATGCCATCTCGTGAGCAGAATCACGCGTCTTTAATTGCGGCTAAACTTTAATTACTATTTTTTTATCGGACCGACCTCTAACGCCTTGGATTGGAATTACTTCTCCATACAGTTGAATTGTTCTCAAAGTGACGATAAAATGAACTTACTTTTCCATGTCTAATTATATTCATGTGTCCACGCTGTGGTCTCGAGGTAGCGTGTTGCCTTGTCACGCAGTAGGCCTGGGTTCGATCCCCGGTCGGGGCAGTTTTTCTGGGTGAGGTTTTTACCGGGGTTTTTCCTTACCTGTAAGACAAATGTCAGGAAAACGTTAAGGTCCAGACGGTCCCCGAAATCATATGGCCATCGTCATCATCATTATCATCATCATCATCATCACTTTCCTTCACCGGTGTGAAAAACAACGGGAAGCTACCACACCTACAATTTCCTAGTAAAGCTGCAAGCATAGTATGAAAATGCTATGACTGCAGGTAAAGACCTGCATTCGGGCAGAATTGCTATGGATGGATATTCATATATCGGTATTTTTATAAGAATCGTTAATTTTACCGAATTCTCAGGGAATGACACACTTGAGGTTGTTTTCATGAAGATATATTTTTAATGCTTTTAAGATCTTCACCGCTCCTATCATGTGGACACCGATAAAGACCTTAATCAATATATATCTGTGAATCCTGTCTTAGCCGGAACCTTTATAAGAAGGAAACCTCTAGAGACGGAAAAAATCTCCAGAACGGTACGGTTTTATATTTAAATTCGTCCTGTGTAAGCCGGAAACCTTTATAACGCGGAAACGGAATGTTTTTTAAAGTACCAATAGTTAATTTTTACCTCAGTAGGACGGAAAATTATTATTAAGCACGTTCTAATTTCAGTATTAATGATGTGAAAATTCTGCATATGACGCTACGGCATTACATCGTTTTACCTTCTTGTGTTGCCATTGTATTGCGGGCATTCTCTTGCTTATGTGTGACAGCGGGGAATCCCTCGCATTTCCTTGCATGCTTAAGTAACCTGCGAGAGAGTTGGGAAACTCTTCAGTCCTCCTGTAGTTGATATCCTTGTCGTTGTTGTATAATTGAGTTGTTTTGTATTGCCGTGCAAACTGAGCCGTGTTACATACACTATTTTGTCTGTATTTCAGATCAATACCGTTATGTCTTTAAAGCGTGCATGTAAAACCCTTATACTGCGTGCGAAAATTCAAGCTTGCAATTTGAGAACTCTTTATAAGAAGAAAAACTGCCAAGACGGAAATATATTTAAGGAACCGTCATGTTCCTTCATAGACAAATTTTACTGTATATATGTATATATATATCCAGGCCGGGGTAGATGGATTTATTTGGAGGAAACGTGCAAGGAGCAAGTCCTCCGGGAGGACTTTAAGCAATGGGCCCCACGTCTGATGATTTTCACACTCGTAAAAGATCCTTATGCCTGAATAAAGAGGCCTCTAAGCAAAATTTACTGACCTCAAGTAATATCTTAGTAGCCTGTTAGATGTCTCATTGAGTCTGTGTTGACCGCATGTCATTCATGACTAGAGCTAGGAATTTTAGGTGCTGCACCTTAATTTTATTTTGTTACTACAATGCTCAAATTAGCTTGTCTTGCAAATAAAACTTTAAATAAATGCCCTTAAATGTATTTTAGTTGCACCTTTTTTCAATGCTAGCACTTTTTTGCACTTTTTTATCAATGCAAGCACATTTTGCACCTTTTTTAAACCTTTTTTGTCTCTTAACAGCATTGTATTCCCAAAATAATGTGTATTTTTTTACATTTCTTCAAATACACTTTCAAGGGTTGGTAACGATGTGTGGTATCAGTCCACATCACATTACTTTCACTTTAGTGCAGTCCCAAGCGGCTGTTCCTTTTAAATTAGTTTGCACCTTCTTGCACCACATTTATGCGAAAGCTATTGTTTCAGCAAGGGAGATTGTTGAGTGCATAAACAAATGTTTCAGTTCAAAATAATATTTGACTTGTGCGGTCTGCCATTTTCCTTAGTGACCAGTTTTCACTATGCCAAAACCGAATGTGAACTCCTACAAACTACATGATTTTGTAAAACAGTATAGTGCAGATGGAATTCAGAGTGACAAATCTGTTATGAGGTGCATTCTTTGTGATTTTTCAATAACAATTGATGAAAAATACCAACACAATCGTGTTACGCAGCATATAGGTAGTGCAAAACAAGAAAAATAAGAAACTACAAAGCAGTAAATGTGTATTGTGACAACAGTTTATTGGCGAAGTGCTACCTTCGTCTAGTTTAATAAATAAAAAAAATAATGATACAGCAAAGACATTTGTGGCATGTGGTGTTCCTCTTTCCAAACTTAACAACCCTATTATGAAAGCATATTTGGAGAAATATACTGGGAAGTCTGTCCCAGATGAAAATCATACCTTCAAACTCTGTATGAAGAAAAATTAAAACAGATTAGTCAAGTAGAAGGTGAAAACCAGTATATTTTACATTAGACGAAACGACTGATAGAGAGTTGAGATATTGAACTTTTTTAGATATGTTCTAAACATTTGAGTTGTTGAATAATATCTGCTTTAACAGTTTTCTGGACTTGTGATTTCAATAACTAGTGTTGTGGGACTTGTCCTACTCAGACTTTTTAATATATGACAACATGACTGTATTTTGTGTCGTGAGTTACTTGATGTAACTGGTTTTGGTACTCTTTAATGATAATTCACATGGGAAATTTGCACCTTTTTGTGCACCATTTTCTGCTAAATTAAAGCACCTTTTTGCACCTTTTTCACCAAACGTTTGCACCTAAATTCTTAAAATTTAATTATATAACAGGAACACTAAAGAGAACTTTGAAAAATAAAGCCGGGAAAGACTGTATAATGAAATTATACAAGTCAATGGCAGTGCCTATTATTACTTATGGATCCGAAACATGTGTAGCCTTCTAGCTCATACGTTCTACTACCATTTGTAGTTCCCAATTCATAAACATCAGTGCTATCTACTTTCCTTTGCCCGGGCCCATCAGAGGCTAAGATTGATTCATCTTTCCTGTGTTGTATGCTTAACATTTATTAACTATTACCATGAAATTATTAAACACACTGTAGTAATTTATATAGTTCGTATCAAACTCTGTATAGTATTTACGATCATGAAAGCTAGAAGGAAAAGGGAACCTAATTTGACTTGAGAAAGCTTTAGAATAGGACTTAATATGAAGCAGCAATATCATAACTAATTAGACAATAATTAAACATTCTTTTTACTAAAAATTTAAAAATTGAAATTATGATTGGTTAATTAAACATAAATTGACTTTTTTGGCCACAACATGGATTTAAAGAAAAAATATGAATAATATAAGCAATATAAATAAATTATCTTGGTCATCAAATAAATTTACGAAACAAAATAAGGAGAATCATCATCATCATCCTGCCAGGTATTAGTCCTAGAAGAACTGTTACGGCCTGAGAAAGCGGTTTTCGTGCCATCTTTTCATAGGTCGACCAAGTGACCGTTTGCCATTTGGACAGTAGTTCATTATTGCCTTGGGGATCCTGGATCTAGCCATTCTTGAGACATGTTCCTTCCAGTTTATCTGATATCAGGAGATGTAGTCCAGTATTGGTGACACATTAAGTTCTTGAAGGAAATAATAATAATAATAATAATAATAATTACTCACACATACACTCAATCATTCCTTAGTCCAGCCGAGGGTTAGGGTCCACACCCCGGATGCCCTATCCTGGCTTACAGGACCAAAACAACACAGCTACACTCGAGCTGACCGAAGTATTCCAGACAATATTCAAGTTGGTGATGACACTGTTCGTAACTTGTATCATGTATCTGAGTGTTCCGAGGAAGAGGGGAAGTTGCGCAACTATACACAGCTCAGAGGGAAGGGGTGGTAAGTAGGAGAAAGCACAAAGCAGAAGGAAATTGGCACTGTTCAAGAATCTCACTGTAGAGGAAAGGTACACTAACATAGATGTTACGTACCGAAAATGAACTTTCGGTACACATGAACAGTGACAACACAACAATCTACCATCTACCAGAGTACAAGCTGCTGAAATGACATTCGTCAGACCAATAGCAGGATAGCAAAGAAGAGGGAAAGAACATAACACAGAAATAAAACATCAACTAAAAAGTAGAGGAATTAAACACAACAATAGTGAAATACATAACAAACTGGAAAGAACACTTGGCAAGGATGACTGAAAATAGAATACCAAAAGCAGCAACAATTATTCACCACGAGGAAGAAGAAGTTTGGGAAGACCAAAGAAAAGATGGAAAGAGCAGCAATTTGGGGTCGGATCAGGCTAGTAAATAAGCCTAAACTATGATGAAAAAGAAGAAAAAAGTGTATATATATATATATATATATATATATATATATATATATAGGCTTAGCAGGACACGCCGGGTATTCGCTTGTATAACATATAAAAGTAATATAATATTTAATACTAATTAATAATTATTAATAGATTAATACAAATAATATGTCTAGTTGGCTGATATAGTAATTTATTGGTATTACCCGTTTAAGGAGTAAGTGCAGTTGTTGACGGAGGGCACTGCAGTCGTGTTATTGCAGGAATAGAACACGTGACACTGCTATCTATGAGGGCAGAGGGGAATGGGACGTGGGACGCTGACAGTATACACTGCCTTATATGACGTCACATGTAGCAACAAACAGAGCTTCGTAATTCTTCCGCCTGCAGAGATATTTTGAATGACTAATAGTAAAAATCTTCATTAGCCAATTATATTGGAGGAATTCATCTGCACGTACTTAAAACCTCCAGTGCAACACTAGATCGTTGTCCCAGCGTGAAGCTTTGTTTCTCTTGGCGTATAGTACTCGTAAATATTTCGTCCTCCTCCTCCTCCTCCTCCTCTTCTTCTTCTTCTTCTTCCATAAAAGTCTTTGGCCTATATGGCTGTTACGATCTCATTGATGAATTTTGTATCCAGCGTTTCCTTGGAAATCCCAGAGATTTCTTCCCTGTTGGAAAATAACAAATCATGGACTTGGGAACTCTATCTGAACTCATTCGTCGCAAATTATTCATCCAGTTGTTCTGGTATTCTTGTATGTACTTAATGACTGGTTCTAAACGTAGTTCCTTCAATATATCGTCATTGCTTTTGTAATCCCACTTGATGTACCCTGCTATATATCTCATTTAACTCTATAAATATTCCCTTGATATAGTTAGTAAAGTTTATAAAATTTCTAGTAGATCCATAGACTTTAAATGAATTTATATAGTTTTATTTTTAAGAAAGGTAGAATTTGAATTGGAATATATCTAAATTGCAGTCCTAGAGCTATCCTGCTCTCCTCTTCTTTCCTCAAAGTCCATGCTTCACTGCCGTAGCAAAGTATACGTCTTGCTAAGTTTTTGTATAACCGTACACTGGTATCTCTCTGGACTAGTGAAGGTTTCATTACTGAATTTATTATTTTCATGGCTTTATTAAAATTGATTATTTTATTTTATATGTACATTCCTACTTCATGCAAATATGTTAATGTACATCCAAGACTGGTAAATGGATTTACTCTTTCTAATATTTTGAATCTATAGAAATGTTGCTATGTACAGGACATTTTCCAAGAAAAGCTATTACTTCTATTCTCTCTGTATTAATTTTCTTGTTGTACTTGATGGTTAATTTGTAATTCGTCCTCTGAGTATATAGTATACCAGCATACATTTGACTTGCTGTGGAATTGGCTTAGTTTACGCAATTCCTCTGCGATATTCTGTTAACCTTTACAAATGTAATTAAAACTGGCATTTGTTTTTTTAAACTATAAACATAAATAATGTTATTTATTTAACAGATGAAAACTAACATATAAAAAACATTGATACAAAATATTAAACCTGTTCTCTCATAATGACTTTGTGAAATCACAAAGACTGGCCAATTACAAATATCCATATTCATAATGGAATAAAAAGTTATAATACCTAGAATCGGTTTTGTTTTATATTCAGTGTATCTCATTTCACATTCGATCTGGCTGATTGTCAGGCATGAAGTTGACGCTACAGAGGTTAATGGATTGATTGTTTTATTTTTAAACTGACCCAAATACTTATTCACTCAAATTTCTATAGTTAATTTAAAGACTGCGGTAGAAAAGAACGTGTGGAATGAGTAATGAAAAAGGGGCGTGAAACTTATTGTAGGAAAACCGGAGGGAAAGCTTTGTGTAGGTAGGCTAAGAATGGAAAAAACTTGAGAATACTTCGTCCAATCAACTTATGTAAGTCACTAGCGTACCCGGCAGACGTTGTCGTGCCCGAACGTTCAATTCTCATGTCATGGGCGGACGATAAAAATATGTTACTTTTTACCATAAAATTCAGCTATTAGGACATCATTAAATATTATTAAATAAGTTCGCAAGAAAACCTCTTACAGCCTTCTGTTGTAGCTCAAGAAGTGTGAACGATGACGTCACATAGTCATGAACATTAGAATTGTACCCTCCTTTGCAGACCCGTCATGTAACGATTATATTAAAGTGAAAAAAAAAATTGATGAGAGTTTATCAAAACAGTTTTTTTTTCAGCTAGATTTCATTTCTGACCCACTGTGCACCGGTCCCATACTGGCCGACATTCCATGAGAAAAATTTCTTCCCCCGTAGAGATTCGAACCAGCGTAAGTCCCGTAGTTCTGCGCCAAAAGACTTCTTGCCTTAACCACTCGGCTACGGCGCGAGACTCTTGGTTTCAATGAAAGACAAAAATGGTTATTGTGAGTTATCCGTAAGAGATAAGAGACTCTTGGTATCAATGAAAGACAAAATTGGTTTTTGTGAGTTATCCGTAAGAGATAAGAGACTCTTGGTATCAATGAAAGACAAAATTGGTTTTTGTGAGTTATCCGTAAGAGATAAGAGACTCTTGGTATCAATGAAAGACAAAATTGGTTTTTGTGAGTTATCCGTAAGAGATAAGAGACTCTTGGTATCAATGAAAGACAAAATTGGTTTTTGTGAGTTATCCGTAAGAGATAAGAGACTCTTGGTATCAATGAAAGACAAAATTGGTTTTTGTGAGTTATCCGTAGGAGATAAACATATGCTGTCGCGGACTTTTTTTGTAGAGCTTTTTGAGATATTCAATTCTGTGTACATTAATTTTGTGTATTTCTTATGGTTTAGGCAGCGTAAGCTATTTAAGCATCCAAAGAGCTACTTTTTCACGTTTTCCGCTATAAAGGGCGATTTTTAAGGGTGTAGGAGTTGAGTATCACAACTCTCTTATAGCCTATGTTCATCTCGGGAATCTCGTGAACATTTTGCAAAAAAACCCATCACAGTCGGATCAACGGTATGGCAGCGCATAAAGTACGAACAAACAAACAAACAAACAAACATAGAAACAAACAAACATTAATTTTTATATATAAGACTAGCTAATACCGGCTTGCGCTTCTACGTCTAAATATATTATATGTGTTTTTATGTTTGTTTCAATAAGTAAAAATGAAAATTCTCAGTGTAGATGAACAAAGAGTAACTGCGGCAGAAATTAAATTAATGAGACGCACTGCAGGTTACACAAGAACAGACCATAAAAGGAATTCTGAGATTCTTAAAGAATTACAAACAATCAATCATGGAAAATGTACATAAATACAGAAACAACTGGAAATTTTACGTAAGAAGAATGAGCAGAACACGAATACCACATAAAATCTTAAATTACCAGCCACCAGGCAAGAGATCCATGGGCATACCCTTCAAACGTTGGATGGAGACCGTAACAGACCCATAGGTCTATCACATGAAAGGAAGAAGAAGAAGAAGAAGATGATGAAGAAGGAGAAAAGGAAAACAATTATAAATTTATATCGCAATTATTTTGGGAGCAAGTCGTAGCATAGATGGTTAAGCCAATATGCTACAAACCAGAAGGTCGAGGGTTCAAATCCCGGTGGGATCAGGATTTTTAAAGTGACCCAAACCTTCTGCTGCACCTGGGGTCAACTCAGCCTCTAATGGAAATGAGAACCAGACGCTTGTTCTGGGGATAAAGGCGGCCGTCATGCAGGTATGACAACTCGGCTGATATCAAGTGCCGATTGTCTAGAAAATGTGGGAGCCTTTAGTTTCCAATATCCTGAGGGTCTCCTATGGTCTGTAGTGGGATCACTTTACATTTACTAGCTAATGCCCCAGTTATATTATATGGATGAAAAACATGAACTCTTACTTTAAGGGAAGAAAGGAGATTACGGGTATATGAAAATAAAGTTCTTAAGCAATTTTTGGACCAAAGAGAGATGAACAGACAGGTGAAGGGAGAATACTACAAATAACTGAGTTACATGGTCTTTAGAGGAAACCAGATATAATAAGAACAGTTAAGTCTCGTAGACTGCGATGTGCAGGATATCTGGAACGAATGGGAAATGAAACATACACGTGGAAGCTTCTTATAGAAAAACCAGAGGGAAAACGCTCAGTTGATATACCGAGAAATGAGGTGGGAGAATAACATTATTCTTGATTTGAGGGAGTAGATTATACAGGAGACGATTAGAAAACATTAGCTCAGGATAGGGACGTGTGCAGAATTTAGATCCGCGCGGCCATGGACCGGGTTCGATAGTGCCAGTGAGTAGTTAGTTAGTTAGTTCTACAGAATAGCAGTGCACATGCCCAAACGTTTATGGAATTGTCGCCAGATGGAACCACAGAAACAGTGAACTCGGTATGTTAAACCTTCCCAATAAATTCGAAAACACGTTTATATTGTCATCATCGTCATCTGCATTCATGGATTAGGTATGTTGACCCGTTCCGACTTCAGCCCATCTCTTTCTAGGTCTGCCCACATCTCGGGTGCCTTTAGGTTTGTATTTTGTTATGTGTTTTGGATATCTATCTTCATTCATTCTGTCTATGTGTTGCTTCCATTTTTGTCTATGTGTATATATTTTATCAGTTATTGCAAATATTTCAAGTTCCTGTCTTATTTCTGTGTTCTTGATTCTGTCTTCCTTAGTGCACCCTCTAACGGATCTGAAAAATTTCATTTCTGCCGCCGATATTCTACTTTGATCTTGTTTTTTATGTATCCAGCAGGCTTCTGATCCATAGAGCAGTACCGGTACTGCCAATGTTTTATAAAATTTCAATTGGGTCTCTCTTGTTGTTTTATTATTTAGTGATCGTTTTATCGTACCACATATTCCCTGGAATTTTGCTATTTTATTAGTTATATCATTATCATAATTAAATGAAATGTCACATCCTAGATAATTGAGATGGTTCACCTGTTTCTATGATTTTGTTTCCTATTACTATTTTGAATCTGATTTGATTTTTCCCTTGAAATGTCATTACCTTAGTTTTTTTCTATGGATATTTTGAGATTATATTGTTCACATATATTATGTAATTTTAAAAATATTCCTTTGAAGCTCGTCTTCCGTATTTGCTATTATTACCTGGTCATCAGCATATAATAATGTTTTCAAGTAGTGTGTTTTATCTAATTTTATTCCTTTATTTGTTTCTTCGTTCCATTTTTTTATTATATCATTGATGTATAAGTTAAACAATACTGGAGAGATACTGCATCCTTGTTTAACTCCTTGATTAGTATAAATTTTATTTTTACTTACTTCATTTCTAGTTTTTATAACAAAATTTGTGTTCCAGTACAAACTCTTTATAGCTGCTATTAAGTGTGTCGGAATTCCTTTTTCTTATATTGTTTATAATAATTTATGTAGACCAACCTGCGCTTTCATAGCCAAAGGATATAAATTATATATTTTCATATTTATATACAGATTTTCAATGTTTGCACATTTTTCTGTGCCTAAAGTTTATTTTCATTCTTCACTTATCCCTATCCATCCACTTCATGTCCTCCAGTTCTCTAGTTCTCATTCCATTTCTTATTTATAGCATTGGCAAATTTCTAGGTCTCCCTTTCTTTATTCTTCCAGATGGAAGATGTTTTTTCTGGATAACCTTTCTTCTGGCATTCGTCGTATATGCCCACATTAATTTAATTGCTTATATTTTATATAATCTATTATTGAATATTTAATATTCATTTTTTCTCGTATGACTTTATTTTTTTTTATTTTTTGTTTTCAATTTTGAAGATCTGCATCCTCTCCATTTTCATATACATAAATTATTTGTTGAATTTCCAAACTTCAGCTCCATATGTGACAGTACTTTTCAATTTTGAATTATATATTTCTAACTTATTTTTCCTGGTTATAAGTCTGTTCCATATGATACCATTTATCATTGCTGTTATTGTTCTATCTTTATTTATTCTGATGTCAATGTCGCTTTATTGACCATCCTACATACATTTTATTTAATCTAATATAAAAAAAATTAATGTTCTTTTTTATTATTGATTTCGTACATCTCAATGATGGATAAATCATATTTGAAGAGAAAAAATATACGCTCAGACCGGGACTTGAACCCGGGACCCTTGGTTCTCTAGACCAAGTGCTCTACCAACTGAGCTACCTGAGCAAGTGCCGATCTAAACGCAAATCTTTCTCTATATACATTGTAATTCCCATCCACCAAATGCTGTGAAGCCATGCTTCTATCTTGCAAATGGCGGCTCCTTTATTAAGAAGACATATTTGGGAATTATACATTACAGCCAGTACGGCTTTTTCCAAGTTTCTCTTCAAATATGATTTATCCATCATTGAGATGTACGAAATCAATAATAAAAACTTGGAAAAAGCCGTACTGGCTGTAATGTATAATTCCCAAATATGTCTTCTTAATAAAGGAGCCGCCATTTGCAAGATAGAAGCATGGCTTCACAGCATTTGGTGGATGGGAATTACAATGTATATAGAGAAAGATTTGCGTTTAGATCGGTACTTGCTCAGGTAGCTCAGTTGGTAGAGCACTTGGTCTAGAGAACCAAGGGTCCCGGGTTCAAGTCCCGGTCTGAGCGTATAATTTTTCTCTTCAAATATGATTTATCCATCATTGAGATGTACGAAATCAATAATAAAAACTTGAAGAAAGCCGTACTGGCTGTAATGTATAATTGCCAAATATGTCTTCTTAATAAAGGAGCCGCCATTTGCAAGATAGAAGCATGGCTTCACAGCATTTGGTGGATGGGAATTACAATGTATATAGACAAAGATTTGCGTTTAGATCGGTACTTGCTCAGGTAGCTCAGTTGGTAGAGCACTTGGTCTAGAGAACCAAGGGTCCCGGGTTCAAGTCCCGGTCTGAGCGTATAATTTTTCTCTTCAAATATAATGTTTCTTTGTTTGTATGTTTGTTTGTTTGTTCGTACTTTATGCGAGGCCATACTGTTGATCCGATTCTGATGGGGTTTTCTGCATAATGTTCAGGAGATACCCGGGATGAACATAGGATATAAGAGAGTTGTGATACTCAACTCCTACACCCTTAAAAACCATCCTATGTAGTGAAAAACAATATATTTGACGCTTAAATGGCTTACACTGCCTAAAGCATAACAAATACTCAAAATTAATTTACACAGAATTGAATATCTCAAAACAATCTAAAAAAAAAGTCCGCGACGGCATATGTTTATCTTTTACGGATAACTCACAATAGCCATTTTTGTATTTCATTGATGCCAAAAAGATAGGTGTAAGTTGATTCCCGGACAAGCAGAACAGCATCACGCGTAACTCTAAATAACGAACTTTGTCTTTCAGCTCATTTATGCCAAATACATCGGGGTATGTAAATTCCTGGCAATGCCGGGTAATCAGCATGGGGTATCTAAAAAAAATAATAACGATAGAAATGTATAATTATTTTTTCTTTTGCTTATTCAACTAAATGTAAAAACATATTATCATTTATTTAGGCGTATCAGCACACGCCGGGTATTAGCTAGTAAACTACAAACTACTCTGGCACGCACTAACTTGTCCCATTGGAAACTTAGAAAAATTATTTTTTCGGGGATTGTTGCTCATCTACCAAGCAAATGTCAGGAAACTTTAAGGTTCAAACGGACCTCGAACACCATATGGCAATCATTGTCATTATCATATTCGCCAAGTTTATTATGAATGGTGTGTTTCGTCTTAATGTTGTGTTGTCTCGGAGGCGGCTCTGCCATTAATTTTATACAACAAATAAGATCCGAAACAATGATATGAAAATACAAACCATCTAACTTTCTACACCTGAATATCTAATACTTGGAGAATGTCAAATGAATGAACAAATATTTTCTTTGAAAGTTGAATGCAGGCTTTCACGGCAGTTAATCATAATGTTACGAGAATCTGGGTTATATGGCCATCTTCCATGACTTCCGTTTTTTCCAGATGTTTCACAGTTGAGCCTCCGACCAGGAAACACTATCTAGAAGTACTCGCCACTGAAGATGTCCTCCGCAATTGAGGGAGAAACATCTGGTAGAAACACCAGTTATAGACCAAGGCCACATAACCTGGAATCTTTTAATATGATGAACATTGTCTCTCCTATCCTAATATTAAACAGAGATGAGAACCGAAAAATGTACATCATTTTATATTTTTATTTTATCATTTATGTATTGTTTAGTTATTTATAAGTTTAAATTATTTATGTTTATTTATGTTTATTGTTTAGTTATTAATTTATTATTAAGTGGAGCGGTTATGAAGAGAGGTAAAATGTTATTCGTACTAAAAACATCTGATTCTAATAATAATCTAACACTATTAGATGTTTTGTGTTAAATAAGAGTACGTTTCTCTTTAGGAAATACATGTTTCTAGAATATCTAAAATCTTAATTAAAACTAATGCAATATATATGCACTTTTCTACTTGTGGTAAGGCTATGGAATTTTCAGGACATAAGACTCAATATTTCATGAAATTCCCGAAGTAATATAATTAAAATAGTCCTTAAAAATAATATTTTTATGAATACTCGTATTGGATTACAAGATATACATTGTATAAAAATTATAACATACAATTATAAAATTGTGTACCTTCTATTCAGTCTCCTTAACTTTTAAAACGATTGAAACATTGTAGGCCATTCGGGACCAGTCCCATCCTCAGCTGACATTTCTATGTTACTCTCCAGCTACTATCTAGGTACTCCTGGAAAATAAGAATCTCCATAATAGCTGGATAGTAACATACAATTTTTTGCTGAGGATGGCACGGTCCCGAAATGCTTACAATGTTTAAATCGTTTCAACAGTTGAGGAGATTGAATAAAATATATACAGGGTGTTACAGGACCCCACCGACAAAATTACAGGGATGATAGGCCATGCAGAGAGGATCATTTTTTGTGAAGGAACATATAGTCGCAAACACGTCGTTTGAGTTATGCGCAGATGAAGGTGTTCACCCGTAAGGGTCGGAATTGAATACAAACAATTGTACACGTATCATTTTATTGAAAAATACATGTTTTTATAATAATAGTCGGCCCTGTGCCTCATTGAATGTTTGATATCGTCGCAGCAACGATCGACCAGCACGGCCGAGCATGGCAGGATTCTTTTCGATGTCGTCAAAACACTTATTGTTTGAACACTTACCCTCTTACTAATAATCCATATATAACTTTTATATAAGGTTTATACACATCTCTGTTGAAAATTCATACTAATAAACACTGTATTAGCTGTTAAGTGTATAAGAGGTGTACAACTTTACATGGGAATCGTTATACATGCCTCCAGCCTTGTTTAAGGATTGTATAACTAGACAAAATGTCGGACTTCAAAATCAACTGATTGTTTTCTTATGATATTGATGAAAGCTTCCTTAAACCTATCGCCAAATGAAACATTTTAGCGACTGTTTGATGGATGCACAGGACATAAATAATATTAATAAAGCTCTGAGTAGGAAAATAAAGGCATCATAAAATGCCTTTTGTTACACTCATTCTCGATTAGACCTAATAATATTTATAAGTTGAACATTGATTCACAAAAGACTATGTTCTACAATAATTGCTGTAGACAAGATTTAACCTGAATGTAGTTTAAATACTTCATAATATTATTTTAACAAGACTTCCTTGCATCATTGATACATCATACACATACCGATATAAAAATGTAGTTAATCATAGAGGTACTATTATTGCAGTAAGTTACGTATTAGCTTGGTAGTCTTGTGGTTAGAGCTTCTGACTACGGTCCGTGTGGTGCTAGGTTCGATTCCTGATGAAACTGCACTGACTTTTTTTTCGCTTAAAGCGTTACTCAATTGTCGGTAACATTTCCTACTATTTTGAACATTTTCTAACGCTCTTAAAACACTGCATATAATTCATAAGTAAAGGGAAAACGTTTTATTAGTTTCCATGAATTGTTCTAAATTCTTCACGTTAGATGGCAGCACATTATCTGTGAAACTAATTCTACGATATATTTGACATAACGTAAAGGAAAATGTAAATAAATTAAAACACAATTATTTTTCCGTACCTCCCCAATTAGGGGATCTCTATTAATTCTTATTCATATTCATTTCTTACACAATTAATCACTAGTTGATGATGTTTTATTTCTGTTACAAACTGTGCGTAACATTTTTCTGACGTCATAATGATGATGAATATGTGACGTATTGTGTATAACGGTTGTACTGTTATATAGCTCCGGCACAACGTTTATTAGTAAGGAAATTATACATGATTTTCATAAGGTTTATACATTCTATAACTAAACAACTGATGAAAACCTGTGTAAGATATTTTTATTAGTAAGACTGTTATTGTATTAACGTGTCTTATTCATTAAAATGATATGTGTACAATTATTTGTATTCAATTGCAACCCTTACGGGTTAACACCTTCATCTGCGCATAACTTATAAACGACATGTTTGCGACTATATGTTCCTTTACAAAAAAATGATCCTCTCTGCATGGCCTATCATCCCTATAATTTTGTCGGTGAGGTCCTGTTACACCCTGTATATATATATATATATATATATAATGCTATAATTTTATAAATTTTTATATACTCTAATGCCTAAAGGGAATATTACCATGAGGTTTATTAGTGAAATGAAAACAAATTCAGAAACTTGTGAGAATCAGTTAGAAAGTGACGGGCAGGGCATATGGCGCGAATGGGTAATAAATGAGGGGCATGGAAATTTATTGTAGAAAAATCAGAGGGAAATCGCCCATTTGGTATACCAAAAATTAGGTGGGAGAAAACATTAACTATAATTTGATGGAAGTAGATTTTAGAAGGGTTGATTGGAGAACATAACCTCAAGGTAGGGAATATGTGGAGAACTTATGACTGCGTGGCCATGAACCTACGTGTTCGATAGCGTCGGTGAGTTAGTTATTTAAATATACTCTAATGACACAAATTGTAATCATGTCAGTTAGTATTAAAATCAGAGGAAATATATTTATGAGTTATGTTTTACCGCTCTTCACTACCATAAATCCTTAATATCATTTATGTTTATTTATGTTTATTATTTATTTTATTTATTATAGGGATGGCATCAGATATCATAAAGATATGTCCCAGAAATGAATGAGAATTGCTGATAAAAACATTTATTTTACAAGAAATGTTGTCAAGATTTTTAAGCTGCAAAAACTGATAAAACTGTAAGTAACAATTTAACATTTTACAGTATGTAGAAGGATTTATACAATAAGAATATAGTATACATCAGAATTATTTAGGGATGGATCGCACGGTCAGCCACACGTACATGTTTTTGACAATCCGTATCTATACATCAGTATGTAATAATAATAATATATAACAAAACAAACATGGACATAAAGATGAATATACAGGGTCTTCCAAAATATGATTACAAAATTTTAGGGTTTGTAGAGGGGACTTAGTAGTTAAAATTTTTGATAAGAAAGCCATGTCCAGAAACGTACCATTTCGATGTAAAACAGGTTTGAAAATCGAAATATAATGGGCTGATATAGTGTGTTGTGTTTCAGAATAAATATTACAATCTTCTAGGGGTGTGCTACAAATGTGATTCCACGTGTGCTCAATAATTTCTGCTGCTGCCAGAATTCGTGCAAGAATATCTTTCTCCGACTGGACGGGTGTAGTACAACCTCTAGAAGTCTGTAATACGTATTCTGAAACACAAGACACACTATATCAGCCCACTGTATTTTGATCTTCAAAATTATTTTACATCGAAATGGTACGTTTCCGGACATTAGTTCCTTATCGAAACTTTATCTACTAAGTCCCTTCAACCACCCCTGCTTAATCTGAAACTCCATTTAAAATGGAAAATAAGCATATTCTGTGTTATGCGGATGATGGCGTATACAGAAGGTGATTTACAAAGGTTGTTAGATGGATTCTATCTACGTTTCCGAGAGATCAATATGAAAATATCTTTAGCAAAAACCAAAACGATGGCAGTAAGTAACGTTTCTTCAAGTTGCAAGTTAGAATTAGAAAGTAAAATAATTGAGCAGGTTGTGGTAATCAAATATTCGGGTGTAGAAGTAACTAGGTGGGGATCGTTACATTATGAAGTCACATATCAGGTTCATAAAGCAGCTCTATAGTGGGTGGATGTATGAATGGAAAACGAATACTTACATAAAGATACCAAAACGAGAATATATAAAGCATTGATACGTCCAATATTGACCTATGCCTCCGAAACAAGAGTAGATACTGTTAAAACAAAACAAACTTTAGAAACAAATGCTATTAATATTCTGAGGAAGATTGTATTTAAATCTAGGAGTGATCGAAATAGAAATGAAGAAATGAGAAGGCAAGAACAAAAATAGTAATCGATGATAACATTTTAGATCAAGTGAATAATTTTAAATATCTAGGTTTCAATTTATCGCATGTTAAAATTGAAGATATTAATGATAAAATAATTAATTTAATCTGATGTGTGGCACTATTAAAAGAACCTAAAAAACACAAGAAAAGAAACAAAAATGAAATTTTATAAAATAATGACTGTTCCTATATTGATGTATGGATCAGAAGATCACTAAAAGAGAAGAACAAAGATCGGAAGTAGTTATGATTATATTTTTAAGAAATATATCAGGATATACTCTGCTGGATAAGAAAAGAAAATAATAGGCCTATATAAGAAATGAACTAAATATTTTCAAACTTATAGATCGAATAATTAAATATGGAACGCCTGGAAAGAACATGTTGATAGAATGCCAGAAGAAAGATTTCCAAAAGTATTGCTAAATTATAAACCACGCGGAAGGAGAAATGTTGGACGCCCACACAGAAGATGGAACAATTTTAACAATTTTAGCTTTTATGAAACCGGAATGAGCCACCAGGCTTAATCGCTGGATGATGAAGAAGAAGAAGAAATAAGAAGGCAGCTGAATATTCCGGGAATATGTGAATGGGTGGAAAGAAAAAAAGTATTTGAATGGAATCAACATATATCCCACATGATACCAGATAGAATTGTACGCATAGCAAAAGATACGTTACCAGAGGATGGGAGAAGGACACCTGGAAGACAAAAAAAAGGGTGGAGTGTCATTTAATTCTGGATGGACCTAAACCAAGACAAGATCCTGGTTCTCAATGATCGTAGTGCCAGAAATGGTGATGATGGCACGAAGGAATTGAATAGCCAACCATCGGACATATATGACGAGCCGCCTCTGGTAGGTCATGATTTTTGGAATGATACTTGCGTTTATGGTTGATGTGTTGAAACGAATATAATTTTAAAATGTTGACATGCGGATGTTAGATATCTTTGCGTTGTGTAGGTGGAAGGAATTTCAATTACCATATTAACTGTTACTTTGAAGTAACAGAGCCATTTATGATTAACTATTAATTAGTAGCAGTTTGTTTACAGACTTGGGAAATAACTCTCACTGCGAAATTTATGTTTATTCATCTTCAATCACAGCTTAATAAAAATGCTCACCTACAACTGTGCAGCGCTTTTTATCAAATTATTTGTTATCATCAGTAGCTGAACATACAGTGCATTTTTCTCCTACTAATAATCCATGTATACCTTTTATACAAGGTTTGTACACATCTCAGTTGAAAATGCGTACTAATAAACACTGTATTAGCTGTACAGTGTATAAGAGGTGTACAACCTAACATGTGTGTCTTATACGTATCTTCCCCCATAAGGACTGTATAACAGGATGTGATCAGCTGATTATAGATTCCGACATTTTATCTTGTTATTGATGAACGTTTCCTTAAATTCGACGCAAAATGCAACACTTTAACGACTGTTTAACGGATATACAAACATAAATAATATTAATAATACACTTCCTGGGAAAATAAAGCATTACAAAAACACATTTTATTACATTAATTGGGCAAAAATCGAGGAGATACTAAGGGCCCACACGCACACACTATTGAGTAATACTAAGAAATTGGGACTGGGAGTAAATATCAATAAAATTAAATATGTGGTGGCACATAGAAATATATTATATAATGGAAATGGACAGCTAACGACAAATGAGGGAAATTTTGAAGAAGTGTCTGAATTCAAATACCTAGGAACAATAATTACTAACAAGAATGAGGTGCACAGAGAAATTAAACATAGGTTCAATTCTGGAAATGCGTGCTATTATGCATTACAGAGACTCTTGTCGTCCCGACTCCTTTCAAAAAAACGTTAAACTGAAAATATATAAAACTGTTATTCTACCAGTTATATTATATGGGTGGGAAACATACTCCTACTTTAAGCGAGGAAAGGAGATTACAAGTATTTGAGAATAAAGTTCTTAGGAAAATATTTGAACAAAAGTGAGATTAACAAACAGGTGAATTGAGAAGACTACATAATAGTGAACTACATAGTCGTTATAAAAAGCCAGATGTAATAAGAACAGTTAAGTCTCGTACACTGCGATGGGCAGGACATGTGGCACGAATGGAGAATGAAAGACGTTTATGGAAGCTTCTTGTAAAAAAACCAGAGAGAAAGCGCCCAGTTAGTAGACCAAGAATGAGATGGGAGTAGGCCCTATAATATTTACCATGATTTGAGGGAAGTCGATTTTACAGGGCTGTCCCGCGCCGTAGCCGAGCGGTTAAGGTAGGAAGCCTTGGCGCAGAGCTACGGGACTTGCGCTGGTTCGAGTCTCCATGGGGGAAGAAATTTTCTCATGGTATTTCGGCCAGTATGGGACCGGTGCCCACCCAGGATCGTGAGGCAATTGGGTAGCTACAATAAATAGCGGCTCCAGATTGAGGAACCAGCTATAACGGCTGGGGGACTCGACATGCTAACCACATGTCACCCCTACACTGGCTGTTGATCATCTACCTCTGTGATTGACACATGTGGATGTGAAGGGCCAGCAGCCGGCTGGTAAAAGGGCAACAGCTGAAAAGTGGTGGAAAAGACCCTCAATCGGATCGGATCGGATTTTACAGGGAATGATTTGAACATTTTAGCTAAGGATAGGGATGTATGGAGAGCTAATGTCCGCATGGTCATGAACCTACAAATTCGATAGTGTAGCAGTACAGCCCGACTCGAGCCTCGGCATCCTTCAGAACCCTCTTACCGACAACTCTGTCTCTGGCAACCAACCACCATCCCTCGATTCTCAGCTACCGCCTCTTCATCATCATCTCCTCTATCTCCTGTCAGGAGCATAGAACATCCACAAAGCGTCGCTAACGGATACTGAATTATGAGCTTTTGTTAATGTATGTCCTATCCAGTTCCTTTTTCGCTTTTTTATTTCTATTTTAAATTATTTCTTTCAGTTTTTTTTTCCATAATTCTTTATTTGATATTGTTTCTGGCCATTTTGTTCTTAATAGTTACTTTAGGCAACTATTTATAATACCTTTAATTGCTTCAGCTTCCTCAGATTCTCCAAAATTCTATCCAACCAACGCAGTCTCGGTCTTCCCACATTCCTTTTTCCTTCAAATTTACATTCCATGATTTTCTTGGGTATCTCACGTTTAGTCATTCTTTGTATGCCCTCTGCCCATTGCAATCTTGAAACATTAATTGAGGTAACCACATCAGGAGACTTATATCAGAGTCATCGAAATATTTAACCATTTATTTTTAGAAAATTATCTATTGGGATGTACTTATCAAAACAGTTTTGAAAAATGTTTCCCCATCCTCTAGAAGGCCCTTGAAGTAGTAGGACGTTAAGGCTCCCACTTTTCTAGATAATCAGCACTTAATCTCAGCCGGATAGTTAGTGCTGCGTGACGACCGACTTATACCTATAACAAGTGTCTGGTAAAAACATTCTATAATATTAAAGCAATTTTCTCTACTTTCCGTTTAATAGGCCTGTCATTGATTTGTGTGATCATTTCTGTTAGAGGCTGAGTTGACCCTAATAACATGGTGCTACAGATGGTTTGGGTCAATTTAAAAATTCTAACCCCACCTCACTAGAACCCTCGACCTTCCGGATTGTAGAATATTGCCTTAACTAATTACGCTACGGCCTGCAAGTTTATCTACACACACACACACACACACATACATACACACACACACACACACACACATATATATATATATATATATATATATATACTGTATGTGTGTGTGAAAATTCGACCGGAGAATAAGTGACTGCTACCCTCATGTTGGCCATTGTGATAATACAATTTCCCTCTAGGGCCAATTGCCAAAAAAAGGGATTCTATCCCATGAGCCCACCTACATTAGTGGGCAAGTTAAGGTGAGAAAATGGCTAGTTAGTTTGGCTAAGTTAGAGTGAGAAATTGTTCGAGGTAGTACACCAGATTATTTTAGCGTTCACTTGTTTGTTAGCGGGTTTTGTGATAAGTTTCGTATACTCTCTGAGCAATAAATAATATATATATATATATTACATTGAAAATATGGTGATTTTATGTTACTTTGAACTAAAATTCTCACTTCATTTTAAGGCATTTCTCAAATTTTTGAAAAAAAAAATCAACATATATATTTATCTCAGGTAATGATTCACATACTGCAACAATAAATTGTATGCTTTCCATTTTTTAATTTGACGATGTTATTAATGAACCAGCTAAGCGCCATTAAAAATATGTTGATGCCCTCCGTTGCACTGGCTCGTGAAGTAAGTATTCGCACAGTTTTAGCACCACATCTTTAAATATATCATTATTATTAAAGAAAAATGTAAACGTCATCAGTCCTTTCAGAGATTCTATGTTGCAACAAAATGCTATGAAACCAGATCTTCATAAATGCTAATCTAAAGTTGCCTCATTCAGGTAAGCGCCAAATATTCCCGCTCGTATATTGTTAATGCATAACTGTCGAACAAGGAAAATAACTTGCAATATCCAGTATTGTTACTTTAGCGCTACAATAAATAGTGAAATTGACTTAAACTTTAAACTACTTTTTCGAAGCTTATATAATGGCGCTTAGCCGTTTGATGAATAACTCTTTGCAATTGAGTTTATGTAGTGGCATGGTGGCACACAATCCCCATTTTGTTTGTAGCATTGAGACTGTTTTGCCATACAATCTAATTAAAAAAAGAATGAAGTATTCCGTAAACGAGGAAAATGGAATCATAAATTCGACTTGATGAAAAATTATCTAATATTACGCCGTTTCTGCGTGACCTGCTAGTTTTTACCCTTCTTCACGACAGATTTTCCTTAAAATACACGAAGGGAAAGTTCTGCTCAAGTTTGTTGTTTGGGAGACACATAAGATACGCACAGTTTGTTGAAAAAGTTCGTTTAGTTTTGCTGAAGAACGAAGTTTTTTTTACCCGATATTTTCAAGATGTCGCATGTGCTACTGGTCATGGAACCCATGTCAAACAACATACGCAATCCTCATCGTGAATGTTAGAGCCAAAATTTGCGATCTGTGGACAGGGAAAGGGATATTTTCTTAGAGGAGGGAAGCAATCATATACAAAACTAAAAATCTACAAAACCATACAGATTCCAGCTGATATTTATTTTATTTACTTATTTATTTATTTATGTATTTATTTATATATTTTACCTGACGGATTTATGACCGTAAGGTCTTCTCTTCCACTTCACCAGGGTTAAATTATACATACAATAAGAACTATGATAAATGATACATAATAGATAATTACACTGAGCAACAAAAAAAGAGACTTGTTTCTTGTCTCAGAAAAATATGTGATTCTGATAGTATTTTTTCTCCTGAATTCAAATACAAATAGATCATCGATTGATTAATGTCTTTGACATCGTCCGATTACTAATAGCCAATTTTGTCGGTCCATCCAATCTCCTGGTTGTAGATGTTTCTCCTTCATGTGTAAACATATTCCCTGACTCCAGGAGGTTTTAGGTCTTCCTCTGCCTCGTCTTCCCTCAGGTTTCCATTCCAAAACAGATTTTGGTAGTCGATCCTCTTCCATTCGCTGGACATGTCCGTACCATCTTAATTGTTGAGTTTTAATATAATCTAAAATAGTGTCTTCAATCTTCATTTTCTTCCTTATAACTGAATTCAAATATGATATCAATTTTTTTCCACGACGCAAGGTTTCCGAGAGACAGGCATTTATAATTTCAAACACTTTAATATTTTCTACATTCGTAACTACACAATATTCGAACATTCGGACTGACCTAGAAAGTAAGAAATTACAATTTTCTGCTATATTTCGCCTGTGGAGCTTCCCTCTTGATGGTCCAACAATAATCGGCCAGCATATTAGGATTCCATTTACCTTGATATCCCTTTTCCATAGGTGAAATTCCTGATGAAATTGTTACCCGTGCTCATCGCTCACTGAGCCAAGATTTTCCGGGAAGAAATCTAAGTTTATTAAAATAATTATTATTTAAATCCATTAATTGAAATTGAAATAAAAAACTGTGGGTGGTGGAGAAATTCCGAATACATATTTGAAAACACGATAAGAAACTGCATTAAGTACAACTATTGGTACTCATGAGACAAAAATCATGTTGACCAGTGTTAAGACTACACAATATAAAGTTGACAAGGGTAAGAAAGAAAAATAGTAATAATAATAATAATTATAATAATAATTTATGACAGTGAATGCTGGATACTAAGCAGAGAGAGTGGAGAAATATTGAGCATCTTTGAAAGGAAAATCGCGAGGAAGTTCCTGGGACCTATAAATGATGGTGGGGTATGGTGGATGAAATCTACACTTTGTATTCAGACCCAGATGTTGTAAATGTTATTAAAATTGGCAGACTGAGATGGGTGGGTCATAGAAATGGAATAGGGGAATACCACAACTGAGACCAGATGGAGGAAGAAGCTGAGATGAATGGATGGAGTAGAGGAGGGCCTCCGAAATCTCGGGGTCCAGTGATGATGAAGAAGGATGTTGGACAGGGATACGTGGAAGAGTGTCTTAAGAGCAGGTTGGGCTCATAAAGGGCTGAAGAACTGGAAGATGAAGATGAACGGAAGCAATCATGTCACCAAGGCTTAAAATCGATAAATATTTTGTCTGAACTATAGATTAGGTCTCGCTATGTTACATCATGGAATATACTTATTAGAGTGTTACACCATTTACTTTTTCCGTTTCTACTAACATTTCCTACCATTTTAACATTTTCCAACGATTCTTAATATATGTTTTAAAAGCGGCTCCGTGGCGCTAGCAGTTAGACGCTCGCCTTTCACTGCTGAAGTCTCGAGATCGAGTCTCGGTCACTCCATGTGGGTTTCGTGGTGGACGAAACGAAGCTTGGGCAGGTTTTTCTCGGGGTTTTCTCCCGTTTTCTCCTGCCACAATTTCATTCCACCGTTTCTCCATACTCATCTCATCTATTTCGTTCATCTGCCCCCGTGATGGTGCGTCAGGCGTGGTCAGCCGGCACCCTTGTCATTCACAGACATCTATATAGGAGGCTCATTTAGTTTCGTTATGAAATATATACTGCGACCGCTAGAGCGAATTTTACATTTTCACGGACTGTTGCAGTCTCAACTAATAAACATTGGCCACACTGTTAACTCAGTCAGTTGTTTGTAATGAACGCAAATATCCCCAACAAAGATGCTATTATTTTACTATTATTTATTATTTTGAAAACACCATCGATCAAAAAAATGTACAACGCACGTTTGTGAAGTGTTTTACAGAATTTCGGAAATTAAAAATCTCGCTATCACTAGGTTTTTAAACATTTCGTCGCTTCTGTAAAAACTACTTCCCAACCTCGCATCGTAATATACTATTTTTATGTTATGGCAGGGGTTGCCATCGAATGCCCTAATGTAAAGGTTTTTAATTATCGATATAAAACCCTGCATTGTACAGTTTGATAGAAGTTTCGTCTCAAAAGTAACTTCAACACTTGTAGGGTTTAGTTCTCTGACGTCTGAAAAATCTATGGAAACTATGATTATCAACTATCAAAGGCAGTGTGTATTTTTAGTTCTATCGTACAGAATTCATTCTTAAGACTTCCTCCATGAAAAATTTAATAATAATTGTAAGATATTTTCCGAAGCATTTCATATTGAGGTCGATCTTATATTAAAAATGCTTTAAGAAAGGAAATTGATAGAAACGATATTGCTGTAATCTAGCGTAGTTCGTTAAAATAACGCCCTACAAATCAAAAGGTTGCGAATTCGATTTCCGATTGAGTTAGTAACATTTTAAGTTACGTTAAATGTTCAGTTATAAAACGGAAGTCTATCATTTAAGAATTGCGTAAACTAAAAGATTTTCTCAGCAAGTTGAATTTATGATTATATATTGCTGATATATGGAATACCTTCTTCTTCACCCCACGGGCCAGGCAAAATGCATGTTCCACCTCACATTTGTTCTGTCCATCTTTTCACTGGCCTTCCTACATCCCTTGAACCTCTTGGTTTGTAGTTAAATGCTGCTTTTGGTAATCTTGTTACGTTCATTCTTTCAACATATCTAAACAATTTTTCTCCATATCATTAGATTTTATCATTCAATGGATATATATTTAACTCTGTTCTTATATCTTCATTCTGTAACCGATCCATTCTTGTGCAGCCTTTTGTTCTTCTAAGGAAGTTCATTTCTACACTTTGTATTCTACTTTGTAAATTTTTGGTCATTACCGAAGTTTCACTCCCATAAAGTATTGCAGGAACTGCCAATATTTTATAAAACTTCAATCTAGTTTCTCTTCTTGTTTTGTTCTTTAATGTTTTATGTAGAATTCCACATATCATTTGAAATCTTGACAGTATCACATTTACGTCTCTTTCAATTTTTGTGTTTATAGTAAAATTACAACCCAAATAATTAAAATATGTTACTTGTACTTTATTCTTTAATTGAATGATATCTATTTAGTCACAGTACAATGAAAATTAACTGGACTTTAGTTTTCTTAATTAGCATATACCGAGTTTAGTTTCGAAATAAGAAATAATGTGGCTTCTCATTACTTTCAGCATTATGTCTTCAATCTGCACTAATTTTTGTCCTCAAATATACATATTCGTCATATGGATTTATTTCTCCATGATCGTCTCTAAAATCAGTTCTTTTGATTTGTTTCCTATTTTCATATATTTCGTTTTGTCCAAATGTGTATTTAATCCCCATTTACGCATTCTTACTTACGTTTCTTGCCATGGACTCTAATGCCGGTATTCAAGAACCAAACTCTCCAGGCCATGCCATCTCTGTCTTACGTAAACTGAGGTACTCATCTTTCAATTGTTCCCGGAATTTTTTTTTAAATAATATCTTGTTAGCACATGATGTTGAATAGAGTGAGCCAGTTAGAGTAGGTTCTGCATGACCCACATAATTAACCACGGAGAGACGTTCTTTGCGGAAGCTTGGTTCTTGAATACCAGCCTTCGTAATCTTCTGCCATCAGTAACTCATCATCAGCAAATAGCAATGAATAAATCGTATCTTTTTCTATCTTTATTGCTTAGATGAACTTTTTTAACCCCACTGTGCTATTGTATATATTTTTAATGAATTCAGCGATAAACACCGTCCTTTTCTTAAACATTTAGTAACACCAAAACCTGCTGTAATAGTTTTACCTAATTTTACTGTAGAGATATATTCATCATGCAACTCTTTTATTTCCTGGATAATGTTATTTATTGTTACTGCACGTAAAACTTTCCACAATTTAACTAGAGGCATATTTAACCGGGGGGGGGTTGACATTTCAGATTTGCTCACTACTGGTTTTTAAAAAAGTACAATGATAAAAGCCCAGATATGAAATGCCAGACAGATTTATTATTATAATTAATTAACTAACTCACTGGCACTATCAAACCCATAGGTTCATGGCCGCGCGTACATAAGCTTTCCATACATCCCTATCCTGAGCCGATGTTTTCCAATCATCCCCATGTATCATCTACTTCCCTCAAATCTTAGTTAATGTTATTCTCCCACCTGATTCTTGGTCTACCAACTGGGCGTTTTACCTCTGCTTTTCCTACAAAAAGCTTGCATGCACGTCTTTCATTCCACATTCGTGCCATATGTTCTGCCCATCGCAGTCTACGAGACTTAATTATTATTTTTATATCTGGCTTCCTATGAAGACCATGTGATTCAATGTTATATAGTCTTCTCCATTCATCTGTCTTTACATCTCTCTTTGGTCCAAAAATTTTCCTAACAACTTTATTCTCAAATATTCGTAATCTTCTTTCCTCCCATAAAGTAAAAGTCCATGTTTCGCATCCATATGATATAACTGGTAGAATAATAGTTTTATATATTTTCAGTTTAACGTTTTTTGAAAGGAGTTGGAACGTTAAGAGTCTTCTCTGTAATGCATAAATAGCACGCATTTCCAGAATTATTATTATTAACATTATTATAGAAATTTCTCTACAATACAGTAGTTTTCATACATCCATTGTAAATTTTATTCCTCCATACATCCCTGTTCCTTGCACCACTCTCTGTTAATCCTATCGATACCACACTTCTATGCAACTCCTTGAACCCACTGATCCACTGTTCTGTTGGTCTCCTTTTCTTCTGTTGTCCTCCGCTTCAAAATTTGATATGATGTTATGTATCCTGTCGTCTGACATCCTCTTTATGTGGCCAACCATTTGCTTCTTTTTTTCAATAACTTGTAGAACATCTTTTTGAATATCCATTTTTTCTCTGATTTTAATGTCCTAATTTTGTCTCTTCTTGAATTTCTAGAAGCCCTCCTCTAGAAGTCCATCTCTGTTACCAATAGTTTATGTGTTTACTCTCTGCTTAATATCCACTTTTCCGCACCAAACAATAGTATTCTCTCCACCAATGACGTATAAATAATTTTTTAGTTTTGTTCAGAAAGTTTCTACTCCACAATATAGAATTTAACAGTTCTATTGTTTTTTTCTTGGCTTACTATTTTGTTTATCTGAAAATCCATTGTTCCTTGTGACTGTATTATTGATTAATTTGTTAACTGTCTTAATTTTCTCATTTTCAATCTCCAAACTTTCATCCAATTGCATCGTAGATGATAAATACTTTGTTTTATTGAAATTAATATTTAATCCCTATGTTTATATTCCTTCGTCAGTTTTCTTATCATGCAAGAAGCATCCTCGATGTCTTGTGTATTTAATACTTAATACTTGCACGTTATTATTATTATTTTTATAAGCCCATGTAGGACAACGTAAATTACTTAGATGCGTTCCCTTTGACTCCACATTTCCCTGATTGTTTTGCAATGGGTTTTCTTTCTCTCTTCTGTCTACATTGTTCCCTCATTTTTTGACTATGGGCTTGCTTTCTCTATTCTAGCCATATCCTTTCTATCTATACTTTTCTTAGCTTCAGTTCGATTATTATTATTATTATTATTATTATTTATTATTATTATTATTATTGTAAGGCCTACAACTCAATGGTATTAATAAGCTGTTAGTTTATGCTGATGATGTAGTACTATTGGGTGATAGCGAGGAGATACTAAAGGCCAACAGGCACACACTACTGAGTAACACTAAGAAATTGGGACTGGAAGTAAATGTCAATAAAACTAAATATATGGTCACATATAGAAATACATTATATATTGGAAATGGACAGCTAATGACAAATGAGGGAAATCTTGAGGAAGTGCCTGAATTCAAATACCTAGGAACAATAATCACAAACAGGAATGAGATGCACAATCCTGGAAACGTGCGTTATTATGTATTACAGAGACTTTTGACTTTCCAACTCCTTTCAAAAAACGTTAAACTGAAAATATATAGAAATATTATTCTACCAGTTATATTATATGGATGCGAAACGTGGACTCTAAGGGAGGAAAGGAGATTACGAGTATTTGAGAATAAAGTTCTTAGGAATTTTTTTTGGACCAAAGAGAGATGGACAGACAGGTGGATGGAGAAGACTGTATAACAGTGAATTACATGGTCTTTATAGGAAGCCAGATATAATGAGAAGAGTTAAGTCTTGTAGACTGCGATGGGCAGGACATGTGGCACGAATGGGGAATGAAAGACATGCATGGAAGGTTCTTGTAGGAAAGCCAGAGTGAAAACGCCCAGTTGGTAGATCAAGAATGAGGTGGGAGAATAACATTAACTATTATTTGAGGGAAGTAGATTATATAGGGGATGATTGGAAAACATTGACTCAGGATAGGGATATATGGAGAGCTTATGTCCACACGGCCATGAACCTCGTGTTCGATAGTGCCAGTGAGTTAGTTATTATTATTATTATTATTATTATTATTAGGCCTATTGTTATTATTATTATTCTTATTATTATTATTATTATTATTATTATTGTTATTATTATATCTCCAGAATGTGCATAAGTCGCATCATACCTCACCAAATTTATAGGTAAAGTCGATATTTTAGGGATTGTTTTTATTTACCTTTAACAGAAACATTTCAAAATATTTTCGATTGGATATTTGGACCTCTGGTAGAGACTGGAATCAATTTCTGGTGTGGAAGCAGAATTCCATTACCGGGTGAATGATGCCTACCTGGTAGGGCGTACAGAGCTTCACGTGAGGTGAATTCCTCGCTCACAGTCGGGGGTTAGGGGGCAGAGCACCGCGGGTATCGATCATGTGACCTTACTTCTGATGAACTGGAGAACCGCGCACACGCTGCTTGTTACAATTCACTTCAATTTTAAAATGTATTAATAATAATAATAATAATAATAATAATAATAATAATAATAACAATAATAATAATTATTATGCTGACATCATAACAGTATCAAAACAGACTGAATTATTAAACGACATTGAAAAGAAAGTTGGTCTGCAGATCTCTTTTGTAAAAGCCGAGTACATTTCATGCAATGAACAAGCACCAAACACCTGAAAACCAAATGTGGAAAAAATAAACGAGCTTCACGATTTAAATATATTTTTTGAAATAATTCAGGAAAATGGAATTGAAACCAAAGCCACAAAAGTAGATGCCAAAATATGGAAAAAAAGCATTTCGGCTTACATCATGTATAATAAAAATGAATATCTTAATAATAATAATAATAATAATAGTAATAATAATAATAATAATAATAATGTTTTATTTATTCTGGTAGAGTTAAGGTCATAAGGCCTTCTCTTCCACTCAACCAGCACAAACACAAATAAATATTTGACAAATATAGATATACACTATACTAATTACAAACAGTTAAAAATATATTAAATGTTGCAGTGTAAATTTCATGCACAAAACAACATTTTATACGATAATAACAATAAAAATATTTATAAAAATAATAATGATAATAATAATAATAACAATAATAATAATAATAGTATATGATAAACTATACGGGAAACACCAATTGACATGAGTATGTACCTTACATTACACTGGGTAATGATGAAGTCGAGGTTGGAGCAAATATAAATTTACATTTCTTTTAAAATATACCAATCTTTACATACAAAATTAAAACTCTATAACATCTGTAATTAAACGAGACTGCCTCTATGGAGCAGAAACATTAATTTTTGAACAGAACAAAATATATCGAAAATGTAGCGAAAGAAGAGTGCCAAAATTATGAGAAAAATTTTAGGTCCTCAAGTCATAGGTGAAGCATATAGACTCAAAAGTAAAAAAAGGGAAAAAAATTGTACAGACATTCATAGTGATATTAGAAAACGAAGATTAAAATTTTATGGACATATTAAACGATTGGACCCATAGACTTTCAAAACAATAAATTAATTATACGAAAATAGAAGTAAAGCACAAGTGGATACTATAAAAGTATTGATTACTTACTTACTCACTGACACTATCGAATCCGTACGCGGACATAAGCTCTCTATACATCCCTATCCTGAGCTAATGCTTTCCAATCATTCCCTGTATAATCTACTTCCCTCAAATCATAGTTAATGTTATTCTCCCACCTCATTCTTCGTCTACCAATTGGGCGTTTTCCTTCTGGTTTTCCTACAAGAAGCTTCCATGCACATCTTTCATTCCCCATACGTGCAACATGTCCTGCCCATCGCAGTCTACGAGACTTAACTGTTCTTATTATATCCGGCTTCCTATAAAGACCATGTAGTTTATTGTTATGTAGTCTTCTCCATTCGCCTGTCTGTCCATCTCTCTTTGGTCCATAAATTTTCCTAAGAACTTTATTCTCAAATACTCGTAATCTCCTTTCCTCCCTTAAAGTAAGAGTCCATGTTTCGCATCCATATAATATAACTGGTGGAATAATAGTTTTATATATTTTCAGTTTAACGTTTCTTGAAAGGAGTTGTGACGTGAAGAGTCTCTGCAATGCATAATAGCACGCATTTCCAGAATTGAGCCTATGTTTAATTTCTTTTTGCATCGCATTCCTATTTGTGGTTATTGTTCCTAGGTATTTGAATTCAGCCACTTCCTCAAAATTTCCCTCATTTGTCATTAGCTGTCCATGTCTCTTATATAATGTATTTCTATGTGTGGCCATATATTTCGTTTTGTTGATATTTACATCCAGTCCCAATTTCATAGTGTTATTCAATAGTGTGTGCAACAACAATAATAATAATAATAATAATAATAATAACAATAATAATAATGATAATAATAATCATTTTTATTAGCGATTTCTCTACAAAACAGTAGTTTTCTTATATTCAATTGTTAATTTTACTCCTCTGTACATCCCTATTCTCTTGCATAACTCTCTGTTAATCACGTAAGGAGCCGCCTTATTTAAAAAAAAGATAACAATTAACTTCTTTTTCTTCTTAATCGTAATTTGTTGGATTTTCATTCCGTTTATTTCCAAAATCACTCCTCGGAGTAAGGCGTATTGGATGTGCATTCACTGTCTATCCATCTCTTGACTGGTCTTCCTCTTGTTCTTCTCCCGTCCATTGATCAATCTCCTTTAGCTCTTTTTGCAAGTCAGTTATCTTCCATTTTTTCTATATGGCCCTTCCAATATTTTCGTCATTCTAAAATAAATTTAAACTGTCCCCGAAATCATTTGGTCATCATCATCATCATCATCATCATCATTATCCTTATCATTATCATCATCATCATTATCCTTCACCGGCGTGGAAAGCAACGGGAAGCTACCACACCTACAATTCTCTAGTAAAGCTGCAAAGCATAGCATGATAATGCTACGATTGCAGTGAAAGACCTGCCCTCGGGCAGAATTACTATGGATGGATAATAAATTTGGTTGTCTTGAATATGACATTTGTCCCTAATTTTCGTGTTGTGTATTTTATCAAATAATGTTTTCCCATGAATAGTTCTTAAGATCTTCATTTCACATGTGCTTATAATTTGTTTAGTTTTTGTTGTATCAATTAACTAATTAATTAATTTAATTTTAAAATCGTGTATTTTCTTTGTAAACGATACCAGTTATTTGACAAAATTAATTAGACTAAATAATAACGATAATAATACCCAAGTAAAAACTCTACACACCGTTAATTACAATTATGAAATGGATTCTCTTAAAAAAATTGCTTACCGTAGAATACACTTTTAATTAATTGCAGTGCTAGAAATTAGGTCGGCTTACAGTTAAAATAATTGTTAACAAGAGTATATTATGTTCTAAATATAAGCTTACTTTTTAAGATATGTATTTTAATTCAGTCTGAAAACAATTAGGCCCACTTTTTTTTTACTTTTTTCAAAAGTGAATAGATACAGAGTAAATTAATCATATATTTTCATCTATACGCTTGGCTGCAATTACTCACCCTAAGTGGTTGTTTGATGAATAGGTTAAGATTTTAGGAATTGAAATCTGGTTACATCCCCCGATAGCCCGTACAAGAACTGAGGTAAGGATAACACTGGTTAACATGATTTTTGTCTCATGAGTACCAATAGTTTTACTTAATGCAGTTTTTTTATCGTGGGTTCAAATATGTATTCGGAATTTCTCCATCACCCACAGTTTTTTTTTTATTTCGATTTCGATTAATGGATTTAAATAATTATTTTGTTTAGTAATCGTTTTTTCGTCCATTTGTCCATTGTAAAATAAAACCAAATGAGCTAACTCAGGAGATTTCAGCTATGGAAAAGAGATATCAAGGCAAATGGAATCCTAATATGCTGGCCGATTATTGTTGGACCATCAAGAGGGATGCTCCACAGGCGAAATATAGCAGAGAATCGTCATTTCTTACTTTCTAGGTGAGTCCGAATGTTCGAATATTGTGTAGTTACGATGTAGAAAATTAAGTGTTTGAAATTATAAATGCCTGTTCTCTCGGAAACCTTACGTGATGGAGAAAAACCAATATCATATTTGAAATCAGGAGAACAAATACTATTAGAATCACATATGTTTCTTTCTTAGACAAAAAAAACTATTTTTGTTGCTCAGTGTAATTAATGCAATAAATCCATTAAAATTGATTGTAAAAGGGAATTGTTAACCATTACAGACTTAAACCAACCTCGACATTGCTTCCAAGGAAGTTTCCAAAAAATATATGCCTTCTTGTTCTTCTTTTTATTCATTTCACGTGGTAGGAAAACTGCCTGTTCCGCCTCACAGTTGTTCTGTCTATCTTTACACTGGCCTTCTTACATTCCTTTGATCCTCTTGGCTTTTGTTATATGCTGCTTTTGATAATTTTGTTTCATTCATTTTTTCTACATGTCTAAACATTTATTTATCTCTCTATTATTTAATTTCTTCATTCAATGAATATATATAAGGGTGCTCTAAAATTCCCCTTAGAAACTTCTAGGACTTGTAGAGGGGACAGAGTAGATAATATTTATAATTGGAAACCATATCAGGAAACTTGCCGTTTCCGTGCTACAGGCGTTTGAAAACATGTTTTTAACGCGACCACTTTTACAAGTAATTTATTATGAGGCGTGACAGAATACATCACTTGTTTCACAGTTTAACTCATTAATAACCAAAGACACAAAATGTAAACTGAATCATGACTTGCATTATTAATCCCGAATATACCCTCCACAATCAATTTTTGCAGTTTTGAAAATTTTGAAAAAAAAATATTTTTTTTGAAAAAAGCACCAAGTCATGGAATACTCGATAAGGAAATTTTCGATTTAGGCGAATCGTAAAGTTATTATTACTTGTTGAGGCACGTGACGTACGTTTAGGCAATGCTTGTTTTCGAACGGCTGTAGCACGGAAACGGTAAGTTTCCGGACATGGTTTCCCATTCTAAATATTATCTATCTCAGTCCCCTCTACAAGTCCTAGAAGTATGTAAGGGGAATTTTAGAGCACCCTGTATTTATTGAGAACTTATGTCCGCGAGGCCATGAACCTACGGGTTCGATAGTGTCAGTCAGTTAGTTAGTTTGTTAGGATATATATTTAACTCTGTTCTTATTTCTTCATTCTTTATCCAATCCAATCTCTCCCACAATTCAATGGCAACCCTCATTGAGAAACAAATAGACGTCCGTCTTTCAGTTAAACGAAGTGAAGTGAGGCGGGGCACGGCGTGAGGTTTAAATGCAGTGCACAGGATAACGCGCGGAGTACATCTGATATCACGTTCGAATCCCTCTTCCCCACTCCATGCACGAACGGACAACGGGTCGTATGGGTTATCCAATGCACAAAGTCAGGAGTTGTATTACTTCACTGTAGTTTAAATGAGAGGTTTAGCTCTGGATTTTAGTGGCTTGCTGATAAAAGCGGCAGATAATTTTGTGGACACGACCTTAGAATATCTCTGGAATAAATTACATGGTAGATTTGAGCATACAATGGTGGACAGTCCCCTTGCCTGCTTCTTTACAACTAACTGTACACTATTGTCCAATATTTTACCTGGTCTGCATTTACATAAGCAACTCACTCACTTACTGGTACTATCGAACCGATAGGCTCATGGCCTCACTGACATACGCTCTCTACACATTCCTATCTCGAATTAATGTTTTCCAATCATCCCCTGTGCAATCTACTTCCCTCAAATCACTGTTAATATTATTCTCCCACCTGATTCTTGTCCTACCAACTGGCAATTCCCCTGTGGTTTTACAACAAGGAGATTCAATGCCCCTCTGCCATTCCCCATTCGTTTCACATCCCTATCGATCGCAACCTAGGAGAATTAATTCTTATTATATTCGGTTTCTCCATGAAGATCGTGTAGCTGTTGATTTCCCCTTCATTCATAATTTCACCCTTTCACCTGCACTCAATCTCCATCTTTTTATATGCCAATTGCAAACAACAACATTCTATGCTTCATATCTACATTATCTAATTTTTCTATTGTTTTTTATATTGTCAAATATATTTCGTCACTTTTAGTTGCAGATGCAATTATTTTGGTAAAGTATGTTAAAACGAAAATGAAATAATTATTTATAATTAACTTATAACAACCAAACAGCAGAATAAAATGAAATGTGCAACTTTAATTATTTTGTATATATATCCATCCATAGTAATTCTGTCCGAAGGCAGATCCTTCACTATAATCATAGCATTTCATGCTATGCTTTGCAGCTTTACTAGGGAATTTTAGGTGTGGTAGCTTCCCGTTGCTTTCCACACCGGTGGTGAAGGATGATGATGATTCTGATGGCCATATAATTTCGGGGACCGTTTGGACCTTAAAGTTTTTTCTGACATTTGTCTTACAGGCGCGGAAAAAACCCGATGAAAACCTCACCCAGAAAAAATGCCCCGACCGGGGATCGAACCCAGGCCCGCTGCGTGACAAGGCAGCACGCTACCTCGAGACCACAGCGGTGGACTATATATATATATATTCGTAACTCCACAGCTGTGGTCTCGAGGTAACCTACTACCTTGTCACGGATCCGGGTTCGATTCCCGTTCGGGACAGGCTCATGTGAGAGTTTTTTTCGGGGTTTTTCCTGACCTGTAATACAAATGTCAGGACGGTTAGGGCCCAACGGTCTCCGAAAATCATCCGGCCATCAAAATCATCATTATCATCATCATCATCATCATCATCCTTCACCGGTGTGAAAGACAAGGGGAAGCTACCACACCAATAATTCCCTAGTAAAGCTGCAAAGCATAGCATGAAATTGCTATGATTGCGGTGAAAGACCTGCCCTCGGGCAGGATTACTATGGATGGATATAGATCTGTGCACCATATGTACCTCGTGTAGATACGGATGCTGCTGGTGACGGCACCGTCCAGTGCTCAGCTTACTGTTACCCACTGGGTATTCTTGGCAGTCACATTCCTTCTTAGCTATCGACATAGGGTTGTGGTTCATTTAACCGTAGCTTAATGGTAATAAGTTGCTTTCTTTTTGTGAATCTATGTATCAGGATGATAAATTGTGAATATATCCACATAGTATTAAGGCATAATGTTGCCCTAAAATAGTGCAAAACTAGCCTCTATATGTCTATGCGAATATCTCGTACAATTTATTAAGTGGTTCACATTAATTGTAACCTATATTATTGTATTGTATTGTAAGCCCATGTTTTCCCTTTACAGAGATTAAGCGCTCTCCCCCTACAGGGAAGGTTTTGAACCATACTAATTTAGTTACACTTGTTTTCGTATTGATGCCATTTTGGAGTGGTCGGTGGTCAGCGTTCCGCCTCATACTGACATCTAGGAAACCAAGGTAGTACTAGGACGGAACAATTCGGTAAATTTTGCTTAGAGGCCTTTTCATTCAGGCTTAAGGATCTTTTAGGAGTCTGAAAATCTTCAGACTCGGGACCCACGGCTTAAAGTCCCTCCCGGAGGACTTACTCCTTGGATTTTTCCGTCCTAAAAAATCCATTGACCCCGGCCGGGTTTGAACCCGCGACCCTCGGGACCATAGGCAAGGAGCATAACCACTAGTCCACCGCGGCCGATTAACCTATATTAAATAGGTTAAAGATTGTATGCATGAAGAGGAATCTCTCCTTGGGGGTGGGTAATTCAGCAAGTATTGGCAGCATACCCTGGAGATAATCCTCAGCATGCTGACCTAATTGTACTGCTGGCAATTGCTGGCCCTGGTCTTGAACATTGTTGTTCTCCATATTGGTTTGAGAAGAGATGCCAGTTAGTAAAGCTTGGGAGAAGGAAACATTAGGATGGGCTTTCACCGAAGTGAAAGTCCTAGGTTGGGCTGTATTAGGTTTGGTTGGGATAGGTTTAGTTACCCTGCTATAATTTTTTTCCAGCGCCGCCTGGAATACAGGGCAGCTACGATAGGATTCTGGGTGTCCATTCGCCCCGCAATTTTCGCACTTTAATAAATTTGGGTCTCTCTGTGCAGAGGCCTTGATGGTACAGTCCTTGTGTCCATGGGCCCCTGCACAGATTACACACCGTGGCGTCCGGCAGCTGCAGGAAAGGTATGGTTAAAGGACTGGCAACTAAAACATTGCTTAAGGCCAGGCCTTGGTTTGTACGGTTCGATAAATACTACACACTATAAGAGCCGCTTCAGATTAAGAATTCGGTGGGACTCAGCTGTCCGCTCAAGTTACAGATTGAAGATAGGTAAAGGTTTGTCTAAATTTTCTCTTTTTGTAGTAATTTGCTTTATACGTTTTAGAGGAAATCCCAAGGACTTGTTTCCTCTTCAATTTCTACGATGGAAGTATCTGAAGGCAGGCACTTAAGTACTACCTTCAATGGAGTCTCCTTTGTGGTCGGATGAGTATAATATTCCCTGTGTAGGGAATTAAAATACTGTTTAAGGATCAAAAAGTCCTCCAATGTAGTTGCGTAATAACGCAAACCTTCCCTTATATTGACCACTTTGAGTTGTCCACTAATAAGTGATCTAATTTCTCTGTTCTTGCGGAACAGATCCCCGTGACCAGTGACAGTGATTGGTGGGGGTCTCTGTCCCGCGGAGCCAATAGGTTGAGAAGGTGCAGTGCTTTGTGTAGCCGCCGAAGGGCATGCAGTAGCAGGTGGAACCACTTGGGAGGAAGTTGCGGAGGTTAATGCCTCTAAGTCAGCGAGTGCTGAACATTTATTAGAAGTCTCAACCGCCGAAACTACAGTGGGACACCTCACATCAGCCTGCATGAGCACACTTGGAGTTTGAGTCATTATTTGAGTAACGTCAATAGTTTTGGTTACTTTTTTACCTTTGCTTCTGCTTTTGTTTTTTCGTTTTTTTGGAAATTTTTTGTTCTTTATCTTTAGGTGCGGTTTTCAGAAATAAAGATGGATTTAGTGTACCGACTTTACTTGAGGTAACAGAGTTACCCGAAGTAGCATTAGGACTTTCCTTTTGAATTTCAATATCGGTATTTTCATCAGAATCTGCTTCACGCTGAGGAAGAAATCTCTGTGATTGAAGCTCAACCGCAAAGGCCTTCAATTTCTTTAGCATAGTCATATATAGACCATAACTTTTGTTTGTAAAATTACCATATGTTCTATCTAGCTCGCCCATGCAGATCACTGTTATATCACGCATTGCGCAACTTGGAAAGGTAGTCAGATAATTTGTGATGATTAAGAATGTACCATGAATTTGATGAATATACTTTACATATCCTGGGTGTTCTTCACTTTTGTTAATTGTAATTTGCGTTTCAAAATATTGAGCGGCTTCCTCCCACTGTGCGAAAGGTCCGATGTCCTCATTATCGTCATCCAGGTCCATAGACCCATCAATATCAGGCATAGAAGCCATGCTTCGTAAACCAAAACTTAGTTTACTTTCTACACTTGATTAACTGAAATCACTTACTACTTAAGTAGGATTACACTGGCACATATACTGAGGTAATGAACCACAACATTATTTCGAAGACACTTCACACGTGAATTTATATTAACACTTTTAAAACACAAAGACACTATGCACTGGACCGGGCCGGTGAGCCCGGTCTAGGATTTGACTGCTGTATCGACGATTGGTCGAGAAGCGATCACTATATATATATATGTGTATGTAATGACCAATCACAGCGCACTTGGACTACCAGCCGACGCACTATAGTAGGCAGCGAGTTGAGCTCTATTGATGTTACGGTGAATCTTGCCGGTCACCAATGCAAGCTCGTACCACTGTTGGAGCTGTCAGCAAACAAGTTGATTCCATGAAGATCAAACTTTGAATGAGGATGAATAGATCGATGATTGGAGATACGGACGCTGTTCTATTGTAAATTTCTTGATCAAGACTAATTTAGTAACGCTTACTTACCTAAACAAAGCCAGAGAGTGGCATGTTGTTAGCACATAGCTTGAATGAGACATCTAATAGGCTACTAAAGTTTTTCTTGGATGTGAAAGTATGTTAAATTTTGCTCGGAGGCTCTAATTTAGGTTACAGTCCCAAAGTGTTAAGACTTTGGACCTAAGCTTAAAGTCTCTCCCAGAGAACTTGTCTCTTAGATTTTTCCGACCTTAAAATCCTCGAGTTTGATCCCTAGTCGTGGATACTAGAGGCAAGAAACATAATCATAATACCACCGAGGACTACAGTCAAGTAAAAAAGCTTAAAATATTTGACTAACAAAATCAATGACAATATGCAAATATGAGGTTTATGGAGAACTAGCATAATCTCTCCATACATCCCTATCCTGAGCTATTGTTTTCCAATCATTCCCTGTGTAATTCACCTCCCTCAAATCAAGGTTAATGTTATTCTCCCACCTCATTCTTGATCCATCTTCTGGACTTAAAACAGTAGAGTATTAAAACAAATAAAAAGTAATGGTTGATTCATTAATACTGTTTCCATCAGGTGGAATAAGTTGATATGAGACACAGGACGTTGATCAACCGGCTGCATGAACGATCGTCTTCAAGGAACAAGAAAAGTGAAGAGGGCAGTCAAATCTACAACAAAAGGTAAGAATATTTTAATTATTTTCTCACAGGAAGGAATCATGGTGTAATAGCATATTGAAAAGTGCTTCAGAATATGGGTCGAATTTTACTGTTAATTTATTTTTAAAAAGTTTTCTTTCAACTTTTACTTTTATTTTCGTAAAATATAAAATATGGATTGTTAGTGTCTAATGTGCTGCATCTAACACTGAAGTCATTAGCAGTTTTCCCCTCCACTACTTTGAAGTTTTGGAAGTTTCCTGTTTGACGGCTGTACTGTTGTTGAGATGTTCGTCATCCATTTCTTCCTCTGGGTGTTGTATCCTGGTGTAGACAATATATTATTCATCTTGTGCAAGCGTTTAACAAGGCAGCCATAACCTGTAGTTAATCTGAATTGTGCAGCTGTTGTTGAATCTAGCAAATAAGAAATATAAGATACACGAAAACATGTATTGGAAAACTTTTAAATACTTATTAAAGTATTTTTTTTGTAACTGTTATTTAAATCTCAAATTGTACAGATCAAAAATCAAATTCCAACTTATTTATAACAATTTACTTAAATATTTTCTGAACTTTATTTTCAATTCATAATTCAAAGAAATTAATATTTAAAAAAATACATGTTTAAAAGGTTTGTATTAAAATATTCAAACAATAGAAACCATTTTTTATAATACACATTATTTAATTTCATAGTTTTTTCATACTCATCCATTTTATTCATTCCGCCCCTGTGACTGTGTGTCAAGTGTGGTCGTCCGGCACCCTTGTCATTCATAGGCATTCAAATATATAGGGGCTTCACCCCATCTCCTCTCTCAATCCGACCCTGAGTTCGACAAGATTTGAGAATATATGTTATTTATTTATTGTCTACCTTTCTAGTCTCTAAATTTATTTTTTGTGTTAATAATAATAATAATAATAATAATAATAATAATAATAATAATAATAATAATAATAATAATGCTTTATTTTAGCTGGCAGAGTTCAGGCCATAAGGCCTTCCTTTACACTCAAACAGCGAATAGTAAAGTTATACACAAATTACATATTTATTACAGTTTTCAGATGTATATATAAAGGGCTTTCAATATAAAACCGGACCGGCCTTACGGAGTTTCACCCGGCACGCAGTGCTGTCTCATCCTCCCGCAATTCACCCTGCCTGCCACCCGTCCTTGAACTGTTTTTTACCTTATATGCTGGAAATGTTGTCCTCCCACAGTTAAACTGGCATTATACCGAGTAAACACATTTAGATTGACACGCTGAAGTTCGGGCACTGTCAAGTTTCTGATTTCATTTCTTATGTTTGAATGATTGAAAATGATGAGTTAAAGATAAATGTTCTTCCTATGGAATGTTATCCTTATGTCCATATCTATCCAAGATAAAAAATGAAGTTAAAGCGTCTATAAGTTAAAATGAAATTAAAAAATTCCAAATTTTCGCCAATTTCGTCTAATTTTTCTTCGGTGAGAACCGTACGCCTTCGCGAGTGTTTCTTATTTTGTACTTAACCAGTGGTCTCGAATTTAGTCACAAGATCGTGGATTGTCGATCTGGAAGGAGGTAATTGTCCAGGGAAGTTCCGAATAAATTCCTCGCGAACGCGACGAGCTGATTCGTATTTATAATAACATTTACACACATAAATGCGCTGCTCTAATGTCAGCTGACGTCTCATCGTGTCGAACGATAGTAAACTGACTAGTTCAACAAGGACGAGCGGCTGGCAGAGTGAAAAGCGGACGAGGAGAGAGCGCTGCCTGACGGATGAAACCCCGTGAGGCCGGTCCGTGTTTATATTGGAAGCCCGGTATATATATATATATATATATATATATATATGTGTGTGTGTGTGTGTGTGTGTAACTGACTAACTGTAACTTACTGGCTCTATCAAATCCGTAGGTTCATGGCCTCGCGGATATAATCACTCCATATAACCTACAATTTCAAAAGTGTTGATTAAAAGAGTGTATCCTGCTGTCCTGAGAAATTTCATTTCCGTTGCTTTGATTCTGCTCCTGTCTCTTTGTTCTTAATGCTAAAGTATTATGTACCTTTATTCTTGTGGATTTTTGTACAAATTTAGCTTTTAATGTAATATTTATTATTCCTAAGATTAGGGTAAATTTGGCGATTTTCTTGATCACATCGTTTTCATTTTTGTATGATATTTCACAACGCAAATAGTTGAAATTTAATATTTCAAAACATATGTTTTTAAAAAACGAACTTTCGGAATACTTAATAAATGACGTGCATAACATTTTTTTAAAGTTTCAGAATTTAATTTAGATGAAATACCATAGAACGTTATATTAAATTCAACTACGTACCTTCTAATTTATCTACTTTTTTCATCTTCAATATTAATTAACCAGAGGAAAAACAATGTTGAGTAATTAAAAATATTACTAATTATTTCATCAAAAATGTATTATGGCGTGAACTTATTAAATCAACATTCTAATGGTGACAATAGTAAATGGATGTAAAATGAAGGTCGTAGTAGAAAACATGTTTCTTATCTGAAATACTTAATTTTATACAATCATCGGAAAAAATCTAGTATTTATCGATCGCGAATTTTTCTAAGTTCTACAGAATCGCAGTGCGCATGATCTAATGCTTAATGTACCTTCCGTTAGTTGCCTCTGAAATCGGAGTCGCCAACTTTCTCAATAAATTCCCAAACGTTTATAAAAAATGGACGTAAAGCAACTTCCCATTTCCTAATCTAAAAAAGAAAGTTACATGCATATTATTTAAAAAAACTATAAACTAATCTTGTATACACTAATTTGTCCCATCAAAACCTATTGAAATTAAGTTAATTTCTTGAAATATAGTTCGGAATTAATTGCGAATGTCGGTAACACCTATTTGAGAACCATCTAGCGGAAGTTACATTAAGCATTTGCTGGTCTATAGAACACCATTCAAAATATTTACGTACTTTTAGGATGGAAAAATCCAAGGAGCAAGTCCTCCTGGAGGGATTTAATTATTTAGTTTAAGCCGTGGGTCTCGAGTCTGAAAATATTCAGGCTCGTAAAAGATCCTTAAGCGTGAACAAAGAGGCCTCCAAGCAAAATTTATCGACCGATCTCAAACATCCTAGTAATAACTTAGTTGTCGGCTAGATGTCTCATTGAGTTGGTGTGTTGACCGCATGCCACTCATGCCATCTTTGGACAAATGAGATAAATAAAAATGAACTTGGTCTATAAACTCCTGACAAAGGAGACGCTATGGCCCAACAATGGGCTACGCCATTAATCAATTATCATAAAAAGTATATGTATGTATATATGTATATATATATATATATATATACATGTTATAATTAAATGTTTAACATTGAGCAATGCAAGCTTATATATGTATATATATATATATTGAAATATCGTAAGACATTTTTATAGAATCGTCCCAAAATGTTTGAAATAGTACGATACTTTATTACAACTGGTGAAAGTGGATAGTGCAACAGTGGCATGAGAATGTTGTATGGAAAATCGTGATCGACAAATACTAGACTTGAGCCCAATCATCATCATCATCATCAAAACCAATGACACTATAACCCAAGTCGAGCCTGACATTGTTCAACATATCCTACACTATTCTCTGTACGTAGCTTTCTCATTCCAATTCTTCAACTTCAATGGCTGTTAAAAATATTTTACAGCCATCCAACCATCTTTTCTTACAAGGGAACTGTCAACCATTGCATGCCGAAACCTGCCTTGAAATTTCTCCCGTAGAAGCTTTGTGATATACCAAAGCCTTTTTTAAAAAATCTAGGTTTTTAACTGCAAGGCACTGAAATCTTAGACCTAATGCAGCAGTGGCAACCCACTTACGGAGCAGTTGACTCCCTGCTTCAGTAAGAGCGGAGTGGACTGAAGTGAGACGTGACGTGGACGACAGGTTTTTAACTGCAAGGCACAGAAATCGTAGCCAAAATGCAGCAATAGCCACCCACTTACGGAGCAGATGGACTCCCTGCTTAAGTAAGAGCGGAGTGGACTGAAGTGAGATATGACGCGGACGACAGGTTGTGAGGGTTATCCAATCTACCGAGTCACGAGTTGTATTACTTCGCTTTATCTAAATGAGAGATTCGGCGCTTGATTTTAGTGCCTTGCAGTTAAAAAATAGATCATATTTGGATAAGCCCTTGGTACATCTAAGCGCTTGCCTGGGAGAAATTTCAAGGTAGGTTTCGACATGCAGTGGACAATAGGACGCTTACCAAATATTTGACCTTCCATGACCATCTTGCGATGCTATATGTGTGTATTCTGCATACATAACCAGCTCATTGCAACTTTTTCATAAGAAATGTGTCGTGTGGTTTCAAAATCGAGGATAGATTCACGAGTCACGAAGTAACGAGTAAATTTATCTAGATGATTTGGAAATTAAGAGTGGCATTTGTTAGGACTATTTAACGAATGAAATTAAGTTTTTTACTCACAAATTATTATTTAAATATCGTTACCTGTATTTTAATACATTTATATATTTAATGTAAACGACGATGTGTTTGAAAACAAATCATAAATGTGTGGTTATGTTTAATTTGTTTATTCTCTGCGATTTGATCATATTGTGACGCGTTGTAGTAGCGTCGTTTAAACTGTGCGGGCCGGCGAGAGAAACCTCGCATTGCGCGAGTCCAGGGCCCACCGATATTTCTAGGCTAATGAGCCAGGGAGTTCTACGAACATCTATTCCCCCATTCGAGAAACATCGCAAACTGGGGTCCTTCCGTTCTCACCACATATTTATAGGCGAGTATACGGAAATTTCCAGGTCCATGAACGAGATGTTTCGACATGGAACCTTCTCGTCTTCGATGTTTCACGAATATGTGGTGAGAACGGAACGACCCGCAGTCTTGCGATGATTTTCGAATGGGGGAATAGACGTTCGTAGAACTCTCTGGCTCAAATATCTGTGGACTCTGGACTCGCCATTGGCTACTCCACCAATCCAATCCACCAATGCGAGGCTTCTCTCACCGGCCCGCGCAGTCTAAACGACGCTACTACAATATTATTTATTGCCAAATAGGATCGCAATATTGTACGAATGCACCGTTGTGCAGAAAAAATGAAACCCATCAAACTGTATATTATGACCAATATTATAGGTTATAATTTTTTTTTAGTAAACAACTCAGTAAAATCATTATTTAAAAACACAATTATTGAACACACAATTACTAGATGTGTAGTATGAAGGAATCTGTTCATTATTTGCTATATTCAACGTATTTGTTGGAGAGTCAGTCACTGCAAAATAAATCTCTGACTTGTTCAGAATATTAAAAAGGAGGAGCTTTCTTTATCACAAAAGCAGGAGCAGACAAAGACAATTCGATAAAGAGCACTATTGCCATTGGTTGTAAAACAAAATTCATTGAAACTTGGTCATCGACTCCCATTTCGGGCATGAGTTAAATAGTCAATTTAATTTTTGTTGACACCTCTTGTAGTGTATGCAAGACATATACATTTATTCATTTTCTTCTTTGTATTCCTTTATGTGTTTTCAAGCATGAAAATGCTATGATTGCAGTGAAAGACCTGCCCTCGGGCAGAATTACTATGGATGGATGTATTTCATTGAGGCCCCATTCGTAAATGTCTTAACCTAGCTAATTATTTACACTTGTTTGGAGCAGGTGAATAATTTTACATATCTAGGATGCAATATCTCATATGAAGAGGAAAAGGAAGTAAATGCTAAAATATCATATTTTTTTAAGGATTTTAGGATTAATAAATTCTATCCTCAAGCCACTGTTAGTCCAAAAACATTCAAGACTAAAAGTGTATAAAACACTGGCTCTTCCAACTGTTTTCTATGGTAGAAAAGTATGAACGTTGAAACAGAAGGATATAAAGAGACTTAGATCAGCTCAAATGAGATACCTTCGGAGGTCTTCAGGATTCACACTATTAGATCACAAAAAAAATGAAGACATCTTGGAAGAATTACCTTTAGAAAGCAACATTTCTGATTATAAGTCAAGATAGATGCAACATGTTCATCGAATGAAAGATCACAGGATAATCAAACAAATGTTAAGATATCAACCTGCTGGAAGCAGAAGACTAGGACGTCACTCAAAAGACTTCTGGATTGTGTTTTTCTTGAGGCCGAAACAGGTCAACAAATGACCTAAATTCGTGAATGTACTATGATGATGATTTTTACTTCTCTTTACAAAAAAAAAACACGCCTTAATATCGTTTTGGAAAAGTGTACACAAATAATAATATAACAGCATTTTCTTTTATAAATAGTATCCATTGCGAGTTTTCTGCTGTGTCATTGCGAACTAAAGTATGACCGCATGTGGGAGACAATTTAAAAGAACAGCATATTTTCGTTCCATGTTCACATCGACGGAATTTAATAAAATCCCCGCAGTCTTTTCCCAATGTTTATGTGAGGGAACGCGATGTTTAGTTTCTAGCGAAAAATTCTAGGAAAACTTGTCATCTATATCTCAATTCATGTCTGACCTAATTTCCCCTCTCTCTGAAACTTTGTGTTAATGTCATGTGACATGAATGTATCTACATAACTAACTAAGTAACTCAGTGTCACTATCCAACCCCTAGCTTCTGTAAGCGTGGACATAAGCTCTCCATACATCCCTATCCTGATCTAATCTTTTCTAATCATCCCTTGTATAATCTAATGCTCCCAAATCATAGTTAATGTTGTTCTCCCACCTCATTCTTGGTCTACCAACTGGGTGTTTTAACTTTGGTTTCCCTACTAGAAGCTTCCATGCACCTCTTCCATTCCCCATTGATGCCGCATGTCCCGCCATTCGTAGTGTACGAGACTAAACTGTTCTTATTATATCTGGTTTCCTATAAAGAACTAATAGACCACTGTTTTGTAGTCTTCTCCATTCGCCTATCCCTTCATCTATTTTTAGTCCAAAAAATTCCTAAGAGCTTTATTCTCAAATACTCGTATCTCCTTTCCTCCCTTAAAGTAAATGCCCATGTTTCGCATCCATTTAATATAACTGGGGGAATAAGAGTTTTATATATTTTCAGTTTAATGTTTTTGAAAGGAGTTGGGTCGACAAGAGTCCCTGTAATAAATAATAGTGTGCATTTTCAGAATTGAGCCTATGTTTAATGTGTTTCTGCATCTCATTTCTGTTTATAATTATTGTCCCAAGGCATTTGAAATCAGCCACTTCTATAAAAATATCCATTTGTCATTAGCTGTCCATTTTCATTATATAGGCCCCTAATGTATTTTTATGTGTGATTTTGTATTTATTTTTATTGATATTTACCTCCAGTACCAATTTGTTAGTGTCACTCAATAGAGTGCGCATATTTGCCCTTAGCATCTGCTCGCTATCGCCCAATAACCACATAGTTTCTTTAAAAATCACAGGTTACGTGTGTTATTAAAATTAACGTTTTAATTCTAGTTTTATCCGTCAGAGGGCAGTCAAGTCAGTGATTGATGCATTGCAGTTGCTTGCTTGTATTGTTCATGGTTATTTATGACGTCATAGAGCTCTTCATTAGCCTGGTGTGTTTTCTAAGCCTGATGAATGTTGGTTCTTTTAAAAAAAGAGGAATCTGAAAGGAGCTTGTAATGCCTACTTAGGTATAATGCAAACACTCAGCAAATGAGACTTCGTGTGAAGTACAGCCAGGTTATGAAAATTCTGGATCCAGTATTACCAAAACACAATATTTGCTTTTTGGCGAACGTTGGAGGGATAAACTCATTGAGGAAGACTCACGAAAAACTTTTGAAATATATTTACATAAATTAAAATAAGTTAAAATATCTTCTTAGGTAAAATCCGTCGTCCTCAACTTTTAAAATATGTACTCTTTATGCCTGTAGGCCTTTCAGGACATCCGTCCCATCTTCAGCAGTTCATTCTTCGCTACAGCACCCAGTATGATGTTTGATGCTGCTGGTTCTAATGTAGCTATGTCGTGACTAAAGCTTCTTCCTGACGATATCGTATAGTGGGTTGTTTAGTCTGGGAGTGCTTTCATTTATAAATGACTAAACAACCCACTATCCGATATCGTCAGGAAGAAGCTTTAGTCACGACATAGCTACATTAGGACCAGCAGCATCATACTGGGTGCTGTAGCGAAGAATGAACTGCTGAAGATGGGACGGATGTCCTGAAAGGCCTACAGGCATAAAGATTACATATTTTAAAAGTTGAGGACGACGGATTTTATCTAAGAAGGTATTTTAACTTATTTTATTTTATGACTCTCCACCTCAACGGTTTTAACAATGTATTTTATTAGTATTGATGATATATTTACATATATTCAAAACGATTGTAGATGCCTGGGATGCCTGGATAGCGTAGTGGATAGCGCACTAATGCATGTAGTTATAGTTTCGGGTTCAAATTCCGGGTCAGGCATTGATTTTTCTTATTTACTTATTTTAGGAATTTACACTATGAAGTATATTCATTTAGGTAAAATGTTATCACGCACCTCATATTTTTCCTCCTTTTTTTAAATGTTAACTAGTTTCGGAACTTTACATATCAGTTCCATCATCAGTATCCCCGCGATCGTTGTTCTGTTGTCTTGGATAACTGGCTTTCGCTCCCTCTGTTGGCAGACTAAAAAACCTCGAAATCAGGTCATTCTCCCCGGGTATTTCAAAGTCCATCATGGTCTGAAAAACATCGTATCGAAAAGAAGATTAAATTACACTTGTCAACATGATTTTTGTCTCATTAGTACCAATAGTTGTAGGTATTGAAGTTTTTTATCGTGTCTTCAAATATGTATTCGGAATTTCTCCGTCATCCATAGTGTTTTTATTTCAATTTCAATTAATGAATTTAAATAATTATTTTTTAATAAACTTTTTCGCCCATTTGTCCATTGTAAAATAAAATGGGGAATACTTTCATCAGGAGATTTCAGCTACGGAAAAGAGATGTCAAGGCAAATGGAATCCTAATATGCTGGCCGATTATTGTTGGACCATCAAGAGGGATGCTCCACAGGTGAAATATAGCTGAAAATCGTATTTCTTACTTTCTAGGTGAGTCCGAATGTTCGAATATTGTGTATTTACGAATGTAGAAAATATTAAAGTGTTTGAAATTATAAATTCCTGTCATTCGGAAACCTTGCGTTATGGAGAAAAACCGATATCATATTTGAATTCAGGATAAAAAATACTATCAGAGTCACATATTTTTCTTTCTGAGTAAAAAAAAAGTTTATTTTTGGTTGCTCAGTGTTATTAAAACAAATAGAAATACCAAAAGAACTCACTGTTTGGGGGAAAGATCTACAATCAAAAGAGCGATAAGGAGAAATTGATGAAATTTGAAATTCGCGGGGAGAATGGCCTGATTTCGAGGTTTTCCAGTCTGCCAACAGAGGAAGCGAAAGACTGATGATGTAACTGATAAGTAAAGTTCCGAAACTAGTTTAAATTTTTAAAAAGAAGAAAAATATGAGGTGAGTGATAAAATTTTACTTAAATTGATGTTTCTTTTCATGGCATATTTGGCTTTCATTGTTTAATGTCAAAATTAAATTGTAACATTGAAATAAAAAATGCGTCACTGCTATAAAATAAAAAAGATATTCTCATTATAATGCTTTCTTGGTATAAAAGCTGTAAAATGGCAGTGCGGACGCTTGCTGCTATACATAAGAAAGGAAAATTTATTAATGTTTGCACTGGTGTGCCTGGATAGCGTAGTTCATAACGCACTAACATATAGACTTCAAGGTCACGAGTTCAAACCCCGGTTCAGGCATTAATTTTTTTCTCATGCCATATTGCTCCATGTCAAAAAAAATAATTATAACATCGATAAAGCGTCACTGCTATAAAGTAAAAATATTTTCTTTAATTTGCTTACTTGTTGTAGTAGCAGCTACTAGATGGCAGTGGAGACCGAGTTCCCTCTACATCTCATACTAATAAGAGAGTTCAAATGTAAGAAAAATGAATGTTTATACTAGACTTGCTTGATAGCGTAATCGGTAGCGCACTGGGGTATCAATCCAGAGGTCCGGATTCAAGTCCCGTCCGAGCATTTATTTTTCTTATCATGTCATATACCACCGCTGTGGTCTCGAGGTAGCGTGCTGCCTTGTCACGCATCGGGCCCGGATTCGATCCCCGGTCGGGGCAGTTTTTCTGGGTGAGGTTTTTGTCGGAGTTTTTCCTCACCTGTAAGACAATGTCAGGAAAACTTTAAGGCCCAAACGGTCCCCGAAATCATATGGCCATCATCATCATCATCATCCTTATCATTATCATCATAATCCTTCACCACCGGTGTGGAAAGCAACGGGAAGCTACCACACCTACAATTCTCTAGTAAAGCTGCAAGCATAGCATGAAAGTGCTATGATTGCAGTGAAGGACCTACCTTCGGGCAGAATTACTGTGGATGGATATATATATGTATATATATATATGTGTGTGTGTGTGTGTGTGTGTGTGTGTGTGTGTGTGCTTATGTGTGTGTAGAGTGGCGGGGCAAAGTGATCTAAGTGCCAAAATAATCATTTTAGGAAAAAGTGAAAATTACATGCGAAATATGGTATAGGACATACAGCATGCATCATCTAGTGGCGATTCTTTCAAATAGTAGAAGTACCTATTTGGGGTTAAATCAAATAGCAGTGCATTGGCAATGGGACATAGACCAATTTAGATGAAAAAAATTAATTTTGAAAAAGTTGGCACTTAGATCACTTTGCCCCGCCTCTCTCTCTCTCTCTCTCTCTCTCTCTCTCTCTCTCTCTCTCTCTCTCTCTATATATATATATATATATATATATATATATATATATATATATATTGTGTGTGTGTGTCTGTGTGTGATTTATAGATAAAATAAACACATGAACCGGGATTTAAATCCGAGAACTCTAACTTTATACCTAAGTGGTATACCAACTAGCCCACTCATGCATCCTAGCACAGACACTTATTTCTCTTCCTTATATATAATTCTCTATCATAAGAGGAAGCGAGACATCGGTCGCACTGCTCTCTCGGGGCTTCTATAACAAGTAGCAAGAGAATGTATAGTCTATTATATATATATATATATATATATATATATATATATATTCCTCAGATTGTTATTCACATACTGTTACATTGCACTGAGCAAAAAAAATATGTGATTGTGATAGTATGTTTTCTCCTGAATTTAAATATTATATGGGTTTTTCTCCATCACGCAAGGTTTCCGAAAGACAGGAATTTATAATTTCAAACACTTTAATATTTTCTACATTCGTAACTACACAATATTCGAACATTCGGACTCACCTGGAAAGTATGAAATGACGATTTTCTGCTATATTTCGCCTGTGGAGCTTCCCTCTTCATGGTCCAACAATAATCGGCCAGCATATTAGGATTCCATTTGCCTTGATATTTCTTTTCCATAGCTGAAATCTCCTGAGTTAGCTCATTTGGATTTATTTTACAATGGGCAAATAGACACAACCAACGTTTAATTAACAAATGGATTATTTAAAGCCATTTATTGAACTTGAAATACAAACAAACGTGGCTGATGAGAGAAATTACGCGCATACATATTTGAAAACACGATAAAAAAACTGCATTAAGTACAAACTATTTGGGACTCATGAGACAAAAACCATGTTGACCAGTGTTATTAACGCTTTTTGATATTTTTCTTCCAATTACTGTAGACTATTATTCATACTAGAATCATTGGGATATTAATCTGATATTAATCCGCTAAGGTATAAGTGCATGTGATAGTTACAGGGGATGTATTTTGGATCGAAGAGGATGTTTGGGTCTAGAAAAGCAAAGCGTAATTTAAGTTCAAAGTGTACCCGACTCTCTTGACAATATCGGGGACGTGTTGTATTGACCGGGAGGACACACAACATCTAAATTGAGAAATTCAGGCTCCGTTTCTTCACAAAAGTAACGTCCGTGTTTTCTTTTTCGAGAGCCATCTACCAGCCACAACTCAAGATAAAAACAAGAAAGCGTGCACAACAGAGCTGTAACGACGTAAGCAGTTCTTCCTTCACGTCCCGCTCCTTGAGATAAGCTTGTTTTCTTCCAGTGACTGGAACGAACTGCTACTTCTGCAGTACAAAGCAAGACCCTTTACATACAGTGTTTCCAATTTAGGAACAAAAAAGTCGCCAAATATAAGTTATTTGAACAACTTCGTAACTAACTAGCTCACTATCTCAATCGAACTTCCAGATTTATGACCTCGTGGAAATAAGCTCTCCATACATCTCTAACCTGAGTTACTTCTTCTTTTCTTCTTCCTACGGTTTAGGCTTTTTGTTACCTGTTCCGGCTCCAAATTGCTGCTCTTTCCATCTTTTCTTTGGTCTTCCCAAACTTCTTCTTCCTTTTTGTGAATGGTTGTATGCTGCTTTTGGTATTCTGTTCTCAGTCATCCTTGCTAAGTGTTCTTTCCAGTTTGTTCTGCATTTCACTATTGTTGTGTTTAATTCCTCTACTTTTAGTTGCTGTCTTATTTCTATGTTGTGTTTTCTATCTGTTATTTTTTATCCTGCTATAGGTCTGAGGAATTTCATTTCAACAGCTTGGATTCTGACAGATTGTTAAATTGTCACTGTCCATGTTTGGGATCCGTAAGTAATAATACGAACTGCCATTGTCTTGTACAAATTCATTATAGAGTATTTTCTGACTTTATTTTTCAAAGTTCTTTTTAGTGTTCCAGTTATATACAGTCAAAGCTCCATATTCGCGAGGGATATGTTCCGAAAATATGCCGCGAATACAGGAACCGCGAATGTGGAATGGTAATTTGTACGGGTATATAGGGGATACGTTCCAAGGTTCCGAAATAAAATTAAAATTATCAAAATAAAATCAATTAATGAGAGATTTTGAACAATTTCTATTAATTATTACTGCCAGGCTTAGGCAAGCGCTCAAATAGCTTGTAATTTTTTTCTCTTTTGCCGCTTTTATAAGGTTTTCAATTCAGATTAATATTTAGCTGTGGATTCAGCGATATAATACCTTATTTTGTCTTCGGATTTCTTGATGAATCGTACGGTTTATTCATTAACATTAAAACAGTGTGATATGTACGCAAACGTCTCGCGAATACGTAAACAGTCAAACATTTATATTTTTACTGTAAGCGGCAACACTACTTTTTTCCGTTTCGGAACTAATTTTCTTTCCTTTTACTCTACATTACAAATTGGCAACAAAGCAGAAGAGATACGTGTTATTCAATCAAAATTATTGCAACCAATGGCAAGTTCAAAAAATAAGACACCGATCATTGGGAGGGCAGCATTTATAACGGACTCAGCGGTACGTGAATTACGGCGACGTTAGCTTTTAACGACTAACTTTAGGCTTAGTGACAATAAGACTTGTTTTACTTTGATATTAATTTGTCCATTTGGCTTGAATCGCTCTTGTACGAAGCTGCCTTGGCACGTGCCTGCAGTAAAAAAAGTTGCCGATGGTTAATAAAATACACTAATCCTTCTCATATATCGACTAGATCCGCGAGTAAATACATTTTTAGCTGCGAATACAAGAACTGTGTCGTAATTTTTTTAGGAATATTCCACAATACAGTGTTTCTCCTTCAACCCAAAGTGATTTGTCGCCAGAGGTTCCTGTCTAAAGCATCTTCTTCCCTCAAATCTCTAGCTTCCATACTTCTCTTCACTCCATCCATCCATCGTTCTCTTAGGCCTGCCTCTTCCACTTCTTCCATTAGCTTTCCAATTAAGGATCTTCTTTGGTATTCCCGCTTCTTCCATTCTTATGAAGTGTCCATATCATTTCAAACGTTTTTATTCAATTTTTCCTTATATTTCGTTTTTCAAATTTTTAACCCGCGAATAATGAAAACGCGAAACTCAATTAGTTTCTTATTTATATCTGTTTCCGTTCTGTATGATATTTCGCAACCTAGGAAGTGATATTTTGTCACTTGTTCTATTGGTTTATTTTCTAATATTATATTTGACCGAACTGGTTGAGCAACCTTGAAAGCTATCTTTTTTTTTTTTAATTTTTTTGATATTTCCATATTATATATTTTTGATATTTCCTTTAGCGTTTATATTCCGATTGAGGGTCTTTCCACTTTTCAGCGGTTGCCCTTTTACCAGCCGGCTGCTGGCCCTTCACATCAACATGTGTCAATCACAGAGGTAGATGATCAACAGCTAGTGTAGGGGTGACATATGGTTAGCATGTCGAGTCCCCAGCCGTTATATTAGCGTTTATATCATTATTTCTAAAGAGATCCTGCAAAGTAAGTTCCAGTTATTCCCAGTATAATTTACCTGCCTCAAATCATTGTTAAGGACGTAGAATACATTTACTTCTGCGGACTATTTAACACCTGCCTCAAATGGGAGTCAATGGCCAATCGCGTAGCAATGAATTTTGTTTTACAACCAATGACAGTCGTGTTTCACCTCTGTACTTATCGAATTCTGTTTACCAAAATAAAGAAAGCTCCTCCATTTTAATATGTTGTACAGGTCAGAGCATTATTTTGCAGTGACTGACTCTCCAACAAATACGTTGAATATAGCAAATAGTCAACAGATTCCTTCGGACTACAGATTTTATAACTAAATAGTTGCCCCGAAAAGAGATCTAACCCACAAACTACAAATTGTTGGGTAAACGAAAAAACGTAAAATGTTTATTTTCAGGATATTACTTTATTTATATCACATACATTTTAATCTCTCATCCTATTGGAATCATATACAACCAATTTGAATGCAAAATAACGTGCTAATAACTAAATATTAACAATTTAATACAGAATTAAGTGCAAAAGTGATTTATCTATATAGAGTTGAAAAATGATCTAACACATATTTAACAAAAATGCTATAACACGAAATAGAAAATACATATTGAACACTGATTCAGTTAGAAAAGTATATAACTTGATCAGTTTTCGGTATTTATTTTCTATTTAATACTATTTCGTTACATTCTTTGTGTCTTTCTTATTTTCACTCAATTTCTCTAAGATTCTGATCAGTATTCACGGAACTGTGGTGGAATGAACAATTTGCACATGTGCAGTAATTGTTTTTCTGCTCTGCTCTTAATGACTTGACTAACTTCTTCCGCAATTTTTTTACTTATATATCACCATTAGCTTGAAAGACAACTTTTAAAAATAAATAAAACAGGTCTGGAAGAGAATATGGGTAATTTTACATGCACCATGCCACGATATTCTCCGAATAGATCATAAATCCACTGAAAACTCAACTATCGAATTTTTGTCGGTTACATCTCTTTTCGGGGCAACTATTCAATTTACTTCCCTCAAATCTTTGTTAATGACGTAGAATAAATTTACTTCTGCAGACTATTTAACTCATGCCCCAAATGGAAATCAATGACCAATCACGTTTCAATCAATTCTGCTTTAGAACCAATCACAGTCGTGTTTCACCTCGATATTTATCGGATTATGTTTACCAAAATAAAGAAAGCTCCACCTTTTTAATATTCTGAACAGGTCAGAGCATTATTTCGCAGTGACTGACTAAATACGTTGAATATAGTAAATAATGGACAGATTCCTTCGACCTACGATTCTATTTGGCAATAAATAATAATATGATCATGTTGCAGTGGATAAACAAATGAAACATATTAAAAAACAATAGGAAGTAACAATAAGAAGTTATACTTAATAATTAGGCTTGGTCTGTATATTCTTACCTATTATGGTTGTTTATGTTGAACATATGTTTCAGGCATATTGGCCCCATCATCAGGTGTTACAGACTGATTTTTCTCAAGTTGAGAAATGAGAAAAATCGGTCTGTAGTAGCTGGAGATGGGGCCACCAAGCCTTGAAACATACGTCCAGCAGAAACAACCATAAGAGGTAAGAATATACAGACCAAGCTTGATTATTAAAATAAACATAACCAAAAATGTCCCATTTGCTTTCAAACATCGCCGTTTACATTAAATATATAAATGTTTTAAAATAACTAAATTTTAATTATGATTTGTGAGCAATCAGCTTAATTCTATTCGTTAAATAGTCCTAACAAATACCTACTCACTGGCACTTCGAACCCGTAGGTTCATGACCGCGCGGACATAAGCTCTCCATACATCCCTATCCTGAGCTAATGCTTTCCAATCATTCCCTGTATAATCTACTTCCCTCAAATCATAGTTAATGTTGTTCTCCCACCTCATTCTTGGTCTACCAACTGGGCGTTTTCCCTCTGGCTTTCCTACAAGAAGCTTCCATGCACGTCTTTCATTCCCCATACGTGCAACATGTCCTGCCCATCGCAGTCTACGAGACTTAACTGTTCTTATTATATCTGACTTCCTATAAAGACCATGTAGTTCATTGTTATGTAGTCTTCTCCATTCACCTGTCTGTTCATCTCTCTTTGGTCCAAAATTTTTTTTAAGAACTTTATTCTCAAATACTCGTAATCTCCTTTCCTCCCTTAAAGTAAGAGTCCATGTTTCGCACCCATATAATATAATTGGTAGAATAATAGTTTTATATATTTTCAGCTTAACGTTTTTTGAAAGGAGTTGGGACATCAAAAGTCTCTGCAATGCATAATAGCATGCATTTCCAGAATTGAGCCTATGTTTAATTTCTTTGTGCATCTCATTCCTATTTGTGATTATTGTTCCTAGGTATTTGAATTCAGCCACTTCCTCAAAATTTCCCTCATTTATCGTTAGCTGTCCATTTCCATTATATACTGAATTTCTATGTGTGACCATATATTTAGTTTTACTGGTATTTACTTCCAGTCCAAATTTCTTAGTGTTATTCAATAGTGTGTGCGTGTTGGCCTTTAGTATCTCCTCGCTATCGGCCAGTAGTACTACATCATCAGCATAAACTAACAGCTTATTAATACCATTCAGTTGTAAGTCCTAACAAATGCCACTCTTTATTTGCAAAGCCTCTAGATAAATTGGGAATCACTCGTGGCATTACTTATGAAAATAAAGTTCAACATTTCTTTACCTGTCTGCCCTATTGTTCCATTTTTGCACTAAAATTCCAAATTATTAAAAGCATTTTTATAAAATTGATACATAGCTGTAGTTTACGTACAAAAAAACAATTTTAGCGATGAATGTAATAAAATATTTATAATATGAAAACATCCAATAATTTTAATATATATTACATGAGCAATATATGATGCTATCCTGTTTCATGATCCGACATAACCTCACTCTTTGCGTATCAGTTTACTTACAACAAAAAATGTAAAAATATCATGTTTCCTTGATGAGTGCAATTATTAACGAAATTATTTGGGCTACTAATTAACGTAAATTTATATACAGTGCCTCTTTAATCCTCCATTGTACAGGGTGGAAGTAATATATGAACACATATTTTAATTATTAATTTTATTTTAAACTGTTTAAATGAAATAAGTAAAGAGTTCTTCTTCTTCTTCTTCGGCTTTCCCCCACTTATAGGTTTGCCGTCTTCAGTTTCCATTTATCTCTATCATTCCAATCTCCCTCTTCCAAATTCCTATCATCCATTATAGTTCTGACGTAGGTTTTCCATTTCCACCTTGGTCTGCCACGTTTATTTCCTCCAGGGGTGACCATTGGTATATATTTTTTGGCCATCTTTCATTTTTCATTCTTTGTACATGGCCATACCATTTAAGCGTTTGATTTTCAATCCTCTTAACAACAGATGTGGTGACATTCATTGCTCTCTAAAGGAATTCATATCTTATTTTATCCTGTCTTGTTTTTAAAATATCTATAGAGAGGACAAAAATAATGGCCTTTTTTAAGAAAGTCACCCATAAGGTCGAAAATAATAATAGAAAATAAATCTCTACTACAAGTGTTAAATTATCTTGGTTGTGAACGGTCTTTTGGATAAGGAATAAGAAATTATATAGACAATAAATTATCAAAATTCCAAATGATATGTGGCACCAGTCATAGAACACTAAAACACAAAACAAGAAAAAATACAAGATTAAAGTTCTACAAATACTGGTACTTTGCAGGTGGAACATCGAAGAATAAAGCCATTAGTTTCGATAAATTTCGTTTTTAATTCTTCTGTAAGTACTTACAACTTATCCTTCTTAACATTCACCATGTTGTTGTGAAAACCCAGTTGTGATATAAATAAAATATGTTGTATGTTAAGGTTCAGACTGGTAAAATACAGCCACCAACAAGTCGGTAGATAGAAAACTGTTAAATTATTGCCAATACTAACTGGACTTACTTTAAACTGTTACAGCAACACTGTTGAAATTTAAATTTCACTTCACAGCTGCAGATTGGTCATTGTTGCTGGGATATAAATTACTTGCGGTTTACATAAATTATATTTTAATATTTATTATTTACTACTCTTGACTTCACACTGCAGATTAGCCATTGTTACTGGGGTATAAATTACATAAATTATATTTTAATATTTATTTAATATTGTTGACTTCTGAATGAGATTTTAAAAAGTTGTTCAAGAAGAAAAATATACATTTTTCTGTCCTATCTTTTAAAAACTTGGAGGAAAAAGTGCTGAAGCATAAAAAGGAGGGGAAAGGGGGCCAAATGTAGTAATCTCATGAAATGGTGCAAAAAGGTGCAACAAATTGTGTTCATTTCGCTTCATTTCATCCCCCCAAATACGTATATTGAACTATTGATATGAAAACAGCCATATTTTTGGAAAGGTGCCGCATCTCAAAATCCTCCCTAATTATCATCATCATCATCATCGTCCTTTCAAGTATTAGGCCCAGTGGCTCGTTACGGTCTCCCGCCATCTCCGAAAAGGTCGACCCCCTTAATTATTATTATTATTATTATTATTATTATTAATAGTATTATTATTATTAGTATTATTAATATTATTATTATTAATATACTGGGGAAAAATGTACATGCTACATTAAGTAATGTAATCCTTCATAGAACTGTTACCACATTTTCGTCTCCATTTTTAAATAAGTTGCATATAAGCCCTTTTCTCCAATCATTAAGTTTTTCTATTTGATTCCAGATGTTTATGATACGTTTGATCGAATTTCGTTAAAGACATCGATTTCTATTTGTACAACAATAGATAATGCTATAAGAACAATTTTTATGTCTCCGCATTGCCGGTTTGTGTTGCAATTGTCTGCAGGACATATACCACGTGACACGACCTAAAAAAAAGACGTCTCAAACTTTTTAATCGTGTTTTCTACATAAAAGCAGAGGATCGTTTGTTCGGGCTGTGATACCTCGTTTTCCAGAAAACCATTGTTACTTGTATTGTTGTCCGCGGAGTGAAAAATGACGGTCGTTGTGATCGAATGAAAGCAAAGAGCACAGAAAGCAAGACGTAACGAAGAAATGAAGAAAAAAGTGAACGGAACGGAAGCGAAGGAATCCGTTTTCTTTTGAAAAGTTAATGGATACTCTCCTAGACATCTTTATTTCCCGTCCGATTCCACTATTCAGTTTCTTGGTGTGGTAACACTGATTGCAAAAGAATAAACTTCACAACAAGACATTGTGCTATTACTTTTTTCTCTCTTAAAGAATAAAGACAACATGTGCGTGAAATCAAATGGGAACAATGTTAGAGTGAGTTTTAAATTTCGAATTTTTCTCCTAAATTCGTTTTACCCTATATTATTACTAGGGCTGGGAAGTTGACCTATAAAATGCGTATAAAACACATTTAAAAAGACGTAAAAACTGGAGAAAGGACGTAAAAAGTGTTCCAGTTGCTAACAAGTGGATAAAGACAACCTCGTTGCCTTCACCCTCTGCTCAAGGTAATTTTCACAAAGGAAAATTTTTATTTTATTAAAATTATCAGTAGCTACTTGCTTGTCGCGAGACAATACATTAAATATTTGTTCAGATATATACATAAATGAAAAGTCCATACTGTGAATTAAAACGAAATCGGTGAGGAAGATAGATTTTACAAGAAACAAAATTATGAGATATTTAACAACTGAAATGAACACAGAAATAATAAATTGTACGATAGTAGTATATTACAATGCGAAGTTGGGAAATGGTTTTTACAGAAGCGAGAGGAAATGTTTACAAACTGAGCGATAGCGAGGTTTTTAATTTCCGAGATTCTGTAAAACACTTCACAAACGTGCGTTGCACATAATTTTTTGCGCGATGGTATTTCAAAATAATAAATAATAGTAAAATAATAACTTATTTGTTGGAAATAGTAGCGTTCATTTTGAACAATTGGCTAACGTTAACAGTGTGGACAATATTTATTAGTTGAAACAACAGCAGTTCGTGATACCAATCAATGAAAGAATGGCGACAAGTACGTATTTATTGTTTTATATTGTTTCAAATAAAGTTCAGTCCATTTAAAATGCAGTGATTTGTTTCATGTAAAGTATATTAACACTATCTTTTGGATATTTTTTGTGTATTCATTGTACGTAGTATACATAGAGGGCAGTGGTCTTATTTTCCGCACGAAGTTTGTAACATGTAATATTAAAGTATAGTTATTTAGGTTGGCAACCCCGAAATGTAGGAAGTTGAACTTTCAATCATGGTCGCCATTGCTATAAGTACGACAAAACGCACTATCGCTTAAAAAACTTTTTTTAATTATTGTTGAAAGAGTGAATGCCTTGTATAATAAGCGATATATTAATTCATTATAGTTTATTACTTTCTTTGTATTTTTTTTTCTTTTCTTTTTATGTATAGTAGATTCGAGCTGTTATTCCTTTCTGTGTAAATTCTTTCATTAGTTTAATTTTAGTTGTATTTAATCTTATTGTGTTATTAGACATTATTTTCATTATTGTTCAGTTTGACAGATAATTAATTGTTTAGTATGTACTATTATTGTAATTTTTTGTATTTAAATGTAACTAATCGACGGTAGGCTATGAAAACCTTGTAACTCCATCAGTCATTGAATACCATATAACTCCAGTTACCAACACAGAAATATGTGATGCATAACCTGTTGAGAACACAGACTTCAAATTTATTAACATGACTTGTATTCTGTAGTAAAATATTTAGGAACAATTGCTTATCAATTTTCATGATTATTTAAAACAGTTATTTGTTTCTCCTGTAAAATTTACCAAAATGGAGTTACGAGGTTTTCATTGCCCGCCATTGATATGTTTGTCCTGGTGAGTGGAAGAGAAGGCCACATGGCCTTAACTCCACCAGGCTAAATAAATCTATCAATCTATCTATCCAAAATATTACGAATATGACCAATAAATTGCTGTAATATGCTCTTTTATATATAAATCGTCAAATATGCGAAGCACTTTAATTCAATAAGTTTTTATATGAAAAGCATCTATGTATATATTTAAGAAATACATCACTCTTACCAAAAAAATGCTACATTATAAAACTCCTAGCGTTACTATTTACTCTCCGTTCATCTGATATTATTTTATTCTATTTCTGATTGTGATTAACATTCTTCTTGTAAGATTGAGCCCAGATATCTAAATTAACTAAATGCTTAGATTATTTTAACACAGTTTACTGGAATCTATAATCCTTGGGTTAAACTGCCGCTTAGGGAGGTAAGAAATGTTATTTTTAAGAGAACGGTTTTGTATACAAGAAAAACAATTGTAGTACCGGTAGGGCAGTTGCAGTGCAGAACACCTTCTCACGGGTAATAATTCAAGGATTACACTTAGTGTCTACTGTGCAGGAAGATACGAGTTTCTTTACCACAAATTAACTCTTTTTTCTGTTCCAAGACGCACTGGATATTAAATGTGTCTTTTTTATTGTTGCAGTAAAATTTCTGCACCTGCTTTCATGCCAAGAAATCCGTTTTAGCGGATTTCAAAGGAATGAAGAGCTTTTGAGGTTGTTTTGATGAAAATAGTTTTGAAAAACTATGTATTTCATCGATCGTATCCAGCACACAATGATGATAAAAATAATTATTATTATTTAATTATATACAGATTTTTAATGTTTACACATCTTTCTGTGCCTAAAGTTTTATTTTTCTTCTCCACTCGTCTCTATCCATCCACTCCATGTCCTCCAGTCCTCTTGTTCTTATTCCAGTTCTTATTTCTTGCATCCACGAGTTTCGAAGTCTTCCTTTCCTTCTTCTTCCAGGTGGACACCATTTCAATATTTTTCTGGGTAACCTTACTTCTTGCATTCGTTGTACGTGCCCATACCAATTTAATTGCTTCTATCTTATATAATCTAATATTAAATGTCTGATATTAATTTTTTTCTCTATGACAGTATTTCTATTTTTTTCTAATTTTGAACATCTTGTTGCTCTCCTCAAGAAATCAATTTCCATCGACATAAGTTTTTGTTGATTTTCCAAACTTCAGATCTATATGTGACAGTACTTCTCACTACTGAATTTCATATTCGTACCTTATTTTTTCAGGTTATATATCTGTTCCATAAGACTGCACACATCATTGCTGTTATTGCTCTGTCCTTAATATCACTTTCTTGTTTGTCCTCTTTATCTACTTTTACTCCCAGATTCTGAAATTCTTCACAACCTCTAATATACCCCCTTTAATCTTCTAATATTAATTCTTCGGTTTCTGCTCCACATCCCATATAAAATGTTTTGTTTTTGTCGTCTGGAGGACCATATGATTTTTTGTCAAGGTTATATATATATATATATATAATACTATATTTAAACTGGCAGAGTTAAGACCTTAAGCCCATCTCTTCCACTCGATCTGCGAATAATAAAATACAGGGTGCATCATAAGTCACTTAAGCGAAAATGCAAATATATTATTTTTTGTAGCTTACAACATCCATACAAAAGCGAATACCGAAATTGTTCAAAATGACCTCCATTGTTATTTAAACATTTATGGCATCGTTTTAACACCGATTTTCAGATGTTATCACACAATTTCCCATTATTCCAAAAGTGTTTTCAAATGTCTCTTCAATCAAATCCCGCAAATGTTGCATGTTTAGTGGTTTTGTACTGAAAACTTTTTTTAATTCCCCACATTGAAAAATCACATAGCGTGAGGTGTCTGGTGATATAGGTGGCCAATCGATTTTACCTCGCCTCTACAAAATCGTCACTCAAAAAGAAACTAAGCTGTTATTTGTAATTTAATTGGAAAATAATTAAACTATGATTCTCTCATTAGTTGAAATATTCAACATACTTACTATGAATGGGCATGTTCGAAATATTGAGTGTCCGGAAACAGTCAAAAAATAAAAAAATAATAACTTAAAGTCGTTTATAGATACGATATCGGACAAGATGTATTCCCTAGTTAGCAAATTACTTCAAGCAGTATTGTCATCGTCTTCATCATCCAGGGATTAAGCCTGTTGGTTCGTTCCGGTTTCATGAAAGGTAGAATTGTTAAACATTTCCAGACCATCTTCTGTGTGGGCGTCCAACATTTCTCCTTCCGAGTGGTTTATAATTTGGCAATAATTTTGGAAATCTTCCTTCTGGCATTCTATCAACATGTTCATTCTTAGCGTTCCTATATTTAAATATTCGGTAAGTTTGAAAATATTTAGTTCCTTTCTTATATCTTCATTTCTTTTCTTATCCAGCAGAGTATATCCTGCTGTATTTCTTAAAAATCTCACCTCAATTGCTTCCAGTCTTTGTTCTTGTCTTTTAGTGATCGTCCAACATTCTGATCCATACGTCAATACAGGAACAGCCATTAACTAACTAACTCACTGGAACTATTGAACCCGTAGGTTCATGGCCGCGCGGTCATAAGCTCTCCATACATCCTATCCTGAACTAATGTTTCCAATCATCCCCTGTATAATCTACTTCCCTCAAATCATAGTTAATGTTATTCTCCCACCTCATCTTGGTCTACCAACTGGGCGTTTTCCTTCTGGTTTGCCTACAAGAAGCTTCCATGTACGCTTTTACTTCCAATTCGTGCCACATGTCCTGCCCATCGCCGTCTACGAGACTTAACTGTTCTCATTATACCGGGCTTCCTATAAAGACCATGTAGTTTACTGTCTTCTCCATTCACCTGTCTGTTGATTTCTCTTTGGTCCAAAAATTATCCTTTATTTTCAAATATTTATAATCTCCTTTCCTCCCTTAAAGTAAGAGTCCATTTTTCGCACCCATATAATATAACTGGTAGAATAATAGTTTTATATATTTACAGTTTAACGTTTTTTGAAAGGAGTGGGAAGTCAAGAGTATCTGCAATGCATAATAACACGCATTTCCAGAATTGAGCCTGTATTTAATTTCTTTGTGCATCTCATTCATATTTATGATTATTGTTCCTAGGTATTTGAATTCAGCCACTTCCTCAAAATGTCCCTCATTTTTCACCAGCTGTCAATTTCCATCTATATATCGTATTTCTACGTGTGACCATATATTTAGTTTTATTGATTTACTTCCAATCCCAATTTCTTAGTGTTACTACATAGTGTGTGCGTGTTGTCCTTTAGTATCTCTTCGTTATCGCCCAATAGTACTACATCATCACCATAAACTAACAGCTTATTAATATCATTAAGTTGCAGGCCTTCTTCATCTTCTAAAGTTTTGATGGCACACTCTATTACAAAATGATATAGTAGAGGAGATGATGCATCTCCTTGCTTGAACCCATTGTGAATTTCAAAAGTATCCGAAAACTGTTTGTCTACACGCACCCTACTCTTAGTGCCGTTTAGACACATTCGTATAACTAACTTCTTAAAAATTCCGAACTCCAGCAGGATAGTATATAATCATGAACAGCCATTACTTTAAAAAATCATTTTTGTTTATTTTCCTGTGTTTTTAAATGTTCATTTAATAGTGCAACACATTAGATTAAGGGGGGTATTGGGTGAAAAACTGACCATTTGAGATCAAAGTTGACATTTTTTGTGTACTAAAAAAAATAGCCTTTACTCTAATGTATATGTTGGCAAAGTTTCAGAGGCCTATTAGCGCTTCTAAGTGCCCTAAATTACGTCAGGTTAAAAGGCTGCGCCAGTTAAATACTACATGCATGCAAATCTTTAAACTTGTTTTTCCATACTTTTATTTCCACTGCATTTGTGTACATTCAAAATTGAATGGAATTCAGAAATGTTGTTTTAGAAAGTTCAAATGTTTACTGCATATCCTAAAACCAATGGGTAATAAAGTAGTGCATGTGCTTCATGATTGAAGTAGTATTTTAAGAAATGAAATGCATGCAATTATTAATTTTTTATGTAATTCCACGCATGAGGTACAACATTATTTTTTTCTCTGCCTTTGTATTCACATTATAAGAATTCTAATGCATGATATTTTTCTAAATATTTTAGGGGTCTTGTAAATAAATCAGACATTTTACTAAAAAATTGTGGAACCTATTTATTTATAATATATGCAATTTTAAATAAATATAATATTTAATAACTCATAAAATAAATGTCTCACAAGAATGAAACTTAAACATACTATTAGGTATCATACAGTGAATGTTTGTACAAAACATAAAGTCTATAGCTAAAAAATGTAGAAAATAGAAATTTCACCCATCACCTCCCTTAAATTTATTATTTTATTATTAATGTCTTCAATTTGTAGTGTTCCACTGCTTCAAGCAGTAGTGTTTGAGATTATATTCTGAAGGTCTCGTGTTCAAACCCAACTTTCAGTAAATCTAATCTTTTCCTTGCAATCATGTGCAATGGTTAACTGACTTAAGCCGCATCCTGCATGTCATTGTAGCGCAACTTCGTTCTTTGTTTTATAAAATAGCAGAGGATGTGTTGAATTAGTTGGGGCTGAGTATACAGACAACCTCGGGCTACTTGTTGTGCGGGAAAGGATATGCATCAGGCTCTAATCCAGGAGTGACCGAGATTTTACCCTCCCCCCCCCACAGTCGCTGTGGCAACTGCATAACTTATCTTTCTGCTAACAAAACAACATTTTTAACCTACTTCCCTTCAATAAGCTCGTCAACCTGTCTGTGTTGCTTCAAAAAATGTCTCTTTTTTTGTACTCGGTTTTATACGTTTTTTTATTCGCAACCAAGCTTCCTCCGACTGCACAAATTCTGCACCTTTATAATATTTACCAGACACAGTAAGTGCAATGCATTGTTGTTACATGTAATGCTTATATCTGCAGATGCTTAAGTCTTACATACATACATAGAGAGACAGAACTCTGCCGCCAAACATTCAAAGGTTGTTCAGGGATAATAATGATGATGTAAATAATGACAATAATTTAAATTATCATACGTAATGCCACGAGTAATTTCCAAATTATTATATTAATATATTAAATATTAATTTAAATAAAACAGAATATTTATCATCTACGATACAAATGGAGGACAGTTTGGAGATTGAAAAAGAGAAAATTTAGACAGTTAAGAAATTCTAGTATTTGCTATCAATCTTAGAGTCAGAAAGAACAAGCAAGTCTGAGATAAACAGCAGAGTAAGCCAAGGAAGGAAAACAATTGAGATGTTTAATTCGGTGTTGTGGAGTGAAAACATTCTGAACAAAACTAAAAAAAACTTATAGTTCATTGGTGGAGAGTATACTATTGTACGGTTCGGAAACGTGGACATTAAGGAGAGAGCAAGCACATACTATTTGCAATTAAGATGGATTTTTGGATGAGGGCTTCTAGAAATTCAAGAAGAGAAAAAATCAGAAATACTAAAACCAGAGATATAATGGATGTTCAAAAACATGTTTTACAAGTTACAGAAGAAAAAAGACTGGAATGGTTTGGCCATGTAAAGAGGATGTCAGATGACAGGATACCTAAGATTATATTAAGTTTTGAAGCGAATGGCGACAGAAGAAAGGGGAGACCAAAAGAACAATGGATTCAATGACTGCATAGGAGTATGGTGTCGACTGGATTAACAGGAAAGGATACAGAGAATATGGATTTATGCAGCATTGATATTTACAATGGGTTGTAGGAGAACTAATCTATTGTAAAGAAATTCATAATAAATAAAAATAAGAACATCGTCTTTATTCTACAATGTATTTTATTAATATTTTACCTTTTTGCGCGATAGTGCGTTTTCTCGTACTTACAGGAATGGCGACCATGATTGAAAGTTCAACTTCCTACATTTCGGGGTTGCCAACCTAAATAACTATTCTGTAATATTACATATTACAAACCTCGTGCTGGAAGTAAAACCACGGCCCTTTATGTATACTACGTACAATGTATATACAAACTTATGTCCAAAAGGTAATGTCAATATGCATCATACGAAACAAATCACTGCATTTTAAATGAACACAACTTTATTTGAAACAATATAAAACAATAAATACGAACTTGACGCCATTTTATGACTGATAGGTGTCACAGCTTGCTGTGTCTAAACTAATAAACATCGCTCACACTGTTAACGTCAGTCAGTTGTTTTTAATGAACGCAAATATTTCCAACAAAGATATTATTTTACTATTATTTATTATTTTGAAAACACCATCGCGCAAAAAGCATGTACAACTTACGTTTGTGAAGTGTTTTACAGAATCTCAGAAATTAAAAACCTGGCTGTCGCTAAGTTTTTAAACATTTCCTCGCTTCTGTAAAAACTACTTCCCATTCTCGCATACTGTATGTGCATATTGGGTGAGAAGGTGCATCTGTTGTTTAATGAGCAGATACTGACCTGCCTCACGGAGTAGCCTCCTCCATATAACTTGGGTAGCATTAGTTTCTGAACATCAACAAGGAAGCAATTACCAATAAAGTTAAGTGTGAAGACCAAATGGTTCCTTAAGTTACGTGCAACTGTTAAATGTGGCTTTACGGATGTATTAGCATTCTCTTTCCATTCGCTTACGAGCCGTTCCGTATCACCAGGAGATGCTAATAAAATTTTATCACCCCTTCCACATTTAGCCTACTTAATGTACTATCTCTAAGGAAGAATATGTTTATAAAGGCGGTACTTAAAATCGTACATTTTTACACCAACTTGCCTCATTGAATGAAAGTAAACTTCAGTAATACATTACATATAAAATTACACATTTCATTTTACAGTGGTCCCCTAAAGTGTAAAACAGTTCTTAGTCCATTTTTAGCGAATACCAAAGGAACGTATCCTATACCTTATTCGCTCTTAGAGTGATCCTAACATAAACAAACGCCAATTGTATCCTTCCGCCATTATTGCCACAATTACTCTCATTGACAGAGAGTACGTGTGAAGTACAGTCCATTTCTGGTGAATCTTAAGGCGCGTGACAGGAGGTAACATTGCCGAATGAGGGAGGGAAGTAGTAGCCATGCAAAAAACATTTTCTTAATAATAATAAGAAGAAGAAGAAGAATAGTAATAATAATAATCTAATATATAAAAATGAATGTTTGTTTGTTTGTTCGCACTTTATGCGCGGCCATACCGTTGATCCGATTGTGATGGGGCTTCTTGCAAAATGTTCAGAAGATTCCCGGGCTGAACATAGGCTATAAGAGATTTGTGATACTCAACTCCTACATCCTTAAACATCGCCCTTTGTGGTGGAAAGCGTGAAAAAGTAGCTCTTTGGACCCTTAAATGGTTTACGCTACCTAAACCATAACAAATACACAAAATTAATGTACACAGAATTGAATATCTCAAAACGCTCTACAAAAAAGTCGGCGACAGCATATGTTTATCTCTTACGGATAACTCACAATAACCATTTTTGTCTTTCTTTGATGCCAAGAAGATCTAGACAAGTACATAGATTCTTGTGCAAGCATAGTAGCACATGGTGGGTATTCTTTTACGGATAACTCACAATAACGAATTTTGTCTTTAGTATAAGTCAGCAGACTTACTCCCTATATTGATGACATTCTAGGAGATCGTCAATGTGGATTTAGAAGAAACAGGTCTATAACAGATCAGATTTTTAGTATAAGACAGATTTTAGAAAAGAAATGGGAATATAATGGTACTGTACATCAACTAATATGTAGACTTCAAAAAAGCATATGATTCAATTAAGAGGGAGAAGTTATATAGTATCCTGCTGGAGTTTGGAATTCCTAAAAAGTTAGTTAGACTTATACGAATGTGTCTAAATGGCACAAAGAGTAGGGTGCGTGTAGACAAACAGTTTTCGGACACCTTTGAAATCCAGAATGGGTTGAAGCAAGGAGATTCACTATCTCCTCTACTATTTAATTTTGTACTAGAGCATGCCATTAAATCTTTAGAGAATGCGGAAGGCTTACAACTCAATGGTATTAATGAGCTGATAGTTTATGCTGATGATGTAGTACTATTGGCCGATAGCGAGGAGATACAAAAGGACAACACGCACACAATATTGAGTAACACTACGAAATTAGGACTGGAAGTAAATATCAATAAAACAAAATATATGGTCACCGTACAAATACATTATATAATGGAAATGGACAGTTAATGACAAATGAGGGAAATTTTGAGGAAGTGGCTGAATTCAAATACCTAGGAACAATAATCACAAATAGGAATGAGATGCACAAGGAAATTAAACATAGGTTCAATTCTGGAAATGCGTGCTATTATGCATTGCAGAGACTCTTGATGTCCCAACTCCTTTCAAAAAACGTTAAACTGAAAATATATAAAACTATTATTCTACCAGTTATATTATATGGGCGAGAAACATGGACTCTTACTTTAAGGGAGGAAAGGAGATTACAAGTATTTGAGAATAAAGTACTTAGGAAATTTTTTGGACCAAAAAGAGATGAACAGACAGATAAATTGAGAAGACTACATAACAATGAACTACATGGTCTTTATAGGAAGCCAGATATAATAAGAACAGTTAAGTCTCGTAGATTGCGATGTGCAGGACATGTTGCACGTATGGGAAATGAAAGACTTGCATGGAAACTTCTTGTGGGAAAGCCAGAGGGAAAAAGCCCAGTTGTTAGACCAAGAATGAGATGGAGAATAACATTAAGTATGATTTGAGTGAAATAGATTATACAGGGAATGATTGGAACGGATTAGCTCAGGATAGGGATGTATGGAGAGCTTAAGTCCGCGTGGCCATGAACGTACCGGTTCGATAGTGCCAGTGAGTAAGTAAGTAGCTCATTTGTGTCAAGAAAATCGGGATAAATAGATTCCCGGGCAACGCCGGGTAATTAGCACGGGGTATCTAAAAATATAAATTTATAATTATTTTTCCTTTTACTTATTCAACTAAATATAAAATCACATTAATTTTCACTTATTTAGGCGTAGCAGCAGACGCCGGGTATTAGCTAGTAATAATAAATTGTTATAAAACAACACTATTCTATAATGAACACTCCAAACATATGAGAAAACATAAGTATTCACCAACACAGAACAAGTAGATAAAAAAATCAACGTATAGTAACTATTATGTTTTCAAAACTGAGTGTAGTTGCTGGCAGTACCTACAACTCACCCTCCCCTCTTACCGCACCTTACAACATAGACACCATACGGCTACAGAAGTCAGAACTGAACCATAGCCTATATAAGACATGTGATCGTTGAATGGGATAGATTAAAAGAAAGCTGTTGAGTTTTTTCACTGGACTTGTGAAATACATTTAAAATAACTGTTTTCTTTACCACTAGTCATAGGTTTGCCAGACTTGTGTTTTAAAAATTCAGATGATGACACAGCAATAGAAGTCTCTACCCTTTCAGCCAATTTGTTGCATCAGAATCGACTGAAGCGTGACTCAAATACATCATGCATATGTAATAAACTATTTTAAGTTGTAATTATTGATTAGGTATGTTTTAGACTATTTATATTTTTCGAATATTATTTTCTTTCACGAAGAATAACAAGTATATTCAGAGGATATTTTTTTTATTTAATGAAGGGAAATACTTTTTCGCATACTTACGCATCTACATCGTACGTCCGTGTCCATAAACAATGAAAAGCGAGCAGGTCACATGATTTTGTTTTGATGAGGATCGCTTTAAGAGCGAATAGACTTTATGTTCTAGTTCTAATGAATTTTTGGTTCCGCAGAAGAAGAATAGGTTCCGTTAATATAGCCTGTTTTCAATTTAGAGTATATAAAACCATCATCATCATCATTCCAAGGATTAGGCAATTGCCTGTTCCGACTTCATAATTCATCAGCCTAACGTTTTCTAGGTCTTCCAACATCAAGTCTTCCTCTTGCTTGCTAAGAATGGATATCTCTCCTTACTCATTCCATTCATGTGATCAATCCACTTTTGTCAGTAACTCTGAGCAACAAAAAATAAACTTTCCTTTGTCTCAGAAAGAAAAATATGTGATTTTGATATTATTTTTCTCCTGAATTCAAATATGATATCGGTTTTTCACCATCACGCAAGGATTCCAAGAGACAGAAATTTATAATTTCAAACACTTTAATATTTTCTACATTCGTAACTGCACAATATTCTAACATTCTGACTCACCTAAAAAGTAAGAAATGACGATTTTCTGCTATATTTCGCCTGTGGAGCATCCGTCTTGATGGTCTAACAATAATCGGCCAGCATATTAGGATTCCATTTGCCTTGATATCTCTTTTTCATAGCTGAAATCATTTGAGTTAGCTGATTTGGTTTTATTTTACAATGGACAAATGGAAGAAAGAAGTTTATTAAAAAATAATTATTTAAATCCATTAATTGAAATTGAAATAAAAAACTGTGGGTGATGGAGTAATTCCGAATACATATTTGAAAACACGATAAAAATTGCATTAAGTACAACTATTGGTACTCATGATACAAAAATCTTGTTTACCAGTGTTATTCGTGACTTTGTCCAATAAAGGCTGCACTTTTAATTCTTATCTTATATCTTCATGTTTAATTCTGTCCTTTAACGTATCTGGGGAACCTCATCTCCGCCGTCTGTTTTCTATTTTTCTGTTTTTTCATTGGAACCCAAGTTTCACATACTTACAATATTGTGGGATTCCCGCATCTTTATAATTGTGTTTTTATTTTATTTTCGAACGTTCTCTGTATTGAAGATGCAATTGGGAAGTACCAGAACACCCACCAAATTCACCAAACATGACTATTACTTATTCTCAAAGATCAAACAACCTCTACGAGGCATTCGAATTCAATCAAGAGTTGATATCCAGAAAGTTCTAGATCGATCAGATGAATGAGATATCCAGAAATGCGCCGTGTTCCAAGGATTTGGAAACTTATAGTTGAGTTGACAAGAGACTATAAATGAAGTTCGGAATGTCAAAAGTAATCTATTTTTCTATATATTTCTGTGTTGTGATTATTTATCGAATGCTCTAGTATATTACTTTAACATTGTATCAGTTTTTCTCAAAATGGACTTGGTACTTTTTTGCTGTGATCTCATCATTTGTTTGATAACAGTTTTGGTGGAAGAATCTCTTTTATTTTTTATTTTCAATTTGTGGCCCTCCACCTGATTAGAAACATATTTCTGGCCCAATCTTCATTATAATAGCACACCACTGCTGTAGATGGTACAAATCTAGAAAAACATTTCAAAGAGTTAAAAGAGAGGAGGGGATGGAAATATATAACAGACTAGAAAGTGAGTTAAGAGCATGAAATGGCGATTTTTTGTTCCTCATGCATATGCATTCACAATTACTGTTCCATTCCTCACAGTCAGAGCGAGAATATATTAAAAATAAATTCAAAAAGAGCAAACAGGTGCATTGAAGTTTTTTCTCTCTCTTGAAACAAGACTAGTATGTTTTGTTTTAACGCATTGAATTCATACAATAAGAGAATTTTACCTCCTAAATTCTTCCATAAAAAAGAGCTAAAACGAATGAAAGCTAAAGCGTTTCTAGAAATATAAATACATTATTAACTGTCTGAACCATTGTTCAGTCAGAGAGGTTATTCCTGGGGCAGTCCGATTACTAAAATCCTTCCGTTGCCAGGGATGATATTCACTTAAAGGGGATGAACCTCTTCTCCTTCTACAATAACATCACAGCCAAATGTATAAACTAGTCTCCCTTCTTAGCGAATTAATAATAAATTGAACGAATATTATGATATGGGAATAATTATGAATAACGATATTATATACACATTGCAATTTGCAGATGATCCAATTTTATTGGCTGAAGATTGTGGGGGCATTGAATATATGACCAGCAAATTAAGGGAAGAATATGAAAATTTGGGATTAAAAATCATCATCATCATCATCCGGTATCATGGCAGCTGCCGCCGTCTTCCGGAAACCAAACGCCATTCCTCTCTGTCCATCCATTGATCTTCCTCCATTCCTCTGATATTCATAGCTGCTTGTACCCCTTCTATCCAAGTTTTCTTCGGCCTTCCTCTCTTCCTCCTTTCCGTGTGAAGTTGCCAGTCTCCCATCGGGCGCCTCCCCAGGTGGCGGATAGGGGAATGGTCACCAGATATGGCGGGTACTGGGAAAATAAAATACCCAGGGCGGACCAAAACTAGCGCTGCTGCCTTGCAGTAAGATACTGGACTATCAAAGTCTAGAGGAAGAAATCCTTGAACAAAAATTACCCGTCCCCCAGGTTGGGGATTGATGCATCGGGGCAGCTCCTCGTTCATCATAAAAAGAAAAAATGCTAAAAAACCAAACATCATGCCTCGGAAAACACTCTAGGACTATTAAAGCTAGTAGTAGTTGTAGTAGGACTTTATTAGACAAAAAGTAAGATATTTACAATATTATTTACAAATATGGGTCGCACGGGCAGTAAGCCGTACGTGCTGTTGACAGTCCGTTACAATAAAGTAATAATTGGTACTAGTGTAAAGAAAAATAAACAAATACAGCAATAACATTACAATTAAATAAAGAAAACACAATAAAACTATTACCATTAAATAATAACACAATAGCATTATTCACTAAAAACATTAACATTACAATTACATAAAGAAAACACAATAATATTACAATTAAGTAATAACACAATAGCAATAACATTACAATTACATAAAGAAAACACAATAATAATATTACAATTAAATAATAACACAATAGCATTATACACTAAAAAAACATTAACATTACAATTACATAAAGAAAACACATTAATATTACAATTAAATAATAACACAACAGCATTATACACTAATTAATTTATATATAATTGTTAATAATTAATGGTATTGCATTTTGATAACATATATTTATTCATGAATGAGTGTTGTCCTTATTTTTCGCGTTTTGTCCAGAAATTTACCGAGGTTTATCCAATTTTCTTGATTTACCAATAACTCGTAGCATGCCAATCTTTCCCGATTTGAATTTAGAAATCTTTCCGGTAATAACTGACGTCTCCAATATTCTAAAACATTACATTTTCCTAATATATGTATCTCATCTTCAAAGTTCCCGCACATTGGACATATTCGCATATCGTGATCGTCGCTAATTTTTAGAAATTTCCATGCCCCTAGCCTAAACCAAGCAAGCCCTGATCTCTCCTTAAATCCTAGGTTGAGTATATTGATTCTTTTCCCCAGACGTGTTTTAGGTCTCTTTGTAAACACAGTGAGCGTTTTCCTGTACATTCGGCGAAGGTATCTTGTTGGTTTACATCTAAGTACCTCCTCCTTATTTTTCTCCACACGTTCTTGCGATTTTCAGTCCCTTTTTCCCATATCCAGCCCATCCCAATCTTTTGGAGTTCTCTCCTAACCTCGTCTGCCCAAAATTTAACATCTATGTTTTTAATTTGGTGGTCGTAGCAAATTGCTCTAAGCATTGTTTGTTCACCTTGGATTACTCGCAACCAGTATTTGAGTACACGAATTTTACAGTTAATATCGTCCTGGAATGACCCGAATTCATATAAAATTCCACAGTTAGAAACGGCCTTACTAAGTCCTGTAATATACTTTAGAAAATGCGTATATACCTTATTTAGTATTTCCGTTCTTTGGAAACCCCAAATCTCACTACTATAGTGCATGACTGGCCTGACCATAGCTCCATACATTTTTTCTAATGTGCTGACTGGAATATCAGGCACTCGACCCAGAATACCGAGTACACTGTTAAGTTGTCCCCTCCCTTTAAATAATGCTATATCAATGTGTTTTTTCCACTTTCCGTTCATTTTCAACGTCGTACCAAGATATTCGAAATGTTTCACGTTTTGAAGAACTTGATCTCTGTATTTCCATTCCACTGTTCTACCATAAACCGTCCCATTTTTAAATGTCATTGTTTTGTCTTACTAGCATTTACAGTCAATCCCCAATTCCTACAGTATATTTCCAGTAGGTCAAGACCTCTTTGCAATCCCTTGATTGTCTTGGAACAGATAATTAAATCATCTGCATACAACAGGACTGGGATTCTAACATTTCCTATCTCCGGAGCCTCAATTTCTCCTTCTAGCATTACGTCTACAATATCATCAACGAATAGATTAAATAGCATTGGTGATAAATGCAACCTTGTCTCACTCCCCGATTGGCTTCGCTGCTCTCTGTAATGTGCCCTTGGTCTACTTTTATACAAAATTTAACATATTTATAAATTGACATTAAAGCATGTATCATTTTATGAGACAATCCTTTCCGATTTAATTTTTCCCAAAGTGCGCTTCGGTCCACAGTATCAAATGCCATCTTAAAATCAATGAATGCACAAAATAATTTACCCCCCTTCATTTTCAGATTGTCATCAATTAATGTTCTCAGAACAAATAGGTTGTCCACCGTGGAGTACCCTTCTCTAAAACCTGCCTGATATTTTGAGAGCCTATTGTTCTCTTTAGCCCATTGTCTGATTCGTTCGTAAAGTACTTTACAATATATTTTTCCGAACACTGACAAGAGACAAATTCCCCTATAACTTTCTGGTATCTGTGCCCCACCTTTCCCTTGTATAGCGGTTGGATGACACCTGTCGCCCAGGCTTCCGGATAATCTCCTCCATTAAAAGTTTGTTGAACGCAGTTTTCAAAACGTCTAATAATTTATTGGATGATATCATATTTTTCAAGAATTCCCCTGGTATTCCATCAATTCCAGGTGCTTTACCATTCTTTAAACATTTAATGGAAGAAACCACTTCATTTTTCGAAATATCCTGATCCAGTAATTGAATATGAATTGGGTCAGGGATCTCAACTATATTTCCTTGATTATATCTTAACCTCTCATTTCCCAGCACCCTATCAAAGTAACTTCTCCATTCCCCGGGCGTTATTCTTGTCCGATTTATGGACTTTACTTTGAGTTCCCTTATCGCTTTCCATACGTCCGCAATGTTCCCACTTTCAGTCGCGACTCTCATTTCTTCGGATTTCTTATTTTGCCATGCTAGTTTTTATTAAAACTAAGAAAAAGGACTTTGTTTTTTTGCTCTTTTGTGTTTATCTATGCCACTGTAAAGGTGTATATAATTGTCTAATGTTTAATTTCCTGTGCCTTTCTTCTTTGTTTCTGTTAAAATTGCCAAATCTAGTTTCATTGTATCTATTTCTTTAACTACTTCCTCCATTTTATTTCTGCAGCCTTGAATACTCCATGTGCCTATTTTCAAAGTCCTTTTTATTAAAGCTAAGAAAAAGGACTTTGAAAATAGGCATATGGAGTATTCAAGGCTGCAGAAATAAAATGGAGGAAGTAGTTAAAGAAATAGATACAATGAAACTAGATTTGGCAATTTTAACAGAAATAAAGAAGAAAGGCACAGGAAATGAAACATTAGACAATTATATACACCTTTACAGTGGCATAGATAAACACAAAAGAGCAAAAAACAAAGATTAAAAATCAATGTAAATAAAACTTAAGTATATGGTAATTGGTGATAGTGGAGAAAATTTGGTATTAGAAGATTCCAAAGGTACCATTAATATTTGTAACAAAACTAAACATTTTGGAGTTGAAATAGATGAAGTTTGGAATAATAATTTGGAAATGATAAAAATAATAGTAAAAGGTCGATCTGCAAGAGCAATGTCGAATGGAGTTCTGTGGGATAAGCAGAAATTCAAAATAACTAAAATTAATATTTATAAATCAATAGTAAGACGTTTAATGACATATGGAGCAGAAACATGGAATATAAATGCCACATTAAAGTTAAAATTGCAATCTACAGAATATTTGAACTAATCAATCTGTATCTTTCGATCATTTAAATGATTCAATCTGTATCGATCGTTTATTTGAACGAACTAATCTGTGTGGTTCGTTTATTTGAACGAATAAATCAGTATCGTTGGTTCATATAAAATAATAAATCAGTATCATTCGTTCATATGAACGGATCAATCAGTGTCGTTCGTTCATTTGAACGTTTGAGATAGAACTATCTTAGGTTGAGAAATAAATAATTACCAGTTCAATTCCCTCTACCGGTATCGAACTTCGGCCCCCTAGAAGGCATGCATTTTACCACTTGTGTTAGCTCGATTGCCCTTAAAGCAGTGATAGAAAAAATTCGTACACGCGTTAAAAAAAGTAAAAATAAATTGTCATTCTATATTAATGTAGTTAGAGTGAAAATGTAAAATGTATCAAGAAAAAAAGTAAAATGAAACATTAACACATTTTTAAAGTTTCATTCATTTAAAAATATTCCAAGAATTTTTTTCCAGTTCAATAATTAAGTGATAACGGATGAAAAGGCTTTTAAATCCGTGCTTGCTCCGTTCAGTTGCTAATGGAGATTTATTGTCAATACAATCAAAGGGACAACTGTATTTTCACTGTTTTTTTATCGTTAAAAAATTACTGTCAGAGTACAAATAGAGTTTCATAAATACACGGTGGTTTAAAACTTTGAATCCTATGGAATTTGTTCATCTTAATCTATATAAATGAATGTTTGTTTTGTTGGTTTGTTTGTTTGTTCGTACTTTATGTACGGCCATACCATTGATCCGATTGTGAAGGTGTTTTTTGCAAAATGTTCAAGAGATTCCCGGGGTGAACGTAGACTAAAAGAGAGTTGAAATACTCAATTCCAACACCCTTAAAAACAACCTTTGTAGTGAAAAACGTGAAAATGGCTTACGCTGCCTAAACCATAACAAATACACAAAATGAATGTAAACAGAATTGAATGTCTCAAAAAAACTCTACAAAATAGTCCGCGACAGCATATGTTTATCTTTTACAGGTAACATAGAATAGCCATTTTTGTCTTTCATTGATGCCAAGGAGATTGGGATAAATAGACTCCCGGCCAAGCATGTGCTACCATACCTTTCAACCGATTGTCATGGGGCCTTTTCCAAAATGTTCAGGATTTTCCCGGGAAGGTTACAGGTTATAAGAGAGTTTTAATGCTCAAGCACTTCACACTTAAAAATCACCTTCTGAAGTGGAGAAAAAAAACGTGAAAAAATGTCGCTTTTTGTAAGCTTAAATGGCTTACGCTGCCTAAACCATAACCAATACAGAACATTATTGTACACAGAATTGAATATCTCAAAGAACTCTACAGAAGAGTCCGTGACAGCATATGTTTATCTTTTAAGGAAAACTCACAATAAACATTTTTGTCTTTTAGTGATATACACTCAAATCATAGTTATATTATTCTCCCACCTCATTCTTGATCAACCAACTGGACGTTTTCTCTCTGGTTTTCCTACAAGAGGCCTCCATGCATGTCTTTCATTCCCCATTCGTACTACATGTCCTGCGCATCGCAGTCTACGAGACTTAACTGTTCTTAATATATCTGACTTCTTATAAAGATCATATAGCTCACTGTTATGTAATCTTCATTCACCTGTCTGTTCATCTCTCTTTGGTCCACAAAAAAAATCCTAAGAACTTTATTCTCACATACTCGTAATCTTATATCCATTACATACAAAAATTAAATACAGTCTACTTTTTGTTTCATTTACGTTGGGCTCCTGTTAAATTCCTTGCTTTCTAGTCCCGAGGGCCGTAGGTTCAGACCCGACGGAGGTCGATGGATTTTTAGGATGGAAAAATCCAAGGGACAAGTGCTCCGGACCTAAGAATGAGGTAGGAGAATAACATTAGGCGTGATCTGAGGGAAGTCAATTTTACATGGGATGTTTGGAAAATATAGCACAGTTGAGGGACGTATGGAGAACTTACGTTCCGTACTATCATGAAACTACTACTTCGATAGTGCTAGTTAGTCATTTAATTAAATGCAACTATTTTTTATAAATATAGGGAAATTACTCTAAAAATCGTTTTCTTGAAAAAACATTGATCACGATAATTTGTAGCCTTCAGTTTTCATTAGTAATGCCACGAGTGATTTCCAAATTATCGATAAATTCACGACTCACGAAGTAAGGCGTGAATTTATCAAGAGAATTTGGAAATCAAAAGTGACATTTGTTAGGACTATTTAACGAATAAAATTAAGCTGTTCACACGCAAATCATTATTTAAATATAGTTGTTTTAAAATATTTATATATTTAATGTAAACGGCGATGTTTGAAAACAAATGCGGAACGATTAGTACGCTTAATTTGCTTCTTTTGTTCATCACTGCAACCAGATCATATTATTTATTGCCAAAGGAACGCAATATTGTAAGAATTCACTCTAGTGGAGAAAAAATGAAACACATCAAACTGTGTATTAATTCATTTCTGATGTCCTATGAAGTAAATATGACAATTATATTTTTCTGGAATGTTATTACCTGCGAAAAAATGCATTTAAGAAAGTGCAAACAGTGTTTTTTTTTGGTGGTATAATCAATTGCTACAAATATTTTTATAATAACTCCCGCATGCGCTATGTGTTGACATGCATGCACTATATAAACAATCTGCTAGCCGTATTTCTTAGGGAGCCAGCCACTGCAAAATAATGCCATGGCCTATTCATAATGTTGAAAAGGAGGTGCTTTCTTTATTATGATAAACTTTAGTTGGTAAATTCTAGGCGAAACACGACTGTGATTGGTTGTAAATACAAAATCATTGAAACATGATTGGTCATTGACTCCCATTTGGGGCATGAGTTAAATAGTCATATTAAATTGTAATCGTATACTGAGTGTAACTAAATTCCCATTATAGACTTTGAGGACCAAGGCAGCTAGGTTTATCATAGGGACTCATGTCCGGAAACGTACCGTTTTCCTGCTACACGCTGAACACAACAACACAAGTTGCTCTATCGCTGCTTGTCGTCTGGGTCCACTTACAAGAAGGGGTCGATGTGACGACCACCAACGTTATAACAGATACAATACCTCCATACCATGTTCTTGTACACATGATCACCAATCCTTGGTCTTACATAACCAGCGCCAGTTGGTCTTCCTCGGATGCCGTGCTGACTGTGGGGAGGGGAGAATTTAAAAAAAACTAGTGTTCTCCAAGTGGTAGATTTTGGGCCATACCCTTACATTATACTAGCTATTACCCGGCGTGCGCTGCTACTCCTAAATGAATGAAAATTAATAGTTTTTTATGTTTAGTTAAATAAGTAGAAGGTAAAATTTATATCATAATTACGTTTAGATACCCCGTGCTGTTTACCCGGCGTTGCCCGGGAATCTACTCATTCCGATATTCTTGACATAAATGAGCTGAAAGACAAACATTAACGTACTTCTTATGATTATTTGAATAAGTTAAATGAAAAATAATTATAAATGTATATCGTAATTATTTTAAGATTCCCCGTGCTGATTACCCGGTGTTGCCCGGGAATCTACTTATCTCGGTCTTCTTGGCATAAATGAGCTAAAAGACAAAATTCGTTATTGTGAGTTATCCGTAAAAGAATACATGTGCTGCTATGCTTGCTCAGGAATCTACGTACTGGACTCGATCTTCTTGGTATCAATGAAAGACAAAAATGGTTATTGTGAGTTATCCGTAAGAGATAAACATACGCTGTCGCGGACTTTTTTGTAGAGCTTTTTGAGATATTCAATTCTGTGTACATTAATTTTGTGTATTTGTTATGGTTTAGGCAGCGTAAGTCACTTAAGCGTGCAGAAAGCTACTTTTTTCACGTTTTCCACTACAAAGGGCGATTTTTAAGTGTGTAGTAGTTGAGTATCACAACTCTCTTATAGTCTATGTTCATCCCGGGAATCTCATGAACATTTTGCAAAAAGCCCCATCACAATCGGATCAACGGTATGGCCGCGCATAATGTACGTACGAACGAACGAACGAACAAACAAACAAACAAACATACAAATAAAGAAACATTAATTTTTATATATTAGATTAGATATTGTTAGTTTTAAATTGTATTAGACCATAAGCATAAAAATTCACGGTACATATTTATATTGGAGTGTAACTAAAGATGGAGGTGGTGCTATTCTAAATTAGCACTCAGCATCGTGAGGAATTTGGGTATCAACAATAAGTAACTGCTCCACGTTGTAAAAACTAGCTATAACGGATGGTGGATCCGACATGCTGAGCAAATGTCACTCCTACATTGGCAGGATGATCGTCCTCTGTGAATAACACATACACATGTATTACTTCCCTATAGATTAAATGGGTGCTTTTGGCGCTGGATTTTAGTTTCTTGCAGTTAAAAAAGGCATATAACACTGGTAAATATGATTTTTGTGTCATGAGTACCAATAGTTGTACTTAACGTAGTTTTTTTTATCGTGTTTTCAAATATGTATTCGGAATTTCTCCATCACCCACAGTTTTTTATTTCAATTTCAATTAATGGATTTGAATAATTATTTTTTTATAAACGTTTTTTCTTCCATTTGTCCATTGTAAATTAAAACCAAATGAGCTAACTCAAATGGTTTCAGCTATGGAAAAGAGATATCAAGGCAAATGGAATCCTAATATGCTGGCCGATTATTGTTGGACCATCAAGAGGGATGCTCCACAGGCGAAATATAGCAGTAAATCGACATTTCTTACTTGCACCATGGAAATTTTCCATATACACTGCCTTGCAGTCAAAAATAGCATAACTAACTGTTTACAAAATGTTTGTTGATAACACTAAAGCTCGTCAATAGCTACTAAAATAATTAGTTAACAAACAGAGGAGAAAATGGTACTTAACTGTTTTGTCTTACTCTATTTATATATATATCGTTGATTACCTTGGTGAAGTGTATTGGTTTAAAAAATGTATAGTAAATCCATGATCTTGGACCGTAGTCTCGTAAATTAAGGATTTCATGTGACCCCACAGGTAGTAGTCTAACGGGGTGAAGTCAGGAGAGTGTGCAGGGTCTTTGGCACCAACATTACGGGAGAGTTTAATGTGTCTGTGGTATTTTGCGTGTAGTGGGAAAACAGTATGTTTCCAGACATGAGTTCCTATGCTAAACGTAACCGTTTTGGTCCCCACTACATGTACTTGAATTCTATAATGGGAATTTAGTTACGCCCTATATGTTAATTTCGTAAGTGATCTACTTTAGAGCAAACTTGTATTCTTGTTAGAAATGTATATGTTAATATACAGTGTGTTCTTAAATTAGACCGACAAACTTTGGTAGTAGATAGTTAACCTTCATTCGAGCATATTTTGTTAAGGAACCTATAGGCTGTGACACTTCGTTTCAGTGCAAGAGGGATCTTAGAGGAAGGGGTGAAAGGAAGTAGGTACGTGCAGAAACAGTGATGAACATGATTTTTGTCTCATGAGTACCTATAGGCCTATTCGTCCTTAATGCAATTTTTTTATCGTGTTTTCAAATATGTATTCGGAATTTCTCCATCACCCACAGTTTTTTATTTCAATTTCAATTAATGGATTTGAATAACTATTTTTTATAAACGTTTTTTCTTCCATTTGTACATTGTAAAATAAAACCAAATGAGCTAATTCAAATGGTTTCAGCTATGGAAAAGAGATATCAAGGCAAGTGGAATCCTAATATGCTGGTCGATTATTGTTGGACCATCAAGAGGGATGCTCCACAGGCGAAATATAGCAGTAAATCGTCATTTCTTACTTTCTAGGTGAGTCCGAATGTTCGAATATTGTGTAGTTACGAATGTAGAAAATATTAAAGTGTTTGAAATTATAAATTCCTGTCTCTCGGAAACCTTGCGTGATGGAGAAAAATGATATCATATTTGAATTCAGGAGAAAAAATACTATCAGAATCACATAGTTTTCTTTCTGAGACAAAAAAAAAACGTTTCGTTTTTGTTGCTCAGTGTAACAAGTCATTTGTGTCACATAATTCTGCGTGTTAATCCAAATACTTCAATTTTAAAGACCCAGGATGTAAGGGCATACAGAGGATTATCATGCGGGCGTGATCACTATTTATTGAATGCAAAAATAATATTTCCATTCCAAAGTGAAACTGACAGGCTAAATAAAACTAAAAATGAAGAGGACAGTTTCCATGACTTGTCAACAACTCTATACAACTTGGATAGTTTGGAGACTAAGAGCACATCATATCTGTATATGTTACTTATCTCTACGTTTGACAATGCTCAGGAAGAATACAACTATATAGTAGTAGTATTAGGATTTTATTAGACAAAAAGTAAGGTATTTACAATATTATTTACAAATATGGGTCGCACGGGCAGTAAGCCGTACGTGCTGTTGACAGTCCGTTACAATAAAGTAATAATTGGTACTAGTGTAAAGAAAAATCAACAACAAAAACAGCAATAACATTACAATTACATAAAGAAAACACAATAATAATATTGCAATTAAATAATAACACAATAACATTATACACTAAAAAACATTAACATTACAATTACATAAAGAAAACACAATAATATCACAATTAAATAATAACACAATAGCATTATACACTAATTAATTTATATATAATTGTTAATAATTAATGGTATTGCATTTTGATAACATATATTTATTCATGAATGAGTGTTGTCCTTATTTTCCGCGTTTTGTCCAGAAATTTACCGAGGTTTATCCAATTTTCTGGATTTATCAATAACTCGTAGCATGCCAATCTTTCCCGATTTGAATTTAGAAATCTTTCCGGTAATAATTGACGTGTCCAATATTCTAAATCATTACATTTTCCTAATATATGTATCTCATCTTCAAAGTTCCCGCACATTGGACATATTCGCATATTGTGATCGTGCTAATTTTTAGAAATTTCCATGCCCCTAGCCTAAACCAAGCAAGCCCTGATCTCTCCTTAAATCCTAGGTTGAGTATATACGATTCTTTTCCCCAGACGTGTTTTAGGTCTCTTTGTAAACACAGTGAGCGTTTTCCTGTACATTCGGCGAAAGTATCTTGTTGGTTTATATGTAAGTACCTCCTCCTTATTTTTCTCCACACGTTCTTGCGATTTTCAGTCCCTTTTTCCCATATCCAGCCCATCCCAATCTTTTGGAGTTCTCTCCTAACCTCGTCTGCCCAAAATTTAACATCTATGTTTTTAATTTGGTGGTCGTAACAAATTGCTCTAAGCATTGTTTGTTCACCTTGGATTACTCGCAACCAGTATTTGAGTACACGAATTTTACAGTTAATATCGTCCTGGAATGACCCGAATTCATATAAAATTCCACAGTTAGAAACGGCCTTACTAAGTCCTGTAATATATTTTAGAAAATGCGTATATACCTTATTTAGTATTTCCGTTCTTTGGAAACCCCAAATCTCACTACCATAGTGCATTACTGGCCTGACCATCGCTCCATACATTTTTTCTAATGTGCTGACTGGAATATCAGGCACTCAACCCAGAATACCGAGTACACTGTTAAGTTGTCCCCTCCCTTTAAATAATGATATATCAATATGTTTGTTTTCATTTGCCGTTCATTTTCAACGTCGTACCAAGATATTCAAAATGTTTCACGTTTTGAAGTACTTGATCTTTGTATTTCCATTCCTCTGCTCTACCATAAACTGTCCCATTTTTAAAGGTCATTGTTTTTGTCTTACTAACATTTACAGTCAATCCCCAATTCCTACAGTATATTTCCAGTAGGTCAAGACCTCTTTGCAATCCCTTGATTGTCTTGGAACAGATAATTAAATCATCTGCATACAACAGGACTGGGACTTTAACATTTCTTATCTCCGGAGCCTCGATTTCTCCTTCTAGCATTACGTCTACAATATCATCAACGAATAGATTAAATAGCATTGGTGATAAAATGCAACCTTGTCTCACTCCCCGATTGGCTTCACTGCTCTCTGTAATGTGCCCTTGGTCTACTTTTATACAAAATTTAACATATTTATAAATTGACATTAAAGCATGTATCATTTTATGAGACAATCTTTTCCTTTTTAATTTTTCCCAAAGTGCGCTTCGGTCCACAGTATCAAATGCCATCTTAAAATCAATGAATGCACAAAATAATTTACCCCCCTTCATTTTCAGATTGTCATCAATTAATGTTCTCAGAACAAACAGGTTGTCCACCGTGGAGTACCCTTCTCTAAAACCTGCCTGATATTTTGTGAGCCTATTGTTCTCTTTAGCCCATTGTCTTATTCGTTCGTAAAGTACTTTACAATATATTTTTCCGAAAAAAAGTATTCATCAGGCGGCAAAGAAGCTTTAGGAGAAGCAAATAGAGAAATAAATAAATTCAAATATTTTTGGAATGAGGACTTTGCAAAAGAAATAGCAAAGAAAAAAGAAAAAAATTAATGTGGTTGAATACCAAAGATCTTAAAGACAAAATACAATATAAAGAAGCTCAAGCAAGAGTTAGAAAGAAAATTACGGAAGCTAAAAATCAGAGCTGGGAACAAAATTGTTTAAAAATTCAAACATGTATTGAAGGAAAACGAAGTTCTGAATCTTGGAGAATTTAAAAAAAATTCAGAAATAAAAGAAGTTGACAAACAAATGTACAAACAATACCTATGACTGAATGGGAAAATTATTTTAAAACGTTACTATCAGAAAACAGGGTATTTAATTTAGATAACGTTCAAAATATTCCAGAAATAAATGAAGATGAACATATACAATTGGACATAGAGGATATTAAAATGAATATTCAATCATTAAAAAATAAAAGAGATAGTGGTCCAGGGGGAATACCAGCGGAACTATTAAAGCATGGATCCGACCATTTATTTGAACGACTGAGAAAATTATTTACAAAATTTATGAATGGTGAAAAAGTTCCTGAAGAATGGAAACTAGGATACATTTCGACAATCCATAAAAAAGGAAAAAAAAGACCGATGTGAAAATTATAGAGGTATAACTGTAATAAGTACTATGAGTAGACTCTGTGGACGTATACTAAAATATTATTTGAAAAAAAAAACTATAGTGATATGGAATTAGAGAACAGTCAGGATTTAGAGCAGGTCGTTCCACAACCGACAATTTATTTTGCATTACTCAGGTAATAGGAAAGAAAATGTAATGTGGACAACCTTTGCACCTACTATTTGTAGATCTAGAGAAAGCATACGACAATGTCCCTATAGAGAAACTATGGATTGCTTTAAGACGTATGGGAATTAAGACTATAATAATTGAAGCTATATAAAATTTACGTGACAATTGCATGTCTAAAATTAAAATTGGCAGTAAATTGTGACATGGTTTTTCGAAAAATAAAGGTATTCGTCAAGGTTGTTGTCTATCACTGACTCTGTTTAAAATATATGTACATGAAATATTAAAGAATTGGAGGAGAAAATGTTCTAGCATGGGAATTCCTATTTTGAACAACAAAACTTTATACAACTTACATTTTGCAGATGATCAATTGTTAATTGCACAAGATTATGAAGATTTAGAATATATGACTAGAAAATTAATAGAAGAATATGGAATTAGGGATTAAATTTGAACATGAAAAAAACAAAATATTTATCAATTGGTGAACCAGAACAAAATTTAATTTTAAATTTTGGAGACTGGAGAATCAATAAAATCTTGTAGTGAGATCACATATTTAGGAATTAAAATAAATAAAAATGGGAGTTACGAAGAGGAAATAATAAATAGAAATAATAAAGGAAAATTTGCAATTGCTTGCCTCAATGGAATATTGTGGGATAAAAATATAAGTAATAAAAATAAAATGAATATATATCATACAATTGCTAAAAGCATCATTACTTATGGAGCAGAACATTGGCCATTAACAACAAAAACAAACAAGTACATTTTGGCAACGGAAACGGATTTCATACGAAGGGCAGCAAGAATTTCAAGAAGAGAAAAAATTAGGAACTCAGTTATAAGGACGAAAATGAAGATTCAAGACACTATTTTAGACTATATTAAAACTCAGCAATTAAGATGGTACGGACATGTCCAGCGAATGGAAGAGGATCGACTACCAAAATCTATTTTGGAATGGAAACCTGAGAGAAGATGAAGCAGAGGAAGACCTAAAACCTCCTGGAGTCAGGGAATATGTTTATATATGAAGGAGAAACATCTACAGCCAGGAGATTGGATGGACCGACAAAACTGGCTATTAGGAATCGGACGATGTCAGAGACATTAATAAACCGATGATCTATCTATCTAATCCAAATACTTTACAGACAAGCAGAAACAAAATGTACTTAATTCTAAAAAATGCATTATCAGGATGGATCCAGTTTATTGTCCCATCACAACTAATGCTGGAACACACACCCATTGGCATCCAGACAAACAGTGCATCGATGTGCCAGACTTTGTCGTACCCTTCCAAAGATGCCAGGGGTTTCCCTTATTTCTGCTGCTGCGTTAACAATGCGTGCTTCAGGATCTTCTTCAGAGTCAATGTCGGTTTCATAAACCATTGCCTTCATGTAGCCCCATAAAAATATATCTAGGTAGTTTAGGCTAGGCTAGGGTGCCGGCCAGGCAGTGGGCCCACCCCTATCTATCCAACGAGCGCAAAATGTAGCTGTCAGATGGCCAACAGATCGTACCAATGGATGTAAACAAACTTGCTGTAATTGGTACCGAATGCTACTGAGCTCCGGAAGTAAGCAAACCAAGCGATAGCAGTAATGACAACCTCTCTTTGACTGAATTGAGTGTTTATCCGTTCCCTTCAATCCCTTCATGTAAGATCCCTCTAGCACTGAAACGAAGCGTCGCAGGCCATAAGTTTCATAAGAAAATATGCTTCAATTAAGGTTATCTATCTGTTCCCAAAGTTTGTCGGTCTAATTTAGAAACACCCTGTATATGTGCTGATAGCAATGATTTACCATCCTTCATTGCTATTTATAATGGAACGAGAAATAACTTTATTAATAAATAGCTGGAAAAGTTTTAAAAATTACTGAATGTATCAATCATTAAAAAAAGAAACGTATATTTGAGTATAACAAAGGACCGCTATGTTTCTATTAGGGAAACATATAAAAGCTAACAAATAAACCAAATGAAAACAAGTAAAGGAGGAATGCTTTACTGATTCAGGTAGGCACAGTAATTCGAATATAAACATAATAGACGCATGAAAAATGTATTTACATAAAAATCAAAATACAGGTAAACTCAAAGCAACTTCCTCTCCAATGTTGAATAACTTTCATGTTATTTACAGATATTTATGCAAGTAAAGTGAGGAAAAAAGATAAAACTAAAAGAATCGTAAAAAAAAGGCATTTACGTGTTTCAAAACATCCATTGTCAGTTCCATGAAGAGAAATCTGTTTGACATAAAAGAATACATAAACTGAAATAAGAAACAATAAAATTATAGAATAGAATAGGTGTATTTAGCCTAGAGGAGTTAAGGCTATGTGGTCTTCTCTTCCACTTACCAGGAAAACATATGATACATGTAAATAAAAAGAAATTACAATAATAGTATATACTAAACAATTAATTATCTGGTCTAACTAATGATGAAAATAATGTCTAATAATGCAATACAATTAAATACAATTAAAATTAAATAGAAGAATGTATACTCATACATTATATATTGGAAATGTACAGTTAATGACAAATGAGGGAAATTTTGAGAAAGTGACTGAAATCGAACACCTAGGAACAATAATCACAAATAGGAATGAGATGCACAAATAAATTAAACCTAGGCTCAATTATGGAAATGCTTGCGTCCCAACTCCTTTCAAAAAACGTTAAACGTTAAACGTTTATATATATATATATATATATATATATATATATATAAAACTCTTATTCTCCCAGTTATATTATCATCCATCCATAGTAATTCTGCCCGAAGGCAGATGTTTCACTGCAATGATAGCATATTCATGCTGCTTTGCAGCTTTACTAGGGAATTATAGATGTGATAGCTTGCCGTTGCTTTCCACATCGGTAAAGATGATGATGATGATGACCGGATGACTTCGGGGACCGTTGGGCCTTAAACTTCCTGACATTTGTCTTACAGTTGAGGAAAAAACCCGAAAAAACCTCACCCAGGAACGACTCCCGACCGGGAATCGAACCCGGACTCGCTGCGTGACAAGGCAGCACGCTACCTCAGTTATATTATATGGATGCGAAACATGGACTCTTACTTTAAGGGAGGAATGGAGATTATGAGTATTTGAGAATAATAATAATAATAATAATAATAATAGTTTTATTTTACCTGGCAGAGTTAAGGCCTTAAGGCCTTGTCTACCACTCAACCAGGTTTAAAAAAAATACAAACAAAAAATAGTCTTAAATCTAAATTACAATATATATATACAAACGATTACAAGTTATGAATACAATACAATTTATATTTATAATGTATTTTGATTTACTCTAAATTTAACGAATTAAATATATAATATGTACAATATATATATAAAAAAACGAGGAAAAGATTAATGACATAGTATAAAATTAAATAAATAGAGAAAAATTAATTATTAGACAACAGGTAACTGTATAAGCGTGACTTAAAGGTACCAAGTGTGCGGCAACCCCTGATATCTTGAGGAAGGAGATTCCAGGAGTGGGCAGAGGCTACTGTGAAGGAAGTAGAATAGGAGGAAGTGCTAAGAAGAGGAATTGTTAGCAGACTGCTATCTTGTGACCTAGTGTCAATATTGTGGTAGGAGGATAACTTCTCAAATCTGAACGCCAGGTAAGTAGGAATGTAGGAATTCAGAAGCTTGAAAAGTAGTGAAAGAGAGTGCAATTTACGTCTGTCAGTAAGACGGAGCCAAGAGAGGTCATTAAAGTGTTCGGAAATATGGTCATAAAGGCGGATATTGAAAATGAATCGAACGCAAGCATTATGAACACGCTGCAGTCTCTGCGACAAGTCATAGTTTAGATCATTGTATATAATAATCGAAGTGTGGTAACACAATAAAGTTCTTAGGAAAATTTTTGGTCAAAAGAAGATGAACAGACAGGTGAATGAAGTAGACTACCTGAACTACATGATCTTTATATGAAGCCAGATACTATAAGAACAGTTAAGTCTCGTAGACTGAGATGGGCAGGACATGTGGCACGTATGGGAATGAAAGACGTGCATGGAAACTTCTTGTAGGAAAACCAGAGGGAAAACGGCCAGTTGGTAGACCAAGAACGAGATGGGAGAATAATATTAACTATTATTTGAGGGAAGTAGATTATACAGGGAATCATTGGGAAATATTATCTCTGGATAGGGATGTGTGGATAGCTTATGTCCGCGCAGCCATACACCTACGGGTTCGATAGTGGCAGTTAGATAGTTAGTTTAGGAATAACAGCTCGAATCTACTACACATAAAAAGGAAATTAAAAAAATACAACGAAAGTAACAAACTGTAATGAATTCATTTATGGCTTATAAATAATACTTTAGGTAAATGTATTGATTTATATTAATACTAAAATTATTATAACAGCATGTGGATAGTTCATTCTCTCAATTCTTTAGAGGATGAAGAAGGCTTACAACTCAATGGTATTAAAAAGCTGTTAGTTTATGCTGATGATTTAGTATCATTAGGCGATAGCGAGAAGATAAGGGCCAAAACGCACACTCTATTGAGTAGCATTATGGAATTATAACTGGAAGTAAACATCAATAAAACAAATATACATGTTCACACATAGAAATATGTTGTATTATGGAAATGGACAGTAAATTACAAATGAGGAAAATTTTGAACAAGTGGCTGAATTCAGAAACCTAGGAAGAATAATTACAATCAGGAATTAGATGCAGAAAGAAATTAAACATAAGCTCAATTCTGGAAATACAAGGCATTATGCATTACAAGGACTCTTGTCATCCCAATTTCTCTAAAAAAGTGTTAAACTGAAAATATATAAAACTGTTATTCTCCAAGTTGGGTGCGAAACATGGGCACTTACTTTAAGGGAGGAGAAAATATTACTAGTATTTAAGAATACTCGTAAATGTTTCGGGCAAAGGAATATGAGGAGACAGGCGAATGGAGAAGAGTGCATAACAGTGGACTATATGATCTTTATAGGAAACCAGATATAATAACAGTTAAGTCTCGTAGACAGAAATGGGCAGGACATGTGGCATGAATGGGGAATGAAAGAGGTGCATGGAACTTCTTATAGGGAAGCCAGAGAGAAAACGTCCAATTGGTGGACCAATAATGAGGTGGGAGAATAACATTAACAATTATGTGAGGCAAGTAGATTAAAAAGGTGATGATTGGAAAACATTACCTCAATTTAAGGATATTTGGAGAGCTCATGTCTGCGTGGCCATAAACCTGCGGGTTTCACACTGCCAGTGAGTTAGTTAGTTTATAAAAACTGTGCCTGAAACCTTTCAGCCTGGAAGCATTTTTATTTTTGAATAGGTCAATCAAAAGTTCGATATAAAAATTATAAATACTTCAGTTGTATACGTATCGAAATCTCAATGTTTATATTGAATGTATTGTCCAACGTGTTTTTTTTTTTTCACAATGAATTGATTCTGATCGTCGACTGTTTCTACCCGCGTAATTTTGCTGCTGCCGCAGGGTTACCAACCAATCACATAATTAAATAAATACAGATGACGGTTGTGTAATGGAGAATGACAACATGTTTCTATGTATATTAACTGTACCAGACGCAAGCGAATGGATTGATTTTAATTTTATGGTTATTTTAAGTATAAGAATACATTTTATTCACATATACAGTGTGATTATAAAGTCCCAGTACATTTTGTGGATAACTTAGCGCAAATAAAACAAACATTATAAGGTAGTTTCTAGCATGAAGTTAGTGTTCAACATAACCTCCATCAATCTCAAAACATGTTTCCCAACGACGAACTGTCGCCCGGGAAACATGCACCAGCATATCCTCTGTAATCATTTCACTCGCTTGGCGTATGCGTTCTTTCAGCACTTGCAGATTAGGAAACTTGGTTCTGTACACCTGTTGCTTGATGAACCCCCAAGCAAAAAAGTCCAGGGGTGCGAGATCTGGTGAACGAGGTGCCCAGATACGAGGAGATGCCCTTCCAATCCACCTTTTGGGAAACCTGTCATTGAGATACCCGCGATAGCCAGAGCAAAGTGTGGTGGTGCTCCATCTTGTTGCAACACCACTGTATCAATGATACCATCTTGCTGTAACTGTGGCTGTAAGAAAAGTTGCAACATATCAAGATACACGTCTCCCGTGATGGTTTCCTTTGGAATCTGTCTCTAACTTCCTCGTACGACTGGCCTCTTAAACGCGCAACAACAATCTCTATCCGCTCTTGAATGGTGAACATATTTATGTCTTTCGAATGGCTGTAAACAGAAATACGATATGTAAGCGATTTCTTTAAAATGTACTGAGACTTTATAATCACACTGTATATTTTTGTACACAGTACTGACACCCGAACGAGCAAGTGCTCGTGCTACGGTGCAGTTCAGTTACAGAAATAATACATATAGAATATATATATGTTATAATTAAATGTTTAACATTGAGCAATGCAAGCTTAATATGGTATGATAAGAAAAATAAATGTACATTAGAAGTTTTAGTTAAAGGGAGATGGAAAAAATATAAATATGGATTCAGGAGCCAGTTTCAAGACACAAAATAAATTCTGGCACATACACAAGTTGAAAAATAATACAAGGGTAAATAAAATAAAACAGTTTTGAATACATTAATACCAGACTGAAAAAGGTAATTAAATATATTAGGTAATAATATAAAACAGTCCACCGCTGCGGTCTCGAGGTAGCGGACCCGGGTTCGATCCCCGGTCGGGGCAGTTTTTCTGGGTGAGGTTTTTATCGGGGTTTTTCCTCATCTGTAAGACAAATGTCAGGAAACCTTTAAGGCCCAAACGGTCCCCGAAATCATATGGCCATCATCCTTATCATTATCATAATCATCATCATCCTTCACCAGTATGGAAAGCAACGGGAAGCTACCACACCTACAGTTCTCTACTAAAGCTGCAAGCATAGCAAGAAAATGTTATGATTGCAGTGAAGGACCTGCCTTCGGGCAGAATTACTATGGATGGAATATAAAACAAAACAAATATAGCAGAAAGTTTTAAAATATGTAACTCACTCTGACACACAAAGAATTAATGCAAAAAACAGAATTATATAAACAAACATTATACAGGGTGTAACATAAATTCCCAATACATACTTTATGGACGTTTCGTTGGGGTCCAAGATTATTACGTTTAGCATAGGAACTCATGACCGGAACCGTGCCGTTTTCTCGCTACACGCAAAATACCGAAACACACGTTCAACTCTCCCACATTTTCGGCGCCAAAGACCTGCCCGTTCTCCCGACTTGACCCCGCTAGATTACTACCAGCGGGATCACTTAAAACTCCTGATTTACGAGACCCCAGTGGCATCCGACGAAGACCTACTAGCGGGGGTAACGGCTGCGGCTGATGTTGCAAGACCAAGGATTGGTGATCGTGTACCAGAACGTGTACGAACGTGTCGTATCTGTGTGGACGTCAGTGATCGTCGCATCGAGCCCTTCTTGTAAGAGGACACAGACGACAAGCTGCAGGCGTCAGAGAGAGCAACGCGTATTGTGGTATTTTGCGTGTAGCAGGAAAACGGTACTTTTCCGAACACGAGTTCTTATGTTAAATATAACTTCCTTGATTCCCACTACATGTCTTCAAAGTCTGTAATGGGAATTTTGTTACAACCTGTATATAAGAGATTGAAACCATACTGAAGAAGATAATTAAATATGCCATTGAAATTAAACGATAAACATACCCTCCAAAATCAGATAAATCCGACCTTTAAAAAGTGTGCGTTTTAACTGAGAGCCGAAATATAAAAATCTCTCTAACGTCTGTCATGTTGTTTTCTCGTAACAATACTGGGGATAAAGTTCAATTTACCTTGCCCGAGAATTTTTATAAGTTCTATAGAATCTCAGTGCACATGCGCGAACGCTTAAAGAAACTTCCGCTTGATGACGGACATACTCGTATGTTTGAAATCGGTATGACCAACCTTCGCAATAAATTCCCAAACGTTTTATTAAGAAATGGATGTACACCAATTTCCCATTCCTAACCTATCAAAATAAAGTATTTTATGAACAAAATAACAAATACCTAGGAACAATAATCACAAACAGGAATGAGATGCACAAGGAAATTAAACATAGGCTTAATTCTGGAAATGCGTGTTACCATGCATTACAGAGACTCTTGACATCCCAACTCCTTTCAAAAAACGTTAAACTGAAAATATATAAATCCATTATTCTACCAGTTATATTATATGGATACGAAACATGGACTCTTACTTTAAGGGAGGATAAAAGATTATGAGTATTTGCGAATAAGGTTCTTGGGTAAATTTTTGGACCAAAGAGAGATGAACAGACAGGTGAATGGAGAAGACTGCTTAACAGTGAATTACATGGTCTTTATAGGAAGCCAGATATAATGAGAACAGTTAAGTCTCATAGACTGCGATGGGCAGGACATGTGGCATGAATGGAGAATGAAAGACGTGCATGGAAGCTCCTTGTAGGAAAACCAGAGTGAAAACGTCCAGTTGTTAGACCAAGAATGAGGTGGGAGAATAACATTAACTACGATTTGGAAGTAGATTATACAGGGGATGATTGGAAAACATTGGCTCAGGATAGGGGTATATGGAGAGATTATGTCGCCATGAACCTACGGGTTCGATAGTGCCAGTGAGTTAGTTAGCTAGTGAGTCAGTTATGAACAAAGTGAATTACATGCATATTATTTAATGAAGTGTAAACTAATGTGATGTACTCTAATTTGTCCCATCAGAACCTGACAAAATGAAGTAAGTGAACATCCAATTCTGAAAATATATTTTTCGAATGTTGGTTATTCAGTTTTCGTGGATACCTCCGCTATGTAGTGGAAGTTCTTTTAAGCGTTCGCGCATCCGCACAACGATTCTGCAGAACTTTGAAGAAATCATTGCGTACGCGAATAAATATCTAATAATTGTTTTTTAATACCACCAGTTTTGTCCTTTTTTAGACATTTCTGGTATTCTCTCCTGGCAATGGCGTAATTGTAACCAACTTCTGAGATTGGGACACCTGGTAGGCGGGGTTACGTTGCCCAGATGATATGATGGATGATGATGATAGTGGTGCGCTAGGAGAGCCCCTAATCCTAAACAAGGCAGCACGCTACCTTGATACCACAGCGGTGGACTATTTAATAATTGTAAAACATTGCAAAATGTTTAAAATAGTATGAAATGTTAGAAAAGACTGAAAAGTGTGTAGATATAATATGGGTAATCAAGGGAAAGATATTCTAAACTTAAGACCAAAAGCGTATGTAGATGACTTTCAGCAAAGGAAAGATATATCCCATAGGTCAGCAAAACATGTTCATAAATTCGACGCGTTGTTATAATTCTATAACTTAGAATAAAAGAAATAAAGAAACATCGCAACATTCAAATGAAAAGTGAATTGATAACTAGTACCTATTACTAGGAAATTACCTTTAAATCATTTGAAAAGACAATTATTCATAAGTAATGCCACGAGTGATTTCGTGAGTCGTGAATTTATCTAGAGAATTTGGAAATCAAGAGTGGCATTTGTTAGGACTATTTAACGAATAAAATTAAGCTGTTTACTCGCAAACCATTATTTAACTATAGTTATTTTTAAATATTTATATATTTAATGTAAACGGCGATGTTTGAAAACAAATGAGAAACGATAGGTTCGCTTCATCTGCTTCTTTTGTTTATCACTGCAACCAGATCATACTATTTATTGCCAAAGGAACGCAATGTTGTAAGAATGCTCTCTAGTGGAGAAAAAATGAAACACATCAAACTGTATATTAATTCATTTGTGACGTCGTATGATGTAAATATGACAATTATATTTTTCTGGATTATTACCTGGGAAAAAATGCATTTAAGAAAGTGCAAACAGTGGTTTCTTTTTTTGGTGGTATAATCAATTGCCACAAATGTTGACATGTATGCAATATATATACAATCTGGTAGCCGTATTTCTTATAGGCTCAGTCACTGCAAAATAACGGTCAGACCTGTTCAGAATATTAAAAAGGAGGAGCTTTGTTTAATATTGTAATTATAACACTGATAAATATTTCGTGAAACACGACTCTGATTGGTTGTAAAACAGAAATCATTGAAACGTGATTGGTCATTGACTCCCATTTGGGGCATGAGTTAAATAGTCATCTTAATACCGCTATTTTTGTTTTCAATTTAGCGTCTTTCAGGGAAATGTTTAGTTAGTTTCTTGAATGGAAGTTGGCTATACTTTTTTTTTCAGTATCTCGCATAAGATGGCGATCGCCGGGAAGTGTTGTCTATGTACTAAGAAAGTAATTTTGTTTTGCACCGAAATTAAACGATGTTGTCATGTTTTATATGTGTTAGTTTGTTCGTTAATACAAACAATTTATTTTGATGTATTATTTAACGTGTGGCATGGTGTAATTATAGTGAAATTTGTATTCTACAATGGAACAGCAAATAGACCACGAGTAAGTTGAAATTTACACAAGTCGATTGTAGCCAAATTTGTTTTAGTATCTTGTCTGAATGCTACTTTACTATGAAGTAATATTACACGCTGTATTTACTTGTTTTTATAACCTATTTGAAGACAATTTGTTAATATTTACATAATTGTAGATACTGGCAGTATTTGATATATATATATATATTTTTTTTTTTTTAATCGTATAGCATATTGTTTGTGATTCGTATATAAAAATTGAAACTCAACCATATGTCTCGATATGGTACACCATGCAATATTCATATGACGCTGTTGCACTGTTAACCAAGTAATTTCGTTATTTTTCCATGTTATAAGTAATTTACAATCGTAGGAAATAATAAAATTGAATTATTATTTCCTAAAATCTAGATAATAGCAATTAAGGCTTATAAAAACTTTACTTTCTCAATGTGGCTAATTAGACAAGGTCGTTAAGGCATATATCTGAAGGTCCAAGGTTCGAGTCTCGCCGAAATCCATAGTAAGTAATAATGTTACTTGTAATGTGTAGTGAAGTAGTTTGGATTGCATAGAATTGTATTGTAGAAGTACAAGGTCTAAGATTTTTCTATCGCTGTTTTGGGTTATCGCTGGTTGAATTGGCGTTAGGGAGTGATAAGTAATTGTACACCCATTTTAAAAACGTTTGGTAATTTTAATATTATTAATATATTTTTTAACACAGATTTGGGGGTTTATTTTAAATATTGGTCATTTAAATTTCGTAGTAACGGATAGTAATCGAGGATTATAATCGATATGTGGTTCGATTGTGGGTTATTGCTGGCTCTATAAAATCTGGCGCATGCGCACTGTTGTTCTATAGTACCTTGAAAATATTTCACGCTAGTTTAACTGTAGTTTTTCCATTGAGGTAGATAAGGAATTGAAAATAGGACAAAGAACAAAGAGAGGAAGGGAAGGCAGAATATGGATGGATGGAGAGAGAGATAGACAGACATGTAATATCAAAGAATACAATTTTTTCCAACAATGAACTTGTTAAAATAACCGGTAATGATGAACTAATCCAGTTGTCGTTCATTTGCTATTTAATCATTCATACAGCGTTTCTTGGTAATTTTTACAATTGTTAAGTGGACGATTTATTTATGTATGCGAAATTTCTTAATAATTTCTACATAACCATAGTGCCCGACTTCGTTAACATTGGACTACCGTTTTTTTATTTATTTATTTTTTACTGTGTTAAGTTAAGAAGCGTTAGTTAGTATATATGGAATTAGTACATAATTTATTGAAATAATATGTGAATGATTGAATAGATCTTGTCACTAGTTGTCTTGTCCATATTGTCCGTTATGTTTTAAACGAAGAACCCTGTATTTATATAGACAGATAAACTGAAATGTCGTTTTGCCTGGGCGCTGTTGGATGTGCCACAGACGGCTTTCCTTGCTCCTGCATAAACTCCGTGCGTTAAGCATGTATAAAAATCTTACCTACAAAGACCTCTAGCGGAGAAACGGAGGACTATCTTTTTTCACATAACAAGAGAGTTTTGTTTTACTTCCTCTACAAACTCTCAAAATTTGTATACGGATTTTTTACATCCTGTGTATATATATATATATATATATATATGTCCACCGCTGCGGTCTTATCAAGCAGCGCATCCGGGACAGGCTCCTAGGTGAGGTTTTTTCGGGGTTTTTCCTCACCTGTAAGACAAATAGGGTCCAACGGTCCCCGAAAATCATCCGGTCATCATCAGCATCCTTATCATTATCATCATCATCCTTAACTGGTGTGGAAAACGAGAAGCTACCACACCTATAATTCCCTAGTAAAGCTGCAAAGTATAGCATGAAAATGCTATGATTGCAGTGAAAGACCTGCCCTCGGGCAGAATTACTATGTATGTATGTATATATATATACTTAATACAGGCTTTCCACTTTACACAAGTTTGCCCTTAATTCCTGCTTTCCAGAGATTCCTATCTTCTCATTGTCCTTTTTCCATACCCCTCTTCATCATGGAATCATATATTCCCACATACCATGTTCTTATACTTCTCCCCCTCTTCCTTCTGCCTGGTACCATCCAATCTAACTCCTGTTTAGGTCTATTCTTCCGACATCCGTTGTACAAGTCCATACCACTGTAAAGCTCTCTCTATTATCCGATCGATAACAGTTTCTTATGCATCCATATATATATATATATATATATATATATATATATGGTTGGATTTTGAGGGACAGATATATATATATATATATATACATACAAGGCAAGAGAGAGAGAGAAGAGAGAGAGCGAGAGGAGAGAGTAGGAAGAGAAGGGAGAGAGACGAGAGAGAGAGAGAGAGGGAGAGAGAGAGAGAGAGAGAGAGAGAGAAAGGAAAGGAGATTAAATTCACTAGTGCAAGGAAATCACTCAATATGCATTGATAGTGTTCTTAATATTTGATTTTGATTTGATAACAATTTCCTCATATTTCACCTTGTGTTGGAAGTATACATCGCATTTTAGTGCATACTGCCATATGTATTCAATAAATCTATACAAACCAAACCGTTAAAAATATCCAATTTTTATGCATGCTAACTTTTGTATTTCTCTTTTATTTTCCATCACAATATGAAAACGCAGTAAAAAAGAAATGGATTTAGTGAAATATTGAATGTAAAACATTTTAAAAAGCAATCGCAGTTTTGTGTAGTGTTTTGTTATATATAAATATACCGATTCGGTGAACTGTTAAATCCACTGGCCACATTGAGTAAGTTCTTTGCGGTCTGTTGGACCGTGGTGCCATCTGTAATGTTCCGAATGATTTATGATTTACAGCACACTCTAGTGGCACGCTTTAGTTTTATTCCATAATACGGACACTCAATTTCCGCATGCGTTACCCATTTCATACGACAAAGATATGTGAGAGTGCGCTTCTCATTTTACCAAATTTCGAAGAAATGAAGCTATTGAGGTCGTTCTCATGAAAATATTTTTGAATTCTTTACAGATATTTACCGATTCTATCTACCGAAAAGAAACCATGGCCATAATATAAGTTTCTAAGTAATACCTGCACACACTATTGAGTAACACTAAAAAATTGGGACTGGATGTAAATATCAATAAAACTAAATATATGGTCACACATAGAAATACATTATATATTGGAAATGGGCAGCTAATGAAAATTAGGGGAAATTTTGAGGAAGTGGCGGAATTCAAATATCTAGGAACAATAATCACAAATAGGAATGAGATGTACGGAGAAATTAAACATTGGCTCAATTCTGGAAATGCATGCTATTATGCATTACAGGGACTCTTATCGTCCCAACTCTTTTTAAAAAACGTTAAACTGAAAATATATAAAACTGTTATTCTACCAGTTGTATGCGTGCGAAACATGGACTCTTACTTTAAGGTAGGAAAGGAGATTACGGGTATTTGAGAATAAAGTCCTTAGGAACATTTTTGAACCAAAGAGAGATGAACAGACAGGTGAATGGAGAAGACTACATAACAGTGAACTATTCGGTCTTTATAGAAAGCCAGATATAATAATAACAGTTAAGTCTCATAGACTGCGATGTCAGGACATGTGACACGAATGGGGAATGAAAGCAGACAGGTGAATGGAGAAGACTACATAACAGTGAACTATTCGGTCTTTATAGAAAGCCAGATATAATAATAACAGTTAAGTCTCATAGACTGCGATGTCTGGACATGTGACACGAATGGGGAATGAAAGAGGTGCATGGAAGCTTCTTGTAGAAAACCAGAGGGGAAACGCCCAGTTGGTAGACCAAGAATGAGGTGGGAGAATAACATTAACTATAATTTAAGGGAAGTAGATCATACAGCGAATGATTGGAAAACATCTCAGGATAGGGATGTATGGAGAGCTTGTGTCCGCGCGGCCATGAACCTATGGGTTCGATAGTGCCTGTGAGTTAGTTAGTTATACCCGACATGCGCTGCTACGCCTAAATATATTAAATGTCTTTCTATGTTTAGTTGAATAAATAAAAATAATTATAAATGGTCTTTATAGGAAGCCAGATATAATAAGAACAGTTAAATCTCGTAGACTGCGACGGGCAGGACATGTTGCACGTATGAAAGACTTGCATGGAAGCTTCTTGTAGGAAAGCCAGAGGGAAAACGCCCAGTTGGTAGACCAAGAATGAGGTGGGAGAATAACATTAAGTATGATTTGAGGGAAGTAGATTATACAGGAAATGATTGGAAAGCATTAGTTCAGGATAGGGATGTATGGAGAGCTTATGTCCGCGCGGCCATGAACCTACGGGTTCGATAGTGCCAGTGAGTAAGTAAGTATAAATTTATATGGTAATTATTTTTAGATACCCCTTGCTGATTAACCGGCGTTGCCCGGGAATCTACTTATCACAATTTTCTTGGCGTAAATGAGCTGAAAGATAAATTTAGTTATTGTGAGCTATCTATAAAATAATACCCGACTTGTGCTGCTACGCTTGCCCGGGAATCTAGTCATCCCGATCTTCTTGGCATCTGTGAGCTGAAAGACAAAAATGGTTATGAGTTACCCGTTAAAGATAGACATATGCTATGGCGGAAATTTTTATAGATTTTTTTTAGATATTAAATTGTGTGTGCATTAATTTCGACTATATGCTCTGGTTTATGCTGCATAAGCCATTTAAGCGCCCAAAAAGCTCTGAAAAACACGTTTTTCACTGCAAAGAGCTATTTTTAAGGGTGAATGGGTTGAGTATGACAACTCTCTTATAGCCTAACACCTTCCCGGGAAACTCCTGAACATTTTGCAAAAAGCCCCATCATAATCGGATGATCGATATGGCAGCACAAAATTACGAACAAACAAACAAACATTGATTTTTATATATTAGGTATATAGGTCAATGTATGTCTGTTAATGCTCAAGCTGCCGCAGTTTTTGTTTTTTCGTAACATGACATTAAGCAGTTAATTGAAAAGTAAGATTGTGTCCGTCGAAGTAAACGTCAATACATAGAAATACATTATATAATGGAAATGGACAGTTAATGACAAATAAGGGAGATATTTAAAATGTGGCTGAATTCAATTAAAGTATTTGAAAGAAGGTCAGTAAAGGAAGAAATACGTGAAATGAGAAAAAAATGGTTGAAGGTGAAGAGGTAAGCAGATGATAGAGGTAAATGGAGAAATTTCATTGAGGCCCTATGCTCCAGCTAGGAGAGAAAGGAAACGATGATGATGATGATGATGAAGTATTCAAATATCTAGGAAGAATAATTGCTAACAGAAATAAAGATATTAATCATAGGCTCAGTTCTGATATGAATGCTATAATGCATTACAGGGACTCTTGTTGTCCCAACTTCTAAAAAAACTGAAAATGTATAAATCTTTTATTTTCCGAGTTATAACTTATTATACGAAAAATGACTCTTACTTTAAAAGAGGAGAAAATATTACGATTATTTGAGAATAAAGTTCTTATTTTTCTTTTTTGGACCAAAGAGAGATGAACAGACAAAAGATTATTGGTTCCTGGACTGCACGGGCTGTAAGCCAAGCAAATTTTGCAGGGAAGAATAGCTGTTGTCTCGAGGTAGCTGTCCTGCCTTGTTAGGCAGCGGCCTCGAGTTCAAATCTGGGTCGAGACACATTTTCTGGGTGAGGAGTTTTTTTCGGGGTTGTTACTCGCCTGTAAGACAAATGTCAGGAAAAGGCCCAAACGGGTCCCCGAATATCGTATGGTGATCATAATCATCGTTCATATTCGCCTTAGATTAAGTTTAAGAATAGGGACTCTCCTGGCGCACCAATATCGTCATCATCATCATCGCCGCCACCTATCACATCATCGAGGCAGCGTACGGTAACTCCGCCTTCCAGGTGCCCAACCTCAAAAGTTGGTTAGTATCACACCATTACCTGGAGAGAACATTAGAAATGTCAAAATGACAACCTTGTGCATTGAATTAAAAAAAATAAAGGTCATATATATATATATATATATATATATATATATATATATATATATAAACGAATGTATGCTTGTTTGTCCTTTATAGACTTCTAAACCGTTCAACTGATCTTCGTGAAAATTTGTATATTCAGCTTTTCAGATGCGGCGAGTTTTTAGCCGTTATCTATTATGTTCTGAAATCATTAGGTGTAGGAGTTTACCTGAAACGAAGATTTAAAAACCGCTCTAGCTATCGCAATTTTCGATGTTACACACCAAAACTTGGAATATCCTATTCATATACACTGCGATATTTATTATCCAAAAATCAGCGAAATCCGACCGTTAGAAGTTGGGGTTTATTTCTAATTTCAAATTAAAAATATGATCCAGCATCCGCCATGTTTGTTTGTCGCAGTGAATACCATATAATTAATTAACCCTCAATGTTTAATTTATTTAGGCGTAGTAGCGCACGCCGGGTGTTAGCTAGTACATATATATATATATATATATATATATATATATATATATATATATAAGATGGAAATTGCCTATATAAAGCATTATTATTATTATTATTATTATTATTATTATTATTATTATTATTGTTATTGTTATATCGCACCTTGAGACGAAGAGGGCCACAAGTGTAAAAATGTCATAACTTTAGTTAAAACTACTATAAGTTAGAAAAAAATGGTTAAAAATGTATTTCTTTATGGCCCTAGGTCATGTGCGAGAAGATGGAGACAGGATAAAATTGTGTCCGTATCAAATAGCGTATGTACTATAATTTTTTTAAAAACTTTAATTGTTAATAACTCAAAACTAAATTTTTTACTCTGTTGGTAGTCTTCTTCCCAAGGTGCAATATTTGAAAACTAGCATCTTATACAAAATATTTTTCATAAGTAATGCAACGAGTGATTTCCAATTTATGTAGAGGATCTGGAAATCAATAATGGCGTTTGTTAGGACTGTTTAACGAATAAAATTAATGCGTTTACTCACAAATCATTATTTAGATATAGTTATTTTAAAATATTTATGTATTCAATGTAAACTCGATGTTTGAAAATAAATGACAAATCTTTGATTATGCTTCTTTTGTTCATCCACTGCAACTAGATAATATTATTTATTGCCAAATAGGATCGCAATATTGTAAAAATGCACCCTAGTGGAGAAAAAATGAAACACACCAAACTGTATATCATAACAAACATTATAGATTATTATCTTTTAGGAAGCAACTCAGTAAAATCATTATTTAAAAACACAATTATTGAACACACAATTATCAAATGAGTAGTTCGAAGGAATCTGTTCATTATTTGCTAAATTCAACGTATTTGTTAACAAATAACATAATATATAACAAAATTGAGGAAAACAATAATAATTAAAGAGGTATATATAAACTCAAGTGCAACGACAGTGAAAAAGTTTACTTTGGTAGAACATCTAGAAGTTTTAGAATCAGATTTAATGAACATTTTCCAGACTTTATTAAAGGAGAAGACAAATCAAATTTCGCTAAACACATTTCAGAAAACGGCCACAGTTTTAACAATATCGATAATATGTCAATTATACACAGAGAGAACAACAGACACAAAATTAACATATTAGAAGAAATCGAAATTATCAAGGAGGACGAGAATACAAACATTCTCAACGAAAATATGCCTAATGAGCAAAACCCTCTACTAGGCATATACAGATAATGCAATACTACTTCAACAACTCCAGAAGATGAAGCATGCTTCGAAAGTCCTAAAGTGAAATCAACGAAAATTTTAAATAGGAACATTATAGCTGAGGATGACGGTAGTATACAAGGTAAAAAAATATAATTTAACATTGATATAACCTCAACGGAATAAAAAACAATTCATCATCATCATCATCATCCGGTATCATGGCAGCTGCCGCCGTCTTCCTGAAACCAAACGCTATTCCTCTCTATCCATCCATTGATCTTCCTCCATTCCTCTAATATTCATAGCTGCTTGTACCCCTTATATCCAAGTTTTCTTCGGTCTTCCTCTCTTCCTCCTTTCCATTGGGATCCATTCCATAACAATTTTTGGCAATCTTTGCTCTGGCATTCGTTTGACATGACCATACCACTGTAATATTTTCTTTTCTATGATGTCTATGATGTCCGGCTCCTCTTGTACACCCATAATTTCCCTTATTTCTTTATTTCGTATTCTATCCATTCTAGATTTTCCAGCTGATCTTAAAACATCCATTTCTGTACTTAAAATTCTTTACATTTCCCTGGTAGGAATTTGCCAGACTTCAGCACCATATGTTAAAATGCTCTGAATTATGGTTTGATATATTTGTAATTTTCTATTTTTGTAATATTTTTGCTCCACCAAACAGAGTTTAAAGCATTTATTGCTTGTTTTGTTTGTGCGATTCTATTTTTAATTTCCACTGTGTTATCGCCTGTCACAAAAAACAATTGTGAACTTAAAAAGTATAAATTTGTTCGAGAGTCAGTCACTGCAAAATAATGCTCTGACCTGTTCAGAATATTAAAACGAAGAGCTTTCTTTAATATGATAAACAGAAGTAGATAAATATCGAGGTGAAACACGACTGTAATTAGTTGTAAAACAAAAATCCATTGAAACGTGACTCCCATTTGGGGCATGAGTTAAATAGTCTGTATCTTTCAACAGTAGATAAAAACTCTTTTATATTTGAACCGTGAAAGGGCAGTAAACGATATGACACTTTGTTATTGAGAATTTTATAGCATAACTAAAAATCTCAATAAGGTAGAGCATTTTTGAGTTTGCAGTGAATTGTGGTGCATTGTTCCAGCAGGGAAAACATTTATAAATTACGAGCTGAGATTCCGCTTCTGTTTTGTTCTATGAAAGTTACACCTTCCCCCCTCCCTACTTTTTCAGATTATTACAAATTGAAGAATTCATTTGTTTGATGTAGGTCTCAGCTGCAAAAAATTACTGCGGAAAAGCTTGTTATATTCATTGCATGTTGTGTAGAGGTAACGTTTCAGTACAAAAATGAAATAAGACTGTGTAATTTGTTTATAATTACTTTTTCAAACAACAGTTTGTACATCACGAAATATACACACTTTTTTTTAATTTTAATACATAATAACCTTTTTTAGGGTTAGCAACATGTGGAAAATGATCTCAAATTCAAATAATTTGCTTGAATTGAAATGAGTTTAAATAAATAAAGATGGAAACAACTAACTAAATCACTGGCACTATCGAACCCGTAGGTTCATGGCCGCGCGGACATAAACTCTCCATACATTCCTATCCTGAGCTAATGTTTTCCAATCATTCCCTGCATAATCTACTTCCCTCAAATCACAGTTAATGTTATTCTCCCACCTCATTCTTGGTACATCAACTGAGCGTTTTCCCTCTAGTTTTCCTACAAGAAGCTTCCATGCACGTCTTTACATTTCCCATTCGTGCCACATGTCCTGCCCATCGCAGTTTACGAGACTTAACTGTTCTTATTATATCTGGCTTCCTATAAAGACCATGTAGTTCACTGTTAAGTAGTCTTCTCCATTCACTTATCTGTTCATCTCTCTTCGGTCCAAAATTTTTCCTAACAATTTTATTCTCAAATAGGCCTACTCGTAATCACCTTTCCTCCCCTAAAGTAAGAGTCCATGTTTCGCATCCATATAATATAACTGGTAGAATAATAGTTTTAAATATTTTCATTTTTACGTTTTTTGAAAGGAGTTGGGAAGTTAAGTGTCTCTGTAATGCATAATAGCACGCATTTCCAGAATTGAGCCTATGTTTAATTTCTTTTTTCATCTCATTCCTTTGTTCATCTACTAGGTATTTGAATTCAGCCACTTCCTCAAAATTTCCCTTATTTGTCATTAGCTGTCCATTTCCATTGTATAATGTATTTCTCTGTGTGACCATATATTTAGTTTTATTGATATTTATTTCCAGTCTAAATTTCTTAATATTACTCAATAGTGTGTGTGTTCAAAGACGGAAACAATGATTTGGAAATAACAAAAATAGTAGTTAAAAGTCGATCTTCAGTAGCAAAGACATTCAAAGAAACTAAAATCCATATTTGTAAATTAATAGTATGAAGTTAATGACCTATGGAGCAGAAATATGGATTATAAATTCCAAATTAAAGTCAAAATTACAATCTATATAAATGGATTTTTAAGAAGATCTGCACATTGCTCTAAAGTAGACAGGATCAGAAACTGTATTATTCGAGAAAAAAATTAACTTTAATGAAACTATTATACAATTTGTGGGTATAAACAATTATAATTGTTTGGACACGTGAAGAGGGTGCATGAAGATAGATTGCCAGTTGGGAGTTTGGAGTGGATTCCAAATCAGAGGAAAATAAGAGGAAGACCTAAAAATACGTAACGTAACACTTGAAATTCTACAGCGTACGTGGTTGGAAGTGGACTATCGTCCGGAAATCCTCCGAGCAACAAATTGTGCGCAAGTAGAGGCATGTTGACATTGTTAAACAAAACATTCACATGTGTGTATATGTTTGGGAAATAATGTTACTTTTTTGTTCTATAATATAGTTCTTCTTCTTCTTCTATGTCATGGAATTAGACCATAGACCTGTTTTCACATCAAGAGACCGTATCCCTTCATCCAAATATGGGGTTGGTCATCATCATTGGTTCTAGAGACCGTTGCAGGCCTTGACTCCCATACAATGCGCCTCCATTCGTCTCTGTTCTCTACATTCCTTCTCCATCCTTGTACACCCAGAGTCCTGAGGTTCTGTCCAACCATCTAATATTAGGACGTCCAACTTATCTGTTTCCATTTTAGTTGTCAATGTGACTTTACGACATATGCCTGATTCCTCTACCTTTGGGTTGGTGGTGAAGCAAAATTTGTGGGAGTCTATTAGGGATTATTCTATATGTTAGAGCCAATTGTACTTTGAATTTGGCTCTTATTTCATTATTTTTCGTTTTTAACGATGTATAACTGGTTTAATTTCAGTTACTTATATGACGAAGGCCATGATTGTAGGAAAGAAACTAAGGAAGATAAACATGAGGTTTAACGATCAAGCCATTGAGCTTCAAATACTTGGGTTGTACTATCAGTAGTAACATGAACTGCGGTCAAGAAGTAAAGCAGAGGATAGCAATGGCAAAAGAAACTTTCAACAAGAAGAGAAGCATTTTCTACGGACCTTTGGCAAAATAATTACGGAAGAGGCTAGTGAAGTGCTTTGTATGGAGTGTAGCATTGTATGGTGCAGAGACTTGGACAATACGACGGAATGAGAAAAGGCGACTGGAAGCTTTTGAGATGTAGATATGGAGAAGAATGGAACATATAAAATGAACAGACAAAGTAAGAAATAAAGATGTTCTAAACAGAGTGGGTGATAGAAGAACAATACTGGAACTCATAAAGAAGAGGAAAAGAAATTGGATTGGCCACTGGATAAAGAAGAAACTGCCTGCTGAAGGATGCCCTAAATGGTCAACGGAAAGAAAGTTAGAGGCAGAAAAATACATCAGATGATAGACAGTATTAAAATAAATGGTTTGTATGCAGATACAAAAAATGAAAGCTGAGTTAAGGAAAGAGTGGAGAATGACTGAGTTTGGAGTGAAAGACCTGCTTTTGAGCGGAATACTATAAATGAAAATGAATATTTTTCCGAGGCTTAAGATTCGTTTTTTTAGCATTTTATATTTTATACGATGAGTGAGGAGCTGGCCTACACATCAACCTCTAACCTGATGAATCGTGTGATTTTTGATCAAGGTTGTCTTCCTCTAGCCTTTGATGAACCAACATCAAACTACTACTCGACCGCAATAACTTTTTAGCCGGTGAGGCGCTAGTTGTGAAGATGGGGAAAATGTCTCTTTCCACCTTTGTTACAAGCGAATGACTGGGCATGTGGTATACTCAGTGGCAAAATATAGTAGTAGCCCTACTTGAAATAGGAGATAAACTTAATGAAAAATCGTCAGAGTTTGTATGTCTACGGGTTTCAGGATAATGTTAAGTACAATGATTTCCAGCTACTGTCTGTCAGACTTAAATGTGTATATACTGTGAATATAGCTTTATTTATTTTACCTGGCAGAGTTAAGGCCTTAAGGGTCTAACTTTCGCACTTGACATTGTCACTAACAACTGACTTTACAGGACTAACGGAAAATAAACTGTCGCTGCATTCTAGGACAAGGGTCTACTACCCCCAATCCCTACTCACCCTTACCACATTCTTTTAGTTTGCAGTTTTTCCGCATTCAAAGTTAACGTGGTCGAGTAATACAAGGTAGCAGTACCTGCAAACCTTAGGCAGAGACTCTCACAAGGTACTATCAGCCGAGCGTACTGAACCCTAGTTTTTTTTAACGAGGTTGCTACTTCTCCCCCTCACTCTGTTTTCAACCTGGCTTGGGACAGGCTTCGGCGGGAAAATTGGAAAATGAAAAAAAAGGTAAGATTGAAAGAAGGAGCAGAAAAGTACAACCTGGAAGAATAACATTGAAAATTGAAAGAGGATATTTGATGTAACGTATTAAGATTCAGAGGACAGAGAACGATGGAGAACTTTAATTAAGGGAAATTTGTGAATGTCTGTTGCAAACTGATAGTCTATAAGTCCGTAGTCATTTATGTATTTTTTTTTAATTCATGTTAATTACTAGGATTGGTTGGAGAAAATCCTCAGTGATGAGAAAAATTCTCAAAATGAATGAAAGAATACTTATATTTTCCTTTATCTGATCTATTAAGTGTCCAATTTTTGGAAGCATATGTTAATATAGGTACTGCTATAGTTTTATAGAATTTTAATTTGTAACATAGTTTAATTTAGCATTTGATCTCTTGTAAAACAAAAAAAAAAACAAAAAAAAAGAATGAGATAATCAAACTTCCGCGAAAAAACCAAATAGCAAGCCAAGCATTGACCTGAAATACTATTTATTTAAAATTTTGAGACAGTTGACCCTAAAAAGATCTTCATATATGGCGGTATAAAAACCACATGATTATAGTTCTGAGCAACAATTCCGTTATTTTTATTTACCTAACCCTTTTGACATATTATATACCTATATTTATAGTAATGTATTATACTTGCTCTAAATTATCAATTTTTTAAGCTATTTTTCGAAAAGTTGTGCATTTTTGCGGGTTTTCGAATGCATATTTGTTATTGCTGCTAGAACAACCAGCAAACTAATCAATTCTATTTCTAAACTATTCTTTATGTAGTCTAAATCTAATATATAAAAATGAATGTTTATTTGTTCGAATTTGATGCGCTGCCATGCCGTTCATCCAATTGTGATGGGACGTTTTGCAAAATGTTCAGGAGATTCCCGGAATCAACATAGGCTATATTAGAGTTGTGATAATAATCTCGTACACCCTTAAAAATCACCCTTTCACCCTTCGTTGTGAAAAACGTGATAAAGTAGCTTTTTGGACGCTTAAATGGCTTGCGCTGCCTAAACCATAACAAATACACAAAATAAATGTACACAGAATTGAATATCTCCACAAAAAAGTCCGCGACAGCATATGTTTATCTCTTACGGATAACTCACAATAACCATTTTTGTCCGCTACAGCATATGTTTATATCTCTTACGGATAATTCACAATAACCATTTTTGTCTTTTATTAATGCCAAGAAGAGGGGGGGTAAGTAGATTCCCGTGCAAGCGTAGCAGCACATGGCGGGTATTCTTTTACTTTCAGATCATTTATGCCAAGAAAATCGGGATAAGTAGATTCCCGGGAAATACCGGGTAATCAGCACGGGGTATCTTAAAATAATTACGATATAAATTTATAATTATTGTTATTCTACTTATCAACTAAACATAAAATGACATTAATTTTCGACTTTCAGCTCATTTGTGACTTGAAGATTGGGATAAGTATATTCTCGGGTAATCAGCATGGGGTATCTAAAAATAATTACAATATACATTTTTGCTCTTACTTATTCAACTAAACATAAAAACACATTAATTTTCATCTTTTAGCTTATTTATGCCAAGAAGATCGGGATAAGTAGATTCCCGGGCAATGCCGGGTAATCTGCACGGGGTAGGCCTATCTAAAAAATAATTACGATATTTTTTTTTCTTTTACTTAAACGTAAAAAATACATTAATTTTCGTCTTTCAGCTTATTTATGTAAAGAGGATCAGGATAAGTAGATTCCGGGGCAACGCAGAGTAATCGGCACGGGGTATCTAAAAATAATTACGATATATTATTTTCTTTTTGCTTATTCAACTAAACATAAAACACATTAATTTTCGTTTTTCAGCTCATTCATTCCAAGAAGATCGGGATAAGCAGATTCCCGGGCAACGCCAGGTAATCAGCACGGGGTATCTAAAAGTAATTACGATAAAATGTTTTTTTTCCTTTTACTTATCCAACTAAACATAAAACACATTAATTTTCGTTTTTCAGCTGATTCATGCCAAGAATATCGGGATAAGAGATTTGCGGGCAACGCCAGGTAATCATCACGGGGTATCTAAAAATAATTACGATATAAATTTATAATTATTTGTCCACCTACTTATTAAACTAAGTATAAAAACACATTAATTTTCAATTATCTAGGCCTAGCAGTGCACGCTGCGTATTAGCTAGTAATATATAAAATTTCATCTTCCAAAATTCAATATTCAAGCAATTACTATATATATATATATATATATAATTTGTGGACACCTTGTGTAAAGATAAATTCTAGCCCTGGTTATTGTAATAGTAGTACGCTTGGAGAAATATCTACAATTTTTAAATCCATAACATTACCACCGAATATGTGTTATGTAACACGGTAAAACTGTTTCCCTAGATGAAAAATGTTAATTACACTTTTTGTTGCCGTTATAAATTAAATGTAGCTCAGATAATAATGTACTAAATAATATTTTTAATGAAATGGCATATTGCCATCATTAGGTTGACTTGTGTCGCTTTTACACAGGACAATGGTGCAGTATTTTATTCATCCAGCGCATTAGATTACACACATTGAAATGAAATAGAGTATGTACAGTACATCAAACCAGTTCATTTACTTTAATGTGGCTTTCTCATCAAATTTGGTACAGCCAGTTACAATACAACTAGATAAAAATATGCCCTATTAGTTAATTTGGAGATGACCAAGTGATTTTTGATCAGAATGTTGTTGATCTAGATGTTATGGTTACAAGGGAACTGTTAACCATTGCATGCGGAAAACTGCCTTGAAATTCCTCCCACAGAAGCGTTGTGATGTACCAAGTCCGTGTCCAAAAAATTAACAGCAAGAACTAAAATCGCGTCAAAATTATAATTTAAACTATAGGGAAGTAATACAGCTCCTGAATTGGTGAAATGGATAATTCTGACAAGCCTACCCACATCCCGCTCCCCTTAATTATATACTAGTCTTTACCGGTGCAGGGAATCCATCAGTTTCGTACAGAGGGTTGACATTGCTGGATTGTGACTTCGATTTCTGTGTCTTGCAATTAAAAACGACATATAAGTTTTTGGGCACGGCCTTGGTACATCACAATGCTTATCTGGGATACATTTCAAGGTACGTTTCTGCATGTTGATAGTTTCCTTGTCAGATTTTAAATACACATTACTTTGGTGTATACAAAAAACTCATTTACATTTAGATGTCAAAAACATACATACATATCTTGTTTCTTTACTTTTGGCAACTATTTATTTTCTAGATACATAACATACATACATGGTTGTAAGTTTTCTAGGCCTTCGATGTAGTCACCAGCATTGCGTACAATGTGTCCCCAGCGATGTGGTAGCCGTCGAATGCCGTCGGCACTGCCTAATCTCTGGATGGTGCGTAGAGACTGATTAACTGTACTTAGAATATTGTCCACTGTTCTGAATCTCTCCCCACGTAGTGGTTCCTTGAGCTTTGGAACGAGGTCGAAGTCGCAGGGACTTTATGTCCGGAGAGTATGGAGGGTGGTAGATCACCTCCCAACCCCAGCGACTGAACAAATCAGACACCGCTCCTCCTACGTGCACCCTTGCATTATCATGCAGAATGATGGGTGGAATATTCATGAAGTGTCGTCGGATTCTTCTTAAGGACCAAACTTACTGACGCGAGGACAAACTGTGAGGTCGTCAGGAGTTGAGCGACCTGACGTACTACTGCTCAGCCTGGACCCACTTCAGCAACAGAAAGCGTCCCTGTGTGGTGCACAGGGGGAAAGTCGATGGATCTGCTCGTCAATTCTCCCGGCTAAGTCCAATGGACTCGTGAACTATTAGTTGGGCCGGCAGGAGATTGGCGCCCTGTCGTACTGTAAGCTTTCCTGCAGGAACTTGAGTTCCAAGCTGGCCCACAACGGTGGCAGGACACGTCCCTGGGAGGTAGACCAGGGCATAGCCCGGATCAGCCCAGACTGGGTGAACCTGCGCTGACTCCCGAATAAGGATACGACCTCGTGGACCAACCGTGGGGTCGCCAGGAGATGAGCACCTGGATGTACTAAAGTCTCGCACTGCAGCCCTAGCCGGTCTCACCAACGGCTGCAATGTACGTCCCTGGAGGTAGAACAGGGGAACGGTCGGTGGATCTGCGATGCTCCCAAGCAAAGCAGTCCTCCCTGCCAGGCTCAACGAGCCCGTGTGGGGTCGTCAGGACTGAGCGACCTGACGTACTATGTATCTCACCAATTTACCCGAATTGGTAATTCCAACATATCCTCCCGGGCGTTGGTTTTAAATTTATGATGTTCCAATGTGGTTTAGAAGTAGACATAGGGAGACAAGAGCAGTTGGCTGGGGAGTAGAGGAATTATCCTGAGGTAACCGGGGTGGTAAGTGGGTCCAACTGCCCTCAGCAGTTGAGGGGAAAAACGTCTGGAAGAAACACCAGTTATAGACCACGGCCACATAGCTCGGAATCTTTTAATATTAATAGAATCAATAATTTTTGTCCAAATTAAGTGAAAACGTCTGACATTTTGGAATAAAGACAAAATATATTGCAACGTTGAATTGCAAGTAAGGGGTGGTCTTGCCATCAACGATTCCAGAAAAGTTGTTTACGTCTCGTCGCAAGAATCACACGAATCTTACGTGCAGTTTTACAATTTTTCAGAAATTACAATTTTGGTCTTAATTATTTCATTAACCGTGGTGTTAATCATAATATGAAAGAGAGCTGCCTTAATTTCAATGTAATTTAACACCACCTTGAATTAGAATAGAATATATTTATTTAGCCTGGTAGAGTTAAGGACATGTGGCCTTCACTTCCATTCACCAGAACAAACATATGTTACATTTAAATGCAAAAAATTACCATAAACGTACATACTAAACAATTAATTATCTGAACAATAATGAAAATAATGTCTAATAATACAGTACAATTAAGTACAGTTATAATTAAAGTAATGGAATAATGTATACTAAAAGGAATAACAGCTCGAATGTACTATACATAAAAAGAAAAGATAAAAATATATACAAAGACAGTAATAAAGTCTAATGAATAAATCTATCACTTATATATATATATATATATATATATATATATATATATATAAGGCATTAGGTAAATATATTGACAAATCGTAATACTATTTATACTCGTATTAAATAATAAAATAATAAATTATTAAGAGTTTAAAAAAAGTAATATTAGTGAGATGTTTCTGCTAATAATTTTATTTTCAATTTGTTTCTGAATTATGGTAAAGTTTGGCAGTCTCTAACATAGGCTGCAAGAGAATTCCATGTTCTAGCAAGAGAAAGTGTAAAACATTTCGAGTAAAAGGTAGTGTGATGAGGAGGGATATAAAGGACAGTGTGCTCAAGGGATCGGGTATCTAATATAGTCTAGAGAAGCGGTGTGATAAATAATAAGGTAATGATGTGTGTAATATTTTATAGAGAAGAGATAGGGCATGGATGGTTCTACGATCTTGTAGACGAAGCAATGACAATTGTTCCAGGGATGGTGTAACATGATGAAATCTGCGAATACCACAAATAAAACGTATGCGAGAATTATGAACACGTTGCAGTCTTTGTGCACTTATATCACTTCCACCCTGTATAGTCATATTCCATAAAGATATGTGTGTGCTTTTTTAAACTCGTACCGGAGTGTGAAAGCTTGAAGCGTTTATATGCACAGCCAATCTAGCAAGAGCGTATGTAATAATTTCCACAAATGAATGTAAACTCATTTCATCATTCTCTCTGCAGAGCACCGAAGTTGAAACGGATGTTAACAATAGAATAACAATTAATACAGGAAACAGTTGTAACTATATCCAACAGCGATTCCAAATAAAAGTGTTATATTAAATTAAATAAAGCTAAAACCCTGATGAGAAATTTCACCTTAAGCTATCATTCGTCCTGTACAGGCAGGAAGAAACACACTAAATTAAATTACCCTCTTTTAATTTAAGGGGACCGACTAGGGATGTTGAAAAATCACAAAAAATGCATTTTTTTGTTGATTTGCTTTAACTTTGATTGTTTAGGATCATTTTCATGTACATTTTTTTTATTGTGGGAGCAAAATTGAGTCCGTGACATAAGAGTTTAAACACCCCTGCACGTGTGGTCAGCATTACTACTTAAACTTTAATATGTGTTTTTTGTTTCGTTTCTATTTTATTGACATTTTACAAAACTTAAAATTCTCCTTACGATGCAATGTTTATGCTATCAAAGTGAAATGTTGTGGCTAGACTCCCCAATATATGCTAATTCAAATTTGCTATGCAGTTACTAGTCTAAGACACATGTGTTCTTTTTAAATTGAGATGGAAAAGATAATGAGAGTGATAATTTTTTCAAAGAAATGAAAAATAAGCAGTATCCTCTCTTTATGATTTTCTTTGCATAGCCTATGTTTTTCGTGGCATCACAAAGACTCTGAATCTCAAATTTCATCAGAAAATATTTTAAAATGCATCGTAAGGAGCATTTTTAGAAAATATAAAAAAAATAGTTTGAAGAAATCCTAATTCTGAAACTTTTCTACTTATAAACACCAAACTTCACTGAAACGTTTCTAAAAGCACATAATGTATGTGATTAAAATTTCAAAACAATCAGATGAAAACTATAATAAAATGAAATTCACCAGTGGGTCCCTTAAAAAAAGAGTAACACTAAGAAATTGGGACTAAAAGTAAACATCAGGTGTAAATCAGATGTAAAATCAGCTTTAATAACAGTATAATACAACAGGTGAAAAATTTCAATTATTTATGATGCAATGTATCATACTGCCAGAAGGAAGACATTAATATTAAACTAAATAAATTTTATAGAATGTGTGGCACTATAAAACGGACACTGAAAAATAAAACTTTGAGGAGTACACAATTAAAATTTTACAAAATTATGGCGCTGCCTGTCTTAACACATGCAAGTGAGAATTGGACTCTTAACCGTTCAGACAGAAGACAAACACAAACTGCAGAAATGAAATTCTTACGTTCGGTAGCAGGTTAAAAAATTTGGACAGAAAAATAAATGAAGATGTTAGAAAAGACTTTAATATTTTTAATTTTACAAATATAATTGACAATATGGGAAACAATTAGTATGAACATGTTAGAAGAATGCCTACAGATTGAGTCCCTCATCTGTTGTTAAAGTACAAATCAATAGGACATAGAAGTATTGGTTGCCCATTTACTATTACGGTACGGGAAAATTCGTTAAATCCCAGTTGATGTGTAAACGGGTCAGAAGGCCTACTTTCATGAAGTAGAAGAAGAAGTAAACATCGATAAAACTAAATATATGTTCACACATTAGGCATATATTTTTCTCTTCAAATTTAATTTGTCATTGAATGAGAAGTGATAAATGTAATATTAAATATCGAATATTAGCTTTACTTGCTAGAAATGTATTGTGTTGATTTCCATTTTAAAGTGCTTTATTTAAGAGACCGCTAGATGGCGTTAGTGGAACACAAGTTCACTGCTACCTGGCGCACGGAATTCGTATTAGTATAAGAGAAAATCTATGTTTAAATCGAGATGCCTAATAGCTTAAATCGTTAAAGCACTGGTGTACAGAACCAGAGATATTTGGTTCTAACCCCATTTAGGCATATATTTTTATCCTCAAATTTGACACATATAAATACATTATATAATGGAAATAGACAGCTAATGACAGAGGAGGGAAATTTTGAAGAAGTGACTGAAATCGTATACCTAGGAACAATAATTAGAAATAGTAGTGAGATGCAAAAGGGAATTAAACATGGGCTCAGTTCCGGAAGTACGTGCTGTTATCCATTATAGGAACAATTGTTTATGCTGAGATGCCAGAATGGCGCAGTTGAGAGCCGGCTAACGTGTAGTGTTAGAGGTCTCGGGTCAAAATCCCCGTTCAGGCATTAATTTTTCTTTTCATATATATATATATATATATATATATATATATATATATATAATTATTCTGAACGTGTGTATGTCACTGAACACCTCCTAAAAGACTTTACCGATTTAATGACTTTTTTGTGTGTTTGAATGGGTCCCTGGATGGTTTAGATTCACAATTGGGCCCTCTAAAACCATTAGGTGTAAGAGTTCACATGAGGTGAAAATTTAAAAATCGCTCTAATATTCACAATTTTCAGTATTTCACAACGAAAGTCAGTACATCCTAGTAAAATAAACCGAGGTAGGCATTATCCACAAATGAGCGAAATCCGACAATTAGAAGTGGAGGTTTACCTGAAATCCGAAATTAAAAACTGCCTAACGACTGGACCGATTTTGATGACACATTTTGTGTGTGTATTTAAGTGGATCCCTGGATGGTTTAGATTCACAAATTGACTAGCAACCGCCATTTTTTGTTCATCTCAGCGTATACCATACAATACAATTTAATTAACTTTTAATATTTCTTATATTTAGGCGTAGCGACGGACGCCGGGTATTAGTTAGTATATATATATATATATATACATATGATATGAAAAGAAAAATAAATGCTTGGACGGTATTTGAATCCGGACTTCGGGATTGGAACTCCAGTACGCTACCAACTACTCAACCAAGAAAATCTAGTACAAACATTTATTTTTCTTTTATACCTTATATACAGGGCTTCCAATATAAAACCGGACACGCCTCACGGGGTTTCACCCGTCAGGCTGCGCTCTCTCCTCGTCCGCATTTCACTCTGCCAGCCGCAGAGTGTCCGGTTTTATACTGGAAACCCTATATATATATATATAGTGTTCTGCTCAAGAGCAGGTCTTTCACTGCAAACTCAGACATTCTCCACTCTTTTCCTTAACTCAGTTTTACTTTTTTGTGTCTGCATACAAACCAGTTATTTTAATATTGTCTATCATCTGGTGCCTTTTTCTGCCTCTAACTTTCTTTCCGTTGGCCATTCCTTCTAGAGCATCCTTCAGCAGGCAGTTTCTTCTTCGCCAGTGGCCAGTCCAATTTATTTTCCTCTTCTTTATGAGTTCCAGCATTGTTCTTCCTTCACCCATCCTAACTAGCACATCTTTATTTATAATTTTGTCTGTCCATTTTATACGTTCCGTTCATTGCCATATACACATTTCTAAAGCTTCCAGTCGTTTTTCCTCATTTCGTCTTAATGCCCCAAGTCTCTGCACCATATAATGTTACATTCCACACAAAGCACTTCACTAGCCTCTTCCGTAATTGTTTTGGCAAAGGTCCGCAGAAAATGCTTCTCTCTTGTTATAAGCTTCTTTTGTCATTGCTATCCTCTGTTTTACTTCTTGACCGCAGTTCATGTTACTACTGATAGTACAACACAAGTATTTGAAGCTCTCCACTTGCTCAGTGGCCTCATCTTTAATCCTCATGTTTATCTTCCTTGGTTTCCTTCCTATAATCATGACCTTCGTCTTATTTATATTTATCTTCATAACATAATCCAGGCACTTGTCATATATATATATATATTTATATATGTGTGTGTGTGTTGTGTGTATGTGTGTGTGTGTGTGTGTTTGTGTGTGTGTGTGTGTGTGTCTGTGATGGCCATTTTCAATGTCAACTAATCGAAAATAGGTTCGGTGAAGGTATGTATTTTTTTTAATATTTAAATGAAAACAACGTCAAAGCTTCATTTCTCCGTAACTCGCTAAATGGATGTTAATAATAGAATAACAATTAATATAGGAAGCTGTTATATTTCCTACAGGTATTCCAGGTAAATTATTATATGTAATTAAAACAAACAGGAAGTATGATGAGAAATCTTACCTCAGGCTATTATTCACGCTTTAGAGGCAGCAAGAAAACACAGTGAATTAAATGCTTTTAATTTAAACAAAATTTCATATAGCTACGGGTATTTTACTGGACGGATACATTTACAAGACTAAGATTTTTTTGGGAAAATTAACGTATATAACATATTACTATACGCACTATAAGTCCGGAGCTAAGAAAAAAGGGGAGGCATCAGTGAGCTTTTTTGACGCTTAAATGGCTTACGCTGCATAAACCATAAGAAATACACAAACAATAATGTACACAGAATTGAATATCTTAAAAAATCTACAAACGAGCCCCCGACAATATATGTTTATCTTTTACACATAACTCACAATAGCCAATTTTGTCTTTCATGATGCCAAGAAGCTCAGAATAAGTAGATTTCCTGGCAATTACAATATCTAATATATAAAAATGAATGTTTGTTTGTTCGTATTTTATGCTTTTGCCATACCGTTCATCTGATTATGATGGGGCTTTTTGAAAAAATGTTCAGGAGTTTCCCGGGAAGGTCAAAGACTATACGAGAGTTGGAATACTCTACCCCTTCACCTCTAAAAGAAATCACCCTTTGCAGTGAAAAACGTGAAAAAGTAGCTTTTTGGATGCTTAAATGGCTTACGCTGCCTAAACCATAACAAATACACAACTTTAATGTATATAGAATTGAATATCTTAAGAAATTCTGTAAAAGATTCCCTGACAACATATGTTTATCTTTTACGGATAACTCACAATAACCATTTTTGTCTTTCATTAATGCCAAGAAGATCGGGATAAGTATATTCCAGGGCATACGTGGCAGCGCGCGGTGGGTATTATTTTACGGGTGTCTCAATATCCACTTTTGTCTTTCAGCTTATTTATGCCAAGAAGGTCGATAAGTAGAATCATGGGCAACGCCGGGTAATTAGCACGGTGTATCTAAAAATAATTACGATATAAATTTATATTTTTCTTATTTTTACTTATTTAACTAAACATAGAAACACGTTTAATTTATTTAGGCGTAGCAGCGCATGCATGGTATTTGCTTGTATATATATATATATATATAGACGAATAGATATTGCTGCATTTAGACCATCTTCTAAAACTGGTATGATATTAGATCCCACAATTCGTTTTGAGACTCATAGTGGCCAACCTGAGGAAGTTGACTCTGAAAAGAAAGCCATATATGAGCCAACAATTGACTATTACAAAGACTATTTAACTCATGCTACAAATGCTAATCAATGACCAATCACGTTTCAATGAATGTTGTTTTACAACCAATGACAGTCGTGTTTCACCTCGCTCTTTATCGATTTCTCTTTATCAGCTCCTGCTTTTATGATAAAGAAAGCTCCTCCTTTTTAATGTTCTGAACGGGTCAAAGCATTAGTTTTCTCCAACAAATACATCGAATATAGCATATAATGAAAATTTCCTTGATTTTACTGAGTTATTTACTAAAAACATAAATGGATAACCCGTAATGTTGATTATGATATATAGTTTGTGTTTCATTATTTCTCCACTTGGGTGCACTCTTACAATATTGCGATCTTATTTGGCAATAAGTAATATGATCAAGCAGCAGTGAATGAACATAACCTCACATTTCTGATTTGTTTTCAAACATCGCCGTTTACATTAAATATATAAATATTTTAAAATAACTATAGTTAAACAATGATTTGTGAGAAAACAGCTTAATTTTATTCGTTAAATAGTCCTACCAAATGCCACTCTTGATTTCCAAATTCTCTAGATAAATTCACTCCTCACTTCGTGAGTTGTGAATTTATCGATAATTTGGAAATCACACGTGGCATAGCTTATGATAAATACCAACTAGATAGTATAACTGTCGCAGGATTGATGATCGGGGCAAGAGGTACTATACCAGGATTCTTAGCCAAATTTTGGAATTCCTTAGATTTGGACAAGCTGTATCTTTCTAAAATTTTCATCGCTGCAATTAGAGGATCAATTTCAATTTTAAGAAACCACATTTACAGAATTTCTACTTTATTGTATGTATACTTCAATTAGGCCTACAATTTGAATTTTTTAATGTATTTACAAAATGTAATTTCATCAATTCCAAAAATTGTCTGTATCACTTTGTCCTTGAGGCAATCCTCTAATGAGGAAAGTTGTAGGCCTATATCATAGATATCATAACTAACAAAGTATGTGGAATTATGAAATGCGGCCGGTATTAAACGAAACAGAAACTCAAAGAATTTTCATTGCCACACATTGCCACCACTAAAACGCCTCTATATGTGTACCATTAGTAGCACGAACACTATCATGTCTGTATTCGATTTCGTGCCACGTTCTTCCAACATGTCCATTGAACCGCCGGGAAGCTTGGCGAATTCATGTTTGTGGACTTCTCTGAAATCCTGCCCTAATTTCTTCAATGTTTTCTTCTGAAATACGTGTACGGGCACCTCCTGATTCTTTTTTAACGCTTTCAGTTGCCAGACACATCTCTGAAGCCATGCCTTAAAGGTCTTCCCATTAGATGCATTTCCTCTATATTCTCTCCGTAATTTCTTTGCACTGTAAATATCGACTTCGTTTCTACATACCAGAAAAGAGTTTGTGCTAGTTGCTGAAGAGTCGCCATTTTGTTTTGTCATTATTGTCCAACATGCGACAGATGAATTAACTGCAATATTGAAAACAAACATTCTTTGAGTTTCTCTTTCTTTTAATACCAACCTCATTTCATAATTCCGCATACTTTGAGAGTTATGATTAATTAAAATGTGAGAGGTGTGAATGGGGCACGGTGTATATATATATATATATATATATACCGTGTCCCATTCAAACCTTCCATAATATATACATATATTAGGCCATAAATATTAGGCCTATCAATTAATAGGGAATGCATGTTCGAGCAAAATTTTCCGTATGTTCTATGAGGAATAGAATTAGACTATGTTTTTGAAAACCGATTTGGGACATTCACATGAAAGCATTCTCATTTAAGGACATTCTAAAATTAAAAACTGTTCAAATAATAGTTATTTAGAAGACTAGTTAGAAAAGCAGAGGTTTAATAACGAGATGCTCAAGTTAGAACACGAGTGAAGGGTGAGCGGTGAGTTACTAAACCTAATTGTGTAACGTGTTGTCTACAATATTTTATCTGCGTTCAGAGTATTTTAGTATATGTTGTATAAGTAGTATATTTAATGAAATTTATTCATTGCGAAAACGATATGTTAGAGAGAGAGAGGGTAATGTGGGCTTTGGAGAAAAAAAAATCACGATAAATCAACAAACATTGTTATATTCTGAAATTTTGGTTGCTAGTTTCATATGCGAATTTAAAGTAAAAATGAGCGGAGAAGGTGATTTTCACGGTTCATCAGGAAAAAAAATTTAAAAGCATTCCAAGATACTTCCAGAAAAGTCAAGGAAAGTTTATCAATGTAGTTATACGAAATCATAATTAAATTGTATTTTACGTTTTGTTGAACCTGTATTTTATGTTTTGAAAGCGTGTTTTGTGTTTTGCTAAAATATAAAGTATAGGTTTTGTTGCCTAGAAACTGCAAACTAAAGCGTAACTGATTATTATAATAGTAGATAAAATTATTTTTTGCATGATAGTGCGTTCTGTCGAACTTACAGGGATGGCCACCATGGTTGAAAGTTCATTTCCTAAATTTCGGAGTTATCAACCTATAAATAACTAAATAAATATACTGTAATATTACAAATTACCTACCTAGGACGGGAAGTAAAACTACTACTCTTTATGTATACTACGTACAATGTATATACAAAAATATATCCAAAAGGTAGTGTTAATAAACATAACACAAAACAAATCACTACATTTTTAATGAATTGAACTTTATTTGAAACAATACAAAACAATAAATTCGTACTTACCGCCATTTTATCACTTATTGGTGTCACGGCTTACTGTAGTCTCAACTAAATCATTTTCGGCATTTAGCGTATATACATTGGCCATACTTCTAACGTCAGTCAGTTTTTTTATAATGAACGCAAATATTTCAAACAAAGATATTATTTTTTACTATTATTTATTATTTTGAAAACACCATTGCGCAAAAAATAATGTAAAAACACGTTTATGAAGTATTTTACGGAATCTCGGAAAGTAAAAACCTCGCTATCGCTCGGTTTTTAAACATTTTCCTCACTTCTGTAAAAACAACTTCCCAACCTCGCATCGTAATATACAATAATTATTGAATGCTGCATATTATTTGAATTTTATAATGAGGAACGTTGTATAGAGTTGCCCAACCGCGCATTTGAATGAAGTGTTGTGTTTACGCAGTCGTATAGAAGATGCGAGGCTGTGAACCGCGGAGTCCATCCTATTGATAGCGGAACGTGGTTTCCCGAGCGAGCTGTGGAAAAGAAATTGAATCTGCAGATGTTCTCAAGTGTCCGGAAATTGGAGAGCGAACCAGACTCGAGAAGGAAAGAAATAAACCATTTTATCCCTAGACTCTCTGAAAATTTGGTCGATACAAACTTAGAATGATTGAATTTTTTTCCCCAACAAAATGTGATATTTAGAAATTCCATTCATTTCAATTACATTTTATTATGAAAAAACAACGTGGTAGTAATATATTACTCATCCATGTTCAATCTGCACGCGAAAAATATGCTAGGAATGTGTTATCGATTCTCTTCCTTCTCTTACTATGTTGCCACTTCCTGTCTGCTATAATAATAATAATAATAATAATAATAATAATAATAATAATACTGATGATAATAATAATAGTAATAATAATATTTTTTTAGCTGGCAGAGTTGAGGCCATAAGGCCTTATTTTCCACTCAACCAGCGAATAGTAAGGTTATCCAAAAATTACATATTTATTGCAATTTTTCTTTTCTTGCAAGGATTAAACAATTTGGTTCATTCCGGCTCTACGTATTATAGCTGAGAATCTGAACTATCACCCAAGAGGAGGAAAAAGAGATCGGGTACGCCCACGAAAGAAATGGACACAACAGCTGTAATACTTGTAGCCGGAACGAACCTAAAGGTTAAATCCTTACAAGTAAAAGAAGAAAAAGAGAAGAAATTGTAATACGAGTAATTTAATTTATTTTTATTACAATTTTAAGATATTATTAAAATATAGACTACACAAAATACAATGGTGATGTGATGCTAGCTAATACTAAAAAAAAAAGTTCTTGTAAGCCCATGTTTCCCTTAACGAGATTGAGGCGCTCTCCCCTACAGGGAAGAATTTGTACCATACTAATTTCGTTATACTTGTTTTCGTATAGATGTCATTGAAGATGTCACATTTAGAATCAGACTTGCATAAGCTCCAACCCAATGCCTTCAATATATTAAAATATTTGAATAAAGATATTAAAGAATCTATCAAAATTAATTGCGGAGTAACAAAATAAGATTTTTTCCGATTGAGGGTCTTTCCACTTTTCAGCGGTTGCCCTTTTACCAGCCGGCTGCTGGCCCTTCACATTCACATGTGTCAATCACAGAGGTAGATGATCAACAGCCAGTGTAGGGGTGACATGTGGTTAGCATGGCGAGTCCCCCAGCCGTTATAGCTGGTTCCTCAACCTGGAGCCGCTACTTATTGTAGCTACCCAATTGCCTCACGATGCTGGGTGGGCACCGGTCCCATACTGGCCGAAATACCATGAGAAAATTTCTTCCCCCATGGAGACTCGAACCAGCGCAAGTCCCGTAGCTCTGCGCCAAGGCTTCCTACCTTAACCGCTCGGCTACAGATTTTTTTCAGTTATTATAAAAGTCTTTGGACTGACAATAGCTATGAAGATACAATTTTCCGAAATAATAATGAGACAGATTCGATAATATCATTGGAAGAATCGAACAATAGTTTAAAGGAATTGAAAAATGGGAAGGCAACTGGCACAGATGGCTTGAATTCTGAATTGTACAAATACTCGTATGCAGGCAAACAGTTCCTTGAAAGACTGTTGTCGTTCTTTAACAATGTATTCAAAAATGCAGATATACCACAAGAATGGAAGACAAGCATTGTTATACCCCTGTTCAAGAAACGAGACAAGAGAAAAATTGACAACTATAGGGGAATCAGTTTGTTAAACACATGCTACAAAATTTATGCAGACATTTAAAATGGAATATTGAAACGTTTCAGTGAAAAATTCCTTATGGAATGTTAAAATGGATTTAGGAAAGGACGATCTTGTATTGATTCAGCATTTTCTGTTAAACTATTGCTTGAAAAAAGAAGAGAATTCAACTTAGAAACACATTTTGCTTTCATAGATTTTGAAAAAGCATTCGACACAGTCAAGAGATCAAAACTCTTAAATATATTGGAAGACAGAAATATACCAAATTTATTTCGGCAGAACATACAAAATATTTACAAAGACAACACCATAAAGAATAAATTAATAACAGATTTTCTGAAGAAGGAATTATAAATCGTGGTGTGAGACAAGGCTGCCCCCTATCCCCAACACTCTTTGTAATTTATATCAATGAAGTAATATGTTGCTGGAACAAGAAATATAAATTTGGAATAAGAATATCAGAAGTAACATTGTACTGGACAATAACATTTTGGAGCAGGTGAATAATCTTACATATCTAGGATGCAATATCTCATATGAAGAAGAAAAGGATGTAAATGCAAAAATATCTAAATTTTTAAGAATTTTAGGGTTAATAAGTTCTATCTTCAAGCCACAGTTAATCCAAAAGCATTCAAGACTAAAAGTGTATAAAATACTGGCTCTTCCAACTCTTTTGTATGGTAGTGAAGTATGGACGTTGAAACAGAAGGATATACAGAGACTTAGATCTGCTGAAATGAGGTACCTACGGAGGACTGCAGGATACACACAACTAGATCACAAAAAAAATGAAGACATCTTAGAAGAATTACACATGGAACCTTTAGAAAACAAAATTTCTGATTATAAGTCAAGATGGATGCAACATGTTCATCGAATGGAGGATCACAGGATAATCAAACAAATGTTAAGATATCAACCTACAGGAAGAAGAAGACCAGGACGTCCACTCAAAAGACTTTTGGATGGTGTTTCTCTTGAGGCCGTCAACAAATGGCCTAAATTCGTGAATGTACTATGATGATGTCATTGCAGTGATCCGTGTCAGCGTTCCGCCTCATACTGACATCTAGGAAACCAAGGTAGTACTAGGACGGGAAAATTCGATAAATTTTGCTTAGAGGCTTTTTTATTCAGGCTTAAGGACCTTTTACGAGCCTGAAAATCATCAGACTCGGGACCCACGGCTTAAAGTCCCTCCCGGAGGACTTAGCTGCTTGGATTTTTCCGTCCTAAAAAATCCATCGAGCCCGTCCGGGTTTGAATCCGCGACCTTCGGGACCAGAGGCATGGAGCATAACACCACAAGTCAACCGCGGCCGATTAAAATGTAATATAGTAAATTTAAGTAATCTAATATATAAAAATTAATGTTTGTTTGTTCGTTCGTACTTTATGCGCGGCCACACCGTTGATCCGATTGTGATGAGGCTTTTTGCAAAATGTTCAGGAGATTCCCGGGATGAACATAGGCTATAAGAGAGTAGTGATTCTCATCTACTACACCCTTAAAAATCGCCCTTTGTAGTGGAAAAGTGAAAAAAAGCAGCTCTTTGGACGCTTAAATTGCTTACTCTGCCTAAACCATAACAAATATAGAAAATTAATGTACACAGAATTGAATATCTGAAAAAGCTGTACCAAAAAGTCCGCGACAGCATATGTTTATCTCTTACGGATAACTCACAATAACCATTTTTGTCTTTCATTGATGCCAAGAAGATCGAGAAAAGTACGTAGATTCCTGTGCAAGCATAGCAGCATATGGTGGTTATTCTTTTACGGATAACCCACAATAACGTATTTTGTCTTTTAGCTCATTTATGCCAAGAAGATCGAGATAAGAAGATTTCCGGGCAACACCGGGTAATCAACACGGGAAATCTAAAAATAATTACGATATACATTTATAATTAATTTTCATTTTACTTATTCAACTAATCATAATAAGTACATTAACTTTGTCTTTCAGCTCACGTATGCCAAGAAGATCAGGATGAGTAGATTCTCGTACAACACCGGGTAAACAGCACGGGGTATCTAAAAATAATTACCTAATAAATGTTTGCTTTTACTCATTTAATTAAATAAAAAACACATTAATTTTCGTATTTCAGCTCATTTATGTCAAGAAGATCGGGATAAGTAGATTCCCGGGCAACGCCGGGTAATGAGCATGGGGTATCTAAAAATATATAAAATATAATTACTTTTCCTTTTACTTATTTAACTGAACATAAAAGCACATTAATTTTCATTTATTTAGGCGTAGCAGCGCACGCCGAGTATAAAATAAAGTAAGTAGAGTTTCCATAACTAACTAATTAACTAACTCACTGGTACTATCGAACCCGTAGGTTCAAGGTCGCGCGGACACATCCCTATCCTGATCGAATGTTTTCCAATCAGTCCTTGTTTAATCTACTTCCCTCAAATCATAGTTAATGTTATTCTCCCACCTCATTCTTGGTCTACCAATTGGACGTTTTCCCTCAGGTTTTCCTGCAAGAAGCTTGCATGCACGTCTTTCATTCCCCATTCGTGCCACATGTCCTGCCCATAGCAGTCTACGATACTCAACTGTTATTATTATATCTGACTTCTTATAAAGACCATGTAGTTCACTGTTATGTAGTGTTCTCCATTCGCCTGCCTGTTCATCTCTCTTTTGTCCAAAAATTTTCCTAAGAACTTTATTCTCAAATACTCGTAATCTCCTTTCCTACCTTAAAATAAGAGTCCATGTCTCGCACACATATAATATAACTGGTAGAATAACAGTTTTATATATTTTCAGTTTAACTTTTTTTTAAGGAGTTGGGACATCAGGAGTCTCTATAATGCATAATAGCACGCATTTCCAGAATTGAGCCTATGTTTTAATTTCTTTGTGCATCTCATTCCTATTTGTAATTATTGTTCCTAGGTATTTGAATTCAGCCACTTCCTCATTTGCCATTAATATCGAATGCCCTAGTATTAAAAACATCAACATATAAAGAAGTTTATGAGATTTGTTTTGAGAATTTAGTGGCCAATAACCAAATGAGGAATTATTATAGAAGATAACATCACTGGATGAAATCTGAAAGCAAATTAAATGTCGTAAATGGAAATGGATTGGACGCTCTCTCTCAGAAAAAAACTAGTTTACCAAAGAGAGCTCTAGAATGGAATCCACAGGGATTGTCTACTCTAGAAAAAGACCAAATATTTCATGGCGCAGCACTGTAACAACAGAAATTCAAAAACAAGGAAGAAACTGCGAATGAAATGAGGAATTTGGAAAAAACACAGAGTCCGTAGACATGCTTTTACAAAGGCCCTATGCTTCCAAGAGGAATGACAGGAATTACTAGTGCTTGTTTGACTTGTGTAATGTATTTTTTCCCTAAGTGTGTTAACTGTTCCAATAAGTGAGTAGAAAGTCATGGAATAACTTTTAGGCCATCGCCATTACTCCATTTGCTTATTAAATCAACAACTTGGCAGTTTGCATGTTCTCGGAGACATGTGAATACTATGCGATCACTCTAACCAAATTTCCTGTTTATATTCATCCTCGTTGAAACTCAAACAACAAGAATAAATTTAATTTTTCTCAAAGTTTAAAAATAGTATATTAGAACGCGATGTTGGGAAGTGGTTTTAACAGAAGGGAGGACATTTAAAAAAACCGAGCGATAGCGAGGTTTTTAATTTCCGAGATTCTGTGAAACACTTCACGAACGTGTGTTGTACATTATTTTTTGCACGATGGTGTTTTCAAAATAATAATAATAATAATAATAATAATAATAATAATAATAATAAATAGTGAAATAATAACAACTTTGTTGGAAATATTTGCGTTCGTTATAAACAACTGACTAACGTTAACAGTCTGGCCAATGTATGTAGGGTAAATACCGAAAATAATTTAATTGAGACTACAGCAGGCCGTGACACCAATCAGGTATAAAATGGCGGCAAGTACGAATTTATTGTTTTATATTGTTTCAAATAAAGTCCAGTTCATTTAAAATGCAGTGATTTGCTTCGTATAATGTACATTAACACTACCTTTTGGATATACTGTATTTTTGTATATGCATTGTACGTAGTATACTTAAAGGACAGTGGTTTTACTTCCCGCACTAGGTAGGTAATTTGTAATATTACAGTATAGTTAGTTATTTATTGATTGGCAACCCCGAAAGTTAAGAAATTGAACTTTCAATCATGGTCGCCATTGCTTTAAGTATGACAGAACGCACTATCGTGCAAAAACAATCATTATAGGCATAGCTCGCTCACTCTAAACTGACGTGACCGTGACGTCATTGTACTAGGTGAAACAAGAGGTGAATTTATACTAGCCACTGACTTTAAAATATTGACTCATCTGTTATTACTCCAAGGACATTGAAAATGTGAATTTGTATTTTGACCAGCCTCGTGGGCTAGTGATCAGCGTTTCTGACTACAGTTCATTAGGTCCCGGGTTCTATTTCTGGTCATACCATAAGGATTTTTCCTTGAAGGGAATTTATTCCTATGGTTTCCCATGGTCATAAATTTAGATTAAGTTAGGTTTAACAATTCTCCTGGCGTTTCATTATTATTTATCACGCATCATATATCATCGGAACGTACCTCCGCCTCCCAGGTGCACCATTAAAAATGGATTACATCATCATCATCATCCAGGGATTAAACATATTGGCTCGTTCCGGTTTCATAAAAGCTAGAATTGTTAAAATTGTTCATACCATCTTCTGTGTGGGCGTCCGACATTTCTCTTTCTGTGAGGTTTATAATGTAGCAATAATTTTGAAAATCTTTCTTCTGGTATTCTATCAATATGTTCTTTCCAGTCGTTCCTATGTTTAATTATTCGGTCTGTAAGTTTGAAAATATTTAATTCCTTTCTTGCATCTTCATTCCTTTTCTTATCCAGCAGAGTATATCCTGCTATATTTCTTACAAATCTCATCTCAGCTGCTTCCAATCTTTGTTCTTGTCTTTTAGTGATCGTCCAACATTCTGATCCATACATCAATACAGGAACAGCCATTACTTTATAAAATTTCATTTTTGTTTCTTTTCTTATGTTTTAAGGGTTCTTTTAATAGTGCCACACATTAGATTAAATTTATTTATTTTGTCATTAATATCTTCAGTCTTAACATATGATAAATTGAAGCCTAGATATTTAAAACCGTTCACTTACTCTAAAATTTTATTACAATTACAATTGGATTACAATTCCGCAAATGTCAGGAGACAAAGCCAAAAATGACATAAATGACAACCTGGTGACATTGAAAAAAAAATCTATAAGGGAACTGTCAGCCATTGCATGCCGAAACCTACCTTGAAATTTCTCCCAGAGAAGCTTTGTGATGTACCAGGCCGTGTCAAAAAAATATCTGTCGTTTTTAACTGCAAGGCACTAAAACTTCAGCGCTAGATCTCTTATTTAAACTACAGAGAAGTAATACAATTCCAAAATTGGTAGATTGAATAATCCTCATTACCTGCCGTCCGCGCCACGTCCCACCTCATTTCACTCCACTCTTACTCAGGAAGGAACTCCATCTGTTGCGTTTAGTGGGTTGCAATTACTGAATTCTAGCTTGAAATGTCTCCCAGAAAACAGTTGTGATGTACCAAGGTCGTATCAAAAAGATTATGTTCCGCTTTTAACTGCGAGGCACAGAAATCGAAGCCAGAATCCAGCAATGACAACCCACTATGCGAAGCAGATGAATATCCCTGGTTGAGTAGAGGGGAATAGAATGAGGCGTGGCGCGGAGGGAACTGTAGGTTGTGAGGGTTATCCCATCCACCAAGTCAGGAGAAGTATTACTACTATGTAGTTTAAATTAGTTATTTGGCCCTGGATTTTAGTACCTTGCAGTTAAAAGTGGTAGATATTTTTTTGGTCATGGTCTTAGTAGATCACAACGCTTCTACTAGGAGAAATTTCAAGGCAGGTTTCAGCATTTAATGGTTGAAATTTCTCTTGTTAGAGATGAAAAAATTTCCCAGTCAACTTGTCCTGAGAGGGGATCGAACCAGGGCTCGCTGCGTCGGAGGCAACAACGTTACTACTAAACTGCAGCGATGGACGCATTATATAAATAACCCACTGGTGCTATAGAACCCATAGGTTCATGACCGCGCGGACGTAAGCTCTCCATACATTCCTATCCTGAGTTATTATTTTTTAATCATCCCATGAATAATCTACTTCCCTCAAATCTGGTTAATGTTATTCTCCCACATCATTCTTGGTCTAACAATGAGCGTTTTCCCTCTGGTTTTCCTACAAGAACCTTCCATGCCACTCTTTCGTTCTCCATTCGTGCCACATTTCCTGCCTTTCGTAGTTTACGAGACCTAACTGTTCTTATTATATCTGGTTTCTTATACAGAACATGTAGCTCACTGTTATGAAGTCTTCTCCATTCACCTGTATGTTCATCTCTCTTTGGTTCAAACATTTTTCTGGGTCCTCTCAAATACTCGTAATATTTTCTCCTCCCTTAAAGTAAGAGTCCATGTTTGGCATCCAAATAATATAACCGGGAGCATAATAGTTTTATATGTTTCCAGTTTAACGTTTATTGAGAGAATTTGAGACAAGAATCCCTGTAATGCATAATAGCATTTACATCCAAATAATATAACTGGGAGCATAACAGTTTTATATATTTCCAGTTTAACGTTTATTGAGAGAATTTGAGACAAGAATCCCTGTAATGCATAATAGCATTTACATCCAAATAATATAACTGGGAGCATAACAGTTTTATATATTTCCAGTTTAACGTTTATTGAGAGAATTTGAGACAAGAATCCCTGTAATGCATAATAGCATTTACATCCAAATAATATAACTGGGAGCATAACAGTTTTATATATTTCCAGTTTAACGTTTATTGAGAGAATTTGAGACAAGAATCCCTGTAATGCATAATAGCATTTACATCCAAATAATATAACTGGGAGCATAACAGTTTTATATATTTCCTGTTTAACGTTTATTGAGAGGATTTGAGACAAGATTCCCTGTAATGCATAATAGCATTTACTTCCAGAATCAAGTCTATGCTTAATTTTTTTGTTTATCTCATTCCTGTTTGTGATTATTGTTCCACTTCTTCAAAATTTCCCTCATGTGTTATTAACTGTCCACTTCCATTATATAATGTATTTCTGTGTGTGAATATATAGTATTTTTTTCACTATGTAACTAACATTGCATACTTAATGTTATTGTTGATGTGCATTGTAATTTGACATTCCCGCATACAATCTTGGTTGCTATAAAAACAAAATAAATCTCAATACTTAAATTATATAAAACAATGGCTGTTCCTTTGTTGTTGTATGGAAGTGAAAATTGGATAATGAAATCAAGGGATAAAAGCAGGATACAGACTGCGGAAATGCTGTTTTTACGTAATGTGAAAGGATGCACAAGAGCGGATAGAATAAGGAATGAAACTATACGAGAAGAATTAAATATATATAAAATTGAAGATAAAATCAGCGAAAATAATAAGAAATGGACAGAACACTTAATGAGAATGAACAACGAAAGAATACCAAAAAGAACCTTCCTGTATAATCCCAGAGGAACAAGAGATGTTGGCCTACCACGTAGAAGATGGACTCCACTTTTAACTTCGCCGGAACAGGCTGCATAGCCTAAAACTTATAGTAGAAGAAGAAGAAGAAGAAGAAGAAGTAGAAGAAGAAGAAAGACTTTAAAAATTGACCAAAAGCACTAGTGCGGTAAAGAAAAAATATTTATTTTGAAATATTGATAGTGATACTGGAATTTGTATTAATTTCGGTATTAATTAATCACATCCAGCTTTCCACGCCTTTTCTATTTCATCATCACTGCACACATCTTCTAGAACTTTCTCCATAATCAGAAATAAATCCCAAATCAAATCTGTTTTACAGTTTTAACAAATATAAGATTGCGACATGACCAACAATACTTATTATTTATCCATAACAACACATATAGCCGATTCACCTTCTGAAATCTAACATTTATGTTCAATTACGTTTAATAATATTTTAGCTAATATCTTAATTACCAAAGTAAATACACATAGTGCAAACAATAGTGTGTAATACTATGTGGTAAACACATGACTGAATCTCGGAAATTAAAAAAAAAAAAAAACTCGGCGCAAGCGCCTCAATTTTTTTAACTTTTCCTCGATCCGTATTAAGTGTTTACCACACTCGTATCGCAATATACTACGGTTTTATTAATTATCTTCTTCTTCTTCTTCACTTCACGAGGCAAAAATTGCATGTTCCGCCTCACAGTTCTGTCCATCATTTCACTGGCCTTCCTACATTCCTTGAACATCTTGGCTTTTGGTAATCTTGTTACATTTATTCTTTCTACATGTGTAAACCATTTCTCTCTATATTCTCTGATTTTATCATTCAATGGATATATATCTAATTCTGTTCTTATATATTCATTCTTTATCCGTTCCAATATTGTGCAGCCTTTTGTTCTTCTAAGGAAGTTCATTTCTGCGCTTTGTATTCTACTTTGTAATTTTTTGGTCATTACCCAAGTTTCACTGCCATAAAGTAATGCAGTAACTGTCAATGCTATGTAAAACTTCAATCTAGTATCTCTTCTTGTTTTATTCTTTAATGTTTTATGTATAGATTGTTTACCTCCAGTCCTAATTTCTTAGGGTTACTCAATACAGAGTAGACGCAATATATAACCCACCACATAATTTAAAGCCAGAAAATTAAAAAAATTAATCAAAAAAGGTTTTCACAATTTCATACCATCCTCTAAGAACTATACATTATATGATCTCTCTACAAAAAGTTTAAAATGGAAGTGGCTGCTAGAAACAAGAATCCTTTTAATGCTGAACGTTTTGTTAATATATCTACAGTAAAAGCACAAACGAGTTCAAATAGACGTAATAAGCTTTAAAAGCCCTTTCAATCGTCCAAGCTTCAGGTCATCTTTATTGGAAAATGTGCTGAGTTACTTTTACCACTTGCTTTTAACTCCAGTAGAGGCGCTAGTGTCAAATGGTCGAATATGACGTCACTGTCACTTAATTCTCAAGTGGTTTTGTGCTCTTAGACTGTGTTTTGTTCAAAGCTCGGGAGTGTGTAGTGTTGATTTGGGGCTAATGGCATTGGTTGCACATTGTAAAGTGCCAGTAAAAGGCAGGAGAAAGAAAGAAAAATGTTCAAAAATCATCGCTCTTTTCAATTTTCGACATAAACTTTCGAGTATCTATTGTGACGAGACGAGGAGATCTTAAAGGTACACATCTAATGAACACAGCAATCGATTTTTGTATAATAATAGCTTTATTGTACCTCGCAGAGGTAAGGCCTTGTCTACCACTCAACCAAGTTAAAAGTATGCAAAAAAAAAATCTTACATCTAAATTACAGTAAATGAAAATATTACCTGTTATATCTACAGTATAATTCTTTATTATTTACAACTAGTTAATAGCCAGCGTGAGCTTATACGCCTGAATAAATGAAAATTAATCTGTTTTTATGTTTAGTTGAATAAGTGAAACGAAATAGTATATTACGATGCGAGTTTGGGAAGTGGTTGATTTTTACAGAAGCGAGGAAATGTTTAAAAGCCGAGCGATTTTCAATTTCCGAGATTCTGTAAAACACTTCACAAACGTGCGTTGTACATTATTTTTTACACGTTGGTGTTTTCAAAATAATAATTAATAGTAAAATAATATCTTTGTTAGAAATATTTGTAAACAACTGACTAACTTTATCAGTGTGGGTAATGTTTATTAGTTGAGATTACAGCAGGCCGTGACACCAATCAGGGATAAAATGTAGTCAAGTACGTATTTATTGTTTTATATTGTTTCAAATAAAGTTGAGTTCATTTAAAATGCAGTGATTTGTTTCGTATATCGTATATTAGCACTACTTTTTGGACATATTTTTATATATACATTGTACGTAGTATACATAAACGGCAGTGGTTTTACTTCCCGCACGAGGTTTGTAATATGTAATATTACTGTATAGTTATTTAGGTTGGCAACCCCGAAATGTAGGAAGTTGAACTTTCAATCATGGTCGCCATTGCTGTAAGCACAAAAAAACACACTATTGCTAAAAAAGTTATATCTTATTTGCTTTTAGATACCCCGTGCTGATTATCTGGCTTTTTGCGGTAATCTATTTAGCGCGATTTTCTTGACATTAATGAGCTGAAAGACAAAATTCGTTATTATGAGTTATCCATAAAAGAATACCCGCTATGCACTTCTGTGCTTGTCCGGGAATCTACTTTTCCCGATATTCTTGGCATCAATAAAAGACAAATAAGGCTATTGTGAGTTATCCGTAAAAGATAAAAATATGCAGTCCCATATTTTTTGTAGATTCTTTTTTCAGATATTCCATTCTGTGTACAATAATTTGGTGATTTGTTATGGTTTATAGAGAAGAAAGGGTTTCAGGCTAGAACAAACATAATTGGGAATGAAAATGGGGATATGATTGCAGATTCCAAGAGTATATTAAATAGATGGAAAAGTTATTTTAATCAGCTATTAAATGTACATACAGAACAGGACATTGAGGAGGATAAGTTACAGACAGCAGAAATGCTAGTCGCAGAGCCAAGTGCATTAGAGGTTGAAATGGCAATTGAAAAATTGAAGATGTATAAAGCATCAGGTTCAGATGAGATCCCAGCAGAACTGATAAAATCAGGGGGAGAAAAATTGATGGACAAGATACACTGGTTGCTTAGTATGATTTGGGAAAAAGAAGCTCTTCCAGATGAATGGAAAGAATCAATTATCGTACCAATTTATAAGAAAGGAGGTAAAACTGATTGCAACAACTATAGGGGCATCTCATTACTTTCAACTTCGTACAAAATACTAACAAATATATTAGTAAGCAGACTTACTCCCTATATTGAAGACATTCTAGGAGATCATCAATGTGCATTTAGAAGAAACAGGTCTACAACAGATCAGATTTTTAGTATAAGACAGATTTTAGAAAAGAAATGGGAATATAATGGTACTGTACATCAACTATATGTAGACTTCAAAAAAGCATATGATTCAATTAAGAGGGAGAAGTTATATAGTATCCTGCTGGAGTTCGGAATTCCCAAAAAGTTAGTTAGACTTATACGAATGTGTCTAAATGGCTCAACGAGTAGGGTGCGTGTAGGCAAACAGTTTTCAGACACTTTTGAAATCCAGAATGGGTTGAAGCAAGGAGACGCACTATCTCCTCTACTATTTAATTTTGTACTAGAGCATGCCATTAAATCTTTAGAGAATGAGGAAGGCTTACAACTGAATGGTATTAATAAGCTGTTAGTTTATGCTGATGATGTAGTACTACTGGCCGATAGCGAGGAGATACTAAAGGCCAACACGCACACACTATTGAGTAACACTAAGAAATTAGGACTGGAAGTAAATATCAGTAAAACTAAATATATGGTCACACGTAGAAATACATTATATAATGGAAATGGACAGCTAATGACAAATGAGGGAAATTTTGAGGAATTGGCTGAATTCAAATACCTAGGAACAATAATCACAAATAGGAATGAGATGCACAAAGAAATTAAACATAGGCTCAATTCTGGAAATGCATGCTATTATCCATTGCAGAGACTTTTGATGTCCCAACTCCTTTCAAAAAAACGTTAAGCTGAAAATATATAAAACTATTATTCTACCAGTTATATTATATGGGTTTGAAACATGGACTCTTACTTTAAGGGAGGAAAGGAGATTACGGGTATTTGAGAATAAAGTTCTTAGGAAAATGTTTGGACCAAAGAGAGATGAACAGACAGGTGAATGGAGAAGACTACATAACAATGAACTACATGGTCTTTATAGGAAGCCAGATATAATAAGAACAGTTAAGTCCCGTAGACTGCGATGGGCAGGACATGTTGCACGTATGGGGAATGAAAGACGTGCATGGAAACTTCTTGTAGGAAAGCCAGAAGGAAAACGCCCAGTTGGTAGACCAAGAATGAGGTGGGAGAATAACATTAACTATGATTTGAGGGAAGTAGATTATACAGGGAATGATTGGAAAGCATTAGCTCAGGATAGGGATGTATGGAGAGCTTATGTCCGCGCGGCCATGAACCTATGGGTTCGATAGTGCCAGTGAGTACGTAAGTAAGTAAGTAAGTAAGTAAGTTATGGTTTAGGCAGGGTAAGCAATTTAAGCGTCCGAAAAGCGATTTTTTTTTACGTTTTTCACAGGTGAGGGGGTTGAGTATTACAACTCTCTTATAGCCTAAAACCATCCCGGGAATCTCATGAACATTTTGAAAAAAAAAATCACAATCGGATGAACAGTACGCAGCACATATAATACGAACAAACATTAATTTTTATATTAGGTAAGTTTTGGAGACTTTTGAACAGATAACCTGTATTTTCCAGTTTCATTATCAGAAAATATATGCTCTATGCTGACTCACCTATAAATTGTCATTTTCACCATATCCTCAAATGCTAATGTAGGATCTTTTTCACTGAACTGTTTGAAAACGTTCAAAATAATTGATTTCTCTCCGCTTTTCAAACTGTTTCTTTTCCTATGTTTAAAGAAATTTTACAAAATTCGGCTTTTTTGAGCAATTGAAATCCCAATATATTGTGCATTGAGCATGAATAAGAATATAACAATGCTTATTTAATGTTTTAAAATTGTAATTACGGTATATATTTTAAGATTCTCCCAAAGATCTTATATAGATGTGTGCTAGATAATATTTTAATTGTTTTTATTTCCTTTATTTCGAGTACTAGAGAGCGAACTACATTTTCTTACACATATAAAGGCAAAACTATTATTCGAGCAATGAAAATGCAGTCATACACCTGATTTGTTTACATTACAACTAGAACTTGGCACATAGGAGGTATAGAGTATAGTTTGAGATAAGAAATCTCATATCTGGTATCCCTGGCTGCTCTTACATTATAGAATATACCATTGTCAAACTAATTCTATCAAGTGACGTACTTTTTAGTAACAAAAGCTAGCCATCTCTACTTTGAGTAAAGAATTGTTGTATCTAACATTTTAAACGAAAGGGAAAAAAAAGAAGTACGATAGAGCAAGAAGGAAGAATGAAAATGGGTTGGACGATGCATAAGGCAAATTGCCAGAAAGAGACCATCTGGTGGTGAATATATGACTTTGTGTGGACATTCAACAGGCGTACTCCACTTCTCAGAGATGAAAATGAGCAGACTTTGAAGAAATGCCAAACTAGATAAGCTAGAAAGTAAACATAGGGAAAACATTTCATTTTCCACAGTATTGTAGTCTGTGATAACTGGAAAACAAGCCAATGATAGAACAAAGAAAGACAATATTAATATTCTAAATAGCATCATTTCCCCCTTCTGTTTTTTAATCGAGATATTAAGCTAGTGTGAAGATTCTGTGGAAATGAGACTTCAAGCTGTATATGTCAGAACAAAAGCGGGACATGTAAAGAAACTAGTCTACAGTAGGGTATGGTTGTCTAGTTTCATAGTTTTTATAGTGTTCTGCCTTAGGGTGAGTCTTTCACTGCAATCATAGCATTTTCATGCTATGCTTTGCAGCTTTACTAATATGTGGTAGCTTCCCATTGCTTTTCACACCCGTGAAAGACGATGATGATGGCCAGATAATGTTCGGGGACCTTTTGGGCCTTAAAGCTGCCTAACATTTGTCTTACGGGTGAGAAAAAAAACCTGAAAAAACCTCACCCAGGAAGGTTGTCCCGACCGGGAATCGAACCCGGGCCCGCTGCGTGACAAGACAGCGTGCTACCTCGAGACCACAGCAGTGGTCAATTCCATGATAGAGTTACAATTTTTTTAAATTTTTTAATTTTTTGTTTAAATTCATTGTCACCAATTCGTCAATTTTCGACATTTCTGGTATTATCTCCTGACATCGGTGTATTGTAATCTATTTCTGAAGTTGGGACGCATGGAAGGCGGGGTTACGCTGCCCCTATGATATTAGTGATGATGATAATGATGCGCCAGGAGAGGCCTTAATCCTAAACTTAATCAAATTATTTTTTTTTAAATATTAATAAAAGTGTCTTTTTATATCAGAGTTCCTCAATTAAAATGTATGTTTAAAAAAACTTCGTTAATTAGTTAAAATCACGAAGGCCTTTCAAAACATGTTTCATCTTCGGCATGTCGTTTGGTGGTGTATATATATATATATATATATATATATATATACTGGACGCGATGGACTAGTGGTTATGCTCCTTGCCTCTAGTCCCGAGGGTCGCGGGTTCTATCCCGGCCGGGGTCGATGCATTTTTTAGGACGGAAAAATCCAAGGAGCAAGTCCTCCGGGAGGGACTTTAAGCCGTGGGTCCCGAGTCTGAAGATTTTCAGGCTCGTAAAAAATTCTTAAGCCTGAATGAAAAGGCCTCTAAGCAAAATTTACCGAATTTTCCCGTCCTAGTACTACCTTGGTTTCCTAGATGTCAGTATGAGGCGGAACGCTGACCACGGACCACTCGAAAATGACATCTATATGAAAACAAGTGTAACTATATTAGTATGGTTCAAATTATTCCCTGTAGGGGAGAGCGCCTAAATCTCTGTAAAGGTAAAATAAAATACAATACAAAAATATACTTACGTTAGTTATCGTTTTCGGTCTCTAGTAGATTGGGGCTGGAAGTAAACATCAATAGTAACACTAAATTTATATTCACACGTAGAAATACAGGAAATGGACAGTTAATAACAAATTAAAGACATTTTGAAGAAGTAGCTAAATTCAAATACCTAGGAGCAATAATTACAACCAGGAATGAGATGCACAAAGAAATTAAACATAGGCCTAATTCTTGAAATGCGTACTATTATGTATTCAGAGACTCTTGTCGTCCCAACTTCTCTCAAAAAAAAACATTAAACTGAAAATATATAAACTGTTATTCTCACAGTTATATTATAAGGATATAAACGCGGACTCTCACTTTATGGGGAGAGTAAAGATTACGAGCATTTGAGAATAAAGTTCTTAGGGAAAAAATTGACCACAAAAAAATGAAGAAACAGGCGAGTGGAGAATACTACTTGACAGTTAGCAACCTGATCTTTATAAGAAACCAGATGTAATAAGAAAAGTTAAGTCTCATAGACTACGGTAGGCAGGACACATGACACGAATGGGGATTGAAACATGAACATAGAAGCGTATTGTAGGAAAACCAGAGAGAAAACGTCCAGTTGGTAGACCAAGAATGAGGTGAGAGAATGACATTAACCACTATTTAATAAAATATGAAATTCGCACAACGTGCAAAGAAGATTTTTCTTAGTCACTGGAGAGTTTCGCCAACGATTCTGATCTCATCCTACAGTTTAACACATGATATCTCTCGCACTGTTCGCCACATCTTGCACACATGCAGTCTGGGCCGAGCTCATGGAATCTCTGGTTGCTGCACAGCTTGTGGTGGAATCCATGCACAGCGAGTCTAGTCACTGTGTGGCGCAATTCATATCTTCCCTGAGTCCATTCACGGTTTGCCATGGCGTCAGTAATGTAGAATTCTTCCCGTATTTTGCGTTTCTTCTCGTGGAGTTCTTGCAGGAGGTCCTGATAAGCTGGTGTACTGGTGGTAGGAACTTCAGTCTCTGCTCTTCTATGTAGAAGGATTTTCTGGCGAGCTCATATGCAAGTCGCGAGGATGTGTATTTGAAGAGACAGATCACCTTTTTTTAGATATGTGGCTTTCAGTTTCTCTAATTTTCTTTAAATGGACCGATATATTCTCTAACCCATATGTTGCAATGGGGTCAACTTTGAGTTCAAAACGTTGTCGGACTGTTTCCAGTGAGAATCTGCTTATTGAGTTTATGTCGCTTACGGCTCTTGTCTCAACATTTACTCTGTCATTTACATGGTGTGTACATTTTTAGAATTTGGAATTAGCCCATAAGCATCCATTTCGGGCAAGGGCCTCCTACGACTGCAGGATGGCTTACGTTACATCCCCGGGTTAGCCAATGCCTTGGGACTATAACTTTTTATGGATTGCTTCCATCTTTGTCTGTCTTGCGCTATTCTAGTCCACAATGTTCCTAGCTGACACTTACACACTTCACTCCAACGCTTTTTTTGTCTTCCAACTTTCCTTTTCCCTAGCCTGGGTTCACACATGGTACTGCATAAGTCCACTTTTTAGGATCCATTTCAACCTCATTTCCATTTCAACCCCAATGCTGATGTTGCTACGTATTTCAGCCTCGTTATCTTGCGGATGTCCTCTTCCTGAAGCGGTCCCTTCTTGTGATGTTTAATAGAGTCCGCTTCATTTTTCTCTGGCAGATCTCTAGCATGGATGTTCCTTTTTTTGTTAATGGCCATATCTGCGAGCCGTAAGTTAATGCAGGTAGTACACACATGTCCATGACAGGTTTTTTTTTCATTTTTAGGCTGATGTGATGTGATAGCTGTGCAAATACGCTTCCATAATTAACCATTATTTGAGGAAAGTAGATTATGCAGGGTATGATTGGAAAATATTAGCTCAGAATAGGGATGTATGGAGAATTTGTATCTGCACGGCCTTGAAGCTACGGGTTCGAGAATGCCTGTGAGTTAGTCTTTTCTTAGTCTAGTTGATAGGATCGGTGAAGATAAGTATTTTATTTTTATTTTTATGAGAACAACCTCAATAGGTTCGGAATTAGTTAAAAGAGAAGGAACAGTTAGACTTGTAACAGTAAAGTTAAAACCACAAGATAAAGTGATTGTGGCAGGATATAAAAATGACGGAGACGAGTGGATATCCAAGTTGCTTTTGACATTGCTCATTTCAAAACGAATAGCTGGCTTATGTCTGAAAGTTGGTTCTGGACTTCGTTTAGTCTCCAGCTTAATTCACATTGACCATCCGGATTATGACGTCACATGCTGCAACATTTTGCAAAAAAAAGTTTTAAGGAGTTTCCATTGGGAAGAGAGATTAAAAGTAACTCGAAATTATATATACGATTCTAATTAGGTAAAATTGTTAATTAAGGATACATTTAATTAATTCACTGGCAATATCGAACTCAGAGGTTCATGGCCCTGACCTGAGCTAATATTTTGGAATAAACCGCTGCATAATACTTCCTTCAAAACACGTTTTATGTCAATAAATTACAATAGAATAGTTATTTAGACGGCTAGTCACAAAAACAGAGGTTTAGTAACGAGATGTTCAAGTTAGAACATGATGGAAGGAAGTGCAGCGAGTTACTAAACTTAATCTTATAACATGTTGTCTACAATATTTTATCTATGTTCAGAGTATTTTAGTATATTCAGTATATTTAATTAAATTTGTTTATTGCGGAAACTATATGTTTAGAGAAAAAGTAATGTGGGCTTTAGGGATAAAAAAAACAACAGCAGACATTGTTGTTATATTCGGTAGAAAGTAGAAATGAGCGGAGAAAGTGGGTTATACGGTTCATCAGGAAATTTGTTTTAAATTTCCAAGGTGAGGTAAATTTAGAGCAATTGGGTAGTGTTAGACGGGAAACCACCAAGTTACTAAAGAGTAAGAAGAGGGAATATTTGAGAGAGAAGATTAATGATCTTGAAATGAATGCAAAAAATAGGAACATTAGAGAATTATATCAGGGAATTAGTATAGAGAAGAAAGGGTTTCAGGCTAGAACAAACATAATTCGGAATGAAAATGGGGATATGATTGCAGATTCCAAGAGTATATTAAATAGATGGAAAGTTATTTTAATCAGCTATTAAATGTACATACAGAACAGGACATTGAGGAGGATAAGTTACAGACAGCAGAAATGCTAGTCGCAGAGCCAAGCGCATTAGAGGTTGAAATGGCAATTGAAAAATTGAAGATGTATAAAGCATCAGGTTCAGATGAGATCCCAGCAGAACTGATAAAATCAGGGGGAGAAAAATTGATGGACAAGATACGCTGGTTGCTTAGTATGATTTGGAAAAAAAAAAGCTCTTCCAGATGAATGGAAGGAATCAATTATCGTACCAATTTATAAGAAAGGAGATAAAACTGATTGCAACAACTATAGGGGCATCTCATTACTTTCAACTTCGTACAAAATTCTAACAAATATATTAGTAAGCAGACTTACTCCCTATATTGATGACATTCTAGGAGATCATCAATGTGCATTTAGAAGAAACAGGTCTACAACAGATCAGATTTTTAGTATAAGACAGATTTTAGAAAAGAAATGGGAATATAATGGTACTGTACATCAACTATATGTAGACTTCAAAAAAGCATATGATTCAATTAAGAGGGAGAAGTTATATAGTATCCTGCTGGAGTTCGGAATTCCTAAAAAGTTAGTTAGACTTATACGAATGTGTCTAAATGGCTCAACGAGTAGGGTGCGTGTAGGCAAACAGTTTTCAGACACTTTTGAAATCCAGAATGGGTTGAAGCAAGGAGATGCACTATCTCCTCTACTATTTAATTTTGTACTAGAGCATGCCATTAAATCTTTAGAGAATGAGGAAGGCCTACAACTGAATGGTATTAATAAGCTGTTAGTTTATGCTGATGATGTAGTACTACTGGCCGATAGCGAGGAGATACTAAAGGCCAACACGCACACACTATTGAGTAACACTAAGAAATTAGGACTGGAAGTAAATATCAGTAAAACTAAATATATGGTCACACGTAGAAATACATTATATAATGGAAATGGACAGCTAATGACAAATGAGGGAAATTTGAGGAATTGGCTGAATTCAAATACCTAGGAACAATAATCACAAATAGGAATGAGATGCACAAAGAAATTAAACATAGGCTCAATTCTGGAAATGCATGCTATTATGCATTGCAGAGACTTTTGATGTCCCAACTCCTTTCAAAAAACGTTAAGCTGAAAATATATAAAACTATTATTCTACCAGTTATATTATATGGGTGCGAAACATGGACTCTTACTTTAAGGGAGGAAAGGAGATTACGAGTATTTGAGAATAAAGTTCTTAGGAAAATTTTGGACCAAAGAGAGATGAACAGACAGGTGAATGGAGAAGACTACATAACAATGAACTACATGGTCTTTATAGGAAGCCAGATATAATAAGAACAGTTAAGTCCCGTAGACTGCGATGGGCAGGACATGTTGCGCGTATGGGGAATGAAAGACGTGCATGGAAACTTCTTGTAGGAAAGCCAGAAGGAAAACGCCCAGTTGGTAGACCAAGAATGAGGTGGGAGAACAACATTAACTATGATTTGAGGGAAGTAGATTATACAGGGAATGATTGGAAAGCATTAGCTCAGGATAGGGATGTATGGAGAGCTTATGTCCGTGCGGCCATGAACCTACGGGTTCGATAGTGCCAGTGAGTAAGTAAGTAAGTAATTATTAATATAGACCTACTGCCTAAAAAGTCAAGGAAAGTTAATAATTTATATAGTTATATGAAATGAGCATTAATAGTATATTACGATCTTAGGTTGGGAAGTGGTTTTTGAAGAAGCGAGGACATGTTTAAAAACGAGCGATAGCTAGGTTTTTAATTTCCGAGATTCCGTAAAACACTTCACAAACGTGCGTTGTACATTATTTTTTTGTGATGGTGTTTTCAAAATAATAAATAATAGTAAAATAATAGCATCTTTGTTGAAAATATTTGCGTTAATGATTAACAATTCACTAACATTAACAGTGTGGGCAATGTTTATTAGTTGAAAAAACAGGAGGCCTTGAGAACAATTATTGATAAAATGGCCGTAAGAACCTATTTATTGTTTTATATTGTTTCAAATAAAGTTCAGTTAATTTAAAATGCAGTGATTTGTTTCGTATAATGTATATTAACACTAACTTTTGGATGTTTTCTGCATATAGATTGTACGTAGTATACATAAATAGCATTTGTTCTTTCAGGTGTCAATACGTGTACAATAGTATATTACGATGCGAGGTTGGGAAGTGGTTTTTACACAAGCGAGGAAATTTTTAAAAACCGAGCGATAGCGAGGTTTTTAATTTGCGAGATTCTGTAAAACACTACACAAACGTGCGTTGTACATTAGTTTTTGCGCGATGGAGTTTTAAAAATAATAGATAATAGTAAAATAATAACACCTTTGTTGGAAATATTTGCGTTCATTATAAACAACTGACTAATGTTAATAGTGTGGACAATGATTATTAGTTGAGATTACAGCAGGCCGTGACACCAGTCAGTCATAAAATGGCGGCAAGTACATATTAATTGTTCTATATTGTTTCAAGTAAAGTTCAGTTCATTTAACATGAAGTGATTTGTTTCGTATAATGTATATTAACATTGTCTTTTGGATATATTTTTGTATATATATTGTACGTAGTATACATAAAGGGGAGTGGTTTTACTTCCCGCACGAGATTTGTAATGTGTAATATTACAGTATAGTTATATAGGTTGCCAACCCCGAAATGTAGGAAGTTGAACTTCGAATCGTGGTCGCTATTGCGGTAAGTACGACAAAAGGCACTATCGCGCAAAAATGTATTATTATTCTTAAAAAAAGAAATAAATACAATAAAACTGGGAGAATAACAATTTTGTATATTTTCAGCTTAACTTTTCTTGAGAGACATTGGGAGAAGAGAGTCCATGTAATGCATAATAGCACTCTTTTCCAGAATTGATCCTCTGTTTAAATTCTTTCTGCACTTCATTTTTATAAGATAAAAACTTAAAATATGTACCTTTTTGGCAGATGCCGTCGTTCTCAACTGTGTTAAAATATTATATTTAAAATATTATCTGGAGGCCTTTCGAAAGTTAACTTCCATCATCAGCAGGATGAGCTTCTGCTACTAGTTGATGTTGCAGACACTTGGAGTCTACATCGTCATAAACAACAACTAGTAGCAGAAGTTCATCCTGCTGATGATGGAAGTTAACTTCCGAAAGACCTCCAGATAATATTTTAAATATAATATTTTAACACAGTTGAGGACGACGGCACCTGCCAAAAAGGTACACATTTTAAGTTTTTATCTTATGACTATTCACCTCATTTGATATGAATTTTATTAGTATTTGAAATTATTGTTTCTAGGTATTTGAATCCAGACACTTCTTTAAATTTGCCTCGTTTGTCATTAACTGTCCATTTCATTTTATGGATACGATATAGAAGAGAAATGCCCTATTATTACTAATGGACTGCCACGTAAATTAATATTTGGTACCTCTGTGTTAAAATCCTAAATGAAGGCAGTGACATACATTGACAGATATCAGGAACATAGGTCTTACAATTTTATTGTTTGATTTTAATTAATATGTCTCTTTACTCCAGAGTTCCTGTGAAATATGACAAGGTTTGCAGTGATATGCCTTTATAAAAATATACTTCCCTTCGACGAAAGGGAAATTAAAGAGAAGTTTAACATTTCTAGGAATTTTCTCACTGGACACACATAGCCTGCAGATACGGGTCATTTGAATAATACCAGTAAAATGAAGCGAGTTGAAGTACCTGCAGGCTTTCTGTCATTCCTACGCTACCTGTGTGAAGCTTTGTTCAACCAACACTCTACTGAATTCCAATATGTCCAATAAAAATGTTCTTTTGCTCTTAGTTGACAATTGACCTATGTACTAGGCGTGCACATTATAGGTCAATATGTAAAGAGAACAGAGGCGCCTTGTTCAATAAAAATTAAATAATATATATTATGTTCATGAGATGGATGAGCCTATTACTGTGTGACCAACGGATCTGTGCTCCCGTAAGATATGCGAACTGAACACTATACCTTATCCGCTCTTTGAGTGATCCTAACATCAACAAACGCCAATTGTATCCCTCCGCCATTCGCGCAACAATTACTGTCACTTTTGAAAGGGAGATATCGACACAGCAACTTTCAGCCATTTTGTTTCATGAGAATCGACTGAAGCATTACTCATATGTATCACCCATATGTAATAAACTATTTTAAGTAGTAATTATAGATTAGGTATATTTTATAATATTTTATATGTTTTGAATAGACCTATTATTATTTTCATTCACGAAGGATAACAAGTATATTCAGAGGACATATTTTTAATTTAAAGAAGGGAACTATTTTTTCTCGTACTTATTGCTTCTACAACGTACAACAGTGTCCATAACCAATGAAACGCGAACTGGTTATAATGTTTTATTTTGATGAGGATCACTTTAAGAGTGGACAGCCTTTAATTCCTTTTTTGCCTCGGTAAATCATTTCCCTCCCTGTATTCCTATCTCTCTCTCTCTTTCTTTCGCCCCTCCCACCTCAGAACACACCACGAGGAGAAACTGCGTACAGTGACACCTAAAAATTTGCAAGGAAATGAAATGGACGAAGGAGTGGTAGCGCTTTTAGTTTATATTAACAGAATATGTGACCAATGAAATAAATTCAAGTCTCTCGGCGTGTTCACAGAGCAGTTTGGAATGAGGGAAATTAGCTATTTTATAAATTGAATTTCCGATATATATGTTGTTGAAAAAGAGAAAAAGCTGCAAGACATTATATGGGAAAGAAAAATGATTTTTTGCTTCCCTAAAGAACCTAACAAGTAACTATTTGTATTACATCTACTAATTCATAATTTTATCACCAGACGGTGCTGAATTTCATATTAGTACCAGATCAATCTATTAGATATCAGCAGGTTAGTTCTACACTAGCGTCACTTTTTGCTGGTGCATAAAACTTGCTTACTTTCCTATCTTATCTTAAGTCAATATCTCTTACTACTCACGCTTTTCAGCATTCTTTGGGACATATTATTTGCGATCCAGTGTTGTCAATTCAACATGAACACTGTAGCACGGAGTGGTGAAAGAAATATTATTTGCAGTCCAGTGTTGTCAACTCAACATGAACACTGTAGCACGGAGTGGTGAAAGAAATATTATTAAACAAATGATAAAAGTCAACCAGCGTCATTAGACCTACTTAAATATGAAGAAGTAATAATTAGAGGAAGTTCGGGTAATTTGTACCCCTGTTTTGAATTTGTTGTTTTTCTGTTTTTAATTAAAGGATTTGAATTTTGTTTAATTACAGTGATTATCATTAGTGTTGTAACTATGAAATAGCATTGTTATTTTATTCAAATATGGAAACATCTTCATAATTTATAAACTTCTTTACAATACAAGAAAGGTCCACTTTAACCTCCATATTCAGATAATGTGGGCCCCAGAGTCCACCTTAGCTTTTAGTCTATTTTTAAATTTATTTACTCTATTAATTTATACAGACAGGCACAGATTAATCTGAAAATATATATGGTTGATCATAATTAAAAGCTTTGATTTTTATTTAATGTTTTGAAAATTTTTTGTTGATTATAACATTCATACATCATCCAACTTCAGAGAGCGACGGTCTTTGGGTTTAGTAAAATTACAAGGATATTAAATAAAATTAAGTGAATGGTTTTTACAGATAGCATCCTCATTGATAAAATATACGTTTTCGTGTAAAATGGACTCAGAGGACCCACATTAACCGAATTCCTGTTATGTTCAATTATTTTATACAGCCACCATGTCACATAATATCAAACCAGACCCGTCAGTATATCAGAACAGCATCTACATAATATAATATATTTAGGAATTTTTTCAACATTTGTAATATTCAATAGCAGAAATTAAGAATTGATTATTAGCTTGAAACATTTTTGAAGTGGTAATTTTCATAAATATCACAAAGAAAACCTCATTCGCACAAAAAATAAAAGAAACTGGCCTTGAACCCGTCAAAGTTGATGAGGGGAAGAAGTTAAAATATTTTCTGTTCGAGGGTAGCACCAATTAAAGAAAATATTAACAGGGTCCACTCTAACATTTAGGGTTCACATTACTCGAACTTCCCTATAATTTTACATGATTCAATATTCAATATCCATGACACTGTTTGGGGGAAGTTTAGCAACATCTCTACTCGGAAAGTTATTGTGGCTGCTGTTTGACGCGTGGAATGGAGTAAGTACAGGCGTTAATTTTTCTAAGAACGAGTGCAGGGCTGAAAGGGCACAGATTCGTTGGTCCGACAATACAGCAAGATAGGCTGGAGTCAATAATTGGAAATAAAAAAACAAGTGATCTAAGTGAATGGGTGGCTGTTAAAAAGGAGGTCAAAGTCGGACTACTAGAATCTTATTACCAACGGAGAAGAAGAATAACTTCAAAATTAGCAGTTTTTCACTTGTGCGTCTTGGCTTCTAAAGGTACCATATAACAAAAAACAACAAAATAGGAGTATATTTTTTTTGTTCAATGCCACCTGTTTGTCATTCGATATTTCAGGTATTCTCTCCTGGCATTGGCGTATTGTAACCCACTTCTGAGGTTGTGGCGCGTGGAAAGCAGTTAGGCTGCCCCAATGACATGATGGGTGATGACGATGGGTATTGATGCGCCAGGAGGAGCCTTAAACCTAAACTTAATCTAATGAGGTGAATATGATATTGATGATAATGATGGCAAGCTGATGTTCGGTGACCATTTAGGCCTCAAAGTATCCTGACATTTGTCTTACAGATGAGGAAAAACCCCGAAAAAAACCTCACCCAGGATCGAACCCGGATCCGCTGCGTGACAAGGCAGCACGCTACCTCCAGACCACAGCGGTGGATAAAACTTTAAATTCGAAATTGCCAACAATTCTTTTAGTTTACGCAGTGCCTAACTAGATAAGAGAACTTTTCATAAGTAATCCCATGAGTGATTTACAATGTATATAGAGGATTTGGATATCAAGAGTGGTATTTGTTAGTACTCTTTAACGAATAAAATTAAGTTGTTTACTCCCAAATCATTATTTAAATATAGTTATTTTAAAATATTTATATGTTTAATGTAAACGGCGATGTTTGAAAACAAATTAGAAATGTTTGGTTATATTTCATTTGTTCATCACTGCAACTTGATCATACTATTTATTACCAAATAGAATCGCAATATTGTAAGAATGCATCCTAGTGGAGAAAAAATGAAACACATCAAACTGTATAAATTATAACCAACATTATAGGTCATTAATTATTTTTTTCGGAAACAACTCAGTAAAATCATTATTTAAAACATAATTATATCACTCACAATTATCAAATGTGTAGGTCGAAGGAATCTGTTCATTATTTGCTATATTCAACTTATTTCTTAGAGAGTCAGTAACTGCAAAATAATGCTCTGGCCTGTTCAGAATATTAAAAAGGAGGAACTTCCTTTATTTTGTTAATCAAAATTCGATAATTATTGAGGTTAAACACGATTGTGATTGGTTGTAAAACAAAATTCATTGGTCATTGACTCCCATTTGGGACATGAGTTAAATAGTCTATGCAAATAAATATTTGCTTACTTTATGTTAGCAATACAAATACAGGTATTTTTTTCAGTTAGATGGAATGTTATTTTCAGGTATTATTTCTTTTACATTATAAAATATTTTCTTTTTTCGTGCTAATATTAAAATCTAGGAAAAAGGTAGAAGTTTAGCATAAAGAAATAAGACTTTTTTATAAGAATTCAAACAGACCGTGTTATTTCTTTATGAGAGATGTTTGAGTTTTCACCAAGTTCCATACAAAGACAGGAAATCTTATTCTTTGCAATGGAAACCATCTTCAGACTGTCTCATGAAATATGAAAAGAGGTTAAAATGTTTTTCTGTGACGACCCTACCGTAGTTTTAACGCCCAGAAGATTTAAAAGCATCAACATTTCAACAAGATTCAGAAAACACTCACGTCTCTAACTTTGCATTCTCTGTCGTCATTTGTCACCAGCTTTTTAAACGTTTTATGTGGGGCATAAACAGCCCTGAAACGTGGAATATGTACTATATATATATCCATAGTAATTATTGCAGGTCTTTCACTGCAATCATAGCATTTTCATGCTATGCTTTGCAGCTTCTTCTTCTTCTTCTTCTTCTTCCTTTCATGTGATAGACCTAGGGGTCTGTTACGGTTTCAATCCAAAGTTTAAAGGTTCTGCCCAATGATCTGGTGGCTGGTAATATAAGATTTGACGTAGTATTCTTGTTCTACTCATTCTTCTTACGTGAGATTTCCAGTTTTTTCTGTATTTTTGTACATATTCCATGATTGATTCTGTTTGTATTTCTTCAACAACCTCAGAATTCCTCTTATGGTCTGTTCTTGAGTAACCTGCAGCAGGTCTCATAAATTTCATTTCAGCTGCAGTTAGTCTTTGTTCATGTACACTGTAAATTGTCCAGGCCTCACTGTCGTAACATAATATGGGTCTGGCCAATGTTTTATGAATTCTAGTTCGTGTGTGTTACTGTACTGTGTTTGGCTTGGAAATAATATTTATAATTCCTGTTACTCTGTTAAATTTTATAATTTTTTGACTAAAATCTTTATCCTCTTCGTATGTAACTTGGTATCCGAGATAGTTAAATGTATTGGTTTGTTCTAATATGTTATTATTAATGATAATTTTACTGCGAACTGGGTCTTTTCCAAGGAAAAGAAATCCACGACTTTAGATTTTTCTGTTGAGATTTCCATGTCGTAGTTTATTGCAATTTGATGAAAAGAATGGACTGAACGTTGGTCATCTTCTGAATTCACTATAAACACAATGTCATCTGCAAATAACAGGGTGTCTAAATTACATAATCTATTAAGTGGTATACTGCCATGTGGTTGTAGTCTCCATTCTTTAATAATTGAGTTCATGTATATTATGAAGAGCATTGGTGAAAGACCACATCCTTGTCTAATTCCTTGATTCATTGGTCTGCATTCAGAGATTTTATTTTCAATCTTAACTTGGATGTAATTATCCTTATAAATATCATATGTAGCTTTTATCAGTTGGTCTGGGATCTGGGATACTTACTTTGTCAAATGCCTTCTTCAGGTCAATAAACGCTATGTGTGTTTCAATATTAAACTGTGCTTTTCTATTAGAATTTTAATAGTGAAGTATCCATCCGCACAGGATTTTTCTTTTCGGAATCCATTTTGTGCTTCATGTTAATAAATAGTCATAATAATTAGTTAATTTTTATTTAAGTAACTTTGTGTATATTTTGTAGCCTGAGTCCTAAAGGCTTATTTCTCTGAAATTATCGTAAGTAATGCCACGAGTGATTTCCAACTTACCGATAAATTCACGACTCACGAAGTGAGGAGTGAATTTATGTACAGAATTTGGAAATCAAGAGTGGCATTTGTTACGACTATTTAACGAATAAAATTAAGCTGTTTACTCACAAATCATTATTTAACTATAGTTATTTTAAAATATATATATATATATATATATATATATATATATATATATATTTAATGTAAACGGCGATGTTTGAAAACAAATGTGAAACGATTGGTACGCTTCATTTGCTTCTTTTGTTCTCACTGCAACCAGATCTTATTTATTTATTGCCAAAGGATCGCAATGTTGTAAGAATGCACCCTAGTGGGGACATTTATAACCAACCTAATAGGTATTAATTTATTTCTGATGACCTATGATGTAAATATTTCAATTATATTTTTCTGCAACGTCATTTCCTGGAAAGTAATTCGTTTAAGAAAGTGCAAACAGTGTTTTTTGTGGTATAATCAATTGTTACAAATGTTTTTATGTTATCTCTCGCATTCGCTTTCTGTTGACATTCATGCACTATATATACAATCTGGTAGCCGTATTTGTTACAGAGTCAGTCACTGCAAAATAATGCTATGACTTATTCACAATGTTAAAAAGGAGGTGCTTTCTTTATTATGATAAACTTTAGTTGGTAAATTTTAGGCGAAACGCGACTGTGATTGGTTATAAATAAAAAATCATTGAAATGTGATTGGTCATTGACTCCCATTTGGGGCATGAGTTAAATAGTCAGTTATTTATATATCTCCTTTTTTGTGTAGTGGGATTACAACAGTTTGTTGCCAGCTTTTTGGTGGAGGGCCCTCATTATAAACTCTATTTTAAAAAATTAGAAATCTTTCATTAAAGGCAGAGCTGGCATACTTAAATAATTCCAGGTTAATACCATCTTCACCTGGTGTTTTGTTATTTTTGCAGTGGACGAGTATTGTATTTAATTCTTCTAATGTAAAAGCATCTTTGTAATTATTGTTAGAAGTTGGGAGATTTTTTTTTTTTGCGCAGCTTTACTAGGAAATTATAGGTGTGGTAGCTTCCCGGTGAAGGATGATGATGATGGCCGGATGATTTTCGGGGACTGTTGGACGCTAAGCTTCCTAATATTTGTCTTACAGGTGACGAAAAACGCCGAAATAAACCTCACCCAGGAGCCTGTCCCGACCGGGAAACGAACCCAGGCCCGCTGCAAAGAAGGCAGCATGCTACCTCGAGACCACAGCGGTGAATATAGATACATATAGACGAATGTCTATCTTTTTGTCCTTTATGCATTACTACACCATTCATCCGATTGTGAGTGAGCTTTTTGCAAAATGTTCAGGATGATACCGGGAAGGTTTTAGGCTATAAGAGTGTTGCAATACTCAACACCTTCAGCCTTAAAAATCACCCTTTGTAGTGAAATACGTGTTTTATTTGGACGCTTAAATGGCTTACGCTGCCAAAACCATAACATATACACCAAATTAATGTACACAGACTTGAAAAAAATATAAAAGAAGCCTGTGACAGCATATGTCTATCTTTTAAGGATAACTCATAATAATCATTTTTATCTTTCAGCTCATTGATGTCAAGAAGATCGAGATGATAGGCTAGATTCCCGGGCAAGCGTAGCAGCGCGCGGAGGGCATTATTTTACGGATAACTCACAATAACGAATTTTGTCTTTCAGCTCATTTATGCCAGGAAGATCGGGATAAGTAGATTCCCGGGCAACGCCGGGAAATCAGCATGGGGTATCTTAAAATAATTACTATATAAATTTATAATTATTTTCCTTTCACATATTCAACTAAACATAAAAACACATTAAGTTACGACTTTCAGCTTATTTATTCCAAGAAGATAGGGATAAGTAGATTCCCGGGCAACGCCGGATAATCAGCACGGGGTATCTAAAAATAATTACGATATAAATTGTTCTACTATAAATTCAACTAAACATAAACCATGTTAATTTTCATTTATTTAGGCGTAGCAGCACACACCCGAGTATCAGCTAGTTTTTAATAAATATAAATGTGTTATTAAGCAATAGCTAGGGGATGCTAAGGGCTAATGTCTGCATTACATTGAGTAGCACTAACAAGGGAACTGTCAGCCATTGCATGCCGAAACCTACCTTGAAATTTCTGCCAGAGAAGCATCCTAATGCAACAAGGCCGTGTCCAAAAAATTATGTGCCCATTTAACTGCAAGAGACACTATAATCCAGCGCCAAATCTCTCATTTAAACTACAGCGAAGTAATAAAACTTCTGAATTGGTGAAATGAATAACCCAGACAAACTGCCCACACGCCACGTCCCGCAACACTATATTCCGCTTTACTCACGCAGGAAGTCCATGTGCTTCGTACAGTGCATTGCCGTAACCAAATTAATGTATAATGTAATTTTATTGTTATGTAATTGTAATATTATTGTGTTTTATTTTTGTTTTGTTTTAAGTATATTATTACCAAACATTAACTTATTGTAACGGATTGTCAACAGCACGTACGGCTTACTGCTCGTGCGACCCATATTTTTAAATAACATTGTATGTATCTTACTTTTAGTCTAATAAAGTCCTTATGTACTGTATTCGATTCTGGCTTCAATTTCTGTGCCTTGCATTTAAAAAGGCAGGTATTTTTTTACACGGCTTTGATATATCACAACGCTTCTCTGGGAGAAATATCAAGGTATATTCGGCATGTAATGGCTGACAGTTCCCTTGTAAGAAATTGGAGTTGGAAGTAAGCAGCAATAAAACTAAATGTAAGTTCACACATAGAAATATATAATTTAAATCATTAGTTAATGATAAATGAGCGAAATTTTGAAGAGGTGACTGAATTCAAATATGATAAATAAAATAGGCACCGTTATACAATGCCAAAAGATGGAGGAGTCATGGATGACCATCGGCAAGATGGATATATAGCATGTAGTATTTTTATGGGTATAACGGGAGAAATGCCTAACACCTGAAGTACAACATGAAGAAGAATTTGTTGTTATGCATGATTTGTTTTCACTGCGATCCGACGCATTTAAATAAGTTGGTTTAAGAAATTGAATTTTTCCATTTCTCTTCTTCTTCGGCTTTCCCCCACTTATAGATTTGCCGTCTTCAGTTTCCATTTATTTCTATCATTCCAATCTCCTCCTTCTTCTTCTTCTTCTTCTTCTTCACGGTTTAGGTTTATCTACTAGCCTGTTCCGGCTCCAAATTGCTGCTCTTTCCATCTTTTCCTTGATCTTCCCAAACTTTTTTTTCGTGGTGAATAGCTGTATGCTGCTTTTGGTATTTTATTCTCAGTCATCCTTGCCAAGTGTTCTTTCCAATTTGTTCTGTATTTCTCTATTGTTGTTTTTAATTCCTCTACTTTTAGTTGTTGTCTTACTTCTGTGTTATGTTTTTTGTCTGTTCTTTGATATCCTGCTATTGGTCTGAGGAATCTCATTTCAGCAGCTTGTGTCCTGGCAGATTGTTGTGTTGTCACTGTCCATGTTTCGGATCCATAAGTAATAATAGGCACTGCCATTGTATTGTATAATTTCATTATAGAGTCTTCTCCTGGCTTTATTTTTCAAATTTATTTTTAGTGTACCTGTTACACAATTAAACTTATTTAGTTTGTTATTTATATCTGTTACTGCTGTGTATGATATTTCGCAACCTAGGAAGTTATATGATACTACTTGTTCTATTGATTTATTTTCTAATATTATCTTTGTCCGAACTGGATGAGCGCCCTTGAAAGCCATTTTTTTATTTTTGTGAGGATATTTCCATGTATTTTTTTGATATTTCGTTTAGTTTATATAGCATTCTTTTTAGTTCGTGTTCTGTTTTTGCTATTAAAATCTGGTCATCTGCAAAGGCTACTGTTTTTATTACTATATTTCCTAAGCTAATTCCCCCAGTCGTCATTTGCTTCCATGATCTTATCATGTCGTCGAAATAAATGTTAAAAAGAGTTGTTGATAGAGGACAACCTTGTCTAACTCCTCTTGTTATATGTATTGCTTCACTTTGATTTATTTTAATTTCTGTTTACTCATACATTTTCTTAATTACTGCTATGAAGTGTAGTGGAATTCCTTTTTCACTTGATATGTTCCATAATTTTGGTCTAGACACTTTATCAAAGCTTTCTTATAATCTATAAAGAGGATGTGCGTCTCTAAGTTGAATTATCTTCACTTCTCTATTATTTGTTTTAAAGTGAATACGTTGTCTGTGCAGTTTCTTCCTTTCCTAAATCCTGTCTGCTCTTCTGATATTATTGCGTCTATTATAGTTGTTAACTGTTAGTTGATCATTTTTGCATATATTTTGTATGCTGCACATAATAAGCTTATGCCTCTATAGTTTTGTGGCTTTGTTTTATCGCCTTCTTTAAATATTGAGATTATTTTTACAATTTTCCATTCTTCTGGTATTGTATTTTGTTTCCAGCACTTCTTATAGAATTTTAATAATCTTCCTTGAAAATTCTTTGCGACTTTTTTTATCAATTCTATGTTTATTTTGTCTATCCCGCATGCTTTATTATTTTTACATTTCTTTAATACTTCTATCATTTCATGCATCTCTAATTCATCTACTTCTGCATATATTCCAATCTCCTTCTTCCAAATCCCTACCATCCATTATAGTTCTGATATAAGTTTTCATTTCCATCTTGGTCTGCCACATTTATTCCTTCCAGAGGGAGACCACTGATACATATTTTTGGCCATCTTTCATTCTCTGTACATGATTTTCGATCCTCTTAACAACAGTTGCGGTGACATTCATTTCTCTCCAAAGTAATTGATTTATTATTTTACCTTGTTTTGTTTATCGAACGTATCTTCTAAGATAATCGAATTCAACTGTTCTAATTTTATTATTTTGCAATTCCGTCAAAGACAAAGTTTCAATTCCATATGACAAAATATTCTGTATTATGCTCTTATAAATTTTCATTTTAGTTTTCTTTGTAATATGTTTGTTCCAAATTATTCTATGCAATATCTTAGTTGCATTTTTTTTTTGCTATTGCAATTTTAGTTTGTACATTTTTCACGTGTACCTAAACATTTAATTATTTATCAATGATATTTAAAAAATTAACTTTTTTTTATTTTCCCTGTTTCTAGTATGAGATCATCCACATCCTTTCCCAAACACATATATTCTGTTTTCTGTAAATTTATATCCAGTCTCCATTTTGTATATTCTTCCATTAGTTTATTTGTCATATATCTCATATCGTTTTCGTCCCCTGAAAAAAAATATTTGATCACTCGAGTTTCGCCATTTAAGGTTTTAAAAAATATATGGATTCTTTTAGGATGGAAAAATCTAAGGAGCAAGTCCTCCGGGAGGGACTATAAAGCCGTGGGTTTCGAGTATGAAGATTTTCAGGCTCGTTAAAGATTCTTAAGCCTTGAATAAAGAGGCCTCTAAGCAAAATTTACTGACATCAACGTCCTAGAAATACCTTAGTTGCTTTTTAGACGTGTCATTGTATCAGTGTGTTGATCGAATGCTATCCATGACATCTACGAACAAATAAGGTAACTAAAAATTAACTTGATGATCTAGTAATTCCTTATAAAGGAGATGCTATGACTCTACAATGGGCTACGCCATTATAGATAGATATACATTTCAATTGCTGAGGAATTCGTTTACGCATTTCCTACGTAACGGGCATTTTATTTTACAAAATAGAGAAATCAGGGTTCTAGAAGACATTATCTCCAATCCTCAAGAATTCGAAACATGGTTTGTGGAGGGATGACATTTCAATTTTCACATATTCATGGGGATACATAAATATTCCCCTGACACTGACAGAGACGTAGCATCTTCGTACGTGTGGAATCTGCAACTCTACTCTTCTTTTGCAAAACATTGGTCCTCTTCAGTTCACATTACTATTCATATTTCTGAAATATAATATCCCTAATAATTTCTCCTCTCTTAAAATAAGACACGGTGATTCGTACCCATATAACTAACTCACTGGCACTATGCAGGATGTTGAAAAAAACACCGACAACGGACATGAGGTGGTATATTGAGATAAGTTGATCATTTTTAATAAGGTAACAATATCCGGAAATGATGCGTTTTCACACTATGAGTAGCTAACTCCTCAAGAGTTCCGGTAGTTGGATTTAAAGACTCAATACTTGACAATAATGTTACAGTCACATCAAGTTTTCAAAATATCCACCTCCCATCTCATTGCAGAGCGTGCATCGACGGTGTAGTGACTGGCGCACATGTTCAAATACACCTGGCCTCGTTTGAATTATTTGTGCAGCAGCGTGGATTCGGGCTGTAAGATTCATACGTGACTCTACTACAGTCTGATAAACAGACTGTTTCATGTCGCCCCACAAAAAGTTGTTGTGAGGGTTAAGATCAGGTGATCCAGGAGGCCATGGGACTAGTTCCCCTCGACCTGGATACGTGGTATTCAAATCTCTCCTCACATTGGCATCGAGGTGAGCTGGAGCTTCGTCATGTTGCAGCCACATTCCGTTGCGAAGCCACGTATCATAGGTTCCGTATCTGTGAGGTACTGTCGTGTAATGGAGTCTTCAAATCCTTTGAAGTAACACTGATCTTGAGACATAATTACTCCGTCATAGTGCGAAAACACGTAATTTCTAGACATTGGTATCTTATAAAAATGATCAACATATCTCAATATACTACCTCACCTCTGTTGTCACCCATAGGTTATGGGCGCGCGAACATAAGCTCTCCATACTTCCCTATTCTGAGCTAATGTTTTCCAGTTATACCCTGTATAATCTACTTCCTTCAAATCATGATTAATGTTATTCTTCCACATCATTCTTGACCAACTGGGCGCTTTACCTCTGGTTTTCCTAGAAGCAGTTTCCATGCCCCTCTTTCATTCCCCATTCGTGCCACGTGTCCTGCCCATCGCAGTCTACGATACTTAATTGTTATTATATATGGTTTCCTATAAAGATCATTTAGTTCATTGTTACGTAGTCTTCTCCATTTGCCTGTCTGTTCATCTCTCTTTGGTCCAAAAATTCCTAAGAACTTTATTCTCAAATACTCGTAATATTTCCTCCTCCCTTCAAGTAAGAGTCCATGTTTCATATTCATATAACTGGAGAATAACAGTTTTATATATTTTCAGTTTAACGTTTTTGTGAGAAAAGTTGGGATGACAAGAGTCCCTGTAATTAATAATATCATGCATTTACAGAATTGAGCCTATGTTTAATGCCTTTGTACACCTCATTTTTGTTTGTAATTATTGTACCTAAATATGTGAATTCTCTAAATGGCACAAAGTATACGGTGAGTGTAGGCAAACGGTTTTGGAATGCTATTGAAATAAATAATGGGTTGAAGCAAGGAGATACAATATCTCCTCTACCATCTAATTTTGTACTGGAGCATGCCATCAAATCTTTACAGGAAGAAGAAGGCCTACAACTCAGTGGTATTAATTAATAAGCTGTTAGTTTATCCTGATGATATAGTACTATTGGGCAATAGCGAGGAGATACTAAAGGCCAACCCGCACACACTATTGCGTAACACTAACAGATTGGACCTGGAAGTAAATATCAATAAAAGTAAACATATGGTCACACGTAGAAATACATTATATAATGGAAATGGACAGCTAATGACAAATGAGGGAAATTTTGAGGAAGTGGCTGAATTCAAATACCTAGGAACAATAATCACAAATAGGAATGAGATGCACAAGGAAATTAAACATAACTCAATTCTGGAAATGCGTGCTATTATGCATTACAGGGACTCTTGACGTCCCAACTCCTTTCAAAAAACGTTAAACTGAAAATATATAAAACTATTATTCTACCAGTTGTATTATATGGATGCGAAACATGGACTCCCGCTTTAAGGGAGGAAAGAGGATTACGAGTATTTGAGAATTAAGTTCTTAGGAAATGTTTTGGACCAAAGAGTGATGAACAGACAGGTGAATGGGTAAGACTGCATAACAGTGAACTACATGGTCTTTACAGGAAGCCAGATATATTGAGAACAGTTAAGTCTCGTAGACTTCGATGGGCAGGACATGTGGAATGAATGGGGAATGAAAGACTTGCATGGAAGCTTCTTGTAGGAAAACCAGAGGGAAAGCGCCCAGTTGGTAGACCAACAATGGTTTGAGGGAAATAGATTATATAGTGAATGATTGTAAAACATAAGCTCGGGATAGGGATGTATGGAGAGCTTATGTCCGCATGCCATGAATCTATGGGTTCGTTAATTCAAATGAGTTAATTTAGGTATCTGAATTCAGCCACTTGTTCAAAATGTCCCTAATTTTTCATTAACTCTTCATTTAACTAACTAACTAACTAACTGGCTCTGTCGAACCCATAGGTTCGTCGCCGTGCAGACATAAACTCTCAATACATCCCTATCCTGAGCTAATGTTTTCCAATCATCCCCTGTATAATCTACTTCCCTCAAATCATGGATAATGTTATTCTCCCACCTCATTCTTGGTCTATCAACTGGGCGTTTTCCCCCTGGTTTACCTACCAGAAGCTTCCATGCACCTCATTTATCCACCATACGTGTCACAAGTCCTGCCCATCGCAGCCTACTAGTCTTAACTGTTCTTATTGCATCAGGCTTCCTATAACGATCATGTAGCTCAGTATTATGTAGTTTTCTCCATTCACTTGTCTGTTCATCTCATTTTGGCCCAAAAATTTTCCTAAGAACTTTATTCTCAAATACTCTAAATCTTCTTTCCTCCCTTAAAGTAAGAGTCCATGTTTCGCATCCATATAGGCCTAATATAACTGGGATAATAACAGTTTTATATATTTTCAGTTTAACGTTTTTTGAGAGGAGTTGGGACTTCAAGAGTCTCTGCAATGCATAATAGCACGCATTTCCAGAATTGAGTCTATGTTTAATTTCTTTGTGTATTTCATTCCTATTTGTGATTATTGTTCCTAGGTATTTGAAATCAGCCACTTCTTGAAACTTTCCCTCATCTGACATTAGTTTTCAATTTCCATTATATAATGCATCTAATCTGTTCATTTACCTAATATAAAAGTTCATTTTATACTATTATCTTCTCTTTAAGACGTCTCGATAGCAAACCATATGCGCATTTGATATTGCATATTTTAAATGAATAGGATGAGTTTTGAAGAGTTTATGAAACGTGATCAAATGAGGAAATAGAAGAGAAAAGCACTGTTCCACGTAACAACTAAGCTGCCTGGCTTTCGTGCTAAATCTCAACATCACACATGACGTCACGCATGATTTACTCTGTTGTAATCTGGCTTCCCATGAATCATTGAGCCCGATGCGCAAAATAAATTCGTTATATCTCACAATATTAGGTTAAATACGGTAAAATCCTGGGCTCTAAGTGCGTCAGCCATCATTCAGACTTGCAGTGCGTGATTTATTGAAATCGCTCTTTTCACTAAACACTTTCACATAAATTGTTAAGTATTTATGGTAGAATGCTTTCATATTCATGGACTACTCACTTATTCATCAATTTATTAGCGAATTGTGTAGAATTATAACTATTCATGTTGTTACTTTTTCTTCTCCTTATTATAGGTTCATGAACTATCCCATACAGAGTTAAAGTATCCCTCCTTCTCTGTTTTGGTCTTCCAGGTGTCCTTCTCCCATCCTCTGGTAGCTTATCTCTTGCTAGGCGTACAATTGGACGATATTATGCATCAACCGGCTAAGCGCCATCACCATTTAGAGAATTGGTATTTTGATGTCATTTGTTGCACTGACTCATGAAGTAAGTGTACGCACACATTTATCGTCAAATCTTTAAATATAGCTTTGTTATTAAAGAAATATGCGAACGACACCAGTCCTATCAGAGATTCTATGTTTTGCAACAAACGGCTATGAAACCAGATTTTTATAAATGCTAATTTAAATTTTGCCGTGCGCTAAATGTTCCTCTCTTAGATTATTGATGCGTAACTGTTAAACATGGAAAATAACTTGCAATATCCAGTATTGTTAGTTTGGCGCTACAATAAATAGTGAAGATTGACTTAACGAGAAAAATACGTTTAAAGTTTATTTACATATTGGCGCATATCCTGTTGATGCATAAAGCCGTTCAAGTCTAACTGGTGTCATGCGGGATATATGTTGGTTCCACTCAAATCGTCTTTTTTCCTCCCATTCACCTATTGCCTGAATATTCAGCTACCTTCTTATTTCTTCATTTCTATTTTGATCTTTCCTTGATTTACGCACAATCTTCCTCCCGAATATAAATTTAATTTGTTTCTAAAATTTGTTTTGTTTTAACAATATCTGCTCTTGTTTCGGGCGCATAAGCCAATATTGAACTATGACTGCTTTATAATTATATTCTTGTTTTGATATCTTTATTTAAGTACTTGTTTTTTCCATTCATACACCCAGCCACTCTTGCTGCTTTATTAGCCATCATTATGTAACGATCCCCAGCTTGTTATTTCCATACCCAAATATTTGATTGCTATGACCTGCTAAGGATTATCTCGAATTTCTTGGAGCTATTAAACTAATTAATGTATTTTTTTTTTATTTTCCCTCTTTCGAGTATGAGGTCATCCATATCCTTTCCGAAACACGCATATTCTGTTTTCTGTAAATTTATATTCAGGAAAAAAAAGTGAACTTTTGAAATATCTTGAGTCAATAATTACATGTTCAGGTACATGTGAAAGAGATGTACAAACTAAAATTGCAATGGCAAAAAATGTAACTAAGACATTACATGGAATAATTTGGAACAAAAATATTACAAAGGAAAGTAAAATGAAAATTTATAAGAGCATAATACAGAATAATTTGTCATATGGAAGTTAAACTTGGTCTTTGACGGAATTACAAAATAATACAATTAGAACAATTGAATTTGATTATCTTAGAAGAAGTCTTCAAAAAACAAGACAGGATAAAATAAGAAATGAATTCCTTTGGAGAGAAATGAATGTCACTACATCTGTTGTTAATAGGATTGAAAATCAAACTCTTAAATGGTATGGCCATGTATAAAGAATGGAAAATGAAAGATGGCCAAAAAATATATACCAATGGTCACCCCCCTGGAAGAAATAATCTTGACAAACTAAGATGGAAATGGAAAACCTATGTCAGAACTATAATGGTTGATAGTAATTTGGAAGAAGGAGATTGGAATGATAGAAATATATGGAAACTGAAGACGGCAAACCTATAAGTGGGGCAAAGCCGAAAAGAAGAGGAGGAAAAAGAAGAACTTATCGCTTTAAAAATATTAATAATAGTTTCATTATCCTTTCTAATTCTAACTTGCATCTTAAAGGAAACTTTACTTATTGTCAATGTTTTGGTTTTTGCTAATGGCATTTTCATATTCTACATTCGACAACTTGATAGAATCCATATAATAATCATACGTAATGCCACGAGTGATTTCTAGTTTATCTAGATAATTTGGAAATCAAGAGTAGCATTTCTTAGGACTATTTAACGAATAAAATTAAGGTGTTTACTCACAAATCATTATTTAAATACAGTTATTTTAAAATATTTATATATTTAATGTAAACGGTGATGTTTGAAAACAAAATGAGAAATGTTTGGTTATGTTTCATTTGTTCACCCACTGAAATTTAATCATAATATTTATTGCCAAATAGGATCGCAATATTGTAAGAATGCACCCTAGTGGAGAAAAAATTAAGTACATAAAACTGTGTATTATAACCGATATTATAGGTTATTAATTTATTTTTTTAGTAAACATCTCATTAAAATCATTATTTAAAAGCACAATTATTGCACACACAATTATGAAATGTATAGTTCGAAGGAATCTCTTCATTGTTTGATATATTCAACATTTTTTGTTGGAGAGTCAGTCACTGCAAAATAATACTCTGATCTGTTCAGAATAGTAAAAAAGGAGGAACTTTTTTTATTTTGGTAAACGGAATTTGATAAATAGTGAACCGAAACAGGACTGTCATTGGTTGTAAAGCAAAATTCATTGTAACGTTATTGGTCACTGACTCCCATTTCAAAAATGAAGTCTTTATAAATGATCTTCTCTATTCGCCAGCATGACCGCAACGTCCGCATAACTCACGATATGAAAATAAAGAGGTTGTTACTGTGAAAATATTTTACACGTTTTTACAAATCTTCGTCAATTCTATTTAGTAGTTACCAAAAATTATCATAACAAAAAAAATTGGTACAGAGTGATTCACGAATCATATTTCGCCACATTGTATGTATGCCACTATTGAAGTTAGGATTCATTCTTTTGTTCATTGCCACCATTTTATGATATTCCTGGCTTTCTCCCCTGGCATTGGCGGATTGTAATCAAGTTCTTACGATAGTGCACCTGGAAGGCGGAGTTACGTTACCCCGATGATAGGATGGGTATTAAATGATAATGAAGCACCAGGAGGGTCCTTAACCTAAACTTAACCTAAATTCCAGACCATGTGCAACCACAGGAATAATTTCCTTTAAGAAAAAAATCCCTATTGTGTGACTGGGAATTGAACCCAGGACCGCATGATGAAGAAGGCCTACAACTCAATGGATTAATAAGCTGTTAGTTTATGCTGATGATGTAGTATTATTAGGCGATAGCGAGAAGTTAATAAGGGCAAAACGCACACAATCTATTGAGTAACATTAAGAAATTGGGCCTGGAAGTAAACATCAATAAAACTAAATATATGTTCACACATAGAAATGCATTTTAAAATGGAAATTGACAGATAATGACAAATGTGGGATTTTTTTTAGAAGTGACTGAATTCAAATACCTAGGAACAGTAATTACAAACAGGAATGAGATGCACAAAGAAATTAAACATAGGCTCAATTCTGGAAATACATGCTGTTATACATTAAAGAGACTCTTGTCGTCCCAACTCCTTTAAAAAAACATTAAACTGAAAATATAAAACTCCTATTCTTCCAGTTCTATTATGTGGATATGAAGCATGGACTCTTACTTTAAGGGAGGATACAAGATTACGAGTATTTGAGAATAAAGTTCTTAGGAACATTTTTGAACCAAAGAGAGATGAACAGACTGGTGAATAGAGAAGACTACATAACAGTGAACTACATGGTCTTTATAAGAAGTCAGATATAATAAGAATAGTTAACTCTCATAGATTGCGATGGGCTGGACGTGTGGCACGAATGGGGAATGAATGAGGGGCGTGGAAGTTTAATGTAGGAAAACCAGAGGAAAAATGCTCATTTGGTAGGCCAAGAATGAGGTGGGAGAATAGTATTAACTATGATTTAAGGGAAGTAGATTATACAGGGGATGATTGGAATACATTTGCTCAGGATAGTGATGAATGGAGAGTTTATGTCCGCGCGGCCATAAACGTACGGGTTCAATTGAACCGGTGAATTAGTTTAAATATGTAGTTTGTCAAATGGTATGCTGTTGAATTTTACAAAGTTCCTTGTGTGGTTTCTTATTTTATTTTTTACCTGTACTATTTTCTCTACATTAGAATATTGGCTAGTTGGGTTTTAGAATTTTAAATTTACTTAAAGAGGTTTTAATTTTTTATGACTAAAAAAAATATCACGTGGTATAACGTAATAAGAATCCCGAATTCCTAAAAAGTTAGTTAGACTTATACGAATGTGTCTAAATGGCTCAACGAGTAGGGTGCGTGTAGGCAAACAGTTTTCAGACACTTTTGAAATCCAGAATGGGTTGAAGCAAGGAGATGCACTATCTCCTCAACTATTTAATTTTGTACTAGAGCATACCATTAAATCTTTAGAGAATGAGGAAGGCTTACGACTGAATGGTATTAATAAGCTGTTAGTTTATGCTGATGATGTAGCACTACTGGCCGATAGCGAGGAGATACTAAAGGCCAACACGCACACACTATTGAGTAACACTAAGAAATTGGGACTGGAAGTAAATATCAGTAAAACTAAATATATGGTCACACGTAGAAATTCAGTATATAATGGAAATGGACAGCTAATGACAAATGAGGGAAATTTTGAGGAAGTGGCTTAATTCAAACACCTAGGAACAATAATCAGAAATAGGAATGAGATGCACAAAGAAATTAAACATAGGCTCAATTCTGGAAATGCGTGCTATTATGCATTGCAGAGACTCTTGATGTCCCAACTCCTTTCAAAAAACGTTAAATTGAAAATATATAAAACTATTATTCTACCAGTTATATTATATGGTGCGAAACATGGACTCTTACTTTAAGGGAGGAAAGGAGATTACAAGTATTTGAGAATAAAGTACTTAGGAAAATTTTTGGACCAAAGAGAGATGAACAGACAGGTGAATGGAGAAGACTACATAACAATGAACTACATGGTCTTTATAGGAAGCCAGATATAATAAGAACAGTTAAGTCCCGTATACTGCGATGGGCAGGACATGTTGCGCGTATGGGGAATGAAAGACGTACATGGAAACTTCTTGTAGGAAAGCCAGAAGGAAAACGCCCAGTTGGTAGACCAAGAATGAGGTGGGAGAACAACATTAACTATGATTTGAGGGAAGTAGATTATACAGGGAATGATTGGAAAGCATTAGCTCAGGATAGGGATGTATGGAGAGCTTATGTTCGTGCGGCCATGAACCTATGGGTTCGATAGTGCCAGTGAGTAAGTAAGTAATTTGTCTTGCAGCTGAGATGAAAACCAGAAGAATATAAATCTACTAGCAAGAGTAACAAAGAAACGAATCCAAAGCCTGTGAAATGAAAAGTATGTACATTACGCCTGTATCAAATTGGTGGCAAGAACATCAAACAACATATTTGACCTCTCATGTTAAATGTAAGTACGGCATGTCAATCCTCTGAAAGTACATATATTATGTGCCCAGATATTCCAACTTGTATTCTTCTGACATCTGTTGGGATTTTGACGTATTATTATCGAGTGTAGCAATGGAATGTTTTGCTTCATCATTCTGCTGCCATCTATTGGGATTTTGACAAACTATAAGAGCTGTTGTAGAATGCATTCTTTATAATTATTATCAAATTCCCCATATTTCCAGGAGAACTATATTGCAACCATTTTTACTAACTTCTACATCCCATTTTTTTAATTCCTTGATATTAGCGAATTTTAAAGGAATGAAGCAATTGAGGTAGATTTCTTATAAATATTTTTGAAAAAAAAAATACAACTCTGGTGAAACACGGGTTGTAGAATTTACGTAAAATAAAATAAAAATCTCATAGACACCGTTTTTGATCAGAACATATATTATGCGTTAACGCCCTAGCTATCGTAATTTTTGTTTTTCGAAACCAAACTTGGCATATAACAATTGATTTAAAAAAATAAGGACTAGTTCGTTAATCATCAAAAAAGGATCACTAGGTTAGTTACACTAACTCACTGGCACTATCAAACCCGTAGGTTCATGGCCGCGCGGACATAAGCTAATGTTTTCCAAACATTCCCTGTATAATCTACTTCCCTCGAATCATAGTTAAAGTTATTCTCTCACCTCATTCTTGGTCTACCAACTGGGCGTTTTCCTTCAAGTTTTCCTACAAGAAGCTTCCATTCATGTCATTCATTCCCCATTCGTACCACATGTCCTGCCCATCACAGTCTACAAGACTTAATTGTTCTTATTATATCTGGCTTCCTATAAAGAGCATGTAGTTCACTGTTATGAAGTCTTCTCCATTCACCTGTCTGTTCATCTCTCTTTGGTCCTAAAATTTCCCTAAGAATTTTATTCTCAAATACTCGTAATCTCCTTTCCTCCCTTACAGTAAGAGTCCATGTTTCGCATACATATAATATAACTGGTAAAATAATAGTTTTACATATTTTCAGTTTTTTGAAAGAAGTTGGGACATCAAGGGTCTCTGTAAAGTATAACATGCATTTCCAGAATTGAGCCTATGTTTAATTCCTTTGTGCATCTCATTCCTATTTGTAATTATTGTTCCTAGGTATTTGAATTCAGCCACTTCCTCAAAACTTCCTTAAATTTGTCATTAGCTGTCCATTTCTATTATCTGAAACGAAAATTTAAAAATCACACTAGTTGTCCCAATTTTCGATGTTTCATAATGAAATTCATTATACGCTATTCAGATAAACCAATGAAGAGATTCCTCAAATATCATGAATTTTGATAAATACTTCTTTTTTTTTTTACTAATTATGATTACTTCACAATTCAACCACCAGTTATTAGCAAATGATGGTCATGCCCCATTTGAGAGATATGGACGAAAAACTTGATAACCCACAAAATGTTTTTACTGACAAGGAAACTGTCGACCATTACTTGTTAAAACCTATCTTGAAATTTCTTCCAGAGAAGCATTGTGATGTACAAAGGTCATGTCCAAAAAATTATCTGTCAGCAGAAAATCTCTCATTTAAACTAAAGGGAAGTAATGCAACACCTGAATTGATAGATTAAATAACCATCATTATCTGACATCTGTACTGCGTCTTGCCTCACTCCAATCAGCTCTAGCTCATGCAGGGAGACAACCTGCTCCATACAGTGGGTTGACATTGTGGATTCTGGCTTTTGATTTCTGTACCTTGCAGTTAAAAATGGCAGTTTTTTTTGACACAGCCTTGATACATCACAATGCTTCTCTGGGAGAAATTTCAAGGTAGGTTTTGTTATGCAGTGGTTGACAGCTCTCTTTTAAGACAATAGGGTTTGAAGTTTGACAACATCATCATCATCATCATCTATACAAGTATTAGGCCAATCGGCCTGTTATGGTCTCAAAGAGGAATTTTCCATCCACCGCTTTTTTGGACATCCCAGCGATCTTTTGCCTTGGGGCAGTAACGAAGCATGGCTTTTGAAATTTTATGAGATAGGATTTGTTGAAGATGGGCTTTCCAGTTGTTCTGGTAGTTTTGTATATGGTGGAGAATGGGTTCTACATCCAACTCTTCCATAATTTCCTATCATCCATTACAGTTCTGACATAGGTTTTCCATTTCCTTCTTGGTCTGCCTCATTTATTTCTTCCAGAGGGTGACCATTGATATATATTTTTTTGGTCACCTTTCATTTTCCATTCTTTGTACATGGCCTTACCGTTTAAGTGTTTGATTTTCAATCCTCTTAACAACAGATGTGGTGACATTCATTTCTCTCCAAAGAAATTCATTTCTTATTTTGTCCTGTCTCTTTTTTGAAGAATTCTTCTAAGATAATCAAATTCAACTGTTCTAATTTTATTCTTTTGTAATTCCGTCAAAAACCAAGTTTCACTTCCATATGACAAAATATTCTGTATTATGCTCTTATAAATTTTCATATTATTTTCGGGTAAAGTTTTTCAGAGACTATTTAACTCATGCCCCAAATGGGAGTCAATGACCAATCACATTTCAATGAATTTTGATTTACAATCAATCACAGTCGTTTTTCACCTCTATTTTATTACTTTCATTTTATTGCTTTTATTCTACCAAGTGACTCCCAGATTGTATATATAGTTTATGAATGTAACCAAATTCTGCTTGTGAGATATAATAGAAAAACATTCGTAGCAATTTATTATACCATTAAAAAAAGAAACACTGTTTGCACTTTCTTAAACGTATTATTTCCCAGGAATTAACGTTGCAGGAAAATATAATTGACATATTTACATCATAGGACATCAGAAATTAATTAATTACCTGTAATGATGTATTTCCTTTTTTCTCCACTAGGGTACATTCTTACAATATTGCGATTCTATTTGGCAATAAATATGATCTGGTTGCAGTGACGAACAAATAAAACATAACATTTCTCATTTGTTTTCAAATATCGCCATTTACATTAAATATACAAATATATTAAAATAACTATTTAATTAATGATTTGTGAGTAAACAGCTTAATTTTATTCATGTAAAATTGTAGACTTTCACGGCAGGTATTTTGCTTCATGTATTTTATGTCTTTCGGGCTAAATGGCCGTGGTCTGGTTTTATTAAAACTCGACGTTTTGTCTACTACTGCAGTAGACATCCTCAGGAGATTCTGCGTGTTCTTTGACTTGTTAACTCTTCAAATGTTGGCTGCAGACTGGCTGTGTGTTGTAAATCGTGTCCTTATTTATAGTTGAGTATTGTGCGGAGATGTTTTCTACACGGTCCGTTACTTTGGAGCTATTTTTCTGATTGGTTATCACTTGTCATGGGTTTTATTCTCGTGTTATATAATGCCGGAATCCAAATTTTATTAATCTTCATAGTTTCTTTTTTTTTTTAAAAAAACCAGACCACGGCCATTTAGCCTGAAAGACATAAAATACATGAATTAATTTTATTCGTTAAATAGTGCTAACAAATGCCACTCTTGATTCCCAAATTCTGTAGATAAATTCACTCCTCACTTCGTGAGTAATGAATTTATCGATAATTTGGAAATCACTTGTGGCATTACTTACAATAAAATAGTTAGTTTCTCATTTGAATATTCATATTGTCACTATGTATGTAGAGCTTATGTTTGTGGTGGTAATGAACCTCTGGGTTCAATCATTCCAGTGCATTAGTTAATGAATTTTATTCCAACCTTAATTCATTTTTATGTAGGGCTTGGCAGATTACTGGAACTGTAAAAACTGACAGAAATAGGCTCTTCTAATGAATTTCTGAAGAAAAGAGATTCTTAAGAAACTGCAAACAATGCTTAAAGATATAAGTGAAACTCTCAAAATGGTACAGCAACTTCACAGAATGAAAACTACTGCTTCAGGTCTGACTTGAGGAAGTTATTGGAGGCATCACTCAGAAAACATCATAAATAGGTGAGTTACTAGAGGATTTAGTGTAATTATTATATTTAGTTTAATTTTAGTTTCAATTGTTATTTTAGTTGGCAGTGAGTTTGTTCTAATTGATTTTTAATTCATGCCCCAATTCGGAGTCAATGACCAATCACATTTAAAAAAATTAATTTTCAACCAATCACAGTCATGTTTCACCTGGAATTTATCAAATAAGTTTATCCTATTAAAGAAATCTCCTTCTTTTTAACATTCTGAATAGGTCAGAGCATTATTTTGCAGTGACTGATTCTCTAAGAAATACGGCTACCAGATTGTATATATAGTGCACGAATGTAAACAAATACTACTTGTGGGATATAATAGAAAAACATTCTTAGTAATTGATTATACCACAATAAAAAGAAACCACTCTTTGCACTTTCCTAAACTATTATTCCCAGGAATTTACATTCCAGAGAAAATATAATTTACATCATAGGACATCAAAAATTAATTAATACCGGTAACCTATAATGTTGGTTATAAACAGTTTGATGTGTTTAATTTTTTTTCCACTAGGGTGCATTCTTACAATATCGTGATCCTTTGGCAATAAATAATATGATCTGGTTATACTGATGAACAAATGAAGCATAACAAATGTTTCTCATTTGTTTTCAAACATTGCCATTACATTAAATATATAAATATTTTAAAATAACTATACTTAAATAATGATTTATGAGTAAACTGCTTAATTTTATTCGTTAAATAGTCCTAACAAATGCCACTCTTGATTTCCAAATTCTCTAGATAAATTGGAAATCACTCGTGGTATTACTTATAATAATATGGTCATGTGATCAGACCCATGAGGACCATATGTAGAATATTCTCCAAGGCTTGACTTTGATGCAGGACATGTGTTGAAATATATTAGTTAGAGTAATCTCAGAGGTTTGTTAGCCAATTGATGCATAACCATCGTCCAATTTATTAATTGATGTCAGAAATGCAAGTATCAGGAGGTACAACTTTTCCTACATCTCCCTTAAAAAATGTGTAACTTTAAGCATATAAAAAAATGTAGTTCACTCTCTAACACTCAAAATAAAGAAATAAAAACAATAAAAATATATAATCAATTGAGTTGGTGTTTACTTGATGAAAATCCATATTTATTAATTAAATAAAAATAAAACATAGTTTTATTTGATTTTGATATTTATTATATAATTCACAGTGAATTATATAACAAATATGAAAATCACACTGAATTATATAATAAATATGAAAATCAAATAAAACTAAGTTATATTTTTATTTATTTAATAATAAAAATATATATTATCTAGCACATGTCTATATAAGTTACGTGGGAGAATCTTAAAATATATAATTACAATTTTAATACATTAAATAAACCATTTTTTATTTTTATGCATGCATAATGTAGAATACGTTGGGATTTGGATTGTTTCAAAATGGCCACTTCACTAGAATTATGAGATATTGGAAAGGAAGGAATGTGAAAAATGGAGAGGAACAATTTTTTTTTAATGTTTTCAAACAGTTTAGTGTAAAATATTCTACATTAGCCATTGAGGTTATGGTGAAAATAAGAGCAGAATTTTCAGTGAGTCAGCATGGAGCATAAATAATTCTTTTGTTGAACTTTCATAGGAAGAAATCACTTTGAGGTTTAATTTAAGATTAATTAAAATAATTCTACCTCATGGTAAAATCAAATGTTTCCTACCTCTCCTCATATAAATCTTCTAAGTAAATCGCGATTTCGAGACTTTAATGGTCTCATCTTCAGTAATATCTTGGCGAGTGATGTTATGTTGATTGGAAGAAACTCAGAGTTTCTTCCGATCGACATAACATGAGTTGCCAAGATAGTACTGAAGATGAGACCATTATGGTCTCGAAATCGTGATCTACTTAGAATATTTATATGAGGAGAGGTAGGAAACATTTGATTTTACCATAAATTAAACCTCATAGTGATTAATTCCTGTAAAAGTTAAACTTCACACCTCACCTCAAATCCAGTGTTCTAATTATACTGCAGTTTCAAAGCCTTGGCAGCTTCATTTTCAGTAATATCTCATTAGCAAGGTATTACTGAAGATGAAGCTGCCAAGGTTTTGAAACTGCAGTATAATTAGAAGACTGGATATGAGGTGAGGTATGGAGTATTTTATTTTAATTTTAAATATTTGTGCTTGTAATGAAATTGTAAATAAAGGATATCTATTGATATCATGGAAAAGCATAAACATTTGATTAGGTAGGCCCATATATATTTTTTTTTGTTATAAAAATAAAATAATAAATGGAAGAATTTCATAATTATTGGTACCATGTTACTTCGTATTCAGTCTTATTTCCAATAAAATACGATTTTACCTAAGAACAATGTTTCTATTGATGACAGTTCTGTACACAATTCAGTCATATGGCGGGTAAAAGTAGCACCACAGTTCCCCCAATGGACGGAGTCGGCGAAGTAATACCCATATGCAAGTTTATACTAGTAAAATTCGTGTAAGATTCCGTTGAGGTAATAAGTCACAATAATGAACTATATGAATAAAAACCATAAAATAATCACCTTGTAGTCTGTCTCATCAACTTGAAATGTTTTAACACTCTGTAGGTCTTTCGGGACATGTTCCATCATCAGCAGAATGAAGTAGGTCTGTATTTGTTGGCCCGCGTTGAAGCATTGACTTAGTTGTGATTATTTTGTATAGAGGATACCCAGTTCATATAATCCTCTATATAAAATAATCACAACTAAGTCAGTGCTTCAACGAGGGTCAGACCTACTTCATTCTGCTGATGATGGGACTAGTCCTGAAAAGCCTACAGAGTGTTAAAACATTTTAAGTTGAGGAGACAGACCTATAAGGTGACTATTTTATAGTTTTTTATTGGTATAGTTTATTATATACAAGTTTGTTTACAGTACAACTGGAACTTAGCTCGGAATTGGTATAGTGCATGGGTAGGAGGAAAAAATTTACAAATGTAAATTTACTGCCCTAGATATAAAATTTACAAGTTTCACTTTTGCTTCTCCCTATTTTATACAATATGATCACTGAGAAGCTATAGATCTTGACCCACACACAGGCGATGAGTGCTTACATGACCATAGGAGAAACATGACTCATTGCACCATATTAGAGACCAGTAAAAATAATCTTTGTGGGCCCCTTGCTTTCTACAAAGTTACTATTTTACACCTTATCTGAATCTACCTCGTTATTCATTATTGGTTTGGTAATTTTTAATTCATTAGAGATGTATAACCAGTTGACCATGATGTACTTCCATCCTAAATGTCCATTTCCATTATATAATAAAGTAATTATTCTATGTGTGACCATATATTTAATTTTTTTGATGTTACTTGCTAGTTTCCTAGCGTTATTTTTCACATATATATATATACACACATACACATGTTGGACACCCACACAGAAGATGGTCTGAACAATTTAAACAATTCTAGCTTTCATGAAACCAGAACGAGCCAACAGGCTTAATCCCTGGATGATGATGATTATATATATATAATTTTTTTTTCACAAACCCCAAATTATATTTGGTGAACTCTGGTTTTGTTTTTATCTTTGTCTTTTCTGTTTTGATTTATTTGGTTAATTTGCTGATTTTGGCTGAAGATAAAGCAGATTTTCCTATGAAACTGCACCAAGAATAAAGGATAATAGTATATATAAGGTAAGATGTAAACATCTAATTTAATTTATATGATAAAATACCTCATAATTAGTTTAATTTAACAACATTTTTCAGAAAAACATAAAAACATTCTTTAACATTGCTTATTATTTTTGTAACTATGCTTTTAATGTCCTATTTTGAATGTTTATATTTAAAATAAGACATTAACATTTTTTTATTAATATACAGATTTTCAATGCTTTATACAACTTCTGTCCCTAAAGTTTTATTTTCCTTCTCCACTCATCATTCCATGTCCTCCAGTTCTCTCGTTCTCATTCCAGTTCTTATTTCTTAACATAATAACAAAATAATAAGCAATGCCAAAAATATTTTAATGCTCTCTTGAAAAATTAGACTTCAGAGGTTTTAGAAATAAGGTGACGATAGTATAAAGAGAAGTTGAACTTATGACTGTATTTTGTATTTGTTCCACATACAAACTGTTGAATAGTAATATGAGAAAAACAGTTGAATAATACAGTGAGTTTTACTCGACTTGCGGCCACTAGCGTGGACACTGCATGGGCAGCATAAGTTGATGGCTCAATGTTTGCAGTCACTTTTCCTGCTATCAGTCGCAGGTCGAGTGAAACTCACTCTGTATCTATAATATCTGTATTGCAGTATTATCTTTTATTACATAAAAATACTGATTACTCCTAATGTGAATTCCTATCAATTTCATATTAATTTTGTAATTTTGGTCACATGTTACATTGTTTATATGTTTGTTTGATTAATCCTCATTAACTTTTTGATTGACTTTGGAAGCAATCAAATGATGCTTCTTGAAAGCCACCCTAGTTGTCTCAAAACACACAAAGTCGAGGCTAGCATACGAACTCGCCAAGAAACTCTTCTTCACAGAAGAACAGCGTATGAGGCTACCATCCACAGACAGCTCAAATCAACTACTACATGAAAGAGAGAAGAAGAGACAGGAGATATGGCTGGACTTTTATACAACAGAAGCCATGACAAACAATCCTGGAACAACACCAATCAAGAACTCCGACACCTGGTGAACTCAATAGGAGTGCATGGATACCACCACAAAATATGCAAGACCAAATGTTTCCATGATCCTGGGAAAAACTGTGTGTGTGAACTGTACTAGCCACTATGCATCTATTATCTTGTAACCACATGCAAAATATGAGTGAAATCCTTGGTAGAATTCTGTAATTAATAAATAGTGTGAACCAAAGTAATAAAAAATGTATGTAACTTCTATATCTTCTGCACAATTTGTGGCATTTATTCTATTATTATTAACTTTTTTCAGACTGAATTCTACAAAACTGACAGAAACAGATAGATGATAAAATCAAATGTTTCCTACCTCTCGTCATATAAATCTTCTAAGTAGTTTGCAATTTCGAGACCATAATAGTCTCATCTTCAGTACAATCTTGGCGACTGATGTTATGTCGATCAGAAGAACCACTTCTTCCTCTTCCCACTGTTGGTGGACCGATGAACCTCTGGATCAGGTCAGAATTTGCAGGAATTTCAAAGTTCATAAGTTTTTCTTTGTTTTTCTGAATGTGGATTTTCTCCCAAACCGTGAGTTCCTTTTGTTTATCTATTTGTTTAATTAGACTGGCTTTTGATTCAATTAGATGTTTTTCGGACCAAGCATGAGCAGCTACTGCCGACTTTTCCACTTCTCCATTTTTGACATTTCTAAGATGTCCTTTCACCCTTGTTTTCAAATTTCTTTTTGTTTTTCCAATATAAATTTTGTCACAATCCCAGCATTTGATGTAATAAATTCTTGATATGTTTTCTTCTTTAATTATTTCATTTTTATTGGTTTTAATTAATTGTAAGCTTGGAACAGAAGGTGAACGGAGTCATATCTGATCAGTTTTCACCAGAGGCAATCGAATTTTATGTTGATTTGAATTATCTTGAACAGAATATTTTATGTTTGGCGTGAATAGGATCACTACAGAGGATTTCACTTAACCAGAGGAAATGCTCAAAGAAGAAGAAAGTAAGAGGCTTGAATAATCAGGGCATTATTATACTAATTCTGAGCTAAGTGGCCTGTTACGGTTTCAAAGAAGAATTTTCCATCCTGCACTTTTGGATGTCCCAGCAATCTTTCATTCTTTTGCCTTGTGGGCAGTAACGAAGTATTGCTTTTAGAATTCTATGAGATGGCATTTGTTGAAGATTGTGCTGTAAATAAACTTGCATAAGGTATTACTCTGTTTATTGGCAGAACCGTGGTGCTAGATGCCGGCTACATTTTCTATAACTAACTACTACCTAATCAACTAATTAACTAACTCTCTGGTACTATCGAACCCATAGGTTCAGGACCACGCAGACATAAGCTCTCCATACATTCCTATCCCGAGCTAATGTTTTCCAATCATTCCTGTATAATCTACTTCCCTCAAATCATAATTAAAGGCCAACTCATTCTTGGTCTACCAACTGGGCATTTCCCTCTGGTTTTCCTACAAGAAACTTCCATACACATCTTTCATTCCCCATTCGTGTCACATTCCTGCCCATTGCAATCTACGAAACTTAATTGTTCTTATTATATCTGGCTTCCTATAAAGACCATGTAGTTCACTGTTATGTAGTTTTCTCCATTCATCTGTCTGTTCATCTCTCTTTGATCGAAAAATTTTCCTAAGAACTTTATTCTCAAATACTCATAATCTCCTTTCCTCCCTTAAAGTAAGAGTCCATGTTTCACATCCTTATAATATAACTGGTAGAATAATCATCATCATCAAATATTATGGATTAAGCCCATGTGGCTTGTTCCGGTCTCATAGATTCTCATTCAAAAAGTTGAATCCATCTCTTTTTTGATCTACCAATATTCCTGTTTCCTCTTGGCTTGTAATTAAGTGTAATTTTTGGAATCTGATCATCTTTCATTCTTTGAACATGTTCTTTCCAGTTTTTTCTAGATTCTTTTATTCCATCTAAAATTTTAAAAATATTTAGCTCATTTCTATTATCTTCACTTCTTCTTTTATCTAGAAGTTTGCAGCCAGCCACACTTCTCAGAAATCTCATTTCAGCTGCTTCTATGATCTTCTCTTCTCTTTTAGTTAAAACCCAAAATTCACTACTATATAATAGTTTTATATGTTTTCAGTTTAACGTTTTTTGAAAGGAGTTGGGACGTCAAGAGTCTCTGTAATGCATAATAGCATCCATTTCCAGAATTAAGCCAATGTTTAATTTCTTTGTGCATCTCATATCTATTTGTGATTATTGTTGCTAGGTATTTGAATTCAGCCACTTCCTCAAAATTTCCCTCATTTGTCACTAGCTGTCCATTTCCATTATATAATATATTTCTATGTGTGACCATATATTTAGTTTTATTCATATTTACTTCCAGTCCCAATTTCTTAGTGTTACTATATAGTGTGTGTATGTTGGCCTTTAGTATCTCTTTGCTATTGCCCAATAGTACTACATCATCAGCATAAACTAACAGCTGACTATCTCAATTCTCGCATGAATATAATTGAGATTTTATTAAATGACAACTCTCTTGGGCACAAATGAATATGAGGTAAGATGACAAAAGTCTCAACTTATTTATTAAGAAAAATCTCATGATGTTACTTCTTGTTGTAATTTCATAATACCTCATACTGTTAATTCATAAAAATTCAAAGAACATTTAAGATTAGAGGTAATGCATCTGCCATTTAATACTTCATTTGGTATATTGTACATTTAATGCATGATTTTTCTCCAAGAAAAAAGTGAGGTAATAGCAGTTTCCATTGTGATGGACCAGAGAATTGTGCCATGAATAGATCAGACAGAAGATTAATAGAAATGTCAGAGTTGAAGTTCCTCAGATACGTTGCAGGATATATTCTAAGAGACCACATTCCTAGTGAAACAATTAGGCAAGAACTCAAAATTTTTAATCTAAATGAAAAAATACAAAGCTGCAAACAAAAATGGTATGAACATATTTTAAGAATGGACTCTTCTAGGCTACCAAAAGAGTGCTGTTGTACCAACCTCAAGCCTATCGAGAAGTATGACATCCTACAAGACAATGGGAAGATGAATTCTGAGAGTGGAACATGCCGAGGGCCTACCATGAAATTGATAATAATGAAAAAAGTGAGGAATCACTTTCTTTGAATAGAAGTCAGGGAGATTTCTTCCTCCAATAAGGTCCTGTTCATACATAAATATTTTGCCTAGTATGTTAGGTGTGTTTAATTGCAGATTTTTGTAAATAAATTCCTGATATATCACTTAGAATAGTTTCGTGACTTGGATTAACCTCCTGTGATTCATCAATCGAGTATTGCATTATAAACCGATGCTTCTCAACTCCTGTAACAAACAAAACAGATTATAAAACTCAATGAATGATTTCCAAAACATGATAGTGGTTTTTGAATTATTTTGTAATTGTGTTATTTACCAGAAGTTGTTACTGAATTATTCTTGCATTCATAGTTCACTTTTAATTGATCAAATGAATGAATATAACAAAAACTTAAACCCTTATATTAAATTAATGTTGGGAAGTAAACAATATGAGGTATACTTACTTACTTACTCACTGGCACTATCGAACCCATAGGTTCATGGCCGCGCGGACATAAGCTCTCCATACATCCATATCCTGAGCTAATCCTTTCCAATCATTCCCTGTATAATCTACTTCCCTCAAATCATACTTAATGTTATTCTCCCACCTCATTCTTGGTCTACCAACTGGGCGTTTTCCCTCTGGCTTTCCTACAAGAAGCTTCCATGCAAGTCTTTCATTCCCCATACGTGCAACATGTCCTGCCCATCGCAGTCTACGAGACTTGACTGTTATTATATCTAGCTTCCTATAAAGACCATGTAGTTCATTGTTATGTAGTCTTCTCCATTCACCTGTCTGTTCATCTCTCTTTGGTCCAAAAATTTTCCTAAGTACTTTATTCTCAAATACCTGTAATCTCCTTTCCTCCCTTAAAATAAGAGTCCAAAACATTATGAGGTATAATCATTGAAATTCATCGGAGAATATTTTTCGATGACTCTCCTCATAAATTTCATGTTTTTATGAAAATTATGAGGTGAGTTGTCAAAAAATGTTCTCTGGTGAATTTCAGCTGAAATCCTTATTTCTTTAAAAACGTAAAATAAAATTATTTTTACTTCTTCTCATATCCTTTCTTTATTTAGACTGGTATTTAGATCTTAGTGATCAAATTTTCAGTAGTTACAAGACCGATGTTTTGTCATCCAGGAGCACTGTTTCTTACTCCATCTGTTGGTGGACCCATGAACCTCCAAATCAAATCAACTTCCCCAAGAATTTCAAAATTCATTAATTTTTCTTTCTTATTTTTTTTAATGTAGATTTTTTCCCAAACAGTGAGCTCTTTAGGTTTTAATAAACTGGTCTTTCTTTCAATTTGATTTTTTCTGACCCAGCATGAGCAGTTACTGCTGATTTTTCCAATTCTCCATTTTTGACATTTGCTCATAAAATTTATGGATGATGATGGTGATGGCGATAGCTGAGCCCTAAGCTTCCTGACATTTGTCTTACAGGTGAGGAAAACCCAAAAAAAAAAAAAAAAAATCTCACCCAGGAGCCTTTCCTGACCGGAAATATCAGAAAATAGAAAATTAAATACCCTATTGTTTGCAGATGACCAAATAATAATAGCAAATTCAGAAAATAATCTACAGAAAGGTCTGTATGAACTTAACAAAATTACAGAAGAATATGGATTGAAGATATCTACAGAAAAAAAACAAAAATTATGGCATTTCAAGGTGTGGATCCTGTCAGAAGTAAAATTGTACTGGACAATAAAATTTTGGAGCAGGTGAATAACTTTACATATCTAGGATGCAATATCTCATATGAAGAAGAAAAGGGTGTAAATGCAAAAATATCTAAATTTTTAAGAATTTTAGGGTTAATAAATTGTAGAGATTTGCATTCTGCATTTACAGTCGACTAGACCATCAAACAGCAATCTCATTGGAGCAATGGAAGTCCCTACCGCTGACCAATCAGAAGGCAGATATAACTTAAAAACACATCGCGGTGAGCATATAAATAGGCCAGACAGTGGACAGAATTGCCGATCTCAAGACAACCCTTGAGGATGCCAGACGCAGTCTCTGGCAAAACGTCGGGGAACTACAAGCCTCACGATCATGGCCTACAGCCCAAAAATCTTCTTCAAGATCATAATTTTAAAATTCTCGGGGAAGTTGTATTGATTGGAAGGTTCATCGGTCCACCAACAGATGGAGTAAGAAGCAGTGCTCCTGGATGACAGAATATCAGTCATGTAATTACTAAAGATGTAACCACTAAGGTTACAAAATTGATCTAATTAGAATAGACGATACGAGAGGAGTTAAAAAAATTTTATTTTAAATTTTTAATTACACCTCATAGTGATATTTCCTATAATAGTTCCCATTTCTTTATTTCTCTACTAGGTGTCTCTCCCTGTAGCTTCTGTTATCTTCATTTCTCTTTTCTATATCACATTCCTTCTACTATTCTACTACCTACCATCTAATTCTACATATCTTATACTACATCACTAATTCTTAAATTTTAATAGAAATATAACTTACTAAGTTATGTAGATAGGAAATAACACTGAGGTTTATTTTAATCTATGTTGAGTTGTTTTTGACTCACCTCATATTTCTTGACTCCATCGCAGACTCAAGTTAAGAAGTATGGTTGGTTGGTATCTATTGTCGAGCACTTGATAATGAAATCATACTCTTGCACTCCAATATTTAGCAGAAAGGCTAGTTAAGAAGTATGAGGTGAATCAAAAACAACTCAACATAAAAGACAAAAATATAACTTACTTTTGTCCAATAAATGTTTTGATATGTTGACAATGGGTATTTCCACCATAAGTGCCATTAATATGCCACCAAATTGAGAGAGTAGTGCATCTGTTACAAATTCTGAGAACTGAAAAAGAAAACAATTTAAGTAAAATTTAAAATTATTTTAATTAACAATATAGATAAAACAAAGTCAATAATCCATAAAGAGAACAATAGACAAAAAATCAATACCATGGAAGAGATTGAAATTATCAATGAAGCAGAAAATAAAAATATGCTAAATGTGAACACACTCAACAACCAAAGCCCTCTGTATGAAATATACAAATCATTTCAGTTCAATAAGAATTCCTGAGGATGAAGCATGTCTTTGAAAAGCTCAGAATTTTATTAGTGTGACAACGTTTAATACAGAAGTTATTATAGTTGAGGACGACTGTTTATTAAGGTACAAATTTAAAACTGAAATAATTTTAACCCCAACGGTGTTCAAACATGATTATTAAAAGTGTACATAACATATAAAATGATGTGACAAATATCAGATTATAATCAGTTTTAATTCTAACGTTACCAAAAAATTAATAGAAGCTATGAAAGCATTATTTCAAAAATAAAAATTGGAAATCACATAACAGAGGGATTTACTATTACAAAAGGTTTAAGGCAGGGTTGCAGTTTATCTCCAACTCTATTCAAAATTTATCTCAAAAGAGTACTAAGGGTCTGGAGGAAAAAATTGTCAAAAAACGGGCATACCGATCCAAAATCCACATGTATATTCACTAAATTTTGCAGATGACCAGGTATTAATAGCACAAGACCATGATGACATAGAATATATGGCTAAAAAACTAAAAGAAGAATATGAAAAATTGGGGACTTTATATAAACATTGAGAAAACTAAATATCTGTGTATAGGAGAAGAAATCGAAAATAAAAATTTCAACAATGGAGAAGAACTAAAACATAGTATTGAATGCACTTATTTAGGAACAAAATTAGACCATTCAGGAAATAACACAGTGGAAATTAAAAATAGAATCGCTCAAACAAAACAAGCAATAAATGCTTTAAACTCTGTTTAGTGGAGCAAAAGTATTTCAAAAAATAGAAAATTACAAATATATCAAACCATAATTTAGAGCATTTTAACATACGGTGCTGAAGTCTGGCAAATTCCTACCAGGGAAACGAAAAGAATTTTAAGTACAGAAATGGATGTTTTAAGAAAATCAGCTGGAAAATCTAGAATGGATAGAATATGAAATAAAGAAATAAGGGGAATTACGGGTGTACAAGGGGAGCCAGACATCATAGACATTATAGAAAAGAAAATATTACAGTGGTATGGCCATGTCAAAAGAATGCCAGAGCAAATATTGCCTAAAATTGTTATGGTATGGATCCAAATGGAAAGGAGGAAGAGAGGAAGACCGAAGAAAACTTGGATAGAAGGGGTAGAAGCGGCTATGAATATCAGAGGATTGGAGGAAGATCAATGGATGGACAGAGAGGAATGGCATTTGGTTTCTGGAAGACGGCGACAGCTGCCATGATACTGGATGATGATGATGATCAGTTTTAATAAAAGTATGAAGGTGATTCAAAAAGCAAGTTCCAGAAATTAAATACAGAACACTAAGTATGAGAAATTTTGAAGTTGATTAAAATAAAAGATGAAATAGATTATATTAGAATAAGATGGTATAGCCACATTAAAAGAAACTGGACACCAAGAATGCTGATCAAGAAGAATTTAAAAAAATTAAATCGCTAAATGTTATTTTAAAACACCAAGTGAGTTTTGATTTTCTTGTATACTGCACTCCTGTTGTGAACAAGCTGAAGATGGAGCAATAGCTTTGAAATGATCATCCAACAGAATAAACATATGAGGTAAGAATGTTAAGGAATGCAAACTCAAATATGGTATGATCATGTAAATAGAATGACAGAAGACAAATTCCCAACAAGAATATTAGAATGGGTGCCACTTGGTAGAAGTTAGAACAGGACGGTCAAAAATAACATGAATTGATGGTGTTTTGAGCAGCATGAGAGGAAAAAGGTTTGGATGATAGAGATTGGAATGGCAGAGAGATGTTGGAGGAGAATGACAGCAGATTAATTGGGTGCAGGAAGATGTTATGAAACATTGTGAAACCTTCGTAAATTAACAAGTCATTTTTAACATCTTACCTCATATTTTATGTTTCTTTAAACATAGGAACTAGTTTTCAAGAGAAGGATCTCTCTCATTTTCAACCGACATTATGACTCATAATGTTATTTCTCATATTTAACTATGAACTGTGAAACCTGCTGAATAAACTAATTCATTCTTCATTACATGTATCCAGCTGTAGTAGATGATATGAATCCATTGTATACTTATACTTAGAAGAATCCATATTGTGTCTAAGTTGCAATGGGGCTGCATTGATGTACATGCAGCTTATGTGGGCATTTTTAGTTCCTTGTTTACCTCATATGTCAATAACAAGATTAACCCATCAAGGTGAGTGCCCAAGAAGTTGTAAGAATTAGATAGATCAATAGAGAGAAATGAAAGTAGGAAAAGTTCTCCTAGGTCTTAAATGCTCTAATACCATCAGAGTAGAAAAACAACAATTAGCCAATAGAGGCTATATACAGAGATGAAAGTATAAGATAAAAGTAAGGAGCAAGACACAAGTAAGTGGAAGCAATATTTTGCTCAGCTTGGGTACCTTGTGTCGCCATCCACATATCCCCTAGATGGGGACCCGTGAGTAGACCTGCTAAATAAATAAATAAATAGATCGTCGGTTGATTAATATCTTTGACATAGTCCGATTCCCAATAGCCAGTTTTGTCGGTCCATCCAACCTCCTGGTTGTAGATGTTTCTCCTTCATGTATAAATATATTCCCTGACTCCAGGAGGTTTTTATGTCTTCCTCTGCCTCGTCTTCCCTCAGGTTTCCATTCCAAAACACATTTTGGTAGCTGATCCTCTTCCTTTCGCTGGACATGTCCGTACCATATTAATTGCTGAGTTTTAATTTAATCTAAAATAGTGTCTTGAATCTTCATTTTCTCCTTTATAACAGATTTTCTAATGTTTTCTCTTCTTGAAATTCTTGCTGCCCTTCATATAAAATCCATTTGCATTGCCAAAAGATACTTATTTGTTTTTGTTGTTAATGGTCAAAGCTCTGCTCCATAAGTAATGATGCTTTTAACAATTGTATGATATATAGTCATTTTATTTTTATTACGGTACTTATATTTTTATCCCACAATATTCCATTGAGGCAAGCAATTGCAAATTTTCCATTATTATTTTTATTTCCTCTTTATAACTTCCATTTTTATTTATTTTAATTCCCAAATATGTGATCTCATTACAAGATTTTATTGTTTCTCCGGTCTCCAAAATTAAATTTTGTTCAGGTTCACCAATTGATAAATATTTTGTTTTCTTCATGTTCAAAATTTATCCTCATTTTCCATATTATTCTATTAATTTTCTAGTCATATATTCTAAATCTTCATAATCTTGTGCAATTAACAATTGATCATCTAATAATTAAATTAATGTTTTTATTACCTCACCTCATATCCTTTTTTTTTTTTTTTCTATACTGCAGTTTCGGAGCTTATCTCCATCATCAGTAGCCTCTGGTCGACCGGTGTTATGTCGTTTCTTGGCGGTTACCTTCTTACTTCTGTCGGTGGACAGATGAACCTCTGGATTAGGTCAAAATTTGCAGGAGTTTCAAAATTCATGAGTTTTTCTTTTTTGTTTTTTTGGATGTGGATTTTTTCCCAGACTGTGAGTTCCTTTAGTTTATCTGTTTGTTTGATTAGGCTAGCTTCTGTATCTATTAATGTTTTTCAGACCAAGCATGGGCTGCTACTGCTGACTTGTCCACTTCCCCCTTTTTACATTTCTAAGGTGTTCCTTCAATCTAGTTTTTAAATTTCTTTTGTTTTTCCTATATAGATTTTGTCGCAATCTTGACATTTGATCTGATATATTCCTGATTTATATTCTTGTCCAATTTTTTCATTTTTGTTGGTTTTAATTATCTTGTTTAGGCTGTATTCATTCTTTGGGGCCAATCGAATGTTAAACTTATTGAAAATTTTCTGGAACTTGTGGTGTTTTACAGGATGGTAAGTGAATTTTTTTAATCTTATGTTCTCTTCTGTTTGTTTTTAAGTGTGCTTTCATTAATTAGTTTTTGCCTTTTGAACTTATTTATTTTCTGTGTACCATGTTCTCTTCATAACCATTTTCTATTGCTACTTTAATTATGTATTCTTTTTCTTTTTCATATTTTTCACGGTTCAGGGGTACATTCACCAATCTGTGTGTTAGGCTATTGAATACAGCTTCTTTGTGAGCGAAATGGTTGAATCCTGATGCCTTAATGTAGTTATCTTTATGTGTGTTCTTTCTGTATATTCCAAATTCTATTTTGTTTTCGTTTCTAGTTAGGGTTAGATCCAAAAATGAAATTTGTCTTTCAGTTTCAGTTTCCATTGTGAATTTTACAGTTTTGCTCTGAAGGTTCAGGAGTTTTAAGGCATCTTCTATTTGTTTATGGTTTATAATGGCTATTATATCGTCAACATATCTGCGCCAAAATTTGAAAGTTAATGGGTGTCCCCTTGTGATTTTCTGTTCGAAACTAACCATGAATAAATTGGCCAGAAAGGGAGATAGTGGGTTTCCCATGGAAAGTCCAAAATTTTGTTTGTAGTATTTCCCATTGTATGTAAAGAACATTTGTTCGATGCACAAATAAATAAGTTCAAAAGGCAAAAACTAATTAATGAAAGCACACTTAAAAAAACAAACAGAAGAGAACATAAGATTAAAAAAATTCACTTACCATCCTGTAAAACACCACAAGTTCCAGAAAATTTTCAATAAGTTTAACATTCGATTGGCCCCAAAGAATGAATACAGCCTAAACAAGATAATTAAAACCAATAAAAATGAAAAAATTGGACAAGAATATAAATCAGGAATATATCAGATCAAATGTCAAGATTGCGACAAAATCTATATAGGAAAAACAAAAAGAAATTTAAAAACTAGATTGAAGGAACACCTTAGAAATGTAAAAAAGGGGGAAGTGGACAAGTCAGCAGTAGCAGCCCATGCTTAGTCTGAAAAACATTTAATAGATACAGAAGCTAGCCTAATCAAACAAACAGATAAACTAAAGGAACTCACAGTCTGGGAAAAAATCCACATCCAAAAAAACAAAAAAGAAAAACTCATGAATTTTGAAACTCCCGCAAATTTTGACCTAATCCAGAGGTTCATCTGTCCACCGACAGAAGTAAGAAGGAAACCGCCAAGAAACGACATAACACTGGTCGACCAGAGGCTACTGACGATGGAGATAAGCTCCGAAACTGCAGTATAGAAGAAAAAGGATATGAGGTGAGGTAATAAAAACATTAATTTAATTATTAAATTAAACCTCATAGTGTTCTTTCCCTGTGAAAGTTAAATAAATTGATCATCTGCTGAATGTAAGTTGTATAAAGTTTTGTTGTTTGAAATAGGAATTCCCATGCTTGAACATTTTCTCCTCCATTCTTTAATATTTCATGTGCATATATTTTAAACAGAGTTGGTGATAGACTACAACCTTGACCTTTATTTATTATAAAACCATGTGACAATTTACTGCCAATTTTAATTTTAAATATGCAATTGTCATATAAATTTTGTATAGCTTTAATTATTATAGTTTTATTTCCCATACATCTTAAAGCAATCCATAAATAAATAAAAATATTTTGTGGGTTGTCAAGTTTTTTGCCCACACTCCCTCAATTCTTCAGGTATTGCTCTTGAAAATGACTTATAATGGAGAATATAATTACCTGTTGGAAGTCGCTGAAATATGTGTTGGTCTTGATACTGTAAGCTCGAGACTGAACAACTGTAGAATGCACCACTGTGGTTCCATAAGCAAATCTGCTTAGCAACAGGAACATGTTACACGACAGAAAACTGTTTAGAAGGCCTGTAACAGAGCTCTGACATGGAATGGTGTATTAACTCAAGAATTTCAATCATTTCCAATTTGATTTTTTACAGCTGGTTCTGGATAGTGATTCTTATATGATTAATGTATTCCAACTTCAGAAGTTTATTTCAGTATTTCTAGAATCTTGCTGCAGGGATTCTTTATAACATATGACATTGTTCTAAGTTCCAATCATACACCATGCACATGCGCCAACAAATGTGAAACTGTTTATACTATGGAATCACGGGATGCAGCCAACATATACATGATATTTAATGAACATAGAAGTTAACCTAATGCAATTTAAGTATTCTAACCTGTGAAAGACCAACCTAAAAGCTAACCTAATGCAATTTAAGTACTCTAACCTGTGAAAGACCAACCTAAAAGCTAGCCTAATGAAATTAAAGGGGTGAAAAATTGACCATTTGAGATCAAAATTGGCATTTTTTTTGTTTTTTTGTACTAAAAAATAGCCTATACTCTAATGTATATGTTGGCAAAGTTTCAGAGGCCTATGGTGCTTCTAAGTGTCCTAAATTACATCAGAGTTAAAAGGCTGCGCCAGTTAAATTTCACCTCCATGCATATCTTTAAACTTGTTTTTCCACACTTTTATTTTCACTGCATTTTTGTACATTCAAAATTGAATGGAATTCAGAAATTTTGTCCTAGAAGGTTCAAATTTTTACTGCATGTCCTAAAAACAATGGGTAACAAAGTAGTGCATGAATGTCATGATTGAAGTAGTATTTTAAGAAATAAAAAATAAAATGTATGCAATTATTAATTTTTTTTGTAAGTCCACGCATGGGGTAAAGCATTTTTTTTTCTACCTATGTGTTCACATTATAAGAATTATAATGCATGATTTTTTTTAAATAGTTTAAGGTTCTTGTAAAAAAAAACATACTTTTACTGAAACATTGTGGAACCCATTAAATTATAATATATGCAAATTTTTATATATATAATATTTAAATAACTTGTAAAATAAATGTCTCATAAGAATGAGACTTAAACACATCATTATGTATCGTGCAGTGAATGTTTGTACTAAAAATCAAGTCTCTAGCTCAAAAAATGTAGAAAATAGAAATTTCACCCATCACTCCCCTTAAGCACTCTAACCTATAAAAGAATGCAACACCCAAAAAAAAATAGCAAGTTCTGAAATTCTGAAGTATATGTATAGAGTTAATTAGTACATACTCTATACCTCACCTCATATCCAGTCTACTAATTATACTGCAGTTTCAAAGCCTTGGCAGCTTCATCTTCAGTAATATCTCGTCGATTGATGTTATGTCGATCAGAAGAACTACTTCCAGACATCAATCGACGAGATATTACTGAAGATGAAGCTGCCAAGGCTTTGAAACTGCAGTATAATTAGAAGACTGGATATGAGGTGAGGTATGGAGCATTTTAATTTAATCTTAAATTAAACCTCTTAGTGATTTTTTTCCTATAAAAGTCCAACATACTCTATGTTGGCTGCACTGGAACACGACTTTGTTTTTGCTTAGAATATTTATTCAAATCAATATGGCTGCTATGTCTTCATACTATGTATGTACTTAAATATAATAGAAAAATAAGTGTTAAAAAATGTAAAAATCATTGTAAATGGTGGGAAATAATTTGAAAAATGGAATCCTATGAATAAAATTTGACAGAAGTTTATGAAGGAATTAAAAAAGTTGTCACAAGTTGTAAAGAATAGCCCTTGCTGCTCAAAAAAAATATATTTTTAGAGTCAAACACATACCCAGAAAACGAATGGGTCAAATATTATTGATTATTGCATTGTTTGCAAGCAAACAAGGTTTAAACCTGCAGCCCTCAGGACCAGAGGCAAGGAACATAACCACTGCCCCTGACAATTTGAACTCTATGTGTGTGTGTGTGTGTGTGTATATATATATAACTCATTGGCACTATCAAACCCGTAGGTTCATGGCCATGCAGACATAAGCTCTCCTTACATCCCTATCCTGACCTAGTGTTTTCCAATCATTCCCTGTATAATCTACTTCCTCAAATCATAGTTAATGTTATTCTCCCACCTCATTCTTGGTCCACCAACTGAGCGTTTTCCCTCTGGTTTTCCTGCAAGAAGCTTCCATGCATGTCTTTCATTCCTCATTTGTGCCACATGTCTTGCCCATTGCAGTCTATGAGACTTAACTGTTCTTATTATATCTGGCTTCCTATAAAGATCATGTAGTTCACTGTTATTTAGTCTTCTCCATTCACCTGTCTGTCATTTCTCTTTGGTCCAAAAATTTTCCTACAAACTTTTATTCTCAAATGTTCATAATCTCTTTTTCTCCCTTAAAGTAAGAGTCCATGTTTCACATCCACATAATATAACTGGTAGAATAATAGTTTTATATATTTTCAGTTTAACATTTTTTGAAAGGGATAGTATGCATTTCCAGAATTGAGCCTATGTTTAATTTCTTTGTGCATCTCATTCCTATATGTGATTATTGTTCCTAGGTATTTGAATTCAGCCACTTCCTCAAAATTTCCCTCATTTGCCATTAGCTGTTTATTTCCATTATATAATGTATTTCTGTATTTAGTTTTATTGATATTTATTTCCAGTCCCAATTTCTTAGTGTTACTCAATAGTGTGTGCATGTTGGCCTTTAGTATCTCCTCACCATCACCCAATTGTAATACATCATCAGCATAAACTAACAGCTTATTAATACCATTGAGTTGTAGGCGTTCTTTATCCTCTAAAGATTTGATGGCATGCTCTAGTACAAAATTAAATAGTAGAGGAGATAGTGCATATCCTTGCTTCAACCCATTGTAGATTTCAAAAGTATCCAAAATCTGTTTGCCTACACGCACTCTGCTCTTTGTGCCATTTAGACAGATTCTTATAAGTCTAACTTTTTAGGAATTCCGAACTCCGGCAGGATACTATATAACTTCTCTCTATTAATTGAATCGTGTGCTTTTCTGAAGTCTACATATAGGTGATGTGCAGTACCATTATATTCCCATTTATTTTCTAAAATCTGTCTTAAGCTAAAAAACTTATCTGATTATTGCTTTCAGAGATCATAATCTTGCTTTAAACACAATGTAATATTTAATCCATTATTGAGATATTAATTCCATTACTCATAGTTTTGTGATTAATAAATAATTGATTTTATACAAACCTCCATATCCTGCTACACAAGCAAATATGAGCCATGATAATCCTAGGGACCAGATTGGTCTCTTGATAGCAAGAACAATTGATGAATATAATGGTTCATATTTATAGTTGAACTGGAGAAATGGTAGAGCCATTAGGTTTGAACTGGTGAGAGCTAGAATACAGAATATCCATCCCAGAGTTACATTCAACTGAAACAAATTAAGTAATAGATGAGATTTTTTTCTAATTTGAATTTTCAATTAATTTTTTTAACATTGTGAATGATCATTTACAAATAAATACAATCACAAATAAGAAATGGACTGATTACAAAAGGCATTATGGCATGATAGTAAACTACAAGAAGAAGAAGAAGAAAGAAGAAGAAGAAGAACAGATATCAGAACCCCACAAATTTAATAACACTAGAAAAACTTAATATATATCTATCTATCTATCTATCAGTATTGAGCCATAGCCTTTCCTTTGTTAGGAGTCACTAGACAAAGTTAATTTTTAGTTACCTTATTTGTCAATAGATGTCATGCATGACATGCAGTCAACTGACTCAATGAGACATCTAGCAGGCAACTAAGGTATTACTGGGATGTTGAAATCAGTAAATTTTGCTTAGAGGCCTTTTTATTCAGGCTTAAGGATATTTTCGAGCCTGAAAATCTTCAGACTCGGACTGACATCTTAAAGTCCCTCCATAGGACTTGTTCCTTGGATTTTCCCATCCTAAAAAAATACATTGAACCCGGCCGGCTTTGAACCCGTGATCCTGGAACCAGAGACAAGAAGCATAACCACTAGTCCACTGCGGCCGACAGAAAAACTAGTATTGGAAAAATTAAAAAACCAAAGAGCCCACATACAGATAATTTAAATGTAGAGTTGTTTTAATATGGAGGACTGATTCCAAAAAACACTTATTACAGTTATAATAACATATGGCAATCTAAAATAATTGTTCGAGAATGGCAGATAAGGAAATGTTGTAAATATACTTAAAAAGGCTTGAAAAATAAGTGTTAAAATTACAGAAGTATAACACTATTATACACTGCATTTAAATTGTATAGAAATATATTTAAAAAAATATTGGATCAATATGTTGACACATTATTACATGAAGAACAATGTTGATTTTGAATATTCAGGAGCACAGTTGACACAATGTATACATTAAACCAGATTGTTGAGAAAAGACGATAATTTAACCTCCTGATATTCCCATTATTTATATACTTTGAAAGAGCCTATGATAATATAAATCATAATAAATTGCGGCAAATTTTAGAAGAAGAACAAACCTATGATGATATAAACCACAAATTGTGGCAAATTTTAGAAGAAGAAGAAATACCCAATACATTAATTAGAGACATTCAAAATCTTTATGTTAATTTGAATATAAAAACTAGAAACTTCAAAGGATAAATTCTCATAGGATACATTATTGAATAAAGCGGCTGAGACAAGGCTGTGGTCCTGTCCACCAGATTATTTAAACTTATTTTAAAAGATTGTGGAATGGAAATAGCAGTAGCAAGAAAGTCACAAGTAATGGCAATAGGGGTAGAATATCCAATCAGGAAGTCAACAATATCACACAATAACCAATGCCTAGAACAAGTACAACATTTTAACTAGTTAGTTTCGGAAATATCTTATCAAAATTAAAAACTTGTGGAACAAGAAAATCACCAATTAAACACATATCTTAGGCAATATAATACATGGTGGTACATTAAAAGCTAAATTAGCCGCACAAACATCCACAAGAATGAAATTATACAACTACTTTGGCATTACTCGCCTCCCTTTTTACTGTAAGTCGAGAAGTGAGATTTGAAACATTAAGAAAAATATATCTTCGGAGGGGACTGCAGGATTACACACTACTAGATCACAAAAAAATTAAGATATCTTAGAGGAATTACACATGGAACCTTAGGGAAAAATAAAATTTCTAATTACAAGTCAAGATGGATGCAACCTAGTCATCAAATGGAAGATCACAGGATACACAATCCAATGTTCAAGACAGTCTATCACCTGCAGTGAAGAAGAACATCCAGGGCGTCCCACTCATTCAAGACATCTGGATTGGCGTTTCTCCTTGAGGCCGCAACAGGTCAACAATGGCCTAAAAACTTCATGAATGTACTATGATGAATCAGATGATAAAGAGACAGGCGAGCACGAATCAAAGCAAATGGAAATTAAATTCTCTCACCAACGATTTCAGCAGGATACACTCTTCTTATATCGAAAAGAATACAACGAGACTTTTAGAACGATGATAAGTAGAATCAATAGCAAGAAAAACGAATATCTGTCAAGAAGAAATTAAATTGGCTAGACCATATAAAAAGAATGGATAATTCAAGAATCCCAAAAATGATGTAATATAAGCCCAAAGGACATCGTCGACCAGGAAGACCTATTAAAAGACTGCTAGATAGGGCCAAAACAGGTCTACAAAGGCCTAATTTGTGATGGATGATGATGATATGTACATAATAAAATAATAAAAACTTGAACTGGCTTTTAAACTTACAAAAAATGTATAGATGTACATACCTATCCAAAACTTTACATTTAACAGTTTGGAAAAAGATATAAGACTTACACCAGATGGGATCGGAAAAGGAACACCGATATCTTAAAAGAATTGAAGACTATGCCAATTTTGAAATATATTAAACAGTACCAACTAAATTGGAAACACCATCTTGAAAGAATGAGTTCAAATCGGATCCCCAAAACTGTTTATAATTATATACCAAGAGGACGAAGATCACTGGGCCGTCCTATGAAACGCTGGAGGGAAAATTTTCTATAGGATCGTAACAGGCCTTGGCCTAATACTTGGAAGGAAGAAGAAGAAGAAGGAAAAGATATATATATATTAAAAAAACCATACTAGAACCATGAACTTCGAGATTCCAGACGAACCGAGCTTGATTACAAAGTTCTTCAAAAAATACAACAGATGGCAGTTTAGAAAATAATTCTTTCAAAAGAACACCAGATGGCAGTTTAGAAAATAATTCTTTCAAAAGAACACCAATTGGCAGTTTGGATAATTACTGGCAAAAGAAAAAATTGACAGTCATAAAAACAGCTGAGGTGGTGACAATGGTCGCTGATACTGCAGTGCTGTATTTAAAAAAACATAGAAGTATGAGGTAAGAAGAATTCATGATTCATTTAATTCTTAATGATACACCTTATTTATTAAATAAAATGTCATAGTGTTACTTTCTAAATATGTAGCTAATGGTGTGGAGTTAACAACAAAGTTTTTTTCCTTCTTACTTCCCAATACTTAGATGTCATATCTTGATAATTTTGAAGAGCTACACAGTTTGTTAAATGTTCTCTGTCCATTTCCACACAATATACGCTCAGGAGACATTAATTCACCAATTCTATGAAGATGTTTTCATGTCCTGTAGTAAGCCTTAGTGTAGTGGTTTAGAGGCTAACCAAAATACCATTATTCATATTTCATGTCTCTCCATAAATCAACATTAATTTAATATGAAACAACTAAATAAAGCCTGTTTTAATATGAATTAATTCAATAAATCTCTAGTTCTTAGCCTATCTATTTAACACACTCAGTATAGCAACTGCAGATTTTTATGGTAGTTCCGGAATTATAGATGGATTTTCTAACAGTATTTTTATATTTCTGTTTCCTACTTTTTGAATTAAATTGAAATTATAATTATCATTAAATTTTTTCTTTGTAATTCTTTTAATTGATTCATAAGAAAATGCATTTGTTACTTTCTACATAATTTTACATCCTTTTTTTTTGCGAGTATATCAGCTCTTTCATTCCCATGTATTCCACAATGGGCTGGAATCCATTGTAAGACATACTGTGTATGTTTACCAAGTTTCTCAATAGTCTGATTCATGTTTTGTATTTATAATATTTTTCTCATTTTAGGATACATGGTTAATGCTATGGCCTGAATCGTGGCTTTGGAATCTGATAGAATGACAGTATTTTTTTGTAATGTTGTAGCCAATTAAAAATGTTATTAAGTGAGAGATTAATAATTTCACCATCAAAATTAATAGCATTTCTTCCAGCGTGTTTATAAAAGGAGAAGAATTTCAATTTATCAGTGAAATAATTGATGAAACACTGATTTACCTTGGTGAAGACAATTTGTTGTTGAAGCTTTTCACATCTTTTGTAGTGATGAAGAACGTAGCCGAGTCCTAAACCAATGAGATATGGAGTGACATGCGTATGTGTTTGTATGTACAATTCTTTAACCATTCTGAATAAAGATAAAGAGAAATACATAAGTCAAGAACATATTAGAAACAAGGATATTAAAAATAAATGTAAAGTAGGCATTTATAAAATTAATTTTAAGATAATTTTGTTCTATGGAGGTGATTTTCACATAAAATTTGACACAACACATGAAAATTAAAGTTTTGTTCCCTGCTTCCCAACGTAGTATATGGACTTATTTTAAAAATACAATAGTGAGTAACATTAAGAGGTTTATGATGAAAGTTAAAAATTAAATTGTACCTGATGGGAAAAGTTAGTTTTATTAAATACATAGAAAAATCAAAGGAGCTCACGGTCTGGGAGAAAATCTGCATTAAAAAATCAAGAAAGAAAAACTAATGAATTTTGAAATTTCTGAGTAATTTGATTTGATTCAGAGGTTCATTGGTCCACCAATAGATGGAATAAGAAGCAGTGCTCCTCTACGACAGTACAATGGCGGGCCGTTGTCCTCAACTTTGTTATAATATTGCATATAAAATTATCTCGAGCACTTTCAGAAGATAACAAAGTTGAGGACGACGGCACCTACCAAGAGGTATACAATTTAATTTTTAACTTTCATCATATGACTTCACCTCAGCGGAATTTGATATGAATTTTACTCATATTGATTAAGAGGTTTATTTAATAATTAAGATATTTGGCCTGTGTATACTTATCCTCTTATGGTTCTTTTTGTTGGACATAAGTATCAAGGCTAGTTAGCCCCATCTTGAGAATAATCAGTCTGTAATAGCTGAAGATGGAGCTTACTAGCCTTGAAACATACGTTCAACAATAAATCAACCATAAGAGGTAAGAATATACAGACCAAATGGCTCAAGTTTCCATTAAACGCAGTGAGAAATTTTCCTAAGTCCCAGGCAGACACCATGCACATGCGACAATGGGATATTATTTTCAAATTATTTACCAATAAATTTTTCATTTTTTGTAACAATTATTTCACTATATTTTTCTATGATATTTAACTACATATGTAACATAAAGACATGGCAGCCATATTGATTTTAAAGAATATTCTATACAACACATGTTCCAGTGTAGCCAACATAGGGTATGTATTTCAGAACTTACTATTTATTTTTGGGCATCGTATTCTTTCACGGGATAGAGTGCTTAAATTGCGTTAGGTTAGCTTTTAGGTTAGTCTTTCACAGATTAGAGTACTAAATTGCATTAGGTTAGCTTTTAGGTTCATTAAATATTGTGTATAGTTGACAGCGTCACATGATTCCATAGTGTAAACCACTTTGCATTTGTGGTGCATGCATGTGATGTATGCCTGGAACTTGGAAAAAATTTTCGCTGCATTTAATGGAAACATTATCTAAACCAAATATCTTAATTAGTATATGGACCATTACAAATATTTTCAAGTGCTCACATCCCAAAATATTGTATAATATAAACATACTCATATGTAACAAAGAATTATCACTTATTTTAATTAAAACTCTTACACCATGCATAAGCATTAGTTGTTACATATTTTGTATAGTAAAATGGAGAAATGTAAAAATCAACAATTGCAGAGATTGAAGAGTAAGAAAACATATCAACTTTTGATAAATGATAAACACATTATTACTCTTGAGGAATTTAAATATCTAGGAAGTATTCTTGCTGTAAATGACTGTGTCCTTGAGGATGTCAAAAATAGAATTAAGAAAGCAAGCAGTGTATTTGTCCAGTTATATCCAGTATGGAAATCAAGCTTTATGTCCAAGACATACAAAACCTGGAGGGAAGTGAAAAAGTTGGCCCAGAATAGGATCTGTTGGTAATCCTATGTTCCTGATAGGAGATACAGCAGGTGATAATGATAATGAATTGCAGCTCATACTTTACTGGAGAATCAAAATTAGAAAAGAAACTAAACTTTTGAAACATTCAGAGAAGACTCAGTCTAAGCATACAATTTTTCTCTTCAAATGTGGTTTATCCATCATTGAAATATATGAAATGAATAATGAAAACATCAAAAGAAGCTGTACTGGCTTTATAATGTAATGTAAAATTCCCAAATAAATGTCTTCTTAATAAAGAAGCCGCCATTTGCAAGATAGAAAAAGCAAGGGTTTCATAGCATTTGGTGTGCAGGAATTAACAGCGTATATAAGAGAAAATTTGCATTTAGGTTGGAACTTGCTCTGATAGCTCAGTTGGTAGAGTCTTGGCCTTGATAGCCAAAGGTCCTGGTTTCAACCCACAGTCTGAGCGTATAATTTTTCTCTTCAAATGTGATTTAGAGAAGCCTTTGTAATTAACAGGGACAAGATATGCAATCAGAAGAACAATTATAGATCCATGAATTTTTAAGTTTCCGGCGAGCAGGATCTGATATCATAGTTCATCAAATTGGCACCATATGGTAGTTTTGAAAATTGGCAGTGACAACAAAAGATCAACAGTACGAGTTTTTGGCTAACAATAGAAGCAAATGCAATATAATAGAAGGGAATTATTTAGTGAAATGTTATTAAGAATGAAATGTCTTTCTAATATTATTGTAACTTACCTCAATTCCATATTCCTGAAAGAATAAACTGGAATTCTATTGATTGTAGCTGTTGTGAAGACTGACACCATACCTGCGATGACACCCACTGTTAGCATAACTAGACCTATTTTAGGCTTTCTATGTAGTGGTATCAGAAATAGTGGTGATATTAGGTACATCTGCATGTCTATATTAAGAGCCCACGATTGAAATAGGCACTGTATAAAAAAATTACAATATGTACAAAAAAAATAACATTTTCAATAACTGCAATGGGCAGGACATGTGTTACAAATGGGGAATGAAATATGGACATGAAAACTCCATAGTAAAATCAGAGGAAAAGTGCTCAGTAGATAGGCCAAGAATGAGGTGGGAGAATAACATTGACAATAATATGACGGAAGTATATTATACAAGGAATAATAACTAACTAACTGGAACCATTGAACCTCTAGGTTCATGGTTCTGTGGACATAAGCTCTCCATACATCCCAATCATCAACTGTGTAATCTACTTCTCTCAAATCAGTATTAATGTGATTCTCCAACCTCAATCTTGGTCTACCATTTGGGGATTTTCCCTTTGGTTTTCCTAATGAAGCTCCCATATCCCTCTTTTATTCCCCATGTATGCCACATCACAGTTTATGAGACTTAACTGTTCTTATTATATTTGTTTCCTATAGAGATGATGTTGCTCACTGTTATGAAGTCTTCTCCATTCACCTGTCTGTTCATCTCTCTTTGGTCCAAACATTTTTCTAAGAACTTTATGTAATACAGTTTAAATTATTAATAAATAGAGTTAGATTTAACACCTCACCTCATAATTGAGGAGTTGAATGGAATATGAGCATAACTCATGTTTTGCCCTTTTTTCTGTTCAATGCATTTTTGGACTCGCCATTTTGTAGTTAGCCTGAAAAGTTTTGTTTCGATATCTCGATTACAGCAGGTTAAGCAGCTGATTGTATCAATTAAAATAAACAACAATGTTATGCATTTTGTTATATATCAATTGCTAATATCTCAAAATGTATATTTTTTAATTGTGCCCATATTCCATTCAACTCCTCAATTGTAGATTTGTTGAAGTCTAGTTTCGATACATCTTCATATCTATTTCACTTCTATCTAATTGTTGAATTGGTGGTTGGCAATCCTGTAGGTTGCTTCCTGCTCACTGTGTTGGCTGACTGATGCACTTCCAAATTAAAATTTTTTTGCCTTGGGAATTTCAAAATTTATGATTTTTCTTTTATTTATGTATTTGTGTATTACTACCCAAACTTTTATACTTCTCTATTACATGTATCCAGCCTTAGCTGATGACACGGATCCATTGTGTGCTTATGCTATAAGTAGTAATGGGGCTGCATTTGAACATGCAGCTTATGTGGGCATTCAAGGTGAGTGTCCACGAGGTTTAAAAGAAAGAGATAGGAAAGATAGAAATGAACCCTTCGGCCTCGAATACTCTAATACCATCAGGGTCGAAGAAAACAGGTCAGGGAAGAGAGACTGGATATGAAAGTAAAAAGAGGGATCTGGTACTAGAAAAGGAAGAAATACCAGATCAGTTAAAGATAAAAGTAAGGAGCAAAACACAGGTAAATGGAAGCAATATATTGCTCAGCTTGGGCACCTTGTGGTCACCATCCACATATCCCCTAGATGGGAACCCCTGAGGGTTACCCAAACTTTCCAGTTCCTTAGATTTATCTGTTTCAATAATTTGGCTTTTGTTTCAATTCCGTGTTCTTTTTAACATGCATTTGCAGCTATTGCAGATTTATTTATTTCCCCATTTTTAACATTTCTAATGTATTCTTTATTATTTATTTATTTATTGAGAATTTTCGTTATCATTGAGGTTTTCTTCAATGATTAAAATGAGCTTTAAGTAAAACATAAATGACTACGAACATATAGATTAATAGTTTGTAATACATATTCATAAAGTTCCCTTAAATTTCTCCATCGTGCTCTGTCCTCTGTGTCTTGATTCGTTACACCAAATCCTCATTGAATGTTGAATGTTATTCTTCCAAGCAGTTCTTTGTCTACCTTTTCTGCTCCTTCTAGGCATCCTTTCAATCTTGTACTTAAGTTTCTTTTTGTTTTTCCTAACTCTATTTATTTATTTATTTTTTTATTTCAGGATTGTTTCTGTTATATACACAGGTATCCTCAACCAAAATATACATTTTTTTTCTTCCACACTTCCCGGTCTTGCATGTCTGCTTCTGTCATTTTTCTCTTCTTCATGTTGTCTTGAATTCCCTTTATCCACATTGGCTTTGGTTTACCTAGTTTCCCTTTTCTAGGAGGTATCCATTTCAATACTTCGTTTGTTTCTGTGTCCCTTCTTCTCATTATATGTCCATACCATCTTAGTTGGATTTCTTGAATCTCTTGTTCAATGTCCTTTTCTACATTCATTATTTCTCTTATTGTATTATTTTTTATTTTATCTAATTTTGATATTCTTGCTGATATTCTAAAAAAGTCCATTTCTATGACTAATAATTTATTTATGTTTTTTTGCTTCAACATCCATATTTCCACACCATATAATAAAATACTCTTCACAATTGTGTTATATATTAATAATTTAGTCCTCTTGATTATGTGTTCACTCCATAAAATATAAATTAATATGCCAATAACTTTCTTTGTTTCTATTATTCTTTTTTTTGTCTACTTCAGATGATCCATCTTTTTGAATTATTGATCCCAAACACTTAAAACATTCCACTGTTTTAATCTTTGTCCCATTTATTTCTAATTCCTTGGAAAGATCTGTGCTCATATATTCTGTTTTATTATAATTAATTGTTAAACCCCATCTTGCGTATTCTTCCTTTAGTTTCCTACCCATATAGTTTGCATCTTTACATCCTGAAGTGACAACCACTTGATCATCTGTGAATAATAAGTTATGTATGTATTTGTTCTCTTTTAATTTGAATCCCATTTGTTTACATTTCTTTGACCATTCCTGGAAAACAATATCTATGTATATTTTAAATAATACATCGGTGACATTGTGCACCCTTGTAATAACCTTTTTGTAGTTATCAACTCTTCTGTTAGTTCTGACTCCTTCAATTCATTAATTATTAATTAATTGAAGGGTCCAGGGGAAAAACGATGAATGTCATATTAAACTCAAACTGAGATAAATGAATTTTAAGTTTTGAAATGCTATATCATTTCCCTGTACACATTATTTTCAAAGCCTTATATAACGTAACCCATAGCTTCTTTAAACAGTTTTCGCCTTTTAAATGTTACTAGGGAACAGTACAAACACTAAGAATATGAAACCTCAGTTTTTTTGTGATTTTGTGACATTCATCGTTTTTCCCCTGGACCCTTCAATTATTATTTAAAATAAACATAGTTCATTTCCTTTAAATAGTAATCTTATATATAAAAATTAATGTTTGTTTGTTTGTATATTTGTTTGTTTGTTCGTACTTTATGCGTGGCCATACAGTTGATCCGATTGTGATGGGGTTTTTTGCAAAATGTTCAGGAGATTCCCGGGATGAACATAGGCTATAAGAGAGTTGTGATACTCAACTCCTACACCCTTAAAAATCGCCCTTTGTAGTGGAAAACGTGAAAAAAGTAGCTCTTTGGACTCTTAAATGGCTTATGCTGCCCAAACCATAAGAAATACACAAAATTAATGTACACAGAAATGAATATCTCTAAAAGCTCTACAAAAAAGTCTGCAACAGAATATATTTATCTCTTACGGATAACTCACAATAACCATTTTTGTCTTTCATTGATACCAAAGTCCCTTATCTCTTACGGATAACTCACAATAACATTTTTGTCTTTCATTGATACCAAGAGTCTCGCGCCGTAGCCGAGCAAGAAGTCTTGGTGCAGAACTATGGGACTTACGATGGTTCGAGTCTCTACGGGGGGAGAAATTTTTCTCATGGAATGTCGGCCAGTATGGGTCAGAAATGAAATCTAGCTGGGGGAAAAAAACTGTTTTGACTCACTCTCATCAATTTATATTTTTTTTTCACTCTAATGTAATTGTTATATGATGGTTCTTAACTTATCTGCAAAGGAGGGTACAATTCTAATGTTCATGACTATGTGACGCCATCATTCATACTTCTTGAGCCACAACAGAAGGCTGTAAGAGGTTTTCTTGCGAACTTATTTAATAATATCTAATTATATCATAATTTCTGAATTTTATGGTAAAAAAGTAACATTTTTATCGTCTGCCCATGACATGAGAATTGAACGTTCGGGCAGGACAACGTCTGCCGGGTACGCTAGTGACATATAAATACTTACTGCATGTGGTTTTGTATAATTTCTGATGAAAAACAATAATGTCCAACCGTAATACCAACAGTCGTCTTGTTTGTTGAGAATGTTTTGTTCCCATATAGGTCCAGAACCCAATCTGTTGAAGAGTGTTGCATTGACAAGCACAATGATGGAGAGAGCTGGTGTTACTCTGAGGTAACGATAGAGGTAAAAACGCCACAAACTGAACTGTTTTCCCAGTTCTCTTTCTCTGAGAAACAGATAACTTAGCAACATTCCACTTAACACAAAGTATATGTCCATTTGTAAAGCTCCATTTGTTAGGAAGAGATGTTTCCAGTTTGCTGTCATCTGTAACAGAATTATAATATTATTAATCATCAAATACTACAGTGTCCTTTACATCTTTCTATGTTTATTTCAAGATTTTGTAACGAAGTAGCTAATATTAAGATTAAATTAAAATGCTTCATTCCTCAACTCACAACAGTCAATGAGAAAGTACTGAAGATGAAGCTTGCCAAGGCTTTGAAACTGCAGTCTACTTAGAAGACTGATACGAGGTGAGGTATGAAGCATTTTAATTTAATCTTAAATTAAACCTCATAGTGATTTTCTCCTATAAAAGTTTGAAATAACTAATGCCCAGCATGTGCTGCTACAACTAAATAAATTAAATGTTATTTTATTTAGTTGAATAAGGAAAAAGAAAATTTATAATAAATTTATTTTGTAATTCTTTTTTAGACCAAACATGGCAATTCCTAGAGTAAAATATTTAATTTCAGATTTTAGATACATCCCAACTTCTAATATGAAATAGAGTGAGTTTGTTTTATTCTTACCTCATAGAAGTTAAATTTTTTTAGGACAGATTTCTAAACAATTTTCTATTTATCTTAAGTTTGTCCAGACTGAAGATTAAACAGAAAAATTGTTATGAAACATGTCCTATGAAGTTAACTTCTGGGTGCTTTTTCTCTGCGTAACCTACAAGAAGCTTCCATGCTCCTCTCTCATTCCCCATTCATGCTACATGTCCTGTCCATCGCAGTCTATGAGATTTAGTTGTTCTTAATATCTTGTTTCACATAAGGACCATGCAGCTCACTGCATTTCCCTGTCTGTTCATCTCTCTTTTGTACAAAAATTTTCCTAAGAACTATATTTTCAAATACTTGTAATCTTTTCTCCTCCCTTAAAGTAAAAAGTCCATGTTTCACATCCATATAATATAACTGGTAGAATAACAGTTTTATATATTTTTAGTTTAATAGTTTTTGAAACAAGTTGGGACAACAAGAGTCTCTGTAATTCATAATAGCATGCATTTCCAGAATTGAGCCTGTGTCAATTTGTTTGTGCATCTCATTCCTATTTATGATTATTGTTCCTAGTTATTTGAAATCGGCCACTTCTTCAAAATTTCTCTCATTTGTCATTACCTGTCCATTTCTATTATATAATATATAGCCTATCTATGTGTGAACATATATTTAGTTTTATAGATGTTTACTTTGGTGATGAAAATATTCCAAAACGTGTGCTTACCTTGAGGAAATCAAGATGATTGATGCTGGCAGATTGAAAGTACGAGCCTTGATAAACATGATGACAGATGACCCACCACATGCCCAGGACTCTCACTCCATGAACTGCATGTAGAGTATTATCAGGTGCAGTGCTCGGGTCTGTCATGTATTTCCAGTTTCTATAGAAGGAGAAGCTCTCCGGCAACACTTTCCATTTCTCTATTTGTGGATGGACAAGGAACAGCACTTGGTTATTATTAATTATTGATTGCTTGATCTCTGTTTGTCATGCTGTGAGACATGTGTGCTCCTCAAGTGCAAATTTCTTAACTAACTAACTAACTAACTAACTAATTGGCACTATCAAACCTGTAGGTTCATAGCCACAAGGACATAAGCTCTCCATACATCCCTATCTTAAGCTAACGTTTTCCAATTATTCCCTGTATAATCTACTTCCCTCAAATCATGGTTAATGTTATTCTCCCACCTCATTCTTGGTCTACCAACTGGGCGTTTTCCTTATCATTTTCCTATAAGAAGCTTCCATGCACATCTTCCATTCTCCAAAACAATGAGATTCTTTGATATGGCAAAGGTGACTAATCTAACCCCATTGTCGTTACTATCTTCATGAAGACTGAATTTGCCTATTGTTGGTTTGAATATATCTTTCCATCCCACTTTTGCATCAAAATCTCCTAAGATAATTTTCATATGATATCATGAAAGGCTATCAAATATGCATTCTAATTCTTCATAGAACTCATCCTTGATCTTGTTATCTTTATCTTCTGTGGGAGCATGTACATTTATGATTACAAAATCATGTCATTTACCCTTTAGAATTATGTATAATATCCTATCATTGACAAACTTAATTTTTCAGATAGCAGACAGGATCCTCCCTCAGATTAAAAAAACCTGTTCCATAATTCAGGTCTTTCTGCACCTCCATAGTATAATGCAAAGCTTCCTGATTCCTGACTACCTTATTCTGGTCTTAACCAGACAAATTTAGTTAAAATATTAAAATTTTAAAGAAAATTCTTTGTTAAATACATATCCACTGAATGAAAAAATCAAAGAATACAGAGATAAATGGTTTAGACATGTCAAAAAAATTAATGTTATAAGATTACCAAAAGCAGTATTTAACTATAAGACAATTGGTTCAAGCATGTAGGAAGGCCAGTGAAAATATGGACAGAACAACTGTGAGGCAGAACAAGCAGTTTGCCTAGCCCGTCAAGTGAAGTTAGAAGAAAATGATAAAACTCTTTTTATCTCACCTCATATCCTGTCTTCTAATTAGTCCAGTCTCAAAACCTAGGCAGTTTCATCATCAGTAATTTCATCCAGGAGCACTGCTTCTTATTCCAACTGTTGGTGGATTGATGAACCTTCCAATCAAATCAACTTGCCCAGTAATTGAAAAATTCTTTAATTTTCCTTTCTTCTTTTTTTGAATGTGGGTTTTTTCCCAAATCGTGAGCTCTTTTTGTTTCTCTATTCGTTTTATTAAACTAGCCTTTCTATCAATTAAATATTTTTATTAGAACAACCAAGTAGAAAAAGATTTGATGGCATGCTCTAGTACAAAATTTAACAGTTTTTTAAAAGTAAACATTTAATATATATTATGATATGAGCCCTTAAATATTAAATTGGACCATTTTCATTATATCACATTTCAAGAAAACTTTATTTTCTTCTATATACCGATTTAAATAATATATTATAATTAGTAAACATAGAACTAACTAACTAACTCACTGGTTCTATCAAACCCATAGGTTTATGGCCGTGTAGACACAAGCTCTCCATACATCTCTAACCTGAGCTGTTTTCCAATCATACCTGTATAATCTACTTCTCTAAAATCATGGAAAATGCTATTCTCCTACCTCATTCTTGGTCTACTAACTGAAGCGTTTTCCTTCTGGTTTTCCTACCAGAAGCCCCCATGCACCTCTTTTATCCCCATATGTGCCACATGTCCTGCCCATCGCAGGCTATGAGACTTAACTGTTCTTATTATATCTGGCTTCCTATACATATCACGTAGCTCACTATTATCAAGTTTTCTCCATTCACCTGTCTGTTCATCTCTTTTTGGCTCAAAAATGTTTCTAAGAACTTTATTCTCAAATACTCGTAATCTTCTTTTCTCCCTTAAAGTAGGAGTCCATGTTTCACATCCATACAATATAACTGGGAGAATAACTGTTTTATATATTTTTAATTTAACGTCTTTTGAGACAAGTTGGGATGACAACAGTTTCTGCAATGCATAATAGCATGCATTTTCAGAATTAAGCCTATGTTTAATTTCTTTGTGTATCTCATTCCTATTTGTAATTATTGTTCCTAGAGACTTGAAATCAGCCACTTCTTCAAAATTTTCTTCATTTGTCATTAGTTGTCCATTTCCATTATATAATGCATTTCTGTGTGTGGACATATATTTAGTTTATTGATGTAAACATAGAATAAACATTTTATTTGTTTTAATAGATAGTTGATAACACTATAAAAATACAATTATAAACATTAATATACTCTTGAACTATCAGTAGATGTGCTCATTTGTAGGTGCACCAGAAGTGGATCTGGTCCATTTTAATACTCAAGTGTTCATATAAATTCACAGCAATAAAAATATAACTTTATGGATATTATTATGTTTACAAACCTGAGGTTTTAACAGTTAAGTCATACACAGTGCTTATGATGACGATAACTGCAAAAATTATAATAATTCCTCTGAAAAAGAAAGAAAATTTACATAAATTCAGTAAGCACTGACATATTTGTCATTTTGATGCATCATCTAACCACAATTGAGGCGCTTAGAATAATAACAGCAGATCCCAACCGACATAGAATTTTGAGATAGAAGCTTGACCGTGCACAGCTGTCATCTACCTTTCATGTGATGAAGTATCAAACTAATTGGGATATGCCAAAGCTCTCATTTTCCACTTTTAAAATTTGTCTGTAGTGAAAACGAACATATTCTCAGCATAAAAATGACATATCCCAACTATGAGTGCATTACTTTATGTCCGATACATGTTCATGGCATTGTGTTGAATGGTAGTGAATTAATCAAATGAACAGGGAAGACTTTGTTGACATACAGAATGGTATCACTTCAAACTTTGTAAATAGAAAAATAGATGTGGATGGTGCTACTTTGCTTTTACCTAAGGTTACATCCATTATTGTGGATCACGATGATCGTGAGATTGTTAAATTTTTGTTAGATTGTTATTCTAACTCTGAAATGTATCAAAAAGTTAATTTTAGAAAAAGAGGTAGAAGTTCACATGTTTCATTGTTTAAGTTACAGCAGAAGTACAGTGAACAGAGAAAGATAAAGAAAGCTAAGTACAATGACCTGATGAAATTATTGAAATATATATCACCCATCTATCATGATTCTTATAACAGTCTTCATCATGATCGTGTTGATGATGACAAAAAAGTGAAGATTTGGAAATAGAGCTGGATTAGGTATTTCAAGATGTTAAATGAAGGAGAAGTCAACTTTACACCATATTTTCTATTTTGTATACTTTTTGTTCTAATAAACAACACAAAATCAGGAAAGCTATTAATCACAATGGTTCAAGAATTTGCACATAGACTTGAAAACCCTTAATTTAAATACCCAGAAAATATCAAGTCGTAATGTTAATTACTTTCCACGTTTCGGAAAAAAACGACATTTATCTCAAAATTAACTTTGGTTGGGATCTGCCGTTATTATTCTAAGTGCCTCAATTATGAGGTGAGTCATATAAATGTAACTCTATTTATTAATTATCTACTTAGCTAACTAAATTACTCACTGGCATTATTGAACCCAGAGTTTGATGGTCAGATTTTTTTATCTATATATTACATATTACATATCTATATTTTTTATTGTTTTTTTTATTGTCAAGTATATTTTGACACTTTTGGCAGACCCTATTTGGGTAAGTTGATGTAATTGATAATGACTGAACAATAGAATGAGTATTACTGATGAGATATAAGGGTTATATTAGACAGAGTAAAAAAAAAGAAAATAAATATGGAATACACATTTATATGCATCGCTGTAAAGAATGGGATTAAAAAAAGCAAACAGTAAAAACATTATTATGATTAAAGTGCACTTATATGCAATTATATTTTGTAATGTAAACTAAAAAGAGAAGGAAGAAACAAGGAAGGATGAATTTAGAATGGAAACAGTAGGTTAATGAAATAAAGAAGTTATGAACGTACTTACAAGGCTGTCCATTCAGTTGATGTAAATGGTACATGTTGCTTTATGTGACAAGTGAGAGGATCCACACTAATAACACTGTTAAAGTTACTTCTCAACATATTCTCAACATCTGTAGGTCTGCATGAAGATGGAATGCATATCGACCATGAAAATTTATCAAAAAGCTGAAAAAGAACATTTATTATAAATAAAACACCATAATGAATGAATGAGTCACTTCTTATCTTACCTCATAGTTTGTTTTTTTAAGGGTAGTCATGAGTGAATTTTGAGTGAAAATTGACCAAAACACACATTTTTTGTTTTGTTTTATCTCTCATAAAATTCTCCTAAGCTTCCTGTTCAAAAAAATATATAACTTATCGCTATTTCGCCATTATTAACCCTTTAGGTGCCGTGAGCCGATTAGATTGGCTCTGATGTTTCTGTCCATTACCTGCCAGACAATATTTAAACTACTTACAAAGCTGATCACATCGGCGGATGCGATTTAAATCTCTGACACAAGAGATTTTACCCATGGCATGCAGATGGTTAAAGCCCTGGTGGCCATTTTTAAACTCCCCCAGAACTAGTGACAAAAATGATACCAATATATCAAAGATTGGCATCACATGTATTATTGGAGAGAGGCACAAAAGGAAAAGCCCAAAATGGTAATTAGAGTATTTACCATACAGTTTGGCACAAATATCCAAAATAAATATTTGTTTTAACACAGAAATTGGAACTGTGTGTTATTTAAGCAGTCAGAAGCATGAAAAACTTTGTAGCCTTTTTTCTCAAAGTGTATTTTTCAAGCGCATGCCCATTTAAAAAAAGTTCCTTGTACTGCAATATTCATCTTATTCAACTGAAATTTTCAGCACTTATCTTTAAGAATACAAAGAACCAAAATTGCAATGGATTTTAATCATACTCAAAATGCTCATGAGTTATGATTTTTTATATTGTCATATTTATCTCGATTTCTGTCAACATGAAAAATCAGTTAAAAACACTTTTTTTCTCAAAAGCATTAAAAGCACAGAAAAATCTAATGCAAATTTAGAAACAATGAGTATAACGAATATTCTGACAAAGTATTGGAACAAAATATTGAAAATTGTACATCAAGGAACTTTTATAATATTAATTAAAATAAAAAAGAGAAAAAATAATGTAACTTGTGAACTAATATAACAAATCACTTGAAATGTATCATAAATGTTATTCATACAGGTAGACATCTGTGATAAAAATTTGAAAGAAATATCTCTATTAGTTTCAGAGTTTCAAAATTCACTCATGGCTACCCTTATACACGGGAACTGCAGTTTTCAAAAGGACATCCCTCTCATTTTGAACCGATATTATGACTACCGGATTTTCATTGGAATCTCCATCTACATCGTTATAGATAGAGATTCCAATGAAAATCCGGTAATCATAATATCGGTTGAAAATGAGAGGGTTGTCCTCTTGAAAACTGCAGTTCCCGTGTTTAAGAAAACATAAACTATGAGGTAAGATAAGAAGTGACTCATTCATTGAATTAAGAACCTCATAATGTTATTTCCCATATTTAACAATGAAGAAAACACCATAAACTTAGATATAAATTAATGTTTGTTGGTGAAACAGACATAACTTTAAAATTTATAAAGACATCATAATGAAACAATGGAAATAATTTTGCAGTACATTGTATAATGTCTTTGGTTGTAGTTGACATTTATTTACCAAAATTTCTTTTTATGACTCCTTTTATTGTATTGTATCTCTGAATTTTTTTTTTATTTCTGACTCACTTATCTTATTCTTCTTCTTCACTTCCTGGTTAGTAGTCTTCATTAATAGATCTAAGACCATTTCTTCCAAGGATTCTGATATCTCTTGTTCTTCTCGGAAAATAAGATTTTCTTTGGTAATCTACTCTCTTCCATCCTTTCTACATGTTCTTTTCACTGTTTCTTGTTATTATATATATTTTCATTTATGGATAATTAGCTTAGGTAAGTAACTCCTACAAGGAGCACTATTGCTCCAAGTGGAGATGTACAAATATAGACAAGACATGTCATCAACAGACTTGAATAAAAGTGTGGAAAGTACAGAAGTAAGCAAGCTGTAACATAACAGGTTACTGAATATGTGCTTGGAGTGTTACATATTTTGCGTATTGAATTCTCTTGGAAAAATTAGTATTGAGGTTTAATTTAATATTTATATTAAAATTCTTTACATATCACCTCATATCCAGTCTTCTAATTATACTGATTTCAAAACCTAGGTGGTTTCATCTTCAATAATATCTCGACCGATGTTATGTCATAGGAGAACTGCTTCTTACTAAGTAAGTGATCCCACTACAGGTCATAGGAGACCCTTGGGGTAGTAGGAGGTTAAGGCTTCCACTTTTTCTAGAAAATCGGCACTTTATGTCAGCTGGGTTGTCAGCTCTGCGTGACGGCCGCCTTTACCCCCAGAACAAGCGTCTGGTACTCATTTCCGTTAGAGGCTGAGTCAACCCCAGGGCCATGGTGCCACCAGATGGTTTGGGTCAGTTTAAAAAATCCTGATCCCACCGGACTTGAACCTTTGACCTTCCGGTTTGTAAGCACACTGCCTTAACCACTACGCTACGGCTGCTTCTTACTCCCTCTGTTTATTGATCAATGAAACTACAAATCAAATAAAATTCCAGAATTTCAAAATTAATAAGTTTTTCTTTTTTTTTATGTGGATTTTTCCCTCAAAATGTGAGTTCTTTTCGTTTTTCTATTTGTTTATTGAATAGTTACCCCGAGAACAGATCTAACCGATGAAATAAAAATTGTTGGGAAAATGAAAAAAAATCCATAATGTTCATTTTGAGGCTGTTCATTTTAATCTTTCATTCTATTGAAAACATCATCATCATCATCTGCATTCATGGATTAGGTCTGTTGACCCGTTCCGACTTCAGCCCATCTCTTTCTAGGTCTGCCCACATCTTGGGTGCCTTTAGGTTTGTATTTTCTTATTTGTTTTGGATATCTATCTTCATTCATTCTGTCTATGTGTTGCTTCCATTTTTGTCTATATGTATCTATTTTATCAGTTATTGCAAATATTTCAAGTTCCTGTCTTATTTCTGTGTTCTTGATTCTGTAACAGATATCAAAAATTTCATTTCTGCCGCCGTTATTCTACTTAGATCTTGTTTTTTATGTATCCAGGCTTCTGATCCATAGAGCAGTACTGGTACTGCCAATGTTTTATAAAATTTCAATTGGGTCTCTCTTGTTGTTGTATTATTTAGTGATCATTTTATCGTACCACATATTCCCTGGAATTTTGCTATTTTATTAGTTATATCATTATCATAATTAAATTAAATGTCACATCCTAGATAATTGAGATGGTTGAAAACATGTACAGCCAATATGAATGCAAAATAATTTGCTAATTACTGAATATTAACAGAATTGAGTGCAAAAATGATCTCACTTTATTGATTGGAAAAAAGATTTAACTAAAAATGCTACAATAAGAAATAAAAAATACATATTGAACACTGATTCAACTATAAAAATTTCTAACTGAAACAGTGTTCAATATTTATTTTGTTACATATGCTTTCTGTCAATAATTGTATTTCTGCATTGCTACTCATTTCTTGAGTAACTGCTTTCACCATTTTGTTACATATAGATCACTATTTGCTTGATTACCAACTTTTAAAAATAAATGAAACTGGTGTGGGAGAGAGTAGGGATAGTTTTACATCCACCATGCTGTGATATTCTCCGAATAGATCACTAATTCACTAAAACTCAGTTTTCGAATTTTTGTTGGTTAAGTCTCTTTTCAGAGCAATTATTCAATTAAACTAGCTTTTCTATCAATATTAGAAGTAGCAGCTCATGCTTAATATAAAAGGAATATAATTGATATAAAAGAAAATTTAATTAAACAAATAGAAAAACCAAAAGACCTCACATTTTGGAGAAAAATCCACATTCAAGAAACAAAGAAAAAAACTTATGAATTTTGAAATTCCCAGGGAATTTGATTTGATTTGAAGGTTCATAAGTCCACCAACAGAGAGAGTAAGAATCAGTTATCTTTAACAACATAACATCAATCAAGATATTACTGAAAATGAAACCACATAGACTTTGAAACTGGTATAATTAGAAGACTGGATATAAGGTGAGGTATAAAGAATTTTAATTTAAATATTAAATGTTTATGTTATGAATGGGTGGTTTTGGGTAGACTATAACAATATAGACCTTTATATTTAAAAATACTAGTACCTTGTTCCTTATGGGATATTTGGATTGCACCATACAGTGTTGTCCTTGGAAAGAACCAAAGTTTTCATTCACTTCCACATTTAAGCATTCATCAAAGTTACCAAAATTATTTATGTGACCCATCAGAAATCCATTCGGAATCTTTGTAGATGCATCAAACACTGAAAATGAAAGAAAATAAATTTGTTACCAGCAGCTCTTGTCTTTCTGATAGTGGAATTGTGCACATAATCTGTTGTAGGGAACTAATACATCATCTTTCTGTAGTTTTGTAATCCTCATTTGCAAGACTGTCAGCTATTACATTACTTAATATTTTATTAAAGAAATTGAGATTGACAACTTAAAATTAATGAGGTACTTACTGGTCATGGCCCAAGGACTTCCTAGCTTCAGATTTTGCCACATCTCAGCTGTATGATTTCTGCAGCTTTCTGCAGATTGCTGCATCATCTGTCAGAAAATATTACAAAAATATAATGATTAATTTAAGAAAAATGTTAATGGGAAGAAATACTATGAGGCAAATAATACATTTTATAAAATTAAATTCAAATAGATCATCATCATCATCATAGTACATTCACGAATTTAGGCCATTTGTTGACCTGTTTCGACCTCAAGAGAAACACCATCCAGAAGTCTTTTGAGTGGACGTCCTGGTCTTCTTCTTCCTGCAGGTTGATATCTTAACATTAGTTTGGGTATTCTGTGATCTTCCATTCGATGAACATGTTGTACCCATCTTGACTTATAATCAGAAATTTTGTTTTCTAAAGATTCCATGTGTAATTCTTCTAAGATGTCTTCATTTTTTTTGTGATCTAGTAGTGTGTATCCTGCAGTCCTCCGAAGATATCTCATTTCAGCAGATCTAAGTCTCTGTATATCCTTCTGTTTCAACGTCCATACTTCGCTACCATACAAAAGAGTTGGAAGAGCCAGTGTTTTATACACTTTCAGTCTTGAATGCTTTTGGACTAACTGTGGCTTGAAGATAGAATTTATTAACCCTAAAATTCTTAAAAATTTAGATATTTTTGCATTTACATCCTTTTCTTCTTCATATGAGATATTGCATCCTAGATATGTAAAATTATTCACCTGCTCCAAAATTTTATTGTCCAGTACAATTTTACTTCTGACAGGATCTACACCTTGAAATGCCATAATTTTTGTTTTTTCTGTAGATATCTTTAATCCATATTCTTCTGTAATTTTGTTAAGTTCATACAGACCTTTCTGTAGATTATCTTCGGAATTTGCTATTATTATTTGGTCATCTGCAAACAATAGGGTGTTTAATTTTCTATTTTCTGATATTCTTATTCCAAATTTATATGTTTGTTCCAGCAACATATTACTTCATTGATATAAATTGCAAAGAGTGTTGGGATAGGGGGCAGCCTTGTCTCACACCACGATTTATAATTCCTTCTTCAGAAAATCTGTTATTTAATTTAATCTTTATGGTGTTGTCTTTGTAAATATTTTGTATTTTCTGCCGAAGTAAATTTGGTATATTTCTGTCTTCCAATATATTTAAGAGTTTTGATCTCTTGACTGTGTCGAATGCTTTTTCAAAATCTATGAAAGCAAAATGTGTTTCTAAGTTGAATTCTCTTCTTTTTTCAAGCAATAGTTTAACAGAAAATGCTGAATCAATACAAGATCGTCCTTTCCTAAATCCATTTTGACATTCCATAAGGAATTTTTCACTGAAACTTTTCAATTTTCCATTTAAAATGTCTGCATAAATTTTGTAGCATGTGTTTAACAAAACTGATTCCCCTATAGTTGTCCATTTTTCTCTTGTCTCCTTTCTTGAACAGGGGTATAACAATGCTTGTCTTCCATTCTTGTGGTATATCTGCATTTTTGAATACATTATTAAAGAAGGACAACAGTCTTTCATGGAACTGTTTGCCTGCATATTTGTACAATTCAGAATTCAAGCCATCTGTGCCAGTTGCCTTCCCATTTTTTAATTTCTTTAAACTATTGTTCAATTCTTCCAATGATATTATGGAATCTGTCTCATTATTATTTCGGAAAATTGTATCTTCATAGCTATTGTCAGTCCAAAGACTTTTATAATAATTGAAAAAATCTTCTTTTGTTACTCCGCAATTAATTTTGGTAGATTCTTTAATATCTTTATTCAAATGTTTTAATATTTTGAAGGCATTAGGTTGGAGCTTATGCAAATCTGATTCTAAATGTGTAACAAAATTTAACCATGTTTTCCTATGTCTCTTTCTTATTTCCCTCTTAACAATAGCTCTACAGCGTTTGAATTCTATTTCATTTTCTACTTTCTTTGTGTTCAAATATTTTTTATAAGCTGCATTTTTTTCTTCAATCAATTGTTTTATTTGATCATCCCAGATTTTTAGAGTTCTATTTCTTCTTTGTTGTATATTTACTTTTCCTAAAGTTTCATTAGCTGCATTTTGAATTATCATTTTAATGTTTTTCCATTCTTCTTCGACATCATTACTTTCTGGAGTTGTAGCCATATATTGCTGAATTCTTCTCGAATATAACCATTTAATGCTGTCATCATAAAATAATTTTACCTTGTACTTTTGTTCTATGCTCTGTTGTTGTTTCTTCTTTTTTAACCATCTTGGTGGAAATCTTATTCTTGCTTCTACTAGGTAGTGATCTGAACCAATATCATATCCTCTGTAGGCTCTGACATCGAGAAACAATTTAAAAATCTTATTATTTGCAATGAAATAATCAATGATTGATTTTGAGTCCTGACGATGCCAGGTATATTTATGTATGTTTTCTATGATTGTAAAAGGTATTCGTTATTTTCAGTTCATTGTAGATAGCAAAATCTGTTAATCTTGTCCCATTCCTATTGCTGGTTGGTTCGCCAAATGTTCCAATATTATTGTTGACTTGAGCATTGCCCACTCTGGCATTTAAATCTCCTATTATGAGAATGTAATCATTTCTATTAATTTTGCTATAAATTTCTTGTAATATTTTATAAAATTCTTCATTGTCTTCTTCACGGCCTTCCTCTGGTGCATATACACCAAGAACTGTCAAATTACCTCTATTATTTTTAATCGAAGCTCTAATATTCTTTCATTCCAGTAAGTGTAGTGTTGAATTTTATTTCTTATGGTTTTATTAATCCAAATCATTAATCCAGCTTGTCCATGGGTTTTCCTGTCGACATCGCTATATATTTGTACATAATTTTGTGTTTCTTTCGTTCCTTTAAGTTTATTCTTAGTTTCTGTAGTTACTGCAATATCAATGTTTCTATTCTTAAATATACTGTCTAGTTTCTCTTCTTTTTCATGGATGCTTCGGACATTCCAGGTTGCATATCTTACAATATCTTTGTGCCGTTTTCTTTTAAACATATTTCTTTGCTGTGGGTCGTCATTTTTCAATTCCTTCTGGATTTTTTCGTGTTGAGACTTGAAAGTAGTTTTGAAGTTCCTTAGGACAGGTTACTGGCCCGACGCTAAGTAGTCCAGTGGTAGGGCTGCTACCTTTTAGTCTCTGGACAGACATTAGGATGCCGCATTTACTCAGTACCTGATGGAACGGTTATACCGCCGTGACTCGGTCCTCAGAGCCTCGTTTGTGAAAACGGGTTGTACCACGAGAAGGTGAGGATGAGAATTGGGTAGGAGAGGTTATACACACGTCACTACCCCTTACAACCCAATTCAAATAGATAGGAAACAATAATTACAAACAGGAATGAGATGTACGAAGAAATTCTGGAAATGCATGCTATTGTGTATTGCAGAGACTCTTGTCGTCTGAACTCCTTTCAAAACACATTAAACTGAAAATATATAAATATATAAAACTATTATTCTCCAGTTATATTATATGGGTCTGAAACATGGACTCTTACTTTAAGGGAGGATAGAATATTATGAGTATTTGAAAATGAAGTTCTTAGGAACTTCTTAGGACATTGGAACATAAGGATATACAAAGACTTAGATCCGCTGAAATGATATATCTCCGGAGGACTGCAGGATACACACAAAAAAAAAATCTTAGAAGAATTACACATGGAACCTTTAGAAAACAAAATTTCTCATTACAAATCAAGATGGATGCAACATGTTCACCGAATGGAAGATCACAGGATACACAAACAAATGTTAAGATATCAACCTGCAGGAAGAAGAAGACCAGGACGTCGACTCAAAAGACCTTTGGATGGTGTTTCTCTTGAGGCCGAAACAGGTCAACAAATGACCCAAATTTGGTGAATGGACTATGATGATGATGAAGTTCTTAGGAACATTTTTGGACCAAAAAGAGATGAACAGACAGGCGAATGGAGAAGACTTCATAACAGTGAACTATATTATCTATATAGGAAACGGAATATAATGAGAACAATTAAGTCTCGTAGTCTCTAATGGGCAGGACATGCTACAAGAATGGAGACTGAAAGAGGTGCATGGAAGCTTCTTGTAGGAAAACCCAATAGAGTGAGGTGGGAGAATAATATAAACCCTAATTTGAGGGAAGTAGATTATACAGGAGAAGATTGGAAAACATTAGCTCAGGATACGGACGTATGAAGAGATTAGTACGCGCGACCATGAACTTACGGGTTCGATAGTGCCAGTGAGTTAGTTTTTACGGAAAACACTATAATTTATGAGTGTGAAACAGTAAAATATATAATTTAGACATGGCTTTATTCATCTCCAAAGTTTGCCTGGCATGTAGGTAAGGAAGTATGTATGTTGGTCAACTAATAGTATATTATGATGTAAGGTTGGAAACTGATTTTTACAGAAGCGAGAAAATGTTTAAAAACCGAGCGATAGCCAGGTTTTTAATTTCCGAGATTTTGTAAAACACTTCACAAAAGTGCGTTGTACATTATTTTTTTTGCGCGATGGTGTTTTCAAAATAATAAATAATAGTAAAATAATGACATCTTTGTTGGAAATATTTGCGTTCATTATAAACAACTGACTAACGTTAACAGTGTGGGCAATGTTTATTAGTTGAGATTACAGCAGACCGTGACACCAATCAGTCATCAAATGGCGAAAAGTACGTATTTATTGTTTTATATTGTTTCAAGTAAAGTTCAGTTCATTTAAAATGGAGTGATTTGTTTCATACAATGTATATTGACACTACCTTTTGGATATTTTTAAATTTTTTTTTTTGCGCGATAGTGCGTTTTGTCGTACTTACCAGCAATGACGACCATTATTGGAAGTTCAACTTCTTACATTTCGGGGTTGCCAACCTAAATGACTATACTGTAATATTACATTTACACCCACGTGCGGGAAGTAAAACCACTGCCCTGTATGTATACTACGTACAATGTATATACAGAAAACATCCAAAAGGTAGTGTTAATATACATTACACGAAACAAATCACTGCATTTTAAATGAACTGGACTTTATTTGAAACAATATAAAACAATACATACGTACTTGCGGCCATGTTATCAATAATTGTTCTCAAGGCCTCCTTTTGTTCCAACTAATAAACATCGACCACACTGTTAACGTTAGTCAATTGTTTATAATGAAAGCAAATATTTCCAACAAAGATATTATTTTACTATTATTTATTATTTTGAAAACACCATCGCGTAAATAATAATGTACAACGCACGTTTGTGAAGTGTTTTACAGAATCTCGGAAATTATAAACCTCGCTATCGCTCGGTTTTTAAACATTTTTCCTCGATTCTGTAAAATCCACTTCCCAACTTTGCATCATAATATACTATTGTATATACATAGTCCGTAGTATACATAAACGGCAGTGGTTCTACTTCCCGCACGAGGTTTGTAATATGTAATATTACAGTATATTTATTGAGATTGGCAATCCCAAAATGTAGGAAGTTGAACTTTCGATCATGGTCGCCATTGCTGTAAGTATGACAAAACGCAATATCACGCAAAACGTATGTTTTATAGGTTTGAAGGAAAACGTGACTTATATGGTTATTTTCCTGTATCCTTGAAATGTTAGGAATAAATCAAAAGCTAAGGAGAATTTATTACCTATTCATCACTACATTGTAGTTTTTACGTTGTCATGTTACCCAGATTTATTGTTAGTTTGCTTTCAATCATATTCTACATTTCTCAATGTACAATTTTCATATCTTAAATATGTTTCTAACTAACAAACTGTCAGTATCGTCATCGTAGGTTCACGGCCGCGCGGACATTAGCTCTCCATATATCCCTATCCTGATCTAATATTTTCCAACCATCTCCTCTCTTACAGACAGACGTAAATTGCACTCTCTTTCACTTATTTTCAAGCTTCTGAATTCCTAAACTCCTAGTTACCTGGCGTATAGATTTTTGAAGTTATCTTCTTACCACAATACTGACACTAGGTCACAAGATAACAGTCTGCTAACCATCCCTCTTCATAGCACTTTATCTTATTCTACTTCTTTCACAGTAGCCTCTGCCCGCTCCTGGAATTTCCTTCCTCAAGATATCAAGGGATGCCGCACACTTGGCACTTTTAAGTCACGCTTATGCAAATACATATTGTTAAATAATTGACTATTTAACTCATGCCACAAATGCTAGTCAGTGACCAATCAAGTTTCAATGAATGTTTTACAACCAATGACAGTCGTGTTTCACCTCGCTCTTTATCGATTTCTCTTTATCAGCTCCTGCTTTTGTGATAAAGAAAGCTCCTCCTTTTTAATGTTCTCAACCGGTCAAAGCATTATTTTTCTCCAAAAAATACATTGAATGTAGCAAATAATGAAAAGATTCCTTGATTTTACTGAGTTGTTTACTAAAACAATAAATGAATAACCCTTAATGTTGATTATGATATATAGTTTGATGTGTTTCATTATTTCTCCACTTGGGTGCACTCTTACAATATTGCGATCTTATTTGGCAATAAATAATATGATCAAGCAGCAGTGAATGAACACATCCTCACATTTCTGATTTGTTTTCAAACATCGCCGTTTACATTAAATATATAAATATTTTAAAATAACTGTAGTTAAACAATGATTTGTGAGTAAACAGCATAATTTTATTCGTTAAATAGTCCTAACAAATGCCACTCTTGATTTACAATTTCTCTAGATAAATTGGAAATCACCTAAATTTATTCTATATCATTAATAGTTTTTATCTGACTTTTCTATCTTGTACATTTTATATTTCAATAGTTTAATCTGGATTGAATCAAAATATATTGTAAATAATAATTGTATTGTAGACGTACCATGTTTATTGTAAATTAGATGTAAGAATAATTGTTGTATTTTTTTAAACCTGGTTGAGTGGTAGACAAGGCCTTAAGGCCTTAACTCTGCCAGGCAAAATAAAATTATTATTATTATTTTTATTATTATTATTTTTATTATTATTATTTTTATTATTATTTTATTATTATTATTATTATTATTATTATTACTATTACTGCCAGGTAAAATAAAGCTATTATTATTAATATTATTATTATTATTATTATTATTATTATTATTATTTTAATCTACTTCCCTCAAATCATAGTTAATGCTATGCTCCCATCTAATTCTTGGTACCAACTGGACGTTTTCCCTCTGGTTTTCCTACAAGGAGCTTCCTTTCCATCCTCTTCTTTTATTCCCCATACGTTCCACATGTCTGCTCTTAGTAGTAAACCGTAGTGCTACTTTTACCCGCCATATGACTGAATTGAGCACGAGACTGTAATCGATAGAAACATTATTCTTAGGCAACGTCGTATTTTACGGGAAATAAGACTGAATACAAGGTAAGATGGTACCAATAATTAGGAACTCCCTCCATTTCTTATTTATTAACGACAATAAATTATATATGGGCCTACCTAATGAGATGTTTCCATGAAGTCAGTAGATAACCTTTATATACAATTTCAGTACGAGCAGAATTTATGATCAATGCTGATTCACCTGTACATTCTGCTGTTATTTTCAGCACATCTTCAATGGTTAATAAGGGATATTTTTCACTAAACTGTTTGAAAACATTCAAAATTATTTTGTTTCTCTTCTCTTTTTAAATACCTTGCTTTGCATTATTTTTATAGTTGTACAGAAGTGGCCATTTAGGAACAACTGAAATTCCAACATAATTTACATTGCGCAAGCGCAAGAGTAAAACAATGCTTATATAATTTATTAATTTTGTAATTAGCCTATATATTTTAAGATTCTCCTGTAAAACATATATATATATATATATATATATATATATATATATGTGTGCTAGATAAAGTATATATTTTTTTAATTTTCTGTATTTCGAGTGTTGGAGAACGAACTACATTTTTTACTCTTTCAAAGGTAAAATCGTTATTCTGTCAATGTAAATGCAGCCATACATCTGCTTAGTTTACATTGTAATTGGAACTTAGCTCGGAAGATGTATAGTAGGAGGGTCACTAGATAAGTTTTGAGATGTGCTACAAAGGGCAATGATAGTTTCCATACCTATCATATCTTCTCAAAGCACTCTCCAGCACATTCTATACACCGTTGCATCCTCTGGAACCACTTCTGGAAGCAGCCACGCCATTCGATCTCAGACATTACACTAAGCTCTTCCAACAGCATCTTCTGAGCTATGAAATTGGTGTCCGCGCATGCAGTTCTTCACGTTCGGGAACAGAAAATAGTCGCATGGGGCTAGGTATGGACCGTAGGGTAAATGAGATATTAATTTCACCGGTGTCATTTCCAGAAACCTAATTGTTGCTTTGCCTGTGTGCGAAGAGGCATTGCCATGATGGAGCAGAATTCCCCGCAGTCCAGTCTTTGGCCACTTCTCCTGGATATTTGAGAAGACTTTGGGGAGACAGACTTCTGTATACAATTTAGCAGTAACTGTCCTCTGATCCTCTAGCACAACTGTAACCAGACGACCATTTGTTGAGAAGAAAGTGGCCATCATTTTCTTCCTCACACTTCTAGGTCTTTTAACTTTGGTCAGAGGCTGCTCATCTGGGAAGATCTACACCAATGATTGGTACTTTGTTTCACGGTCACACTGGTAGATCCAACATTCGTCACCTGTCACCATGTCTGACACTCGGCGGGAGTCCCCATTGTTGAATCTCTCCAGCATTTCTCTGCACAATTCCACCCTAGTGTGTTTATGCCCTTCTGACAAGTGGTGTGACACCCATCGAGAAAAAATTTTCCTCAGTCTTAAGTATTGGTGCAGGATGGTGGAAACGCTTGGCGAACTTATCCCTAGAAGCCTCCTCGATGTGCTTATAGGTCAGTCGCGGAGCTTGCTTAATCAGAGTCTCCACTACAGAGACATTTTCTTCTGTCACCACTGTTGCTGGCCTCCCACTTCTCCCTTCATCTTTAAGGGTTGTTCTCCCCGTCTTAAATTCAGGTAATCAGCGGAAAACTATTGCACATGAAGGAGCAAGGTCCCCAAATGCTTGTGTGAGTTGCTCAAGTATTTGTGACTAATTTAAACACCATATAAAATCATATAAAATCATAGCAAGAAAATACTCCCTCTCAAGCTCCATAGGACACGTTTGATTTCACCACGCACAGACTACTTCACAAGAGTGCTGCTCAGAGACAACTGAAAGAAATCGTGGTTTTGACGTTCGAGGGTTGGGCTTTCAAATGGTATATTAATTTATTGAATTCCTGTCGCCACACTGTCGTGTCTCAAAACTTATCTAGTGACCCTTATAGACACCGAGAATGATCTGACATACGTATATAGTTGTTCTATGATTAGGGAAGGCCCTCTATGTCCTTATGTAGTCATAAATTGTGTGTACAATCCAGAGTTTAGAAACCTCTTCCACTTTAAGGCCCGGGTAGCATGTGGCACGTAAAACATACCTGTCAGATGAGAGGTTAAACTAAGATAAATAAAGATGGTGATTTGCGGAAAACAGAAAAAAAATATTACTTTCACGACTGAGACTTCTAACACTTTAAATTCTTTAAACAAGTCTGTGGAGCTTGAATTTCTTATATTTTCCCCCGCAGTTAACGAAAGTTTGTGAGTCTAATGTTTTTAGGAAACATAGATTTATACGTTTTCCTATGTACTGTATCTATAAATCGAAACAGCGATACTGATGTTGTCGCTGCTCATCGGACGTGAAACTTGGAGAAATGAAGGGTGGTGTTTTTTAGTGGGGGTGAGAGTAACCCGGTACTTTCAAAGTGAATTGACTCCCTTCTTCGCACCACTCTACGCTAGTTCGAAAAACATTTCTCTCAGTTGTTATCTGAATAGTAGTTGTGCAGTTAATTTTATTAAAATTTATTGCCTAAGTGTACAATTTCTAGAATATAAATTTGTTTGACTATTTAACCTACGTCCCGGAAGTCAGTGACCAATCACGTTTCAATGAATTTTGTTTTACAACTAATCAGAGTCGTGTTTCACCTCGATAATTATCGAATTTTTATTACCAAAATAAAGGAAGTTCCTTCTTTTTAATATTCTGAACAGGTCTGACCATTATTTCGCAGTGACTGACTTACTTACTTACTCACTGGCACTATCGAACCCGTAGGTTCATGGCCGCGCGGATATAAGCTCTCCATACATCCCTATCCTGAGATAATGCTTTCCAATCATTCCCTGTATAATATACTTCCCTCAAATCATAGTTAATGTTATTCTCCCACCTCATTCTTGGTCTACCAACTGGGCGTTTTCTCTCTGGCTTTCCTACAAGAAGCTTCCATGCAAATCTTTCATTCCCCATACGTGCAACATGTCCTGACCATCGCAATCTACGAGACTTAACTGTTCTTATTATATCTGGCTTCCTATAAAGACCATCTAGTTCATTGTTATGTAGTCTTCTCCATTCACCTGTCTGACTCTCGAAGAAATACGTTGAATATAGCAAATAATGAACAGATTCCTGCAACCTACACATTTGATAATGGAATTAAACTCAATGGGTAAAACTAATATTGTGTTTTTAAATACTGATTTTATTGAGTTGTTTCCAAGAAGATTAATTAATAACCAATAATGTTGGTTATAATATACAGTTTGATATGTTTCTTTTTTTTTCTACACTAGGGTGCATTCTTACAATATTGCGATCCTATTTGGCTATAAAAATATGATCAAGTTGCAGTGGATAAACAAATGAAATATAACCAAACATGTCTCACTTGTTTTCAAACATCACCGTTTACATTAAATATATAAATATTTTAAAATAACTATATTTGATAATGATTTGTGAGTAAATATCTTAATTTTATTATTTAAATAGTCCTATCTAATGCCACTCTTCATTTCCAAATCCTCTAGATAAATTCAATCGTCACTTCGTGACTCGTGAATTTATGGATAATTTGGAAATCACTTGTGGCATTGTTTATGACAACTTTTAATTTAATATATCTAATTTTATTTTATTAAGTTTTAACAGTAAATGTTTTATTAGTTTTTAAATTATGGATGAGTAAATGTTTTTATAATGATGCTACATTATAATTTCTAACTTTCCTCTCCTTCAATAGTGTCCAACATTACTTCCATGTCTGATGAGATGTGGCACCAATAATAGATATTATCGCCTCACTATGATGGTTGTCCGTTTATATAAAAGCGGGTGTCGCGCGACAATGCTTGATAATTATTAACATAAGTAATTATTTTAGCGGCAGTAGTCGGCATATTTGTATTTAATTACCACATTTTACGGACTTTAAGAAGCACTTTTTTCTTCGAAAAATTGCCTTCAAAATTCAGGTGCATCTTATACTAGAAATTAATATAAAAATGTCCAGTGTTAGATTTAAAATTCCCGCCAGTCTTAAAAATAACCATATATTCGATGCCGCGAGAAACCTATCTCTATCTGGCAACATTGGATTCAACTGGCAGAGGCAGTGCATCGATGCGACGAACTAGAGTTGCGGGGATTCACAAGCTTGCTAACACTTACCCTCCCGCTATCACAAACCCAGTACACTGTCTAGCCTATGATGCGTCATTGCAGTCTACGGTGCCAGTGAACTTGAACAAATGGATGAAATCCAACACGAATTCACGCCGAAGAGAGGTTTAAAACTACATACAATCAGACAAGTGTGTGAGTGGATAAAACAGTTGTGGTCTGGAGTGAGAGAAGACATTATTGTTAAATCTTTCAAGAAGTGCGGCGTAAGTAACGATCTCGATGGCAGTGAAGACCATCTTATTTATAAAGAGGACAATGATGACTACGAAGAAGAAGAAGAAGGTATTTTAAAGATCAGAACGGTTTTATAAACTACATTTTTTTAGTCTACTTTGTAATCTAATAATAAAAATGACAAATATATTTTTTAAAGAAATTGCTTAAAAATTAAGGTGTGTCTTATTGTCCGTAGCGTCTTATAGTCCGTAAAATACGGTATATACAACAGCTGCGGGGAATCAAAGCGAGCCGCTGGACAACCATCATAGTGAGACTATAATAGCCATACATTTATGTAGAATTAAAATTGTATTATGAATTTTGAAAACATAACATTTTTTGTATTTTTAAAAATTTATTAATTATAAAAAAATCAGATATATCCCTATTACAATTAATGTTGGTAGGAGAAATAATTACCGTATGCACTATGTAGTGATTATTTACCGGAATCTGGGGTGCAGACAGACGTAAGATGTATCACAGCTGTTAGATGTTGTTGGATGGCCACATACTGAATGAAAGAAATTATATCCGTAAGTTACTATTAATATTCAATGTACTGACAGGAAGGTGAGATATAACTGTCAACACCACGTGACGATATTCTAACACTTGATAATTTATTGTAATTTACAAAAGTGATGTGAAAACTGACCATCGTTTATCTTCTGCCGCTGATAAAGTAAACAAGCGCGTGATTAAGTATTTTAAGTCAGGGACTTTGCAGTAAGTCCAGGACAACTATTTCTCTGTTTTATACCTCATAACTACGGCTCGGAGTTGTGTACCTATAAAATAGCTTCAAAAATACGTAAAGATACCCTATCAATTAACTTAAAAACTGGGAAAGGACGTAAAAAGTTTGCAGTTGCTATAGAGTGGATAGAAAACCTAGCTGCCTTAACCCTCCAACTAACTAACTAACTAACTAACTAACTAACTAACTAACTAACTAACTCACTGCCACTATCGAACCCGTAGGTTCATTGCCGCACGGACATAAGCTCTCCATACATCCCTATCCTCAGCTAATGTTTTAAAATCATTCTCTATATAATCCACTTCCGTCAAATCATGGTTAATGTTATTCTCCCACCTCATTCTTGGTCTACCAACTGGGCGTTTTCTTCTGGTTTTCTTACAAGAAGCTTCCATGCACGTCTTTCATTCTCCATTCGTCATACATGTCCTAACCATCGCAGTCTACGAGAATTAACTGTTCTTTATTATATCTGGCTTCCTATAAAGACCATGTAGTTCACTGTTATGTAGTCTTCTCCATTCACCTGCCTGTTCATCTCTATTTGGTCCAAAAATGTTCCTAAGAACTTTATTCTCAAATACTCATAATCTCCTTTCCTCCCTTAAAGTAAGAGTCCATGTTCCACATCCATATAATGTATTCAAACTGGTAGAATAATAGTTTTATATATTTTCAGTTTAACATTTTTTGAAAGGAGTTGGGGCATCAAGAGTCTCTGCAATGCATAATAGCACGCATTTCCAGAATTGAGCCTATGTTTAATTTGTTTGTCACCATTGATTAATTTTCCCTAAGAATATTAAACTATTATAGAGCCCCCGGCCCCCAAAATATTCGTTCCAACCTCCATCAAAAGATTTTGCATCTCATTCCTATTTGTGATTATTGTTCCTAGGTATTTGAATTCAGAAACGTCTTCAAAATTTCCCCCAATTGTCATTAGCTGTCCATTTCCATTCGAGGTAATTTTCACAAAGTGGCAACTTCTTTGAAAATTTGAAGTAAAAATACAATTCAGGCGGCCAGTAGGCTGGTGGTAAAAATAATGAGATAATGATTCAATAGTTGTTCTCGCGGAACAAAAGTGTTTGGAATGTCAACAGTCTTTAAAAAAGTAAAACTAGATAGCGTTTTTAAAATAAGTTGAAATAGAGACTGGAATGTGCGGATTCTTGAATTATACAAGTAATGATTATAAAATGCAAGTGGCTGAATTCAAACACCTAGGAACAATAATCACAAACAGGAATGAGATGCACAAAGGAATTAAACATACGATCAATTCTGGAAATGCGTGCTATTATGCATTACAGGGACTCTTGACGTCCCAACTCCTTTCAAAAAACGTTAAACTGAAAATATATAAAACTTTTATTCTACCAGTTATATTATATGGGTGCGAAACTTTACTTTAAAAAAAAAAAAAAAACATGAACTCCTACTTTAAGGAAAGAAAGGAAATTACGAGTATTTGACAATAAAGTTCCTAGGAAAATGTTTGGACCAAAGAGAGATGAACAGATGGGCGAATGGAGAAGACTACATAACATTGAACTACATGGTCTTTATAGGAAGCCAGACATAATAAGAATAGTTAAGTCTCGTAGACTGCGGTGGGCAGGACATGTGGCACGAATAGAGAATCAAATATTTGCATGGAAGCTTCTTGTAGGAAAACCAGAGGGAAAAGCGCCCAGTTGGTAGACCAAGAATGATGTGGGAGAATAACATCAACTATGATTTGAGGGAAGTAGATTATAGAGGGAATGATTGGAAATCATTAGCTCGGGATAAGGATGTATGGAGAGCTTATATCCACGCAGCCATTAGCCTACAGATTCGATAGTGCCAGTGAGTTAGTTTTTGTCTTGTTTTCTAACAAGGGAACTGTCAACCAATGCATGCCGAAATCGAACCTTGAAATTTTATCCATAGATGCGTTGAGATGTACCAAGGCCATGTCCAAAAATGTATCTGCCACTCTTAAATGCAAGGCACAGAAATCGAAGAAAGACTCCAGAAATGTCAACACACAATACGGAGTAGATGGACTCCCCGCATGAGTAATAGAAGTGTAGAATAAGGCGGGACGCGGAGCGGACGGCAGATAGGGAAGGTTATCTAGTCCAGCAATTCAGGCGTTGTATCACCTTCCTGTAGTTTAAATAAGAGATTTGGATTTTAGTGCCTTGCAGTTAAAAATGCCAGATAATTTTTTGACACTGCCTTTGTACATTACAACGTTTCTCTGGAAGAATATTATAGATAAGTTTCTGCACACAATGATTGACAGGTCCCTAATTTAAAAAAATACTATATTTGCCTCTGTTTGTGGCTATTTGCTTACCACATGTTCATTGCTGATATCTGCAGGGAAATAAGCGTAACTATAAATTAGCTTGGTTAAAAAAATCCAAACAAGCGTTAAGTGAAACCTTCACAAAATTGAAAGATGAATCTAAAAAAATTGGTCTAATAATAAATCAAGATGAAACAAAATACAGGTCTTTTCAGAAAGAAGGAGCAGACTTCAAACATTTGTTTATTCCAAACTACAAAAATAGAAACACAATTCCAACGTTCCTGGAAAGTCTAAAGTTTGAAGTTCTGATCACGGCCGCATTGGTGCTCTTGCTTGTCATGTTGATTGTTAGTATCAAAAGGGCGACACAATAGGACGTTGGATTGAAAGAGGAGGAGCAGAAAATCAACTTCATCGCCGGTGGCCTCCCAGGTCACCAGACCTAATCCTGTGTGATTTTTATCTATGGAGTTACGTATAAGATCGCGACATCGAATTCTTGAAGCTATGAATTCGATAACTAGAGACCAGCTGATTCGTGTGTGGCAAGAAATGAGCCACCATTTTGATATTTGTCGTGTAACACACGGTGCTCTTATTGAATGCATGAAATAGTGAAATTTTAACTTTTCTCTTTCCAGGAACGTTGGAATTTTGTTTCTATTTTTTATAGTTTACAAGAATAAAATATTTGAAGTCTGTTCCTTATTTTTGAATAGCCCTGTATTTAAAATATACTAATCACAAAAGAAAATCGGAATATCTACAAAATTAATGATATGCAAATTAACATAGCAGAATCATGTAAATACCTAGGTACCAAAGTAAACGGACTTAATGCATTAGAAGAGGAAATTAAGGAAAGATTGGTAAATGGGATAAAGCTTATTTTGCAAATAGATCTTTATTTAAAAGCAAATTAATAAAAATAAGCAAAAGTAAAGTTATACAAAACACTCATTAGACCAACAGTTACATATGCTAGTGAAACTTGGGTCCTAAAAAAAGAATAAAACAGAAATTATTAATCTTCGAAAGGAATATTTTAAGAAGAATATTTGGACCAAATAGAGGAACTGATAACTGTTGGAGAATCAAAACAAATAACGAAATAAGCAAATTAATATAAATCAGAATATAGTAAACCCTATTAAGATCTCTCAGAATTGATTGGCTGGGACATTTGATAAGAATGGATGATCGGAGACTGGCGAAGAGGCTCTATAAATGGAAACCTATTGGAGGCAGAACAGTTGGAAGACCGAAGATCAGATGGGTGGATGACACAATGAACGATCTAGAGAAAATGAAAGTGACTAATTTCAATATAGCTAGAGACAGATTGGCATGGAGGAGAATTGTTGACAAGGCCAAAACTGTCACCTTTGAAGTTATCGCGCCTTAGGATGATGTTGAAGGAACTCCCGATAGAGGACAACCTTGTCACAAAGTGGGATTGTGCGGGTATAGATTATCCAATAAGAGCAGTCATCTCATTAGGGCTGAGGTACTCTATCAAGGATTTAAAGTATTCTTAAATTTTCTATCAAAGTTGAACGGTTTTATGTATTTTTTTTTTCTCTACTTCCAATATCAGGAATTTTCTTTCGCTTCCTACCTACGTGACATGATATAGAATGTAATGTAAGAAAATGAGATTTCTCTAAATCCAACGTATTCAAATCTAAAGTAACTCTTCTCTTGTTCATCTTAACAAAACCATTTTATTTTCATTTTTTATCAAAACTCTATCTGTTTCTAAGGTTTGTCTTTCTCTCTATCTCTTTATATTCTTTGCTTTTCTTTCTCTCTATTTTTTATTTTTATCTCTTTCTCTCTCTTTTCCTTTCTCTCTCTTTATTTCCTTATCAGTTTCTTTCTCGATCTCTTTTTATCTCTATATTCTTTATCTCTCTTTTTAATTCTCTGTCTGTTTCTCTCTTTCTTTTATCTCTTTGTTTCATTCTTTTCTCTCATTTTTCTTTTTCTCTGTCTTTTCGTTTATTTTTCTCTGTTTCTTTTTCTGTCTCTTTATTTCCCTGTATCTCCCTTTCTTTTTTCTTTCTCTTCATTTTGTATATTTCTTTCTCTGTCTCTTTCTTTCTCCGTCTCTCTTTTGACTCTTTGTCTCTTTCTCTCTTGATTTCCGTTTCTTTCTTTCTCTCTCTTTCTCTCACTTTCCCTCTCTTTTTATCAGCTTTGTCTCTCTTTATTTATATATTTTCACTTTTTCTTTTTCTCTCCCTTTTCTCTCTTTCTTCCCCTCTTTGTTCCTATTTTTTCTCTTTCTTTGTCTCTTTCTATTTCTTTTCTTTCCTTCTTTCTCTCTCTTTCTTTTTCTGTCTATCTTTCTCTCCCTGTTTCTATTTTCGTTTTTCTCTCTTTCCTTCTATCTAATTCTTTCTCTATCTTTGTTTCTCTGTTTCTCTTTTCATTTTCCTTCTTCTCTCTTTCCTTCTATCTCCTATTTTCTCTATCTTTGTTCCTCTCTTTCTCTTTTTATTTTTCTTTTTCTCTTTTTCTATCTCCTTCTTTCTCTATCTTTTTTCTCTCTATTTCTTTTCATTTTTATTTTTTTCTCTCTTTCCTTCTATCTCCTTCTTGTCTATCTTTGTTTCTCTTCTTCCCTTTTTCTTTACTTCTTCCTCTCTCTTTTTTTCTCTCTATTCCATTCTATCACATTCTACCTAGGTAAGATAATGGAATGTTATATTTGAAATTGACATTTGTCTAAATCCAACGTGTTCAAATCTAAAATAACTTTTCTTTTACTCAACATAAAAAAATACTTTTATTTTCAGTATATTCTCTTATTAAAACTTTTACTGTTTCTAAGCTTTTACTTATTTTATTGAATAAGAAATGAAAAGCGAAATACAGAAGTGTGTTCAGCTCTTTGACGACAGCAACATAAATGTTAAAGGTTTTAGATGTATCTGTTCTGTTTAAGGTTTTTTTCCAACAAAGTTTTCTACAGATTCTTAGCTGTTGAGTTTATTTCTTTTAAACTGGGTTTGCTCTATTTTATGTTTGTTTTGGAGAAGAACATATAAAACGAACGTTTACGATTTTATATGGTTTTACATACATGGAATGAAGAAAGCTCTCGGAGAAACCACATTCTCTCTAGAAGATTATTACTTTTTCTGTGTTCTAATATTCTCTACGATGATTAATTTAATGATTCAAATATGTCGGTTATCTTTATTTTTTATAATTAGTGACTAAAGTTTGCTTTCTATTGACATATGTTTGTTGCGCCAAATCCGTCTTTGATCCGAGGCTTGATCCTTAGGACTGCGAGCAATGTATAAGATACACTTTGAAGTGGGTTGCTAGCCCGTTTTCATGGCGGGTTTATTATTCGGGGTATCCTCACTAGGCCGATTGCTTTCACCCAGCTCCAGAGCTCAGCCTGCCCCGTTTTATTTCGGAGTTGTCTCCCCTAGGTCCCCGAAAATCATCCGGCCACCATCATCCTTATCATTATCATCATCCTTCACCGGTGTGGAAAGCAACGGGAAGCTACCACACCTATAATTCCCTAGTAAAACAGCAAAGCATAGCATGAAAATGCTATGATTGCAGTGAAAGACCTGCCCTCGGGAAGAATTATTATGGAATGGAATAGCATTTTGTTGGAATTGTTACGTCAGTTATCATGAAATTCACTAAAATATCCATCGAAATCCGCCATATAAAATTCAGCGACCCTTCTCACTAGGGGTCGCGACTTACCGCTTGCAAATCGCTGATGTAGAGAAAAGTTAGTCGTAATATTGATAGTGACCTAGGTTTTCATTGTGATATTAACACTGACCTATATTTTCATTGATGCTAGGTAATATGAGAATGCATTTGATGCATGTCATTAGATTAACAATATTAAACATCGCTTTATAAAGTTATATTTGTTAAAACAGTTAATAATTATTAGAATCGGTAATGAAATCGTGTGATACATTTTGTCGCTTTGTATTTTGGTTAAAAAGTAAAAAGTAGCAATTACAATGTAATTGGTAAAAATAGAGTAACATATGGCTCAGACACATTGCATTTGAAAGCAAGTATTATAAAAACTGGGGCATTTGATAACTAATAGCAACACTGCTATAACGTTACAAAAAATTGATTAGGTTACTTTTGACATTACGAAATTCATTTATAGTCTCTTGTCAAGTCAGCTATATGATGTCAAATTCTTGGAAGACGGCGAACTCCATCTGCAGCACTATTTCTGGATATCTCTCTCTCATCTGATCGATCTAGAACTTTCTGGATATCAACTCTTGATTGAAATAGAATGTATCCTAGAGATTCGTTGATCTTTGAGAAGAAGTTATAGTCACAAGAGTTCCTGTCTGATTAATTTGCTGGATGTTCGAGTACTTCTAAAGAAATTCTACTGGCTATTTAACTCATGCCCCAAATGGGAGTCAGTGACCAATCACGTTTGAATGAATTTTGTTTTACAACCAATGACAGTCGTGTTTCACTTCGCTCTTTATCGACTTATCATTGTCAGCTCCTGCTTTTGTGATAAAGAAAGCTCCTCCTTTTTAATATTCTGAACAGGTCTGAGCATTGTTTTGCAGTGACTGACTCTCCAACAAATACATTGAATATAGCAAATAATGAGCTGATTCCTTCGAACTACACATTTCATAATTGTGTTTTCAATAATTGTGCTTTTATTTACTGATTTTACTGAGTTGTTTCCTAAAAAAAGTAATTAATAACCTATAATATTGATTATAATGTATAGTTTGACGTGTTTCATTTTTGCTCCACTAGGGTGTATTCTTACAATATTGCGATTTTAGTGGGTTATCGCTGATTGCGATCCTGTTTGGCAATAAATAATATGACCAAGTATCAGCAAAGAAAAAAAAACAACATTTATGCAGATCTCCAACAAACCTGTATCTAAAGACCGACTAGAAATAGGTAAATATAAATTTAAAATTGTACATGAATTTAAATATCTGGGCACTATAATCACTGATGACAATATTATTAGTAAGGGAATAAGGGGCAGGATTCTCCAAGCCAACAGATGCTATTATGCACTTAAGGACCAATTTAAATCACACATTATAAATCTGGATGCAAAATTAAAAATGTATAAAACCATACTGAGACCAGTTGCTATTTATGACAGTGAATGCTGGACACTTAGCAGAGAGAATGGAGAAAGACTGAGAATCTTTGAGAGAAAATCCTGAGGAAGATCCTGGGAGCTATAAATGATCGTGGAACATAGCGGATAAGATACGAGTATAACAATGAAATCTATAATTTGTATTCAGACCCAGATATTGTAAATGTTATTAAAATTGGCAGACTGAGATGGGTGGGTCATATAATGAGAATGGAGGAGGAGAATTCTACTAGAAAGCTTACACTACTGAGACCATATGGAGAAAGAAGAGGAGGAAGACCGAAGCTGTGATGGGTGGATGGAGTAGAGGAGGACCTCCGAAAGCTCGGGGTCCGCGGATGGAGGAGGAGGGCGTTGGACAGGGATGCGTGGAGGAGTGTCCTAACAGCAGCCAGGGCTCGTAAAGGGCTGTAGAGCTGGAAGAAGAAGAAGTTGCAGTAAATAAACATAACCACACATTTCTGATTTGTTTTCAAATATCGCCGTTTTCATTAAATATATTAATATTTTAAAATACTGATAACTATATTTAATTAGTGATTTTTGACTAAACAACTTAATTTTGTTCGTTAAATAGTCCTAACAAATGCCACTCTTAATTTCCAAATCCTCTAGATAAATTCACTTATCACTTCGTGACTGGTGAATTTATCGATAATTTGGAAATCACTTGTGGCATTACTTATGAACATCTTTTTAGGCCGGTATTACTTACAACTAGTGAGAAACTGTGGATTTATTCACAAAATATTGCTATTTCGAGACTTTCAGTATTACACATTTTTCCAAAAAAGGCTGCTGAGAAACATACTAGAAGGTTACAATTGTAGATGAAGAATGATGTGGGAGAATAACATTAATCGTGATTTGAGACAAATAGATTATACAGGGGATGATTGGAAAATATTAGCTCAGGATAGGGATGCATGGAGTGCAATGTTGACAGTTTCCTTGCATGTTAAACGGATGATGGAAATCAACATTTTTGACGTCATTTGATGCATGGGAATGCACATTATATGGTCAGTTGTCAAAAGAGAACAGAATTAAACATCTGACAGATTCGTTTACAATGAATAACAAAAACAAACATAATTAAAATTCAAATTCCTGGAAAATTACCAAACAAATCTAGTTACTGTATACGAAACAAAAACGTTGCACATTATAATCTTCGATATCTCATCCACTGTATATTATATTTTCATTCCAATTCACTGGCCACTCTTTATCTGCATCATGGTTGGTCAGGCTTTATTAACAATCTCTATTACAGCGAACTCTGAAATATTAAGAGATCTGATGGTTAAATTCTGACCACAACGAACAAACATAAACTTTTTTTCTGAGAGCAGAATCTAAGCTAACTAAGCCGCTGAATTATCGAACCAAGAGGTCCCTATCCAGTTGGACACAATGAAAACATTAACTGCATAACAACTTAATTAATTTTATTTTATATTATTTAAATTTTGTAATATTCCACGTTCTTGTTAGTATTAGCTAGCATTAGATCACAACACCATTGTATTTTGTTTAAGTCTATATTTTAATAATATCTTAAAGTTTTAATAAATATGTAACTTTTGTAAATTTTACTATTCGGTGGTTGAGTGGAAGAGAAAGCCTTATGGCCTTAACTCTGCCAGCTAAAATAAAGCATTATTATTATTATTATTATTATTATTATTATTATTATTATTATTATTGTCCTTAGCCAATATTCTCAAATCTCCTAAATAGGATGAAGTGAGAGAATGTCGATCACTTTAGCAAACGGTCGAATAACTGTAATATTATTCGTATAAAGGAACTAAAAAAAATGAGAGAATTGTTTACTGTTCTATTAAGTACTTAGGTATACATAATATATATAAATAAATATACAAGCGTTACTGCTATAAAGTAAATATTCTCTTTAAAAATTTCCTTACCTGTTATGGTGGCCACTAGATGTCAGGGGGAACGACTTCCCGCGACCTCTTGTGTGAATTGAGAATACTACATATTATGTAAGAAAATATATATGTTTGTGTTGGAATACTTGGGTAGCTTAGTTGTTTAGAGCGCTAAACGTACGGAAGAATTTAGAGACTCTGGTTCTTCAGATTATGCCAGACTCACGCATTCTATTTTCTTGTCAATCTTTATATATACTATATATATATATTGAAATAAAGCCTAGAAAAAGTTGGATTCATAGAACCTGGATGTTAGATTCGGAGTTCCCGAAACTTGGGTTTTTACTCCGAATGCCCTTATTAAAAGCTGAAACAGTGAACTAAAGGTACAACCACTTCTTCAAAAAATAGAAGAACAACACAGGCACCAATTGGATAGAAACATCTGCAAAGAATGACAGAGGATAGGATACCAAAGATGGCACTGATGTATAATCCTGGAGGACGAAGATCTGTAGGAAGACAAAGAAAGCGCTGGGCTCAACTGATGTGAGATCGGAACAGGCAAAGATCTAATCCGTGAAGGATGATGATGATGATGATAAAAATTGAAATACACAAAAATGCAAAAGTTTGTCTCTGCGAACAAAATCGCATACGTTATTCTTTGTTGCGTCATATCCACTTCATTGTGCATGAACTTTCTGAACATGAAGTGCATATGTACCACAATTTGCCGTCCCAGCCTACATCATCAGGTGCTTAATTGCATTGTTTAAATACCAATAACAAAAATATAAAAAATATATTCGTACAATGCTGAATTATCTCTATTACTCGGGGTAATTCCGATCAGTATTGATCGAAGTTACCCCAACGTGTCATGTTTGGAAATAATTTAGCACCATTTCGTATTGGAGTAATATGTTGAAGCTATAAGTAATTATTTCATATTAATATTCACTCTGTTATCACAATCTGAAATATTAATACATTTAATTGATAAATATCTAACGTACCTGGCATAAAAGAGCTTAACATCCTTACAGAAAGTATACGAAGCACAAAATGTCCACCACACTGCAAAGATGCTGCTCAGCTAGCATTGACATTATACACAATGCTTGAAACACTTCGCAGAAGATACCAGTAATATTCAGAATGCGATTGTAATAGTGGTTTCTGAATAAAGTCGTGCTCGGAATTCACTTTGCCCTAATTCGCCTCCCGCAAATCTTGGTTGTGTTTCTTCCACCTAATTCTTGGCCTGCATACTGGGCGCTTTTCCTGAGTTTTACTTCTTTTCCATGTCCCCTCTTTTATTCCCCATTCGTGCAACATGTCTTGCGCACGACTTTTGCGAGACTTATCTGTTATTATTACATCTGGTTTCCCATTAAGATCATGTAGCTCACTGTTATGTAGTCTTCTCCATTCACGTGTCTTTTCATCTTTCTTTGGTCCATGGTTCTTATGCATATTGTATAACTGGAAGAATAACAGTTTTATATATATTTGTTTAGAGTTGAGGCTATGTTTATAGTTTTCTGAGAGAAGCTGGGTATTTTTTTTAAGATAATTACTATATTTTATAGTTATTTAGACAACTAGTTACAAAAGCAGAGGTTTAGTAACGAGATGCTCAAGTTAGAACACGACCAAAGAGTAGCGAGTTACTAAACCTCTGTTTTTGTAACGTGTTGTCTATAATGTTTTATTTACGTTCACAGTATTTTAGTATATGTTGAATATTTAGTATATTTAATGAAATTTATTTATTGCGGAAACGATATGTTTCGAGAAAGAGAATATGGGTTGTGGAGAGAGAGAGAGAGAAAAAAAAAAGACACGATAAATCAACAAACACTGTGTTATATTCGTGCAATTTTGCGTGCTAGTTTCATATGTGAATTTAAAGTAAAATGGACTGAGTAGGCGATTTTCACGGTTCATCAGGAGACATTTTCAAAGCAGTCCATGTTGCAATTATTAATATGCTTCCAGAATAGTCAAGGAAAGTTTATTTATGTCGTAAGAAATCTTCGTTAAAGTGCATTTTATGTTTTTTTTGTCCAATGCCACGAGGTTGTCTTCTAATTTCTGGCTTTCTCCACAGGCATGGTGGAATTGTAATCCATTTCTTAGGTTGGGTCATTTGGAAGGCGGAGTTACGTTACCCCGGTGATATGAAGGGTGATATATGGCATTGAATCGCCTAAATTCCAGATCATGTGAAACCACAGGAATAATTCCCTGTAAGGAAACATTCCAATGATCTGACAAGGAATAGAAGCCGGGACAGTAGCCAGAAACGCTGAACACTAGCCCGTAAGGCTGTATTTCATGTTTTGATAGCGTGTTTTGTTAGAATATACAGAGTGTCCCATTCAAACCTCTCACATTTTAATTAATCATAATTAACAAAGTATGCGGAATTATGAAATGAGGCCGGTATTAAATGAAACATAAACTCAAAGAATTTTCATTGCCACACTCTAAAACACACCTATCCTGCTCTAATTTCTTCAATCTTTTCTTCTGTAACACGTGTACGAGCATCTCCTGATTCTTTTTTAACGCTTCCAGTCGCCACAAACTTCTCAAGCCATTAGTTAATGGTCTTCCCATCAGGTGCATTTCCTCCATATTCTCTCCGGTAATTTGTTTGCACCGTAATTATTGACTTCGTCTCTGCATACAAGAAAACTGTTTGTGCTCGTTACTGAGGAGTCGCCATTTTATTTTGTCATTATTGTCCAACATGCGACAGATGAATTAACCGCAACAATGAAAACAAAAATTCTTTGAGGTTCTCTATCTTTTAATACCAACCTCATTTCATAATTCCGCATACTTTGAGAGTTATGATTAATTAAAATGTTATGAGGGAGGTTTGTATGGGGCACGGTGTATAGTTTTGTTGCCAAGGAACTACGAACTAAAGCGTCACTGATTGTTATAACAGTAGATAAAAGTTTTTTTTTACACTATGTAACTAATATTGTATACTTACTGTTATTGTTGAAATGCATCGTAATTTGACATTCCTGCGTACAATCTTGGTTGCTATGATATAAAAAGATATATCAATACTTTAAAAATGACCAAAAGTACCTAGTGCGGTAAGTAAAACATTTATTTTGCAATATTGATAGTGATACTGCAAATTGTATTAATTTCTATTAATTCATCACATCCAGCTTCCCACGCCTCTTCTATATCATCATCACTGCACACATAGTCTAAAACGTTCTCCATAATCAGAAATAAATCCAAAATCATTTGGTTTTACAGTTTTAACAAATATAAGATGGCGACATGATTAACAATACTTATTATTTCTCCATAGCAACACATATAGCCGATTCACCTTCTGAAATCTAACATTGTCCTTCAATTATAGTTCACCTCTGTGGTCTCGAGGTAGCGTGCTGTCTTGTCACGCAGCGGGCCAGGGTTCGATTCCCAGTCGGGACAAGCTCCTGGGTGAGGTTTTTTTCGGGGTTTTTCCTCACCTGTAAGACAAATGTCAGGAAGCGTAGGGCCCAACGGTCCCCGAAAATCATCTGGCCATCATCATCATCATCATCCTTCATCGGTGATGAAAAGCAGCGGGTAGCTACCACAGCTGTAATTCCCTAGTAAAGCTGCAAAGCATGAAAATGCTCTGATTGCAATGAAAGACCTGTCGTCGGGTAGAATTACTATGGATGGATGGATCTTAAATTATATTTATTAATATTTCAGCTAATATCTCAATTATTAAAATAAATACACTTAGTACAAAACATAGTAAGCAATACTCATGTGTTAAATACATAACGGAATCTTGAAAATTAAAAAAAAAAAAAAAACTCGGCGCAAGCGCCTCTTTTTTTAAAAACTTTTCCTCGATCCGTATCAAGTGTTTACCATACTCGCATCGCAATATACTATTTGAGAGAAGTTGGGTATTTTAAGATACTTACTATGTTTTGAAAATCCAATAAATTACAATGTGTTTGTGGTTATTGAAAGAAAATCTTTGAAGAATAGAGGAAAATTGTGTGGAAGCATATCCAAGAATAAAAATGTCTCAACGTATGTCGTCTGCCTTTAAAAAAGAAATCCACTTCTTTGCGGCAGGACAAAGCATTAACGTCACGCTGTGAAGAAGAGGAAGGGCTGGATTACTGGATGTGGACCTCTTTCTTCTCGAGATCTTTTCCTCTTGATCGCATTGTGAGAAAGGAAAGCTTTAACGGTTCTTAGCTACAGAACAAAACATAGACACACTTGGAGTCCCACATATGTCCCAATACAATATATTAATATATTGTCTGACCAACGGATCTGTACCCTCGTAAGATATGCGAACTGAACACTTAATTCCTTTTCTGTCTCGGTAAATCATTTCCCCCCTGCATTCCTATCTCTCCCTCTTTTATTTCCCCCTCCCACTACTCACATTTCTGAGCCTTCTTGGGGGACAGATTATTTGCACTTGCAGTCCAGAGTTGTCAAATCAACAAGAAAACTGTAGCACACAGTAGTGAAAGAAATATTAATAATAATAATAATAATAATAATAATAGGAAATGCGCACAATGTGCATGGTTCTTTACAGTTATTGACACAACTGTGTCAGAGTTTCTTGTCTGCCTGTGCAGACCAATGTGTGATACTTCTCACACCTTTGTTCACAATATTTACATACACACACATGACACGGTTCGTGGAAGTTTATGGTTTTGCATAATTTATGATGGAAACCATGTACGGCGAATCTTGTGACTGCATGTCTCAGGCCATACCCTCCGCTTGTCCATTCTCGGTTGAACATTGCATCTGTCGTGTAGAATTCGTCTGGTATCGTGGATCTTTTGCTCCACAGTTCCCGTAGTAGTTCATCGTAGCTTGTCGTGTTAGGTAGTAGTAGCTTTGTTGTCAAATCTCTATCAGGAACGTCTCCCTCGCCATTACGTAGACTAGACGGGACGGCGTGTATTTCGAGACCTGTAGAACTCGTTTATGGTATCTTGCCTTCAGTTCTCTAGGTCCTTCAGTTGTCTTTTGGTGAGATATTGCCAGATTAATTCAAGTCCATACGTTGCTGTTGGTAGTACTTTTGCCTCAAATAGGCGCACTGCTGTGTCTAATGCAAGACGTGGCGGATGCTTGATATCACCGAAGCTTCGTATAGCTGCTATAATTCTCTCCCTCATATGCACTGTGAATGTTGTTCCTGTTACTTGGAGTGTTAGGCCTAGATATTTGTATGAGTTGCTGGTATTGAGCTTTTGCTCTTTGCATAAGATGAAGTCGTCCTTCGCTGCTCTGCCCCCTCATCTGAAGATGATCAGCGTCATTCTATCTATGTATAATGGCGTAGTCCATCTTTTGAACCATAGACTCTCCTTTCTACGGAGTTACTGGACCAAGTTAATTACTAATTCTCTATAAAATATTACACACATCATTACCTTATTATTTATCACACCGCTTCACTAGACTCTCTGATACACATAAATTAGATACACGATCCCTTGAGCAGAGTGTCCTTTATATTCCTCCTCATCATACTACCTATTATTCGAAATCTTTTACAATTTCTCTTGCTAGAACATGGAATTCCCTTCCACTCTATGTCAGAGACTGCCAAACATTACCATCTTTCAGAAACAAATTGAAAATAAAATTATTAACAGAAACAACTCACTAATATTACTTTTTAAAAATTAATAATATGTTTTTTCATTACTTAATAAAAATGGTTTTAAGATTTGTTAATATATTTACCTAATACTTTGTATAAAAAGCGACAGATTAATTCATCATAGTTTATTACTTTCTTTGTATTTTTTCTTTCTTTTCTTTTTATGTATAGTAGATTCGAGCTGTTATTCCTTCCTGTATTCATTCTATCATTAATTTAATTTTAATTGTATTTAATTTTATTGTATTATTAGACATTATTTTCATTATTATTCAATTTGACAGATAATTAATTGTTTAGTATGACTATTATTGTAATTTGTTGTATTTATATGTAACATATGTTTGTCCTAGTGAGTGGAAGAAAAGGCCACATGACCTCAACTCCACCAGGCTAAATAAATCTTTTCTAAATAAATCTATTCTAATCTATTATAATCTTGTAGTATGTTGTTGAGTAGTCTTTATTGTATAAATCCGTAATATTGAAAGTCTCGAAATATCAATATCTTATGAATACATTCACATGTTTCTCACATTTAATAAGTAATACCGTCCTAAAAAGATGTTCAGTAGAATTTGTTTAGAAGGTGGAATTGGGAAGTATTCGAACATCCACCAAATTCATCAAATAGGAGCCCTTGTGACTGTAACTAATTCTCAAAGACCAAAGAACCTCTACGAGACATTCGATTTCAACCAAGAGTTTATATCCTGAAAGCTCTATATCTATCAGATGAAAGAGATCCAGAAATGGTGCTGCAGATGGAGTGCAACTTATTCCAAGGATTTGGCAACGTATAGATGACTTGACATGAGACTATGAAATAAGTTCGTAAAGTCAATGATAACTTAAATAAATGTTTTGTGATGTTACAGCAGTGCTGCCATTACTTATCGAATGCCCTATTATTATTATTGTTGTTATTATTATTATTATTATTATTATTATTATTATTATTGTTGTTGTATCAGGTTCAGAAAATTATTGGACGAATACGATAACTGGGGCTTGAAAATACATTTAGAAAAAAATATTTTTATGGGAATTGGAGCAGAAACCGAAGATTTGATATTAGAAAATCAAAAGAGGTATATTAGAGGATGTGAAGAATTTGAGTATCTGGAAGTAAAAGTAGATAAAGAGGATAAATAAGAAAGTGATATTAAGAACAGAATAAATAAAGGTAGAGCAATAACAGCAATGATGAATGAAGTCTTATGGAACAGACATATAACCAGAAAAAATAAGTTACAACTATATAATACAATAGTGAGAAGTACTGTCACATATGGAGCTGAAGTTTGGAAATTCAACAAAAACTTAGAAAAAAACTTATGTCGATGAAAATGGATTTCATAAGGAGAGCAGCCAGAAGTTCAAAATTAAAAACAATAAGAAATACGTCATACGGGAAAAAATGAATGTTAGATGCTGAGTAGTAGATTATATAGGATACAGTTAGTAACAATATTGTTCATACAGCTTTATTTTTGTTAATTTTAGGCCTATTTAAGTTTTAAAATTGATACTAGCCCGCGTAATACGTAGTATTATCTGTGTTACGGAAATATATGACAATTAATTAAAATTGTAGCACGTTTATGTTAATTTGGAAAACCAATTATTACTTTAGCGTAGCAGCATGGATGGAACTGGAATGCAACAGTCTCTATCCTTTGTGTGTTTGTAAACAATGTTGCGCTACCTACTCAAGTGAACGAGTGGAGAGGGTTGTTTCATAGCATTGACTTTATTCATTTGTGTACACAATGGAGAAGAGATTGCAGTTAAGTTCGAACTTAAAGAGAACTATTATCAACCTTGCTTTAAGAGGTAAATCACTGAGGGAAATAGGCAATATATTGCGCAAATCACATGTAACTGTACAGTACATAGTTAACAAGTTCAATTGTGAAGGTACCATAAAACATTTTCAGCGTAAAGGTAGAGAAAAAATAATAAACGAAAGAGAAAAACGTTTTATTCTCAAACATGCTCATCCTCGCCGCTAATGCCCATAGTGGAAGATGTGTCCGGAAAGCAAATTTGATTGGAAGTCAAATATACTTAATATATTAGATAAATAATATTATTATATTACTGTTCGTCGTGTACTGTGGTCGCATAATTATCATGGCCGTAGACCGCGAAAAAGGCCACATATAAGTGAAAAAAAAAATTGTGCTGCAAGACTACTCTTTGCAAAAGAGCATGTAAACAAATCACAGGAGTTTTGGGATAGTGTAATGTGGTCTGATGAAAGCTAAGTAAATCTCTTCGTATCAGATGGTACGATAAGAGTTTGGAGGAAACCCAACACTGCTGATGATAAGATGAATATTCTTCCGACTGTGAAACACGGAGGAGGTTCAGTTAAGATCTGGGACTGTATGTCTTCCAGCGAGGTTGGAAACCTGCACTTCATTGACAGAATAACGGATAAGTGGTATTATAACAGAATATTGAAGGAAAATGTAAAACAAAGTGCCATACAAATGGGACAGGGACAGAATTACATACTCCAAAAGGCAATGACAGTAAACATACTGCAGACATTAACAAGTTCTGGTTGATCTGGAACGTTCCGAAGCAGCTGAGAACACCTCCACAGTCAGCTGATATAAATCCAGTACATTATCTTTAGGCAGAGTTGAAGAAAAATGTCCGTAAAAAGGAAAGGGACTTCAAAAGGTAAAATGTTTCATCAGAGAAGAATGGGATAAAGCACACCTGAGACAATAAAAAATGGTCAATTCAATGCAACGACGATGCCAAGCAGTGATTAAAGCTAAGGAGTACTCTACTAAGTCTTAAATGAAGACTTTTTCTATGTTTTGGTTTTGTGTTTTAGGTGTATGAACAGAAATGTTGCAAACAAGTGAATGTTTAATTTCGTTGGTTTGGGGTTTAATTATATTTTGATTAGAAATAGTTGCAAAGGATAATTTATTTAATTAAGTATAGATGTAGGCTGTCATGATACTCTGAAATGATAATCAGAAATAAATCACATTTTGCAAGATAGAACATTTACTTTATATCAAAAAATCTCAGCTGTATGAACAAGAATATTACTAATTGCATAAGCAATTAAATTGGCATTGGCATGTACAACGAATGCAAGAAGAAAGGTTACCCAGAAAAACATTGAAATGGTGTCCACCTGGAAGAAGAAGGAAAGGAAGACCTCGAAACTCGTGGATTCAAGAAATAAGAACTGGAATGAGAACAAGAGGACTGGAGGACATGGTATGGATGGATAGAGACGAGCGGAGAAGGAAAATAAAACTTTAGGCACAGAAAGATGTGTAAACATTACAAATCTGTGTATAAGTAAATACAATTCGTAATATTATTGATGTTGAGGATATGCAATTAGGGACTTTTTTTATAATTTATTGCCCTTATTTTCACGTGTTTAAAAATGTAGGAGTGCTCAGAAGATTTGTAAATACAATTTGGAGAAATTAATGCATTTAAAGACATCGTTCTCTAATCTGAGATGATAATTTGAATGAAAAGAATTGTTCCGCATCTTAACGACAGATGGAAGCTCCGAATCTGCACATCTTCAATATTTCTATAAGGAAGTTAATTCCATTAAAAGCTCTTAGACACAGTGTAGGTAGGGGATCTACTATACAGTCTAACACAGGGTTTGCCTGATCGAACGCTGCTATACCTTGTCGTTGGTTCAGAGTCTCAACGCGACTCTTTGAATGTTTCAGTGGCGTGCATTACTAGTAGTAGTAGTAGTAGGACTTTATTAGACAAAAAGTAAGATATTTACAAATATGGGTCACACGGGCAGTAAGCCGTACGTGCTGTTGACAGTCCGTTACAATAAGTAATAATTGGTAATAATATAAAGGAAAACAAAAAGAAAACGATAACATTACATATACATAACGAAAACACAATAATATTACAATTACATAATACAATAACATTATACATTACTTACGTTATGTATAATTATTAAGAATTAATAGTATTGCATTTTGATAACATGTATTTATTCATGAATAAGTGTTGTTCTTATTTTCTGCGTTTTGTCCAGAAATTTACCCAAGTTTATCCAATTTTCTGGATTTACCATTAACTCGTAGTATACCAATCTTTCCCGATTTGAATTTAGAAATCTTTCCGGTAATAACTGACGTCTCCAATACCGGTATTCTAAATCATCACACTTTGTTAATATATGTATCTCGTCTTCAAAGCTCCCGCACATTGGACATATTCGCATCGTGATCGTCGCTAAGTTTTAGAAATGTCCATTCCCCTAGCCTAAACCAAGCAATCCCTGATCTCTCTTTAAATCCTAGGTTGAGTATATAAGATTCTCTTCCCCAAACGTGTTTTAGGTCTCTTTCTAAATACAGTGAGCGTTTTCCCGTACATTCGGCGAAAATATCTTGTTGGTTTATATCTAAGTACCTTCTCCTTATTTTTCTCCACACGTTCTTGCGATTTTCAGTCCCTTTTTCCCCATACCCAACCAGTCCCAATCTTTTGGAGTTTTCTCCTAACCTCGTCTGCCCAAAATTTCACATCCATGTTTGTTACGACCACAAATTGCTCTAAGCATTGTTTGTTGACCTTGGATTACCCGCAACCAGTATTTGAATACACGAATTTTGCAGTTTATGTCGTCCTGGTATCAAAAAACACAGCTCATGAAATTCTAATAATAGTGAACTAGTATTTTATATTTATACCATAACCGGGTTGGGCAAGTAAATTAAGCGTATGTTTTTTACATGTATTGTACTTGTAAAATCAGTAACGTAGAAAATAGTTTTTTACATGAAGTAACAAACAAAACATTATGTAAAATTGTAGACTTTCACGGCCGGTATCTTGATTTCTGTTTGGTTCATCCTCCGGGCTAAATAGTCGTGGTCCAGTTTTCTTGAAACTCTACGTTTGGTCTACTACTGGGGTAGACATCTTCAGGAGATTCTGCATGCTATCTGTGAACCCCTCAACTATATGTGGACTTTGGAAATAAAACACGATAAATCAACAAACATTGTTGTTATATTCTGCAATTTTGGTTGCTACTTGCATATGAGAATTTAAAGTAACTATTTAACTCTTGCCCCAAATGTTAGTCAATGACCAATCACGTTTCAATTAATTTTGTTTTACAACCAATTACAGTCGTGTTTCACCTCGTTCTTTATCTCTTTATCCGATCCTGCTTTTGTGATAAAGAAAGCTCCTCCTTTTTAATATTCTGAACAGGTCAAAACATTATTTTCCTCTAACAAATACATTAAATATAGCAAATAATGAACAGATTCCTTGATTTTACTGAGTTGTTTAATACAAAATAGATGAATAACCTATAATGTTGATTATAATATACAGTTAGATGTGTTTCATTATTTCTCCACTAGGGTGCATTCTTACAATATTGCGATCATATTTGGCAATAAAAAAAACATGATCACTTTGCAGTGAATATACATAACCTCACATTTATGATTTGTTTTCAAACATCGCCGTTTACATTAAATATATACATATTTTAAAATACCGGTAACTACATTTAAATGATGGTTTTTGATTTAACAGCTTAATTTAATTCGTTGAATAGTCCTAACAAATGTCGCTCTTAGTTTCCAAATCCTCTAGATAAATTCTCGAGTCACGTGAATTTATCGATAATTTAGAAATCATTCATGGCATTACTTATGAAAATTATCGGAGAAGGTAATTTTCACAGTTCATCAGGAAAAGACATTAAAATAATTTAATAATGTTTGATATGTATCAAGCTTATTTATGATTTATTTTTTTAACTATGCCTTAAAAGGAGTCCAAGATGTAACTATTAATATACTTCCAGAAAAGGAAAGGAATGTTTATTTATGTAGTCATACGAAATCATCATTAAAGTGTATTTTACGTTTTGTTGGCCCTGTATTTTATGTTTGATAGCGTGTTTTGTTAGAATATAAAGTAGAGGTTTTGTTGCCTAGTAGCTATGAATGAAATCGTCACTGATTGTTACAATAATAGATAAATGATATTGATTTATTTTCTTTTCTAGGTATGTACAGTACTTCATGATTTTTGACAAATAAGCTGCTCCTAAAATGTAAGTTTCTGTATGATAATTATAAATAGTTTAATAATGATTACACTGGGAACAGCAAATTCGTTGATTTACATCTGACTTGTTTTCAGCTAACGTTTGGCCTCTGAATCCAAGAATAACTGTAGTTTTTGTCTATCACGTCAACTTTTTGAGCTATAGGGAACCCTAAAAAAAATCATACAAATTGTGCATATAAAGGAAAATACAGTAATAACTTACGAAATATACTGTTTCTAAATAATAATTTTATTTATACAAAGGCTATAATAGTGTAAATAGTATAATATGTACTGTAAAGATTGTGTTCATAAAACATTAAGGTACACATTTTCGCTTATAGCTTTGTCAGAAATGTTTAATCTGTTGGCATTCTTGCTTGATGCTCCAACAATAGTCAGCCATCATATGTACATCACATCTACCATGCTCGAGTCCGCGGAGAGTGATCACATTATCATAAGATGTAGAGAATAAACGTGGTAGAAAAAAACTAACGTCAGTTTTGAAATCAGCGTACCTAATTAACTATAAAACAGCTCAAAAATCAAACTGAACAGAAATTGTGTTACAAATAGTTCCCAGGTGTTATTAGTTTCTGCAAAAAACCGGGTGTGCATTCAGAAAAGCAGTTAATGAGTTACCCAATCCAAGAACTGTATTGATTAAATAAATTACGTCATCATCATTGGCATTACGGCCCTTCAAGTCTAGCATCTACCTCCCTCGTGACAACCGTCCAATCATTTTGATCCAAAAGCCTTCAGTCTCCAGCTTTTTATGCTTATTTTTTTGTAAGATCAGCCTGATCATCATCAAACCATCTTAGTCTGGGTCTGTCGAACTTCCTCCTACCACCAGGTTTTTACACGCTTTATATTAGCTTGACCTGTATATGTTTATGTAACGGAATATTTCAACACGATTTTCACCCACTTAAAACATTGGATCGACTTGAAACTTCGTATACTTGTAAAGGACCAATTACAATGCAATAATTTAATAATTTTTTTCTAAGATCCTGGTCAGGATTATCAGGACATAAAAAAATAAAGACTGGTATAATAGGTTGCGTACTTATCGACTTTTTATTCCATCGTTGTAAGAAATTAATATTATATCCTCTGGTAGCTCAGTTAGTAGAGCGGTGGACTGTAGTGGTGTATAATTTCAGTAATCCATAGGTCGCTGGTTCAAATCCGGCCCGGAGGATTTTTTTGAAGAGTATTACTTTTAGCTCATACTACAATAGTATCGAATTTAAAGTATTTTCATTTTTGTCTTATTCTGTAAAATATTAATGACAGTTTTGTAAACTTACCACATTGTATTTTATCCAAAAAATATGAGAAGGATACGATTAACTGTAACTATTTATCTATATTAAAATAAACAAAAATATTATAATAATGTTAGATAATAATAATTTAAAAAATAATGTATTCTTGCCTTTACACTAAAAATATCGTAAGCAATTACATATTCATGGGATTCCGGTTTGTGACAATTAATTAAACTAAAAGTTTAAAAAAAAAATTAAAACAACTAAAACAACACGCTTTATTAGGAAACCAAACTAAAAAATAAAAATAAACAAATAATAGTTTTAAAAACTAAAACAACACGTTTTATTAGAAAACCGAACTAAATAATGAAAAATAATTTTAATTTCCAACACGCTTGGGATAAAATTAAAGTGGCCAACAAAAAAATCATCTCCAACACATCTAGAATAAAACTAGAGTTATCTACAAAAAAAATAATTTTACCATCAAAACCGAGGGGTGCTCTATATCAATTAATATATTTGATAATAAACAGAAATTGGTAAAAGTAAAGTCTCTAAGAAGAAAACGTAAAAACCATAAAAAGCACCTCACGCTTTTGATGGTAGAATTATTTTTTGTAGATAATTCTAGTTTTATTCTAGATGTGTTGCAGATGATTTATTTGTTGACCACTTTAATTTTATCCCAAGTGTGTTGGAAATTAAAATTATTTTTCAGTTTTTAGTTCGGTTTTCTAATAAAGCGTGTTGTTTTAGTTTTTTTAATAAAGCGTGTTGTTTTAGTTTTTTTTAACTATTGTATATTCATCTGAGGTTTAGGGGAATTCTGATCTTATCCATTGGTAGAATATGACCTAGCCATTCCATTATTCTAACAAGGGAACTGTCAGCCATTGCATGCTGAAACCTATCTTGAAATTTCTTCCAGAGAAACGTTGTGATGTACAGCCTTTGAAATAGCCTATTTGAAGGCGGACATATTCTTTTGAAGCCGCAGAACGTAGCCACTGCGCATGATCAGAGGTCAACTATTTGGTTCACGAGTATAAAGCTATTTGAGAAACTAAAATACGTTCTATATCGTTGTGTGTTGTGCGATGTAAAATAATTTCGTGTAAATAAATAGTGCGGTAAATGGTGTTAATAAAAGAAAGCAAACCAAATAAAACAAAACAATGAAAATTAATTTAAATAAGGAGGGGGAGAGATAAAAGCATCACAGGGGGGTGGGAAACAGAAGCTCCCTCCATTAGACCATAACCATCCCTGCTAGAAACTATATGTATGAAGCGATGCAATATCCAATCTTTATTGTTTAATGACATTAGATATTATCATCACTTAATTTAAATTAATTAGACGCGTTTTGCAATAGTAGTAGAAATAAACAATCTTGTTATGCCTTGTGTTTTGTAAACGAAGTAATGAGACATTATAATTGTTATTCATTATATATGAGCTGTTTCCTTTAATTAATTCATCATCATCATCATGAGCATTAAGGATTTGACCTACTGGTCTGTTCCGATCTGATGTTAGAATTGGTCTGTCCATCTTTTACTGGGTCTTCCAACATTTCTTCCTTCTAATGATTTGTAATAAAGATTCTGTTTCGGAATTGTATTGTTATACATTCTATTGATGTGGTCCATCCATTCATCCCTGTATTGTGTAATTATATCTAAAAGTTTGAATAGATTTACTTCTCTTCGTATGTTATCTCTTAAAACGTCGTCTTAATATTATCACTGAAAGAATGCTAATCGGAAATACAAAACGGTTTTAGAAAAGGGAGATCTTGTTCAGACTGTATATAGGCTATGTTACAGCACAATTAATAGAGAAACGTAGATAATATAACTTACCAACATATATATCATTTATTGATTTTGAGAAGGCTTTTGACAGAGTGAACAGAAAGAAATTATGGAATATAATGATAAATAGAGGCATTCCACAACATTGCGTTAAAATTATTATTATTTAATTTATTTATTCCATATATATATATATTTTTTTTACACATTTATTTATATAAACGAAGCCTGGTAACGTGTAGGCATTATGAAAATTAACGACGTTATCAAAAAAAAAATTCCTGACCAGGATCGAACATCGGCCTGCGTCGCCGCAAGAGAGCATCTTACCGACTGATCTGCTGAAGCGAATGATAACAATACTGCACGAAGAAAGACTTACGCCGCCGGATTTGACCTTAAAGAAGACAGCATGCGTAACAACTTACTACTGTGAATCGCTCTTTTAACTTTCCACCATAAATAGTTGCACCGTAATTTTTTTCGAAGGCTGTACAAAGTCCGTATCCAAAAATATTATGTCTTTTTAACTACAACACATTAAAATCCAGCGGCAAAGCACTATTTAAATTGCATATGTGTATGTATATGTACAACCAGTGAAGAAAACATTCGCCTGAAGGAAGATTCAATTTATTTGTTGCCTTTTAACCATTTGTCTACAGAAATCGCCTAATGGTAACGTTCTTCGCTTCTAGTCCCGAAGATGGAGTTTTAGAATGGAAAAAAATCGAAGGGACAAGTCCTCCTGAAGGACTTTAGCCGAGGGTCTCACGGACTCATAAAAGAACCTCAAGCAAGAATAAAAATTCACTGGACCACCTCGGACGACTGTCTTCTAGATCAGTGTAAATCTGTAATTTATTTTTAATATCTTCATAATAACAACCCCAATAGCTTATTATTTTCGGAATTTGCTAAAAGTGAGAAAAATAACAGTCTAGTTGCAGAGAGATATATATTTGTGCCTACATAAACTAACTTTAGAATTAATTGTTCACAAATGCAAATTTAATGAATTAATTTCATTTGTGTAATTACTAACTAGCGAAACATGATGAAATATTAGAAGCTCGTTTTGAAGGAAGTTTGTAGTCTTGAACGCTTTGTGAGTTTAAATTAAATTAACGGAGGGTAAAACGATAACTGGCGATATAGTTCTCCATCATCGGAACAGAGCGAGGAGTTTGTTGTTTCCTACCCAGCATTCTTGATTATAAAATTCTAATTATTATATTACAGAGAAACCTGCAGTTTACTCCTCGCAAGAAAATATTTTGTAGGCAATTCTAGAGGAATTAAGCTTTGCAGGTCTCATTACTTACTTACTCACTCACTCACTGGCACTATCGAACCCGTAGGTTCATGGCCGAGCGGACATAAGCTCTCCGTACATCCCTATCCCGAACTAATTCTTTACAATCATTCCCTTATAATCTACTTCCCTCAAATCATAGTTAATGTTACTCACTGGCATTATCGAACACGTAGGTTCATAGCCGCGCGGACATAAGCTCTCCGTATATCCCTATCCTGAGCTAATGCTTTCCAATCATTCCCTTATAATCTTCTTCTCTCAAATCATAGTTAATGTTATTCTCCCACCTCATTATTGGTCTACCAACTGGGCGTTTTCCCTCTGGCTTTCCTACAAGAAGCTTCCATGCACGTGTTTTATTCCCCATACGCGCAACATGTCCTGCCCATCGCAGTCTACGAAACTTATTCTTATTATATCTGGCTTCCTATAAATACAATGTAGTTCATTGTTATGTAGACTTCTCCATTCACTTGTCTGTTCATCTCTCTTTGGTCCAAAAGTTTTCTTAAGTACTTTATTCTCAAATACTCGTTATGTTTTTTCCTCCCATGTTTCGCACCCATATAACTGTGCAGGTTATCATATATTTTAAAAATAGTATATTACACTGCGAGGTTGGGAAGTGGTTTTTACAATAGAGAGGATATCCGAGATGCTGTAAAACACTTCACAAAAGTGCGTTGTACATTATTTTTTGCACGTTGGTGTTTTCAAAATAATAAATAATAGTAAAATAATATATTTGTTGGAAATATTTGCGTTCATTATAAATAACTGACTAACGTTTCGAGTCTGGCCAACGTTTATACGGTAAATGCCAAAAATAATTTAGTTGAGATTACAGCAGGCCGTGACACCAACCAGCCATAAAATGGCGGCAAATAAGAATTTGTTGTTTTTTATTGTTTCAAATAAAGTTCAGTTCATTTAAAATGCAGTGATTTGTTTCGTATAATATATTATTAACACTACCTTTTAGATATACTTTGTATATAGATTGTACGTAGTATACATAAAGGGCAGTGGTTTTACTTCCCGCCCTAAGTAGGTAATGTGTAATATTACAGTCTACTTATTTAGGTTGGCAACCCCGAAATTTAGGAAATTGAACTTTCAATCATGGTCGCCATTACTGTAAGTACGACAGAACGAATTATCATGCAAATAAAATATTTACATATCATCATCATCATCATCACGAACTTATTTAGGTTTAAGGTGGTTTGAGCCTGTTCCTATGAGATCTCATGTTGTGGTTGGTCAGTCAATCTTCATTTTGGTCTTCTTCTACCTCAAAGTTCTTACTGCAATGATAATTTAGAGAAGCGAGATGGGTCCATTCTTTGTGCATACTGTAACCAGTTTCTTTGGCTATTTAACTCGTGCCCCAAATGGGAGTCAATGAGCAATCACGTTTCAATGAATATTGTTTTACAACCAATGACAGTCGTGTTTCACCTCGCTCTTATCTTTATCGCAGTCTCTTTGCCAGCTTTTTTGTGATAAAGAAAGCTCCTACTTTTTAATATTCTGAACAGTACAGAGCATTATTTTGCAGTGACTGACTCTCCAACAAATACATTGAATATAGCAAACAATGAACAGATTCCTTCGAATTACTTGTTTCATAATTGTGTGTTGAATAATTGTGTTTTTAAATAATGATTTTACTGAATTGTTTACTAAAAAAATATATTAATAACCTATAGTATTGGTTATAATATACAGTTTAATGTTTTTCATATTTTATCCAATAGGGCGCATTCTTACGATATTGCGATCCTATTTGGCAATAAATAATATGGTCAAGTTGTAGTTAATAAACAAATGAAACATAACCGCACATTTCGGATTTATTTTCAAACATCGCCGTTTACGTTAAATATCCATCCATAGTAATTCTGCCCGAGGGCAGGTCTGTCACTGCTATCACAGCATTTTCATGCTATGCTTTGCAGCTTTACTACGGAATTATAGGTGTGGTAGCTTCCCGTTACTTTCCACACACGGTGAAGGATGGTGATGATAATGATAAGGATGATGATGATGGCCGGATGATTTTCGGGGACCGTTGGGCCCTAAGCTTCCTGAAATTTGTCTTACAGGTGAGGAAAAACCCTGAAAAAACCTCACCCAGGAAGCTTGTCCCGACCGGGGATCGAACCCGGGCCCACTGCGTGACAAGGCAGCACGCTACGTCCAGACCACAGCGGTGGATACATTAAATATATAAACACTTTAAAATACCTGTAACTATATTTAAAAATGATTTGTGAGTAAACAGCTTAATTTAATTCGTTAAATAATCCTAACAAATGCCACGTTTGTTTTCAAAATCACTCGTTACTTTCCTTATGATAATTCTGATTTTCTTCAAATATATTTTGAACTTTGAATTAATCGTGTATATCTGTGCTTATATATTTATTTACTTGTCCATGAGAGCGTGTGGAATACACTTACGAATACTTAAAACTGATTTAGATGAAAAAATCATAAAACAGATATAATTTAATTACTTCGATCAACTAATAACCCATCTGATATAAGAAATGATAAAAAAGGTAAAGGTATCCCATTACAGGCCTCAGGAGGCCCTTTGGGTAGTAGGAGGTTAAGGCTCCCACTTTTCTGGACAATCGACACTTGATGTCAGCCGGTTGGTCAGCCCTGCGTGACGGTCGTCTTTACCCCCACAATAAGCGTCTGGTACTCATTTCCGTTAGAGGCTGCGTCGACCCCAGGGCCATAGTGCCGCCAGAAGGTTTGGGTCAGTTTAAAAATCCCGACCTCACTGAGACTCGAACTCTGGACCTTCCGGCTTGTAGCGCATTGCCTTAACCACTATGCTACGGTGTGCCCCCATAAGATATTATATAGAGATAAAATTACAGAAATACAATGCAATACAATGAGCAAAAAAAAATTGTTGGTAAACAAATGTCAACCGCAACCAAATTGAGATTACACGATGTAACTGCAAAATCAGGATGGAAATATAGCAGCAAAATTTGGATACTAAATGTTAAAATTAAATCAAAATTGCATGTGCTCAGATGAGATTTTACGTTCACTTCATGATTTAAGAAAAATACATAACTTAATCGATCATATTTAGTAGACACTGAAAAGATATATATATATATATATATATATATATATATGTAGTATCCCAAGAGTCCACCTTCATTAATGAGCTAGATATTGTGAGAAAATGGGCTAGTTAGTGTTAGTTCGGGTACGTTTGGGTGAGAAAGTTGGCAAGTTAGTGTTAGTTCGTGCAAGTTAGGGTGAGAAAATGGGCAAGTTAGTGTTAGTTTGTAAAAGTTAGGATGAGAAAATGGACAATTCAGTGTTAGTTTGGACAAGTTAGGGCGAGGCAATGGGCAAGTTAATGTTAGTTTGGACAATGTAGATTAAGAAAATGTGAAGTTAATGTTAGTTTGTACAAGTTAGGATGAGAAAATTGACAAGTTAGTATTAGTTTGGACAAGTTAGAGTGAGAAAATGGGCAAGTTGGTGTAAGTTTGGGTAAGTTAGGGTGAGAGAATGGGCAAATTAGTGTTAGTTTGGACAAGTTAGGTTGAGAAAATGGGCAAGTTAGTGCTAGTTTGGACAAGTTAGGGCGAGAAAATGGGCAAGTTAATGTTAGTTTGAGTACGTTAGGGTGAGAGAATGGGCAAATTAGTGTGAGTTTGGACACGTTAGGTTGAGGAAATGGGCGAAATAATAACCGGATTAGTTTAGCGTTCACTTGTTCGTTGGCAGATTTTTGTCATAAGTTGGCTACATTGCAAGTATGCTGATTTTAGATGAATTTGAGCTCGAGCTCTCATTTTATTTTTAGGCATTTTTTACATTTATCATGAAAAAATAAACATACACATTTCCTCCAGGAAATTATTTACAAACTGCAACAATAAATTGTGTGTTTTCCCGCTTTTTTAATTTGAATGTTTGTAGGTGGTATTGTGACATAAATTTCCCTTAGAGATATTTAATGAGAAATTGTGAAGACATTATTAGAAATTTGTTGTTAGTAAATGTTCTTGGTGTTCTGTTATGAACGGTGAAGATCGACGAAAAGTCTTGTCACGTATAACGTAGGTTCTTTATTGGAAGCGATTCTCGATCAGTATTCCTGGGCCTGAATTCCGACACACACTACATCTTAATGATGAATGCGCATCGCATTTTAGTAATCCTGGATTAATTGTGTTCCGATATTGCAGACACGTATACACCTCTCTCTCCGATTATAGTTTCTATGCTCTATGACCAGGGGTCGGCAAGTAATTTTAGGTGGGGTCCGGATAGTTTTGAAAAAAAATTATCGCGGTCCTAATTTTTTATTTTCATTTTCACCCAAAAATTACATGAAATGCGATAGCCATATATGTATTAAAAATCAATGGGAGAAATTAACATTTGTTCTCTTGAGCCTTTTTTTTAAATACAGATTCACGCGGGGAGCAGCTTATGAGAAGAGTGTCTTTGAAGTGCGTTTAAATTAATATGGTTGCTCCGTTAAAAGAGGCTTCAGATGTTGCCAAAGTCAGAGACCGATTTATACAATTTCTTATTTCATTAAATAAAATTCCTATGTTGCAGTCGGGTGTGCAGAGCTTTTATGTAGTTCGACATAACATAATATGCTGTGCCGGCCGGTTAGCTTTTCCCTCCCTCCCCCGCTCTCCAGCACACTCTCCTGCGCTGCACATGTTAGCAACAACAATGTGTAACATAATATTTTCATGTTTTCAAATCTTGAAATAATATAACTATTTAGATGAACATTGTTTGTATTAACTTAATTGGAAGTTAACTTTTTATGTTTTACTTTATTCATTTTATATATTTCTGTGAGTCGAGTATTAGGTCATTTTTGGCGGCCCGGACGTTTGACCTTCCTCGCCGGACCGCGGTCCGCCAGTTGCCGACCGATGCTCTATGGTATTATGATTAGCGTGCCACTCCAAGGGAAAAGGATCGTTACCTGAATTTTTATTCAAACTTAGCTTTGAATTATAGAGTTTTGGGATAGGTCCACCCACGTTTGTGAAAACACTGAACTATCGAAATATATAATCTAATTCCCTCAAATCATGGTTAATGTTATTCTCTTACCTTATTCTTGGTCTACCAACTGGGCATTTTCCCTCTGATTTTCCTACAAGAAGCTTCCATGCACCTCTTTCATTCCCCATTCATGCCACTTGTCCTTCCCATCGCAGTCTATACGAGACTTAACTGTTCTTATCATATTTGGCTTCCCATAAAGACAATATATCTCGCTGTTATGTAGTCTTCTCCATTCACTTAACTGTTCATCTCCTTTTCGTCCAAAAAATTGCTAAGAACTTTATTCTCCAATTCATGTAATCTCCTTTCTTCCCTTAAGGTAAGAGTTCATATGTGACATCCATATAATAAAACTGGTAAAATATCTCTTTATATATATATATATATATATATATATATATATATATATTCAGTTTAACGTTTTTTGAAGAAGTTGGGATGAGAAGAGTCCCTGTAATGCATAATAGCATGCATTTCCAGATTTCAGCCTATGTTTAATTTATTTATAATTATTCGCATTTATAATAATTGCTGTTAGGTGGGCCTATTTTAATTCAGGCACTTCTTCATAGTTTCCCTCATTTGTTATTAACTGTCCATTTACATTATACAGGATGTAACAGGTCCTCACCGACAAAATCATAGGGATGATAGGCCATGCAGAGAGGATCATTTTTTGTAAAGGAACGTATAGTCGCATACACGTAGTTTATTAGTTATGCGCAGATGAAGGTGTTCACCTGTAAGGGTCGGAATTGAATACAAACAAATTGTACACACATCATTTTATTGAAAAATACATGTTTTTACAATAAATGTTCAAACAGTCGACCCTATGCACCATTGAATCTTTGATATCGTCACAGGAACGATCGGCCAGCACGGCCGATCATGGCAGGATTATTTTTGAAGTCGTCAAAACACTTATTGTTTGAACACTTATTATAAAAACATGTATTTTTCAATAAAATTATACGTGTACAATTGTTTGTATTCAATTCCGACCCTTACGGGTGAACACCTTCATCTGCATAAACGACGTGTTTGCGACTAAATGTTCCTTCAAAAAAAATGATCCTCCCTGCATGGCCTATCATCTCTATCGTTTTTTCGGTGAGGTCCTGTTACACCCTGTATAATGTGTTTCTATGTGTGAACATCTATTTCGTTTTATTGATGTTTACTTTCAAGTCATAACGTTTAGTGATATTCAGAAATAGAGTGCGTGTTTTGACCTTCAGTATCTCTTCACCATCGCCCAATAGTATACTACATCAGAAGCATAACTAGTACCTTATTAATGCCAAAGAGTTGTGGACCTTCTTCAACATGTAAGACTTGATGGCATGCTCTAGTACAAAATTGAATAGTAGAAGATATAGTGCATCTCCTTGCTTTAACCCATTGTGAATTTCAATAGTATCCCAAAACTGTTTGTCTACACGCACCCTACTCTTTGTGCCATTTAGACACATGGATATAAGTACAACTTATTAAGAAATCCGAACTGTAACAGGATACTATATAACTTCTCCCTCTTAATTGAATCTAATGCATTTTTGAAGTCTACATATAGTTGATGTACAGTACCATTATTTTCCCATTTTTTTCTAAAATCTGCCGCATACTAAAAATCTGATCTGTTGTAGATCTCTTTCTTCTAAATCCATATTGATGATCTCCTAGAATGTCGTCAATGTAGGGAGTAAATCTGCTTACTAATATATTTGTTAGAATATAGTTAAAATTTGAAGGTAAAATGTTGTTTTTGGATAAAGTTTGGTTATTTGCTTTCGCTTTAATTGACACATATTTATCCTCATGTCACATTATAATCCTCGAGAGATTACATCATAAAAACCATATATAGGATATTAATGATTTTAAATGTTATTTTGTATGTTTTTATAAAACCCTAGTGGAGGTCGACACCTACGTATAGTAAAAATGACTAATGTAATGTAAAACACTATTATAATTAATGAAATGAATTTGCTGCGGCTTTTGCCCTGAAAACATTAATAAACCTGAATATATGGTCACACGTTAAAATACATTATATAATGGAAATGTGCAGCTAATAACAAATGAGGGAAATTTTGAAGAAGCGGCAGAATTCAAATACCTAGGAACAATAAATACAAAGAGTAGAGATGTAACTAACTAACTCACTGGCACTATCGGATCCGTAGGTTCATGGCCGCGCGAACATAAGCTCTCCATACATCCCTATTCTGATCTAATGTTTTCCAGTCATCCCTGTATAATCTACTTCCCTCAAATCCTAGTTAATGTTCTCCTCCCACCTCATTCTTGGTCATTTTCCCTTTGGTTTTCCTAAAAGAAGCTTCCATTCACGTCTTTCATTCCGCATTCGTGCCACATGTCCTGCCCATCGCAGTCTAGACTTAACTGCTCTTATCATATCTGGCTTCCTATAAAGACCATGTAGTTCACTGTTATATAGTCTTCTCCATTCACCTGTCTGTTTATCTCTTTTTGTCCAAAATTTTTCTTAATAATTTTATTCTCAAATACTCGTAACCCTCTTTCCTCCCTTAAAGTAAGAGACCATGTTTCACATCCGTATAATATAACTGGTAGAATAATAGTTTTATATATTTTGAATTTAACATTTTTTAAAGGAGTTGGAACGGTCAAGAGTCTCTGTAATGCATAATAGCACGCATGTGCAAAAAGAAATTATACATAGCTTCAATTCTAGAAGTGCACGCTATTATGCATTACAGGAACTCTTGTCATCCCAAATTCTCTCAAAAAACATTAAACTGAAAATATATAAAACTTATTCTCGCATATGGATGCGAAATATCATCATCATCATCATCTGCATTCACGGATTAGGTCTGTTGACCCGTTCCGACTTCAGCCCATCTCTTTCTAGGTCTGCCCACATCTCGGGTGCCTTTAGGTTTGTATTTTGTTATTTGTTTTGGATATCTATCTTCATTCATTCTGTCTATGTGTTGCTTCCATTTTTGTCTAAATGTATCTATTTTATCAGTTATTGCAAATATTTCAAGTTCCTGTCTTATTTCTGTGTTCTTGATTCTGTCTTCCTTAGTGCACCCTTTAACAGATCTCAAAAAATTCATTTCTGCCGCCGTTATTCTACTTAGATCTTGTTTTTTTTATGTATCCAGGCTTCTGATCCATAGAGCAGTACCGGTACTGCCAATGTTTTACAAAATTTCAATTGGTCTCTCTTGTTGTTTTATTATTTAGTGATCGTTTTATTGTACCACATATTCCCTGGAATTTTGCTATTTTATTAGTTATATCATTATCATAATTAAATGAAATGTCACATCATAGATAATTGAGATGGTTCACCTGTTCTATGATTTTGTTTCCTATTACTATTTTGGATCTGATTTGATTTTTCCCTTGGAATGCCATTACCTTAGTTTTTTCTATGGATATTTTGAGATTATATTGTTCACATATATTATGTAATTTAAAAATATTCCTTTGAAGCTCGTCTTCCGTATTTGCTATTATCACCTGGTCATCAGCATATAATAATGTTTTCAAGTAGTGTGTTTTATCTAATTTTATTCCTTTATTTGTTTCTTCGTTCCATTTTTTATTATATCATTGATGTATAGGTTAAACAAAACTGGAGAGATACTGCATCCTTGTTTAACTCCTTGATTAGTATGAATTTTATTTTTACTTACTTCATTTCTAATTTTTATAACAAAATATGTGTTCAGTACAAACTCTTTATAGTGAAATATTAACTCTTATTTTAAGGGAGTAGAGAATATTACAAATATTTGCGAAAATTATTGGATTAAAGAGCGATGAACTGACAGGCGAATGGAGAAAACTACATAGCAGTGAGCTACACGGTCATTATAGGGAACCAGATATAATAAGAACAGTTAAGTCTCGTATACTGCGATGGGTAGGATATATGGCACTATTGAGTAATTAAAGAGAGGCATGGAAACTTCTTGTAGGAGAACCAGAGGAAAAGTCCCATCTTGTAGGAGAACCAGGAGGAAAATGCTCAGTTGGTTGAGCAAAAATGAGGTGGGAGAATAACATTAACCATGATTTGATGAAAGTAGATTGTACAAGTTATAATTTAAAAACATCTCAGGATATAGTAGTAGTAATAATAATAATAATAATAATAATAATAATAATAATAATAATAATAATAATAATAATAATAGCTTTATTTTACCTGGCAGAGTTAAGGCCTTAAGGCCTTGTCTACCACTCAATCAGGTTTAAAAGAATACAAAAAAATAGTCTTAAATCTAAATTACAATATATATATATGTATATTACAAGTTACGAATACAATACAATTAATATTTATAATGTATTTTGATTTACTCTAAATTTAACGAATTAAATATATAATATGTACAAGATATATAAAAAAACGAGGAAAAGATTAATGACATAGTATAAAATTAAATAAATAGAGAAAAATTAATTATTAGACAACAGGTAACTGTATAAGCGTGACTTAAAGGTGCCAAGTGTGCGGCAACCCCTGATATCTTGAGGAAGGAGATTCCAGGAGCAGACACAGGCTACTGTGAAGGAAGTAGAATAGGAGGAAGTGCTATGAAGAGGAATTGTTAGCAGACTGCTATCTTGTGACCTATTGTCAATATTGTGGTAAGAGGATAACTTCTCAAATCTGGACGCCAGGTAAGTAGGAATGTAGGAATTCAGAAGCTTGAAAAGTAGTGAAAGAGAGTGCAATTTACGTCTGTCAGTAAGACGGAGCCAAGAGAGTGTATGGATGTATGGAGAGCTTATTTAGCTCGTCCATGTACCTACAGTCCCGATAATGCCAGTGATTTAGTTATTAATCATTTCTATACCTGCTTTACTCTCATCATCATCCTCTTATCGTGTCCTTTCGGAATGTCTATTCCAAATATGCCTGCAACCATCTCTACCTTCTCTTTCTTTTCTTCTTTCTAGTTCTTCCCAGTCATATCCTCTCTCTTGTAGACTTTTCTTCACTTGGTTAATCCATCTTTCTCGTGGTCTACCATGTGGTCGTTTCCCTTGTATCTTGAGATTTAACAGTCTTTGTGGCAATCTTTCCTTTTCCATTATTTTTAAATATTCAAACCATTTTAGTCTATGTCTGTAGTTGATTTTTCTACACTTAATGTCTCCCTGATTTTGCCATTCCTTATTCTATCTCTCCTTGTTTTATATGCCATCCCACGTAAGAATTTAATTTCTGTAGCTTGGATTCTGTTCAAGTCTTTCATTTTTACTGTTTTACAGTCCTGTCAGTTTTACTGTACTGATCATAAATCTGGGATTTATTGGTTAGATATGAGAATAGAAAATCGCCAATAATGTGAAATTAAAGGGAAGTTAAAATAAAGATAGAGGAGGTAGAATGAGAAATACATCAATTATAGAAAGTTCAAATATTGATAGAGCAGCGAAAATGATGGATAAAACAAATATAGAATTGTATGGACGTTTAATTGGAAGGGGCGAACAAAGGAAAATTAAACAGATGTTCTCTATACCAGAAGAGAAAATAAATCTTGTAAAATTGCAATTTTAGTATATGTTTCTGATTTGAGAAGAGAATATACAGACTTGCTAAATTATATCAAATATTCAGTGTGCTGGCGGAGAATGTAGCCTATTTCTGTACCCTTTGACATCCACGATGTTGTATATATTTCCATCATCATTAGAACTTTTTTAACAAGGGAACTGTCAGTCACTGCATCCTGAAACCTATTTTGAAATTGCTCCTAGAGTAGCGTTGTGAATAATATGGTAATTAAATGTGTTGAAGAATTTAATTATGTTGGTTGTATAATAGAAAAATCTGGTACTTGTGATAAAGGTATTTATTATTATATACAACTTTCCTGATTAGAGGATTGCCTCAAGGACAAAGTGATTCAGACAATTAACTTTCGAAATTGATGAAATAAATTAAAAAAAGTTCACATTGTAAGAAATATATTTTGTAAATACATTAAAGAATTTCAAATTGTAATTGAAGTATACATACTATAAAGTAGAAATTTTGTAAAGATGGTTTTTTAAAATTGAAATTGATCCTCTAATAGCAGCGATGGCAATTTTAGAAAGTTGCACTCTGTCCAAATCTAAGGAATTCCAAAATTTAGCTAAGAATCCTGGTATAGTACCTCTTGCCCCGATCATCAATCCTGTGACACTTATACTATCTAATTGGTATTTATCTTTGTAATAGTCAATTGTCCCTCCATGGTATCTTTACCTTGTCGTGGTGGAGTGGCTTGCGTGCTTAAATGATCCTGAGAGCTATGCCGGCGGTAGCATTGCTGCCGATAGGGTTACCCATGCCGGACTGGTCGAAGGTGATAAGCCAGACGAAAAAAGTACCTTGGTCGAAAGAGTGACGATCTTTCACCGTAAAAATACAACCGTCAAGAAATGCGGACATGGGTTCAAGCCAGAGGGAAAACGCCCAGTTGGTAGACCAGAATGAGGTGGGAGAACAACATTAACTATGATTTGAGGGAAGTAGATTATACAGGGAATGATTGGAAAGCATTAGCTCAGGATAGGGATGTATGGAGAGCTTATTTCCGCGCGGCCATGAACCTACGGGTTCGATAGTGCCAGTGAGTAAGTAAGTAATAGTCAATTGTTGGCTCATATATGGCTTTCTTTTCACAGTCAACTTCCTCAGGTTGGCTACTATGAGTCTCAAAACGGATTGTGGGATCTAATATCATACCAGTTTTAGAAGATGGTCTAAATGCAATAATATCTATTCGTCTGTTACTTCCATTAGTGGTCACACCATGAACGTCCTCATAGACTGTGCATCCATAATCTCGCAAGGCTTCTGGCGTTTCGAATAACGTGGTGCCGAATGTTTCTCAGTGATTCTCCAAACGGACAAGCTCTCTGTGACAACGTGTACGGAGTAAATTGTGTAAGGAAGGCGATTAAATCTCTGAATGGTATTTTATGGAATAGAAATCTGACCAGAATGAAAAGAGATTATACACACAATAATAGTATACTTACATATGGATCAGAAAGCAGGACAATACATGGAAGGATGCTGAAAATAATCTTGGCAACAGAAATGGATGGATTATGGAGAAGTATGAGAATATCCAGGTTACAATATATTAGAAATACATATATTAGACACGAAATGGATGCACAAGAAACTGTTATCAATAGGATAACAAAGAGAACTTTACAGTGGTATGGACGTGTACAACGGATGTCGGAGGACCAGTGGCCTACACAAGTGTTAGATTGGATGGTACCAGGCAGAAGGAAGAGGGGGAGGAGTAGAAGAGCATGGTATGAGGGAATATATGATGCCATGATGAAGAGGAGTATGGAAGAAGGGCAATGGGAAATTAGGAATCGGTGGAAAGCAAGAATTAAGGGCAAACTGCTGTAAAGTGGAAAACCTGTAATGAGCATTAAGTAAGTTGTGATGTACCAAGATCGTGTAAAATATTAAATTTTTAACTGCAAGGCAAATAAATCGAAGTCAGAATCTAGCAGTGGCAAATCACTGTACGGAGCTTGAATAAGAGTGGAGTGGATTGAGGCGGGACGCGACGCGGAGGCAGATAGTTAGGGTTATCCAATCTACGAATTCACGAGTTGTAATATTTCCCTGTAGTTTAAATGAGATGTGGCGATAGATTTTAGTGCCTTGAAGTTAAAAACGCAGGTGATTTTTTAGACAGAGTCTTGGTGCATTACAACGCTTCTCTGGAAGAAATTTCAAGGCAAGTTTCGGCACGTAATGGTTGACAGTTTCCTTGTAAGTGAATTATTTTTAAAATAATTCTACATTGCACATGTGTAAAAATAAATCAAAGCTTATTTAATGTATCAAAGTTGTAATTAGACATTTTAAGTTTCTCCCATACAATTTACATAGACATGTGCTGACTAACTCACTGGCACTATCGAACCTGTAGGTTCACGGTCGCGCGGACATAAGCTCTCCATACATCCCTATCCTGAGCTAATGCTTTCCAATAATTTCCTGTATAATCTATTTCTCCCAAATCACGGTTAATATTAATATCCCATCTCATTCTTGGTCTACCAACTGGGTGTTTTTCTTCTGATTTTCCTACAAGAAGCTTCCATGCACGTCTTTCATTCCCCATTTGTGCCACATGCCTTGTTCTCATTATATCTGGCTTCCTATGAAGACCATGAAGTTCACTGTATGTAGTCTTCTCCATTCACTTATCTGTTCATCTCTCGTTGGTTCAAAAATTTTCCTAGGAACCTTATTCTCAAATATTTGTAATCTTGCTTCCTCCCTTACTCTAAGAGTACATGCTTCGCATCCGTATAATATAAGTGGGAGAATAAAAGTTAATATATTTTCAGTTACGTTTTTTGAAAAGAAGTTGGAACGACAAGAGTCACTTTAATGCATAATAGTATGCATTTCCAGAATTGAGCCTATGTTTAATTCCGTTTTGCATCACATTCCTATATGTGATTATTGTTCCCAGGTAATTGATTTCAGCCACTTATTCAAAATTTCCCTCATTTGTCATTAGCTGTCCATTTCCATTATATAATATATTTCTATGTGTAAACATATAGGTTAGTTTTATTAATATTTACTTCCAGTCCCAAGTTCTTAGGGTTACTCAATAGTTTGTGCGTGTTGGCCCGTAGTATCAACTCGCTATCGCCAAATAATACATTTGCAGCATAAACTATCAGCTTTTTAATACCATTGATTTGTAGGCCTTACATGGACATGTGATAGATAATATATATTTTTATTTCCTTTATTTCTAGCGTTAGAGAGCGAACTAATGTTCTTACACGCTTAGGTTTAGAGGTAAAACCTTTATTCTATCAATGAAAATGTAGTCATACATCTGATTTGTTTACATTTCAACTGGAACTTTGCTCGGAAGAGTTATAAACTATAGTCTTCACAGGAAACAAACAATGCGAAAAGTATTGATAATTTTATGTAGTTTTTTTAAATTTTCACGACATAACCCCTTTCACTAAGTACTTAATTTTACCCTACGTTTAAAAGACATGTCTAGTTGATGGATATGCATATGTACAGCACTTGTACTGTATAAATATGGAAGTGTTTACAGTTTTAAGTAAACCTATACCAGAGGTTGATACATCAAAGTCCCTTCAGACGAAGCTTGAATTTTCGCCATTCCTGTGGGGAGCATGTTGAAGATAAAATGGTGGCAGTGGTGGACTTCACTGCCTATAATTTTCCGCTCTAGCTCTGTTTTCATCTATCACATTCCCTCGAGGTTGCCAACAGTCTGTGATACTCAAACCCAGATTTCAACACTACAATTCTTGGAACAATCCGAGAATTTATAAATACATATCATTTGCAACGTAAACACATTAAAAGATAACATTTACAAAATTATACTTAAATTTAATTAGAAAATTAGTTTTTATAAGTTGTTGAATAGGTTTTTTATAGTACACATTCTTATTTCTTCTTCTTCTTCTTCTTCTTATACGTCATGGAATTAGGATATATACCTGTTTCTACATCAATAGACTATTCCTCCATCTAATTATGAGGCGCCCAACATTTCTTCTTTTGGGTTGATTTTATTTTCTTATTTATTTATTTCCTGTAATTCCTAAATGGAACGAAGGGCAGCAGTAAAATTCCTCCAGGGTACTCTGCTTCCAGACAGCCATTTCACTTGTTTCCAGCTTTTCCCCTCTTTCCTTTGCTTCCTCCTCTACTGATCGCTTTCAAGTTTTCCCACGTCGTCCCCTTTTTCTTACTCATTTCGGATTCCAATCTAGTGCAGTCTTCTCGATGGCTCCGTCTGGTTTTTTCAATATGTGGCCTATCCAATTCCACTTTCTTTGTTTTATTAGGTGACATATTGGAGATTAATTGGTTCTTCATTTGATATTATTTCCGTCCATCTTATATTTAAAATATTGGGTTGGCAGTAAAGCAAAGTTTGTGGGAGTTTATTGGGTGTAATTCTTTCTATATGTTGGAGCCAGTTAGATCTTGAGTTTTATCTATAAAACTGTAGATGTTTAATTCGGTTCTTATTTCTTCATTATATTTCTTATACATATTTTTTAAGTTATGAGAATTTTCCTCAACTTTGAGGTTTTTCTCCAACCAATCTTAATGATTCAAATGAGGTTTTTAATACATTAATGGCTACGGACATAAGATGATCAATTTGTAATACACATTCATAAATTTCCTCTAATTAATGTTCTCCATCGTGCTCTGTCCTCTTTGTCTTGATCCGTTACTCCAAATGCCCTCATTGAATGTTGAATGTTATTTTTCCACGTGTTTTTTGGTCTTCCTTTTCTGCTCCTTCTTTCAATTTTCATGTATAGACGGCCTTAGGTAGTCCATCCTGCATTCTTCTTAAGTTTCCTTACCATATTATGCTTCTGTGTTCAATCTCATCCATTATATTTCTACCTGCATTCATCCATTTCCTAATTTCTGTATGTCTAGTCCAGATATTCTGGCAGCTTATCTCCAAAAATCCATTTCAACTGTAGTTATTCTGTTGACATGTGTCATTGTCCAAACTTCCGATCCATATAACGTTATACTTTCTAGTATGGACTTATAAATTAGTTGTTTTGTACTATTCATATGTGTTTACTCCATAATTAGGATGTAACATTTCTATGGGGTTTCTTCCATTACTTATCCTTTTTGCTATTTCTTTTTTGATATCCCATCTTTCTCTATAATTGATTCCAAATGACAGAAACTATCGCTGTTCTTTATCTTTTCCCCATCAATATACATCAATATATAATATATCTGGGTCACTTATTTTTCTTATTTAATTATTAAAAACAATCCATTACTAAATTGTACTTGACAATAAAATTTTGAAGCAAGTCAAAAAGTTTACATATCTAGTATGCAATAGGCCTATCTCATATGATGATGAAAAAAGGATGTAAATGCAAAAGTATCTAAATTTTGAAGAATTTTAGAGTTAATAAATTCTATCTTCAAGCCACAATTAGTCCAAAAACATTCAAGACTAAAAGTGTATCAAACACTGCTCTTCCAACTCTTTTGTATGGTAGCGAAGTATGGACGTTGAAACAGAAGGATATTCAGAGACTTAGATCTGCTGAATTGAGGTACCTTCGGAGGACTGCAGGACGCACACTACTAGATCACAAAAAAATGAAGACATCTTAGAAGAATTATACATGGAACATTTAGAAAACAAAATTTCTGATTATAAGTCAAGATGGATGCAACATGTTCATCGAGTGGAAGATCACAGGATACCCAAACAAATGTTAAGATATCAACCTGCAGGAAGAAGGCCAGGACGTCCACTCAAAAGTCTTTTGGATGGTGTTTCTCTTGAGACCGAAACAGGTCAACAAATGGCCTAAATTCGTGAATCTATTATGATGATGATAGAAATAATATTTAATAAGATAATTTTAAAACAAACCTTTTTGCAGAAACTTGTGTTGTCATACTTAGATTATTATATTTACTCTTTCATGGGATAGTGGTCAGCGTTTGTGACTACTGTTCATGAGGTTTCGGGTTCGATTTTCTTAAAGGGAATTATTCCTGTGGTTCCTCATGATCTGGAATTTAGATTAAGTTTAGGTTAAGATCTCTCCTCTCGCTTCATTATCATTTATCACCTATCATATAATCGGGGTAACGTAACTCCGCTTTCTAGGCGCCTCAACTTCAGAAGTGGGTTACAATTAAGCCAATGCCAGGAGATAACACCAGAAATGTCGAAATGACAACCTGGGGCATTGGAGAAAAATTTACTCTTTTGACCAACGTACTTTTTTCTTATCGCCTTCGACCTGTCTGGCATGAGTAACCCTTACAATAGATCCATTACAAAATAGTCATACATAAATAGTGTTCTGTCCAAGAGCAGGTCTTTCACTGCAAACTTAGCATTTTCCACTCTTTCCTTAACTCGGCTTTCTTTTTTATATCCGCATGCAAGTAATTTATTTTAATATTATCTATCTTCTGATGTATTTTTGTGCCTCTAACTTTCTTTCCGTCGACCATTCCTTCTAGGGCATCCGTCAGCAGGCAGTTTCGTCTTAGCCATTGGCCAATCCAATTTCTTTTCATCTTCTTTATGAGTTCCAGCATTGTTCTTTCTTCACCCACTCTGTCTAGCACATCTTAATTTTTTATATTTTGTCTGTCCATTTGATACGTTCCATCCTTCTCCATATCCACATCTCAAATGTTTGCAGTCGCTTTTGCTCTTTCCGTCGTAATGTCCAAGTCTCTGCACCATACAATGTTACACTCCACACTAAGCACTTCACTAGCATCTTCCGTAATTTATTATTTTGCCAAAGGTCCGCAGTAAATGCTTCTCTTCTTGTTAAACGCTTCTTTTGCCATTGCTCTCCTCTGCTTTACTTTTTGACCGCAGTTCACGTTACTACTGATAGTACAACCCAAGTATTTGAAGCTACAAAATAGTAATTAAAAATGCAAAGAAATAAATAATAGGTTTGTTTAGATTCCAATTATATGTATGAGTCCTGCGTGGGGACAAGGGTGCTCCCTAGAGGGGGTTTCTTAACCAAACTAATTTAATTTGGCTTATATATTTACTGATGTCAAGAGATTTAAATGATAGAATGACGTAAGTACTATGTTAGACTGTGGAAATTAAACCAATGCTTTCTTGGAATATAACAGCAAGTGGAACGGCTTTGAATCAGTACCTGAAATAATTTATATTGAATTAAGTTTTTGTGTTGTAATCTGTTAGTTTTCCAACTTACAGACTGTTTACTGCAGATTTCCTGAAAATTGTAACTAACTGGCACTATCGAACCTGTAGGTTCATGACCGCGCAGACATAAGCTCTCCATACTTCCCTATCCTGAGCTAATGTCTTCCAATCATTCCCTGTATAATCTACTTCCCTCAAATCATGCTTAATGTTATTCTCCCATCTCATTGTTGTTCTACCAACTAGGCGTTTTCCATCTGGTTGCTCCTACAAGAAGCTTCAATGCACGTCTTTCATTCCCCATTCGTGTCACATATCCTGCCATCGCAGTCTACGAGACTTAACTGTTCTTATTATATGTAACTTCCATTAAAAACCATGCATCTGACTGTTATGTAATATTCTCTACTCACCTGTCTGTTCATCTCTCTCTGATGCAAACATTTTCCTAAGAACTTTATTCTTAAATACTCGTAATATTTTCTCCTCTCTTAAAGTAAGAGTTCATGTTTCACATCCATGTAATATAACTGGGAGAATAACAGTTGTATATATTTTCAGTTTAATATTTATTGAAAGAAGTTGGGAAGACAAGAGTACCTGTAATGCATAATATCATGTAATTATTATTATTATTATCATCATCATCATCATCATTATTATTATTATCATTATTATTATGTAATATCGTCCACTCGACGGTTTATGTCAAGAGTGAGAATACATACTGCAGAAATGATCCTGTGAAGTATGATTCACAGAAAAAAAGAAGGGTAGACCAAATATTACGTGGATTCAGGGAATGAATGAAACTAAGAGGGAATGGGAAATAGAAGAAGATATATGGATGAACAGACAAGAATGGAAAAATGTGTTGAATCAAATGTGTAGTTAACTGTGAACATGGGTACCGGAAAAATGTATATTCATTGTAAAAGCCGGAATAAAAAAAAATGTAATATATATATTATAAGATTATATAAAATATAAGCAATTAAACTGGTATGGGCACGTACGACGAATGCAAGAAGAAATGTTACCCAGGAAAGCATTGGAATGGTGTCCATCTGGAAGAGAAAGGAAAGGAAGACCTCGAAACTCGTGGATGCAAGAAATAAGAACAGGAATGAAAACAAGAAAATTGGAGGAAATGGAGTGGATGGATAGAGATGAGTGGAGCAGAAAAATAAAACTTTAGGCACAGAAAGATGTGTAAATATTAAATATCTGTTTATAAATAAAACATATTATTATTATTATTATTATTATTATTATTATTATTATTATTATTATTATTATTACTCATCATCATCATCATCCGGTATGATGGCAGCTGCCGCCGTCTTCCGGAAACCAAACGCCATTCCTCTCTGTCCATCCATTGATCTTCCTCCAATCTTCTGATATTCATGGCTGCTTGTACCACTTCTATCCAGGTTTTCTTCGGTCTTCCTCTCTTCCTCCTTTCAATTGGGATCCATTCCAAAACAATTTTAGGCAATATTTGTTCTGGCCTTCTTTTGATATGGTCACACTACTGTAATCTTTTCTTTTCTATAATGTCTATGATGTCCGGCTCCTCTTGTACACCCATAATTTCCCTTATTTATTTATTTCGAAATGTATCCATTCTAGATTTTCTAGCTGATTTTCTTAAAACATGCATTTCTGTACTTAACATTCTTTTCGTTTCCCTGGTAGGAATGTTATTATTATTATTATTATTATAAACATGTGTTGTCATTTTTCTTGTTATGTCGTTATAACATTTTTCAGAAGTTCTTGTTTCATTACTGACAGACTAATATTAGAGGCCTATCCGTAGCATATTTTTATTTATTAGATTGCTGAAGACTACAGGGGATCGGATAGAAAGTAGTAGTAGGACTTTATTAGACAAAAAGTATGATATTTACAATATTATTTACAAATATGGGTCGCACGGGCAAGCCGTACGTGCTGTTGACAGTCCGTTACAATAAAGTAATAATTGCTACTAGTGTGAAGAAAAATAATAAAAAAAAGCAATAACATTACAATTACATAAAGAAAACGCAATAATATTACAATTAAATAACACAATAGCATTATACACTAAAAAAACCATAACATTACAATTACATAAAGAAAACACAGTAATATTACAATTAAATAATAACACAATAGCATTATACATTAATTAATTTATATATAATTATTAAGAATTAATGTTATTGCATTTTGATAACATATATTTATTCATGAATGAGTGTTGTTCTTATTTTCCGCGTTTTGTCCAGAAATTTACCCAAGTTTATCCAATTTTCTGGATTTACCAATAACTCGTAGCATGCCAATCTTTCCCGATTTGAATTTAGAAATCTTTCCGGTAATAACTGACGTCTCCAATATTCTAAATCATTACATTGTCCTAATATATGTATCTCATCTTCAAATTTCCCGCACATTGGACATATTCGCATATCGTGATCGTCGCTATTTCTTTTTAAATTTCCATGCCCCTAGCCTAAACCAAGCAAGCCCTGATCTCTCTTTAAATCCTAGGTTGAGTATATACGATTCTTTTCTCCAGACGTGTTTTAGGTCTCTTTGTAAACACAGTGAGCGTTTTCCTGTTCATTCGGCGAAAGTATCTTGTTGGTTTATATCTAAGTACCTCCTCCTTATTTTTCTCCACACGTTCTTGCGATTTTCAGTCCCTTTTTCCCATATCCAGCCCATCCCAATCTTCTGGAGTTCTCTCCTAACCTCGTCTGCCCAAAATTTAACATCTATGTTTTTAATTTGGTGGTCGTAACAAATTGCTCTAAGCATTGTTTGTTCACCTTGGATTACCGTATCCGGTGTACCTGGTTTAAGGTGTGGTAAGAAGATTGTCAATGGATGTAGAAAGTAAAGCATTCTTAGTATATATATTTTTACACCATATATATATATATATATATATATAAATTAAAAATTAAAGTCGGCCGCGGTGGACTAGTGGTTATGCTCCTTGTCTGTGGTCCCGAGGGTCGCGGGTTCAAATCCGGCTGGGATCGATGGATTTTTTAGGATGGAAAAATCCAAGGAGCAAGTCCTCCGGGAGGGACAATAAGCCGTGGTTGCCGAGTCTGAAGATTTTCAGGCTCGTAAAAGATCCTTAAGCCTGAATGAAAAGGCCTCTAAGCAAAATTTACCGAATTTTCCTGTCCTAGTACTACCTTGGTTTCCTATATGTCAGTATGAGGCGGAACGCTGACCACGGACCACTCAAATGGCATCTATACGAAAACAAGTGTAACTAAATTAGTATGGTTCAAAATTTTCCCTGTAGGGGGAGATCGCGTAAATCTCTGTTAAAGGAAAGCATGGGCTTACACAAACAATATATAATTAAATAAATAGGCATATATATATAAAATATTGCACACTGTGTGCTCTTTGATCCAACTTGAGACTTAGGGAAGTTTATAACTAAATTTGTAGTCGCATTGTTTTTATTGCAAATTATTTGTTTATTATTTAACAAAGAGTTATAATTGTCTGTGAGTTCCATATGATTCTAACAGATGGCCGTGTAAGGCAATTGGTTTATTATTTAACCAGGTGGCTGTGCTTTTTGTTGCAACCGCGAATTTCAATTGAATTACAAATATTGATTATTTCATAATTTAAGTGTGTTTGTGTTTATTTTATTTTATTTTCAATATATTGATAATAATTTCGTGTGTAAGTATTAGTTTTAAGTAATCTGGCTGAAAGACAGCAACTTAATTTAAATTTAACTGGACCGAGAAGGGCCACATTGAACAATATGGTGAATCAGTTCTAGAGACCACGAATGATAAGATATCAAGTGAATTTCCGCAAATTGGTATTTTCCTATGTGGCATAAATCTTCCATTTAAGAAGAATGTCAATTTAAAAGACATATGAAGGTCCTAAGGAACGGAATAACAGAACTGTAAGTAAGTCTGTTAGTTATAATAATATCCCTAATATTACAGAAACAATCTCCATGCCTCAATTAAATGAAAAAAAATTGTGTAAAACAAAAACTTTCTGATTTAGATTTCTCACTTAGTTTACTACAACATAATTTAACGTATACCTTAGCCACAGCAACGCGTGGCCGGGAATTCTATATATATAACAAAGTCGGATCAGTTACATTATTTGTAACTTAGGAACGGCTGGACCGAATTTTATGATCTTTGATTTGTTGGATTTGTTTCCGTCCCGTATAGCAGATTACTATTAAAACATCGGAAAAATTAACGTAAAAGTATTTAAAGGCGATACGACGTTCGCCGGGCCAGCTAGTATATATATATATATATATATATATATAATTACTTTGAATAAATTATCAAAGTAGGACTTTGTGTTGTGATTTGCTAGTTTCCGAACCAGAGAAATTGTTTATTGCAGATTTCCGAAAATTATATCATTTAATTAATTATTTAACAAGGTTTGCCAACTTTGAATTCAGCGGATTTAGCACCACTTGGTTTAATAATTGCTAACGTAATTCCTAATCGCTGGCGATGGAGAATAAATTAACGTTTCCTGGAACGGATTTACATCAACCTGACTTCGCTTTTATAAAGCGGTCAATATTGCATCGCGTTCCTATGTTAGACCATGACAATGACTAGAGCAGGGGAGTTTGTCGCATCAAGTTTGTGAAACGATGTCCCTTTACACATCATCCATTCCTGTGTACAAAACGCATTTAACTATATAATTCACAAGCACCATCGAACACGTAATTTAAAATCCTTTTACATTTAAAACAAAATGCATTTTTCCTAGCTGTATAGGCCTATTTTCATTTAAATAAATAAAATAAATAATAGCTTTATTTATGGAGAAGACTACATATCAGTGAACTACTGGTCTTCATAGGAAGCCAGATATATTAAGAACAATTAAGTGTCGTCGACTGCGATTAGCAGAACATGTTTCATGAATGGGGAATAAAAGAAGTGCATGGAAGCTTTTCGTAGGAAAACCAGAGGGAAAACGCCCAGTTGGGAGACCACGAATGAGGTGGGAGAATAACATTAAGTATGATTTGAGGGAAGTAGATTATACAGGGTATGATTGGAAAACATTAACTCAGGATAGAGATGTATGAAGAGCTTATATCCTCGCGGCTATGAACCTACGGGTTCGATAGTGCCAGTTAGTTAGTTAGTTAGTTAGTTTAATAGCCGTGTGGTTAAGGCAAGATGCCTTGGTACAGAGCTACGGGCCTTGCGCTGGTTCAGGTACCCACGGCGAAAGAAATTTTCTCATGGAATTTCCATCAGTGTGGTACCGCTGTTCACCCAGCATTGTGATGAATTTTTGGGTAGCTGCTCCAGTTTTAGAAAACCAGCTATAAAAGCTGGAGTACTCGATATGCTGACCACATGTCACCCCTATACTGGCTGGATGATCGTCTATCTGTGATTAACACATGTGGATGCGAAGCCAGCAGCCGGCTGGTAGGCGAAGGGATTAAAGTAATTTTGGTAATTTTTGTAAGTCTGTTGAGTGGTAGACAAGGCCTTAAGGCCTTATTTCTATCAGGTAAAAGTGAACCTATTAAAAAAGCTCCATGGAGCAACAGCCCTTACAAAATTAACAAATTTTACAAGTTTTGGGGTTGGTTCCCCTCTTCTCTATATCATATTTCCAAAGATGCTGGTTTACGCCCATTCTCCATTACTGAGGGATGTTCAAACCTTCCATGTATTTTTCTTATGTTGGCAGAATAATTATATCTATTTTTCCTATAACGACTTGCTAATGCCACGTCTCCGATAAAGACGTCACCTGTCATGTCAATATCTTATTGTGTAAAATGTTATCTGTTAGATTGGGATTCATGTCGAGTTTGACAGGTATCTTTTATTACAAAGGGACAGTTCGGATTCCTTTCCCCATTGTATTCGGCACGCGGCCGGTGGAAAATACCCATGAGTTATACCTGACTTTTCCTGAGTAATAATTTTATGATGTATGTAATATATTAAGCTATATATAGAAATCGTATACTGTTCTAATTATGAATTTGTTTTTATTTTCATTGTACTACAAATGGTTCCCTGATTATTTTGAGTATAAACTCGGTATAATTCGGATTATTATTATTCTTTTAGATTCTGGCCTATATTACATTGAATAAAATTCCTTTTTATTTTTAAATACTGGGAATAAATGCCTATACCTAATATCGGTACACATTGTATAAGGGTTACTTAAAAGTGTCAAGTGTGCGGCAACCACTTATATTTTAAGGGAGGGAATTCTAGCAGCGAGCAGAGGCTACTGCTATATATCAATAAAACTAAATATATGTTCAAATGAACAATACATCATTCAATGGAAATGGACAGTTAATGACAAATGAGGGAAATTTTGAAGTGGCTGAGTTCAAATACCTAAGAGCAATAATCACAAATAGGAACGAGATGCACAAAGAAATTAAACATAGCCTCAATTCTGAAAATGCATTAAAGTGACTCTTGTCGTCCCAACTTCTCTAAAGAAACAATAAACTGAAAATATACAAAACAATTATTCTTCCTGTTATATTAAATGAATGCGAAACATACACTATTCATAAAGGGATGAGAAAATATTACGAGTATTTGATAATAAAGTTCTTAGGAAGATGTTTCTATTAAAGAGAGATGAACAGACAGGTGAATGGAGAAGACTACATAACAGTGAGCTACATGATGTTTATTTATAGGAAACTAGATGTAATAAGAACAGTTAAGTCTCATAGACTGCGATGAGTAGGAAATGTGGCACCAATGGAGAATGAAAAAGTGATATGGAACATTCTTGTAGGAAAACCAGAGGGTCAACTTCCAGTAGGTAAGCCAAAAATGAGGTGGAAGAATACCATTAACCATGATTTGAGGGAACCAGACTATACTAGGGACGATAGAATAGGCATAAGAGTGTGGAGTGATTATGTAGGTGCGGCCATGAACCTACGTGTTGGATAGAGCAGTGAGTTAAGTAGGGCATTTCAGACTCCCTTAAATTTTAATACCCTCTTGCAAAGCTCTTCTTTGTGGCTTTTTGGTTCATTTCCCTTATAATACGTAGTAATTTATTCTATAATAAATATCAATGGTCATGATAAGAAAGTTGATAGTGTTTTTTTTCTCTCTATTTGTGTCTACGTGTAGATGTACAGCAAGTTGGCCAACTTTCACGCTAATTAGTTTATCTGAATGCAGTTAAATTGCAGAAATAACATTTAAATATATCTCTCTTTGCGGTTATCATAGGAAAAATTATTCATGGTTACATTTCATTCATAACTGCATTGATAACATTACTGTTTTCAAGGTAATCATATAATTTCCTAGAATAATTTAGCGGTATTGAAACAGTCTTCATAACAAATAGCAATTCATATATATATATATATATATATACTAAGCGACTGTGAGAACAAATGTCAAAAAATGGGCATACCAATCCAAAATACACATGTATATTCACTCAATTTTGCAGACGACCAGGTGTTAATACCACAAGACCACAGTGACATAGAATTTATGGCAAATTTAGTGAAAACTAAATACCTGTGTATAGGAGAATAAATGGAAAATATAAATTTCAACAATGGAGAAGAACTAAAACCTAGTATTGATGCACTTATTTAGGAACAAAATTAGACCATTCAGGCGAAAACACAGTGGAAATTAAAAATAGAATCGCACAAACAAAACAAGCAATAAATACTTTAAACTCTGTTTCGTGGAGCGAGAATATTACAAATATATCAAACCATAATTCAGAGCATTTTAAAGTATGATTCTGAAGTTTGGCAAATTCCTACCAGGAACATGAAAAGAATTTTAAGTATAGAAATGGATATTTTAAGAAGATGAGCTGGAAAATCTAGAATGGATAGAATACGAAATAAAGAAATAAGGGAAATTGTGGGTTTGCATGAAGAGCCGGACATCATAGACATTATAGAATAGAAAAATTGCAGTAGTATGGCCATGTCAAAAGAATGCCAGAGCAAAGATTGCCTAAAATTGTTATGGAATGGATCCCAATGGAAAGGAGGAAGACTGAAGAAAATTTTGATAGAAGGTGTGCAAGCAGCTATGAATATCAGATGATTTGAGGAAAATCAATGGATGGACAGAAAGGAATGGCGTTTGGTTTCCGGAAGACGGCGGCAGTTACCATGATACCGGATGATGATGATGATGATGATGATGATATGTCCATCCATAGTAATTCTGCCCGAAGGCAGGTCCTTCACTGCAATCATAGCATTTTTATGCTATGCTTGCAGCTTTACTAGGGAATTATAGGTAATATCTATTAATAATTCTTACACGTTAATAAATACTGCTTTTTCTAAATTAATAAGTTATTATATATATATATATATATCTATATTTATATAATAACTTATTGAGAAGGCATGTTAATAGGAAAGTGGTACCAATAATTAGTGGAAGAAGGCTCAAAAAAATGAAAGAAAGAAAAATACTTCTGAAATAATAAATAGAATTATTCCTCATCGTAACCCCTTCGTTACAAACTTAGAAATTCAATTAATAAATTTATTTGTCGAAATTCTTTCAATAACAATTGGTATAAATCTATGATTGGCCCCACAAATCTCAGAGCATTGCCCGTATAAAACTCCTGGCCGGTTAATTAGGAAGCTAGTTTGGTTTGTGGTAGCTCCCCGTTGCTTTCCACATCGGTGAAGGATGATGATGATGATGACGATGAGGATGATAATGCTAAGGATGATGATGATGGCATATGATTTCGGGAACCGTTTGGGCCTTAAAGTTTTCTTGACATTTGACTTACAGGTGAGGAAAAACCCCGATGATTATATATATATTTCCTAATAAATTTGTGATGTTGTCAGGTGTTTGGCCGGGTTCGTGTTAAACAGTGGCGTGCAATTACTCCAGATATATGACGAAAGTATGACTTATAGTGTATAAAAAAAACTTACTGCCTTGTATTTTTTTTGTTAGATACGGTAAATTTGGAGTTGGGCTACCTTGTTGTACGAGGTGATTTTACTAATTGAAAGGTAAATTATCTATTATGTAAATTATAAATTATAGAACTTTAAGGGAGGAAAGGAGATTACGAGTATTTGAGAATAAAGTTCCGTAGCCGAGCGGTTAAGGTAGGAAGCCTTGGCGCAGAGCTACGAGACTTGCGCTGGTTCAAGTCTACATGGGGGAAGAAATTTTCTCATGGTATTTCGGCCAGTATGGGACCGGTGCCCACCCAGCATCGTGAGGCAATTGGGTAGCTACAATAAGTAGCGGCTCCAGGTTGAGGAACCAGCAATAACGGCTGGGGGACTCGACATGCTAACCACATGTCACCCCTACACTGGCTGTTGATCATCTACCTCTGTGATTGACACATGTGGATGTGAAGGGCCAGCAGCCGGCTGGTAAAAGGGCAACCGCTGAAAAGTGGAAAGACCCTCAATCGGAGGAAAATTTTTGGACCAAAGAGAGATGAACATATAGGTGAATGGAGTAGACTTCATAACAGTAAGCTATGTGGTCTTTATAGGGAGCCAGATATAATGAGAACAGTTAAGTCTCGTAGACTGCGATGGGCAGGGCATGTGGCACGAATGGGGAATGAAAGACGTGTATGGAAGCTTCTTGTAGGAAAACCAGAGGGAAAACGCCCAGTTGGTAGGCCAAGAATGAGGTGGGAGAATAACATTAACTATGATTTGAGGGAAGTACATTATACAGGAGGTGATAGGAAAACATTAGCCGAGGATAGGGATGTATTGAAAGCTTATGTTCGCGCGGCCATGAATCTACGGGTTCGATAGTGCTAGCGAGTTAGAGTTTTAGTTATTTACATTAATTTTTAGTAAATTGATAAAACACATTTATCACTAACACTTTGAAACGTATTAATAACGCATTTGAACGAATACTGTTTCGATATTAAATTCAACTACGGAGTATTTCTTTGCACAAATGATATATACACGTTCGTATTAATTCAATTTTTCTTATTCAGATATATAATTATATAATATAAATGAAGCTTCTTAAATTAGCATATTACTAAAGCTGATAAAACGTATCGCATAATTATGTATATATATATATATATATATATATATATATATATTTGTATTTTTTAAAAATATAACTAACATAAATTAAATATTATTAATTAAAAATTTCTCTAACAATTCTGTTATTGAGGAATTGACGCTTTCCAAATCAGCCTATCACGTTTCTTCGTCAAATTAATGTTTAATGAATCGATAAGTCGAAAACTCGTTCGACCTTGTGTATACTTATTCGAGTTGTGACGTTTCTGGGTTCTGCTAGCTGGTATTCAATACAAATCGATGTAATAAGACACAAGCTTCGTCAAGCCAGTTATCGCTGGTCCAGTTTGGGTTATCGCTGGACTTAGCAGGCAGATTCATTTAGTGTGTTATCACTAATTCATCTGCAGCGAAATAGCTGGTGTTGATGAGGATAACATAGAGGAAACATTCTGTGTGTTCCTCTATGGAGATAATGTGAATACGCAGATTGCTCCGTCAATCCAAATGCGATAGTCTGCTGGCGCAGTGAAAATTTTGATGTTCAAGCGTAATTAATTTGAATGAAATTTGGCAAATATATTATTTTAATCCTAAATTATTAATATACTAATTACCGCAGCAGTGCTGGGGTAGCTGGGGTTGAATGCACCCCACTGATGTTACATTTGTTTTGACGTAATTAATCCACACGTTTCTTGTAATAATTTCGCAACCACTATACTTCCTTCTTTAAATGATCAGTAAACGTGTTCACAATTTTCACTCACAATTAATCTTTCATTGTTTTTCTCAGTCACAATTATTTCAGAGACACTGATGAATCCGTTCACCACAATTTATTTTACACTTAACCTCTTGTCGTCCAATACAGGACTGACTAGTGTTCTTTATAAAATAGGTGAAAAGTTCTTTCCAAACTTACAAAGAGACATTGTGGAGAAATATCTTTGAAGAAATTGCAAAGGAGGGGAAAATCTGGAGGGAGTTTAAGAAGATGGCTCATAATAAGATCCATTTTGGACGCTTTGTGGATGCCCTATGCTCCTAATAGGATATAAAGGAAATGATGATTGCAGTGAAAATAAATCATGCATAACCATAACTTATTACCTATTTTAATATTGTTGTATAATGTTATACCAATTTAATTAATATTTACCGATTCATTATTCCATTTATTTATTATTATCATCATCAACATCTGTGCAAGTATTATGCCATGTGGCCTGTTACGGTCTCAAAGAGGAATTTCCCATCCAGCGCTTTTTTGGACGTCCCAGTCATATTTTTCCTTGGGGGCAGTAACGAAATATGGCTTTTGGAATTGTATTAGATGGCATTCGTTGACGACGACTTTCCAATTGTTCTGGTAGGTTTGTATATGGTGGAGAATGGGTTCTGCATCCAACTCTTCCATAACTTCCACATTTATTTATGGTTCCACTTTGTATAGCAGCTGTATGGCTCATAAATCGCATCTCATTTGCTGTTATTCAGTTCATCTCTTATTCGTGTTGTCCATGCTTCACTACCATATCTTAATACTGGTCTTGCAAGAACCATACAAAGCCGCAATCTTGTTATTTTGTACTAAAGATGACATTTATTTATTTATTTATTAAAAATATTAAATAACTGTGGTTCGAATATAGAAAACTGGTGTAAATTCCCGAGGAAGGCTGTTTCCCAGATGGGGCTGACGTGCCAATAATGATAATAATGAATTCGTGCACTTCTATTAATACCAGCCTGTAGAGTGAGAAATTGAATCTACATTTTCAGTGTGATATGGCAATAAAATGGAAAAGAAAGGCAATAATATTTTTATAGCTACGTAATTTGAAACTAAGTAGTCATGCAGGAACACTCTCACGTTAGCATTAGCATAAGAAGAAAATGTATCGACTTTCCAGGAGAAAAGCGACGTAAGTGGAAAAATATTGTTTTGAATTAAATAAAACACTGGATTCTGAAATGCATTTTGCTTTTGTTTATAAGACATCGAGTTTGTTGGCAAGACTAATTTATGGTCCGATTTTACCGTTTACTCAGTATATATTTTTTTATTAGGAATATTCCTATCTACAGTGGTTCTCCTTCATCTCAAAGTGATTTGTCGCTATAGGTTTCGTCATTCATTTTGAGAATTTTCCTCATCATTGAGGGGTTTCTCCAACCAATCTTAGTAATTAGCATGAATTAAAAAATAAACAAATATAAATGACTACGGATTTATAGACTATCAGTTTCCAACAATCATTCACAAATTTCCCTTAATTAAAATTATCCATCGTTCTCTGTACTCTGTGTCTTCATTTGTTACACAGATGTTTCTGACAATAGTATATTACAATGCGAAGTTGGGAAGTGATTTTCTCGCTATCGCTCGGTTATTAATTATATCCTCGCTTCTGTAAAACACTTCACAAACGCGCGTTTTGCATTATTATTTTGCGCGATGGTGTTTTCAAAATAATAAATAATAGTAAAATAATATAATTGTTGGAAATATTTGCGTTCATTATAAACAAATGACTAACGTTAACAATGTGGCCAATGTTTATTAGTTGAGACTACATCAGGCCGTGACACTTATCAGTGTATATTGGCGTCAAGTACGTATTTATTGTTTTATATTGTTTCAAATAAAGTTCAGTTAATTTAAAATGCAGTAATTTGTTTCGTATAATGTATATTAACACTACGTTTTGGATATATTTTTATATATACATTGTACGTAGTATACATAAAGGGCAGTGGTTTTACTTCCCGCACGAGGTAGGTAATATGTAATATTATAGTATAGTTATTTAAGTTGGCAACCCCGACATTTAGGAAATTTAACTTTCAATCATGATCACTATTGCTGCAACTACGACAGAAAGCGTTATCGTGCAAAAAAAAAAAGTTTAATTGAAATGACATAGTTCAGTGGTATCTTCTGTAGCCGGTGTTATAACAATTAAGTTCACCTCTAACTTTATTAAATAATTGTGTGATAATCATACGTTCCATAATGGTATTTTTTGATAAAACGGACACTCACCTTCTTGACAAAGTTGTAGGTGCTACTATCTAATCACCATCATCTTCACCTCAAGATTTAGGCGATTTGCCTGTTCCGAATTCACAATGATTCCTTCCATCTCTTTCTAAGTCTTCCTATATCCCTTAATCCCTTTGGTATGCTGTTTTGGACAATCTTGTTTCTTCCATTCTCTGAACATGCTGTTCCCAGCCGATACTGCGTTGTTGAATTCTATCATTTAATGAAAATATTTCTAATTCACTTCTTATTTCTTCATTTCTTATGTGGTCCCAATTTTGTGCGTCCTTTGGTCCTTCTTAGAAAGGTCATTCCTGCAGTTCTTATTCTACTCGAACTCGTCCTTATCCAGGACTTACTACCGTACAAAAGCACCTGTACCGCCATTGTTTTGTAGAACTTCAAACTTGTATCCTTCCTTGTTTTATGTTTTAGTGTTCTATGAATGGTGCCCCATATAATTTGAAAATTTGATAATTTATTGTCTACATCATTTAACTGAAACTAACTCACTGGCTCTGTCGAACCCGTAGGTTCATGGCCGCGCGGACTTAAGCTCTCCATATATCCCTATCCTGAGCTACTGTTATCCCATCATCCCCTGTATAATCTACTTTCCTCAAATCATGGATAATATTATTCCCTCACCTCATTCGTGGTCTACCTACTGGGCGTTTTCCATCTGGTTTCCTCCCAGAAGTTTCCATGCACCTCTTTCATCCCCCATATGTGCAACATATCCTGCCCATCGAATCCTACGAGACTTAACTTTTCTTATTATATCTGGCTTCATATAAATACCACGTAGTTCACTGTTACGTAGTCTTCTATATTCACCTGTCTGTTCATCTCTTTTTGGCCCAACATTTTTCCTAAGGACTTTATTCTCAAATACTCGTAATCTCCTTTCCTCCCTTAAAGTAAGAGTCCATGTTTCGCATCCATATAATATAACTGGTAGAATAACAGTTTTATATATTTAATTAAATAAAAATAAAACTTAGTTTTATTTGATTTTCATATTTATTTAGATATAATTTAGTTACAGCTGTTTCGGTACACTGTACCTTCCTCAGTTTTATATATTTTTAGTTTAACGTTTTTTGAAAGGAGTCGGGACGTCAAGGTTATGAGTAAAACTATTTAACTTACCCATTCGCCTCAAAAGACGAGGTAGATTCGCCGGCAGTTGAATGGACTTCAACTCAGAAGACGAGGTACACTCGCTTAACTCTTCTGTTATATATTTTGCAATATTTTGTACATCCTTTGGCAGGGTAATATTTTGTTAACACTTATGAATAGTGGAGTTTTGGCCTTCACCCTTAGTGTGATATCTAGTACCGTTATCTTTTGCTTGTATTGAATGTCTGAAAATAGAAAATATAATTTACTGTAACTTAAATGCGGTTTTTGGGGAAATGCATTGAGAATTTTTCTACCTGAAGCGAATGGGTTAATTATTTATTTAAAGGAATTAAATAATAAATCAATCTCACATAAAAGGACACGTTTACAAGAAAGAATTGCTCCATAAGAACAATGCTCTTTTCTAGATATGAAAAGCCATATAGATTGGTCACCCCTGAGGGAGCATTGCCCCCGTTTAGAGTTGTCTACATTTCTCTTGGAATTATGGTTTCATCCATCTTGTCTCAACTGAGCTGTCTCAAGTTAGAGGATTTTAGATTTATCTTCAAGATTACTGGAGCGATGTGAATTTGAGGTAAATCAAACTGCTAAAAGTGACATTCATTTTGTTCGCCAACTATATCCATCATGTTCAATTTCTTTATCATATTTTTACAAAAATCAAAGTAATGTATAAACTGAAGTTTATTATAACTAACTAGCTAATCTCCGGCGTGCGCTGCTACGGCTAAATAAATGAAAATTAATGTGATTTTATGTTTAGTTGAATAAGTAAAAGGAAAAATAATAAATTCATATTTTTAGATACTCCGTACTGATTATCCGGCGTTGCCCGGGAATCTGCTTATCCCGATCTTCTTGACATAAATGAGCTGAAATACGAAAATTAATGTGTTATATGTTTAGTTAAATAAGTGAAAAGATAAATTTATATCGTAATTATTTTTAGATACCCCGAGCTGTTTACCAGACGTTATCCGGGAATCTACTCATCCCGTACTTCTTGGCAAAAATGAGACAAAAATTTATGAAGTTCTTATGATTAGTTGAATAAGTAAAATGAAAAATAATTATAATTGTATATCGTAATTATTTTAAGATAGTACCAACTAAATTGGAAACACCATCTTGAAAGAATGAGTTCAAATCGGATCCCCAAAGGTGTTTATAATTATATACCAAGAGGACGATGATCACTGGGCCTAATACTTGGAAGGAAGAGAAGAAGAAGAATTATTTTAAGATTCCCGTGCTGATTACCCGGGAATCTACTTATCTCGATAATGAGCTAAAAGATAAAATTCGTTATTGGGAGTTATCCGTAAAAGAATACCCGCCATGTGCTGCTATGCAGTAATCTATGTACTTGAATCGATCTTCTTGGCATCAATGAAAGACAAAAATGGTTATTGTGTGTTATCCATAAGAGATAAACATAGGCTGTCGTGGACATTTTTGTAGAGCTTTTTGAGATATTCGATTCTGTGTACATTATGTTTATGTATTTGTTACAGTTTAGGCAGCGTAAGCCATTTAAGCGTCCAAAGAGCTACTTTTTTCACGTTTTCCACTATAAATGGTGATTTTTAAAGGTGTAGGAGTTGAGTATCACAACTCTCTTATAGCCTATGTTCATCCCGAGAATCTCCTGAACATTTTACAAAAAGCCCCATCAACGGTATGGCCGTGCATAATGTACGAACAAAAAAAACATTTATTTTTATATATTAGATTGACTAGCGCTATTGATCTCGTAGGTTAATGGTCGCGCGGACATAAGCTCTTCACACATCTCTATCCTGAGCAAATGTTTTCCAATCATCACCTGAATAATCTACTTCTTCAAATCATGGTTAATGGCAATATCCCACCTCATTCTTGGTCTAGTCCACCGCTGTGGTCTTGAGGTAGCGTGCTGCCTTGTCACGCAGCGGGCCCGGGTTCGATCCCCGGTCTGGACAGTTTTTCTGGGTGAGGTTTTTATTGGGGTTTTTCCTCACCTGTGAGACAAATGTCAGGAAAACTTTAGGGCCCAAACGTTCCCCGCAATCATATGGCCATTATCATCATCCTTATCATCATCATCATCATCCTTCACCGGTGTGGAAAGCAACGGGAAGCTACCACACTTAAAATTCCCTAGTAAAGCTGCAAGCATAGCATAACAATGCTATGATTGCAGTGAAGGACCTGCCTTCGGGCAGAATTACTATGGATGGATGGATTCTTGGTCTATCAACCGGGTAATTTCCCTCAAGTTTTCCTGACGCTTCCATGCCCCTCTGTCTTTCCCAGTTCTTGCCACATGTCCCACCCATCGTAGTCTACGAAACGTATCTGTTATTACATGTGGTTTCCTATAAAGATCATATAGCTCATTATTATCATGCCTTTAGCCCAAATGTATTTTGCTCCGCTACAGATTTCTATCCTCTGCATCTTCTTCTTTGACGTCTCTGCTAATCATATTTCTTCTCGCTTTATCCATCCGCTGTTCCCTGGGTTTCCCCCTCCTCCTCCCGCCTTCAACATTCCAATCCAGCATCATTCTTGGGATTCTATAGCCTCGTATCCCACACATCACTAATCTTTCCTAATATCAGCCGCACCCAATACTCTAAATTTAACAGAATCGAAACTGCCACACTACGAAAAATCTACAAACCACCACGATACTACACAGATGCTAGACTATATCATGACTTAAATCTAAAGCCACTAGAGGAACACATCAACGCCATCAACACTAAATTCCTTAACAATCCATACACACAAGAATACTTAGTCCACATTCTGGACAACCCACCCGACACCCAAGGGCTCACAACCATAGAGAAAATCCTCTGAATTACACCCTGTTCCTTCTAAATCTTAGATGGTCGCTTTTTCCTCGGTTTCCCCCCCCCCCGTCTGTCCGGAGCGCAACTTCAAACTAGCCTACCCCCCATGGCCCGATAGCATATATATTACATAATATATTTAAATCAAAAAACGTCACCGCTGTGGTCTCGGGGTAGCGTGCTGCCTTGTCACGCAGCTGGCCCGGGTTCGATCCCCGGTCGGGACAGTTTTTCTGGGTGAGGTTTTTATCTGGGTTTTTCCTCACCTGTAAGATAAATGTCAGGAAAACTTTAAAACCCAAACGGTCCCCGAAATTATATGGCCAGCTTAGGATTAGGGACTCTCCTGGCGCACCATTATCATCATCATCATCTTCATCACCCATCATATCATCGGGGCAACGTAACCCCGCCTTCCAGGCTCCCCAACCTCAGAAGTGGGTTACAAGTACGCCATGCCAGGAGAGAAACCAGGCATGTTGAAAGACAAAGCTGGGGCATTCGGAAAAAAATCAAAAAAACATATTAACAAAAAAACACAGAGTATATAAGCCGAAGAGGGCAAAAAAGTAAGTCCCTAAACCGGCAGGTCCTCAACCTGCACCTCATTTACACTCCATCCTCTTCAGATATCCATAGTATTTCAATCTTCGTTCTTTTTTCTGTTATTATTATTATTATTATTATTACTATTATTACTATTATTACTATTATTATTATTATTATTATTATTATTATCAAGTATACATGTCCTTTATAATATTTACAATATTTCCAGGTATGCCACATTTCTTCAATTATCAGTAAAATATATTTTTACACGATAGCGCGTTGTGTCGTACTTACAGCAATGGCGGTCATGATTGAAAGTTCAATTTCCTAAATTTCGGGGTTTCAAACGTATAAATAACTAAATTCCCTCAGGGGTCCCCATCTAGGCGATATGTGGATGGCGACCACAAGGTGTCCAAGCTGAGCAAAACACTGCTTCCACTTACTTGTGTTTTGCTCCTTTTACCGATTTGGCATTTCTTCCTTTCTTCCACTTACTTATACCAGACTCTTTTAATTTATTCTCTAACTCTCTTCGTTAACTCTTGTTTTTTTCGACCCCGTCGCTATTAGGGCATCCGAGGGCTAGATAGTCTTTCCTTTCTTCCATTTCTTCTTTCCTTTATTTTCTTCTCTTCTCCAGAAAAGCCTGACCAGAGGCTATAAGATGGCAGCCCCATCACTGGTCTTGACTTCCTTTGACCAGCAACCAATCGAAGGGACTATTATTATGCTTTCAAGTCTTATATGAGAATTTCCTGGAAGGATCAAATACAATAAAAGTTTGGGGAAAAAACACCAGATTACGTTTATATAACACTTTGGCTAGACCAGTGTTGACCTATGGTAGTGAAGCATGGACACTAAAACTACATGAAAGCAGAAATGAGATTCATGCGCAGAACAGCGGGTTACACAAGATGGGATCGGAAAAGGAACACCGATATCTTAAAAGAATTGAAGGCTACGCCATTTTATGATTATATTAAACAGTACCAACTAAATTGGAAACACCATCATGAAAGAATGAGTTCAAATCGGATCCCCAAAGCTGTTTATAATTATATTCCAAGAGGACGAAGATCTCTGGGCCGTCCTATGAAACGCTGGAGGGAAAATTTTCTATAGGATCGTAACAGACCTTGGCCTAATACTTGGAAGGAAGAAGAAGAAGAAATAACGAAATATCGTTACTGTAATATTACAATTAACCTAGCTTGTGCGGAAGTAAACCCACTGCCCTTTATGTACATAACTTATAAAGTATATACAAAAATATATCCAAAAGGTAATGTTAATATATATATATATATATATATATATATATATATATATATAAAATAGGGGAAATTATGGGTGTACAAGAGGAGCCGGACATCATAGACATCATAGAAATGAAAAGATTGCAGTGGTATGTTCATGTCAAACGAATGCCAGAGCAAAGATTGCCAAAAATTGTTATGGAATGGATCCCAATGGAAAGGAGGAAGAGAGGAAGACCGAAGAAAACTTGGATAGAAGGGGTACAAGCAGCTATGAATATCAGAGGAATGGAGGAAGATCAATGGATGGATAGAGAGGAATGGCGTTTGATTTCCGGAAGACGGCGGCGGCTGCCATGATACCGGATGATGATGATGATATATATATATATATATATTAAATGAAACAGATTGCTGTATTTTAAATCAACAGCAACAGGGCGCGTCCCCGGGCGGCGGATAGGGGTACGGTCGGTGGTTTGCTTGCACTCCTCCCGGCTAGGTCCAGACCGGACCCGCGGGCCATTTGTGGGGTCGTCAGGACTCGAGCGACCTGACGTACTATATAGCTCGTGCTGCGCCCACTCCAGCAGCAAAACGCGTCCCCTCGGTGGCGTAGTGGGGAAAAGGTCGGTGGATCTGCTAGTCAGTCCTCCCTTCCAAGTCCGATGGACTCGCGGACCATGAGTGGGGTCAGCAGGAGAATTTTTGCGATAGGGGCCTGCTGTCAAGCCTGAACTATCCCGGCCCACAGCGGGGGCCTGTGCCGCCGTTGGCGGGGCGGTGGGAGAGTGGGAGATCTGGCGCTCCTGCTCTCTTGGTTCATTGAACCTGAGACCATCTGTGGGGGCACCATGGGAGATGAGCTCCCTGGATGCCTACATTGCTCAGTGGGCTGCCTCACAGCAGCTACACGACTAGGCCTAGTCTTGCGAACGGGCTGGATGGGACAATACCGGGCGTAATGCTGGGAATTACCACCAGGTCAATAAGCTCGGGAAAGGAGGAAGCGCGGTCTTTTGGTCTGTGAGACTTAGCGCCAACTCTGGAACCGAGTGACCCAAGGACAATCTGTGAGGTCGTCAGGAGTTGAGCGACCTGACGTACTAATGCTCAGGCTGGACCCACTTCAGCAACCAAACACGTCCCCAGCTGGTGCACTGGGGGAAAGATCGGTGGATCTGCTAGACAGTCCTCCCGGTTAAGTCCAAGGGACTCGTGAACCATTAGTGGGGTAGGCAAGAGTTGAGCGCCTTGTCGTACTAATTGCTCATCTGTTGGAGCTTGCGAGCTCCGTGCTGGCCCACAACAGCTGCAGAAGGCGTCCCTGGGGGCACACCAGGGTTCGGCTTGGACCAGTCCAGCGGGAGCTACTGTACTGGTTCCTGGCTTGGCCTACGGGCCCGTCGACAAACTGTGGGGTCGCCAGGAGATGAGCACCTGGATGTATTAAAAGTCTCACACTGTTGGGCTTGTAGCCCTAGCCGGTCTCACGACAGCTGCAGGACACGTCCCTGGAGGCAGAACAGGGGAATGGTCGGTGGATCTGCGACAACAGTCCTCCCGGCTAGGCTCATGGAGCCCGTGGACCAACTGTGGGGTCGTCAGGATTGAGTGACCTGATGTACTATGTAGCTCAGCAATTCCCAGAACTGCAAACTCCAACACTCTCTCCCTGGGGTGTTGGTTTAAGGACCGAGAACTTGAACGTGGACGCGAACATAGGATAGGGAGGACTAGAACTAGGACTTGGGAGTATGGTCATGACGACCGAGGTATCCCAAGGGGTGGACGGCTGGGCCTAGATGTATTTGAAATGAACTGAACTTTATTTGAAACAATATAAAAAACAATAAATTTGTACTTGACGCCATTTTATGTCTGATTGGTGTCATGGCTTGCTATAGTCTCAACTACATTATTTTTCGGCATTTTCCGTATAAACATTGGCCAGACCGTTTAAATGCACACAAATATTCCCAACAAAGATGTCATTATTTGACTATTATTTATTATTTTGAAAACGCCATCGTGCAAAAAATAATGTACAACGCTATCGCTCGGTTTTTAATCATTTTCTCGCTTCTGTAAAAAAACATTTCCCAACCTTACATTGTAATATACTAGTAACAGAGCATGAAGTTGTGTGATTGTTTCAACCAAAAGTCTTCAATAAAAACTAATAATGTACGTTTGCTATGTAACCCACATGTAAATCAAACGTTTATACGGAGGCTTATATTCGCGCATCAAAGGGTAACATGAAGGTCTTGTAAAATATTTGTGTAAGATGGATTTGCCGTTATTCATATTTTCTTTGACACTCACTAGAACGTTAAAATTGCTCCTTCTGGGTTTATATGATTCAATATCCCGTCCCTTAAAGTGAAGTATAAAGTATCTGGTACACACTTTCACAAAAGTGAGTAAACTATAGACTTTCTTAATGTTGCTGCACTTTTTGTCCATCTCCTTGCATTTTCCTATTGTGCATTTCAAACAGGGTTGCCAACATCTAGTGACAAAAAGTGGTTAAAACTGACTCCTAAAAAGGCTAGAAATGGCTAAAATGCAAGTCTTATCCCCGATTATTACTCAAATTATGTTTAGCTACTGGCAATATTTTGGGTTTTTATTAAAATATGTTTAATTGTATGATCACTTTTTACACTCATGTTACACACACCCACGAACAGACACACGCAAACACACACACACGCACACACACACACACACACACACACACACACACACACACACACACACACACACACACACACACACATACACACATATATATATATATATATATATACATACTGCCCGGTATCAACACTTCTAATAAGAAATTGTTATAAGCAAAAGTCTAATAGTATTATCGTAATGTCGTTTGTTGCAAAACGTGGACAAACTCGAAAGCTTTGTGGTGACAACAATGCAGTTCTCATGTTTATTTTAATTAAAATTGTGGCGACAATAATAAAATTGCGTAATTTCTCATTCCTGTTCGGTTTGTTGTTAGTTTTGACGTCTTTCAACGAGATGGAGCTCCCCCACATTATGGAAGGAACTATGCTCAGGATTTTTAAGTCGTGAAAAAAGAAATCGACTCTAACCGGATTTGAACCCCGAACCTCGAAACCAGCCGTGCACATGTTGAAATATACTGATTACCATATAAACGTGATGCATTTATCTATGTTTTGCAACAAACTGCATTGCAATAAATGTGTTACATTACATTTTATAACAGATTGTTATTGGTAGTCTCGGTCCCGCTCACTTTATTTCTATCCATAGTAATTCTGCCCGAGGGCAGGTCTTTCACTGCAATCATAGCATTTTCATGCTATGCTTGCAGCTTTACTAGGGAATTGTAGTTGTGGTAGCTTTCCGTTGCTTTCCACACCGATGAAGGATGATGATGACGACGATGAAGATGATAATGATGATGGCCATATGATTTCGGGGACCGTTTGGGCCTTAAAGTTTTCCTGACATTTGTCTTACAGGTGAGGAAAAACCCCGATAAAAACCTCACCCAGAAAAACTGCCCCGACCGGGGATCGAACCTGGCCCCGCTGCGTGACAAGGCAGCACGCTACCTCGAGACCACAGCGGTGGACACACTTTATATATATATATATATCCATAGTAATTCTGACCGAAGGCAGGTCCTTCACTGCAATCATAGCATTTTCATGCTATGTTTGCAGCTTTATTAGGGAATTGTAGGTGTGGTAGCTTCCCGTTGCTTTCCACACCGGTGAAGGATGATGATGATGGCCGTATGATTTCGGGGACCGTTTGGGCCTTGAAGTTTTCCTGACATGTCTTACAGGTTAGGAAAAACCCCGATAAAACCTCCCCCAGAAAAACTGTCCCGACGGGGGATCGAACCCGGGCCCGTTGCGTGACAAGGCAGCACGCTACCTCGGTACCACAGCGGTGGACAATATATACACTGCTCAAAAAAATTAGGGGATATTGTAGAATAACCTATTAAGACTATGTTTTTTGGAATAGTATTAGATGCAATCACTTTCTATTAATCCAAGATAATTTAAATAAGAATTTGAAGTTGTTACGTAACCTCGGTACCACACCAGAGGGCAGTGTCTGTACTGTTGATGTGAAAGGGTGGTGTGGGGGTGAATGTTTTGTTGCTGTTTTTAAATCCAGTCCAGTTTTCAGTTAGTGAATGACTTGCCTTAGGGACAGTGATGCCTCGACAACGTGATTTACCTGAACCAATGGCTTGGAGGGCCATAGGAAGGATGGAAGCTGGACAGACACAACAAGAGGTGGCACAAGCCATTGGGGTGTCTCAAAGCGTGATTTCCAGACTTTGGAATCATTTTCAAAGAACATACTGTTCACAGAAGAGCCGGACAAGGTCGACCAAGGGCAACAACATCAAGGGATGACCGTTACCTCTTGTTAACAGCCCGTCGGAATAGACAGCAGAATGCAACTCAACTGCGAAATACATTTCAAACAGCAACAGGACGCTGGGTGTCAACTCAAACTGTCCCTAATCGACTGCATGGAAGTGGTCTCTATGCCCGTAGGCCCATGGTGTGTACCAGGTTAACTCCACAACACCGTAGAGATCACAGAAACTGGGCGGAGGAACATCGTGGGTGGAGACATGCTGAATGGAGATCAGTTCTTTTTTCTGATGAGTCGCGATTCAACGTGGAATGTGATAGTCGGCGTGTATTCATCTGGAGAGAAAAAGGGACACGAAACAATCCAGCTTTTGTACGTGAAAGATCCCCATATGGTGGCGGTGGATTGATGGTGTGGGCAGGAGTCAGTAGTGGTGGACGTATGGATCTCTATGCCATCCAAGGTGGTACTTTGACTGCGGTAAGGTATAGAGATAAGATTCTCCGACCTTTTGTCGTGCCTTATGCTGGTGCCATAGGTGATTCTTTTCTTTTTATGGACGATAATGCACGACGCAACAGAGCTGGCTTGGTGGACGACATGCAGGAAGTGAAGGGTATCGAGCATATGCAATGACCAGCTTCCTCCCCGGACTTAAATCCGATTGAGCATGTGTGGGATGCATTAGGCAGGCGCATTGCAGGCAGACCAGCACCTCCCACAACTGTTCCAGAGCTGCACATTGCTCTTATGGAAGAGTGGCCACATATCATCCAAGAACTCATTGCTAACCTCATTGCATCAATGCCACACAGGTGTGAGGCAGTGCTGGCCGTTCGAGGAGACCATACACCATACTAAAGAAACATTTTCACCCATGTTATTGTTGCTTTGTTTGTTTGCCATATTCCTAATCAGGATCTCTTTGACATATGGTGTAGTACAGAGGTTACGTAATGAGCGTCAAACTCTTGAGTTTACATTCTTGTAGGAGTAAATTAGAACATGATTGCATCTAATACTGTTCCAAACACATAGTCCTTAATATGTTATTCTACAATATCCCCTAATTTTTTTGAGCAGTGTATATATATATATATATATACTAGCTGGCCCGACGAACGTCGTAATGCCCTTTAAATATTTTTTTTACGTTTAATTTTTTCCGATGTTTTAATAGTTATCTGCTATTCGGGGGGGGGGAAATAATCCACATCAAAAAATCAAGATCATAAAAATCGGTCCAGCCGTTCTTGAGTTATAAATAGTGTAACTAATCCCGACTTTGTTATACATATATATAGACGTCCCGGCCAAGCGTAGCTGTGGCTACGGTATACGTTAAATTATGTTTGTAGTAAACTAAGTGAGAAATCTAAATCAAAAGTCTTGTTTTATACACATTCTGTTTGTTATGGGACGTTAACTACACCCAGTATAAATGTGGGTGGTGGTTTAATGTGGAAGTGGTTTTGTTGATTGAGATGAATTTTATTTTGTCTGCATTCTCAATATCATCCATAAGTGTATCATCAGGATTATATACATTTATTGATGGAATATTTTGAGGAGGCTTGCTGATTTCCTTATACTTTTGTTATTTTCTACGAACTTGTTGGCAGTTTGAATTCTCATCATCATCAAGAAGTCTCTGTATAGTAATATCATCTTGTGATATATTATAGTCATCTTGTTTTTCATTTAATTGAGGCATGGGAATTGTTTCTGTAATATTAGGCATATTATTATAACTAACAAACTTACTTGCAGTTCTGTTATTCCGTTCCTTAGGACCTTCATATGTTTTTAAATTGACATTCTGCTTAAATGTAAATTTATGTCACATATGCCTATACCAATTTGCGGAAATTCACTTGATATCTTATCATTCACGGTCTCTACAACTGATTCGCCATATTGTTCAATGTCCCTTCTCGGTCCAGTTAAATTTAAATTAAGTTGCTGTTTTTCAGCCAGATTACTTGAAAGTAATACTTACACACGAAATTAATATTATTATCAATATATTGAAAATAAACACAAACACACTTAAATTATGAAATAATCAATATTTGTAATTCAATTGAAATTCGCGGTTGCAACAAAAAGCACAGCCACCTGGTTAAATAATAAACCAATTACCGTACACCGTCATCTGTTAGAATCGTATGGAACTCACAGATAATTATAACTCTTTGTTAAATAATAAACAAATAATTTGCAATAAAAATAATGCGACTATAAATTTAGTTATAAACAATCGTACGTCTCAAGTTGGATCAAACAGCACACAGTGTGCAAAATTTTATTAAAATCGGTTCAGTAGTTTAGGATTCGATTGCGGACAAACAACGTGACACGTAATTTTTATATATTAAGATATTTTTATTTAATATAATAACTAGCTAATGCCTAGCGTGAGTTGCTACGCCTAAATTAATTAAATAGGCCTATTAATGGTGAATTAAATTGTATGGTATACGCAGATACGAACCAAACATGACGGTTGCTAGTCAGTTTTTAATTTCGGATTTCAGGTAAACCTCCACTTCCAATTGTCGAATTTCTCTCATTTTTGCACGATGCCTACTTCGGTTTAGTTTAATAGGATATATATATACTGAGTTTCGTTGTGAAACATGGAAAATTGTTTCATGTCTTTTATGTCTCTCGGGCAACTTGTGGCCGCTAGAGTGATTTTTAAATTTTCACTTTAGGAGAACTCCTACACCTAATGGTTTTAGAAAGTCCAATTGTGAATTTAAGCCATCCAGGGACCTACTCAGACGCACGCAAAAAAATAATCAAAATCGGTCTAGTCGTTTAGGAGGAGTTCAGTGACAAACACATGTACAGAAGAATTATATATATATATATATATATATATATATATATATAAAGTTTATACCTGTAAGAATTAAAAATGGGCTCAATTCTAGAAATGCGTGTTATTATGCATTACAGGGACTGTTGACGTCCCAACTCCTTCTAAAAATCGTTAAACTGAAAATATATAAAACTATTTTTCTACCAGTTATATTATATGGATGCGAAACATGGACTTTTACTTTAAGGGAGGAAAGGAGTTTACGAGTGTTTGAGAATAAAGTACTTAGGAAAATTTTTGGACCAAAGAGAGATGAACGGACAGGTGAATGGAGAAGACTACATAACAATGAACTACATGGTCTTTATAGGAAGCCAGATATAATAACAGTTAAGTCTCATAGACTGCGATGGGCATGACATGTTGGCGCGTATGGGGAATGAAAGACGTGCATGGAAGCTTCTTGTAGGAAAGCCAGAGGGAAAACGCCCAGTTGGTAGACCAACAATGAGGTGGGAGAATATCATTAACTATGATTTGATGGAAGTAGATTATACAGGGAATGATTGGAAAGCATTAGCTCAGGTTAGGGATGTATGGAGAGCTTATGTCCGCACGGCCATGAATCTACGGGTTCGATAGTGCCAATGAGTAAGTAAGTAAAATTAAGAACGGTAATAAAATGGTGACATATTAAGTGTAAATAGGTGAAGACATCTAGTAAGATAGCAAGTTACAAATTGAAGTCTAGAGGTGTCTGAAGGTCATAGCAGAAAATGAAGCGCTTTGCGTCACTCTCTGCATTCCAGAATTCTGTAATTTGAGGAAGCCTTGTTCCCAATTAGTTTGGATTACCGCCGTCGTAGGACGATTTTACTAAGGATGTGCACAAGTTTCAAATTAGAACCCACCCAACTTGCGTTACAAGATATTCAAGGAATTTAACAAGGCGAATACAATATTATTTACTTTAAAAATGCATCGTTATGGAGTTTAACTATGATTCTTGTTCAAGTGTAAATACCACGCCCACTCCTACTGTATCAAGGAAAGCCCGTCGCCGTGGCGTAGTCGGTAGAGTTCCTACCTTCCACTCCGGCGACCCGGGTTCGATTCCCGGCGGGGAAAGAGATTTTAAATCTCCGCCTTATGTCTGGGCGTGTATCCTGCCCTTGTGTCTATATGTGAGATAAAACAAAGTTAACAAAAAAGGTAGAACAAGAAGGAAAAACAATGTAAAACGAAAAGAGGAGGAAATAAAGACTGAACTAATTTATAAGAACAAACACGACAAGTGAATTCGAAAAATAAGCAGTTTACTTTTATCTCTTTACAACGGGCCTGTTTAAATGTGCTCAGTATATGTGAAAAGACATCACGCCTCTCCTATTCAGTCCTTCGTCGGATGGGCTGACAAGGTAAGGCACTGCTACTCACTTCTCGGTTGTATTGTTTCACTGGGAGTTCATCTGATGCCCCTCTTCACATGTAGCGAGATCTTATGAACAGCCCTGCTTTATATCCTACTAGTTAATCTTGGCATGGGCTTCTGTGTCTAAATTGTTTTTAATTAAAAACGTGTTTTTATTTTTAGTTGAATAAGTAAAAAGAAAAATTAATAATTGAATTCATATCTTAATTATCTTTAGATACGCCGTACAACAGACCAAACATGGCGGTTGCTAAAGTCAAATTTTAATTTCGGATTTTATGTAAACCCCCCACTTATAATAACCGGATTTCGCTGATTTTTGGATAATACTTACACAAGTGTATTTTAATGGAATATAATAATAATAATAATAATAATAATAATGGTTTATTTTAGCTGGCAGAATTAAGGTCATAAGGCCTTCTTTTCCATCCAACCGGCGAATAGTAGAATTATACAAAAATTTCATACTTACTACAATTTTAAGATATTATTAAAATGCAGACTAAATAAAATACAATGATGATGTGATCTAATACTAGCTAATAGTAAAAAAAACTTAGAATATTATACAATTAAAATGATATAAAATAAAGTAAGTAGCTTCCTGGATGATTATTTATTATTGTGTTTTCTTTATGTAATTGTAATGTTATTGCTATTGTGTTATTACTTAATTGTAATATTATTGTGTTTTCTTTATGTAATTGTAATGTTATTGCTGTTTTTGTTTATTTTTCTTTACACTAGTACCGATTATTACTTTATTGTAACGGACTGTCAACAGCACGTACGGCTTACTGCCCGTGCGACCCATATTTGTAAATAATATTGTAAATATCTTACTTTTTGTCTAATAAAGTCCTACTACTACTACTATATAATGTTGTATATAGTTTTCATTGTGTCGGACTTAAGATATTAGTTAATTTGTATTTAAATAATGATAGCGAATATACTGAGTTTCGTTGCATAACATCTACAGTTGCGATCACTAGATCGACTTTTAAATTTTTGTTACAGATGAACTCCTACTCCTAATGGTTTTAGATTATATCGTACTAGATGGTGCGTACACAATCGCCGTATCTGAAAACCTGTATATAAAAGTGTTCAAGTCAATCGTTCGACAATTTTTCGAGTTTGGCGAGCATAAACCTACGCAGGCTGAATTTTTATACATAACTACCTGATTATTACCCGCCATTGCAAGGTACTTTTTCGTTTCAGGTGAAATCCTACACCTAATGGTTTTAGAGTATAATAAATAGCGGCTAAACACCCACCATACCTGAAAAACCTTTCCTGTCAAGAGACTTAAATTCCCAAAGCTTCCATACTAGGAAAATATCAATTATTAGCCGACAAAGTTCCTGATCTGGGCTATATAGGCGTTACCAGGGTCGGGGAGAGTCAGTTGTGTTGTGACAGCGATACAGGGAACTGAGATATGAAGAAACTGTGGCAAGTGAAATCATTAGTGACTGGAAATAATTGTGTGGAAAATAAACATTAAAAAAAGATTAATAATTGCAGCAAATTGTTAATTAAGCGTCACTGAAAGTTTATGTGAACCAAACAAGTTATTGTGAAATTTTACGTGAACATCTGTTGTGTTTATTAGAAGAAAACAAGTGAGGACGACCCCCGCTAGCTCAGGACAGTATTATTGAACGTACAGTGGCAAAGCGTTGGTCTTAGTTTAAAGTTTTTATTTTTATTCTTCATTAAATATATTTGTAGCTGGATGAGTTGTTTTTGTCCCTTCTGAATATGTAAAAGGATTAGAGAATGCAGTAACTGGCGTCATAGGATTTATATTTAAACTTGTATGTTCTGGAGTGGCTTACATAACAAGTAAAAAGAATGACAATGACTTCATGGGGAACTTAATGTTTTTTACTTTATTAAGTTGAAAATATACTTTGTGTCAGAATCACAATATGTTTTTTCTTGGTTGTCTACATTCTTTCTGTAGATTTACCTTATAATAATAATAATTAATAATAATAATGATGATGTAGATGATGATGATGATAATGATAATGGTATCAGTGATAATAATAATAATAATAATAATAATAATAATAATAATAATAATAATAATGGTAATAGTAATAATTATTATAATAATAGTAATGGTAATAGTAATAATAACAATAATAATAATAATAATAATAATAATAATAATAATAATAATAATAATAATAATAATAATAATAATAATAATAACAAGAATGTTATAACGAGACTAAAACCCGTCAGGACATTAAAATAATTAGCAGAAAATTTAAATAAAGATTTAAGTAATATAATAAAACTAAAAATAATGATAAAAAAAGTATGCCGAAGAACTTTAAATTATAAGGAAATAGTTTAGCTTATTTCGCGAGACAAGAGGTTTTTAAAACAAACCCTTGAAATGAAAGTTATATTAAGATAACGATCAACACAAATGAAACATACCAATGTAGATTGAGGGGTTGGAAAAAAAACATTTGGTCGTGTATTTTATGAAGACAAGGTAATCTTAAAAGCAAACATACCAATGTTAATGGATAGCTATTTTATGAGACAGGGGAGTTTTAAAAACCTCGAGGGAGGTGGCGAAACAGACGAAAGTCAATCTGGAGAAATATTTTAGATAATAACAAAAGCTAGAAATATATATATAAACTGGAGAAGTCAAAGAAAGGAGGACAGTCAGGTCGGCAGCAAACGGACAGTGAGGTCCCGGGCAGCGTCCTGGTGACACGCCAGCGCCCTTCTGGGCCAATTACGTAAGTAGAGTTTTTCAATTCTCTCGGGAATGTTCAAATTAAACTTATAACCAAACTTAAGCTAAAATGAGCCTATATTTCTCTCTTAAGCTAATTTAATACTAATGGTGCTTCCAAGTTCCCCCCTTTTGTTTGTCAAGTTCTATCTTACGCATTTTTCATATGTAGCTTTCTGATAATATGTTAAATTAGTGGTTAACCTGTTCTCATAGTTATATTAAAGTGTTTTGTAAACAGTGTCAATGGCTTTCTTTTGTATCAAAGAATAAGTGTGCTAAATTCTTACTAGAAGTCCTGATCTCACTTCATGAATTCCTATATAGTGCACGTTAGGTATTTACGTATATGGCCGGGTCTAGATAAGTTTATCTGACCTGAGCTGAAAGAACATTCCTGAAAAATTCTATAAAGACAAATTCTACTTATAAGGTAAAGTAAATGAAAATATCTATAAAGAAAATTACAAGGCATTGAGGACAAGACAACAGGGGATGATTGAGGAGCAACGATTCACCAACAACATTAGATAATACTCAACCCATTGAGAAAAAGACAACAGGGGATGACTTAGGAGCAACGATTCACCAACAACATTAGATAATACTCAACCCATTGAGGAAAAGACAACAGGGGATGATTGAGGAGCAACGATTCACCAACAACATTAGATAATACTCAACCCAATGAGGAAAAGACAACAGGGGATGACTTAGGAGCAACGATTCACCAACAACATTAGATAATACTCAACCCATTGAGGAAAAGACAACAGGGGATGACTTAGGAACAACGATTCACCAACAACATTAGATAATACTCAACCCAATGAGGAAAAGACAACAGGGGATGACTTAGGAGCAACGATTCACCAACAACATTACATAATGCTCAACCAATTGAGGAGAAGACAACAGGGGATGACTCAGGAGCAACGATTCACCAATGATTGATACTACTCCACCATTGGGACATGCATCTGAACCTCGAGGAGACTTCATAGCCATACCATATGCTATTACATCAAGGTCTCAACAGAACATAGAAGGATTTCTACCGAACTCACTTCTGTGTAAAGAGAACAAAAAACGCTGCATTTATGCATCTCATTGTGCTGCTGAAGGAGCCATCGTACTGCACTTGAACTTTCCGATCAAACCAACCCCTTTTAAGTCCTGTCATACTCCTATTTTTTCCTGTGATCAACAACGGATTGAGCAACAATATGTCCTATCAAACCTTCCTCAGATTTCCCTCATCCCACTAACAAAATTGAAAAGTATCTACAGGGTGATTACCCTACTCAACCAACATTCATATAATCTGCTGAAGCGTTTTTTAAAATCATCCAATGTGGGGTGCACCTAGGCAGAAAGAACACCTCCAAATACCGGACAATATGGCTTATGTAGCAAAATCGTCCTGCCATCACTCCAGCTGCCGAGATATAGACTACGCTCGCCGATGACAACCATGAACTGCGGACCAATTTGAAAACAAAAGTGAACTAGTCTGTGAAAAGTGCGGGTGTTCTCTCCTACGAATTCAAAATCGACCTATCTCACTCCAGCTGCCGAGAAATAAAATACACTCGCCATTATAACCATGAACTGTGAACCAATTTGAAAACAAAGTCAACTAGTCGGTGAAAAGTGCTAGTGTTCTCCCTTACGAATTTGTTTTTGATAGATACGGTGTTTTAAAAGAATTGTCTACATCTTAATCAGATCTTATTCCTTTTTTTGCCCGACGATACATTAGAACAGCAGTGATAAGTGAATAAATTTAATCAAGATTAGAACATTTTACAAAAAAAAATAATCACTTTAAAAGTTAAGATTATGCCTAGGTTAAGACACGCTGTTGGAAAAACATTCAATAACATGCTCCCTATGATTATATCACAGACACAGGAAACAATTTTCTCTAAAGATTAAGTAATAAGGGAATTATTACTCAAGTAATAAATGTTTACTATAGTTTATATAGAGCATTGTATGAAAATTCGTAGAACAAGTTATTGAATGGATACCAACAGTTGCCTGTTTTTACAACAAGCGAACCAATTTTCACATACGAAAGCATAAGTAAGCAGTAAATAAATAAATAAAAAAGAAATAACTACGCGTAAGACGATAACTTGAAAGGAAAACACGATTTCGGAAAGGATCTTGCTTACACGAAAGGCTTAAAATATGATACTTGGTTGCCTCCACATGTATGTTTGTATACATCATTACAGGGTTAAAAACAATCTCAGATTAGTCAACAATTTTCTTATAGATTCAACAGAAAAATAGGAACTTTATATGGATTGGAAGCATCAATTACAAACAAACAAAAGATTTGACCTCCTTTAGAGACAATAGATAATAATAAATTCTGTAATCTAATGATACAAATATTAGTACTGATAATAATAACTATTTTTCTTACCTGGCATATTGAACTCACTTTAAAAAAATAAATAAAATTAAATAAAAATATCTACTGTAAGTGTTTTTCATCCCTATAGTAGATTTTGGGGAGGGGAGAGTTGTTATAACAAGTCTAAAAACCGTCAGGACATCAAAATAATTAGCGGAAAATTTAAATAAAGATTTAAGTAATATAATAAAACTAAAAATAATGATAAAAAAATATGCTGAAGAACTTTAAATTATAAGGAAATAGTTTAGCTTATTTCGCGAGACAAGAGATTTTTAAAACGAACCCTTGAAAGGAAAGTTATATTAAGATAACGATCAACACAAATGAAACATACAAATGTAGATTCAGAGGTTGGGAAAAAACATTTGGTCGTGTATTTTATGAAGACAAGGTAATCTTAAAAGCAAACATACCAATGTTAATGGATAGCTATTTTATGAGACATGGGGAGTTTAAAAAACCTCGAGGAAGGTTGCGAAACAGACGAATGTCAATCTGGGGAAATATTTTAGATAATAACAAAAACTAGAAATATATATGTAAACTGGAGGAGTCAAAGAAGCGAGGGCAGTCAGGTCGGCAGCAAACGGACAGTGAGGTCCCGGGCAGCGTCCTGGCGACACGCCAGCGCCCTTCTGGGCCAATTACGTAAGTAGAGTTTTTCAATTCTCTCGGGAATGTTCAAATTAAACTTATAACCAAACTTAAGGAAAAATGAGCCTATATTTCTCTCTTAAGCTAATTTAATACTAATGGTGCTTCCAAGTTCCCCCCTTTTATTTGCCAAGTTCTATCTTACGCATTTTTCATATGTAGCTTACTGATAATATGTTAAATTAGTGGCTAACCTGTTGTCATAGTTATATTAAAGTGTTTTGTAAACAGTGTCAATGGCTTTCTTTTGTGCCAACGAATAAGTGTGCTAAATTCTTACTAGAAGTCCTGTTCTCACTTCATGACACGCTACCTATTAATTAGTAATGCCCTTTTGTAACAAAGAATAAGAAGAATGCTAAGTCATTACAAAGAATAACAACAATAAGAATAATGCTTATTTTAGCTGGCAGAGTTAAGGCCTTAAGGCCTTCTCTTTCACTCAACCCGAATAGTAAAATTACACAAAAAAATACATACTTATTATACATTTAAAATATAGACTAAACAAAAGAGAATGGTGATGTGATCTAATACTAGCTAATACTAACAAAAACCTGGAATATAATACAATTAAAATAATATAAAATAAAGTAAGTAAAGCTTCCTAGATGATTATTTTCAAAATGCTGAATATAGTTGTTATGCAGTTAATAGTTTTATTGTGTCGATCCTATCAGCACATTGTCCTTTATATCCCTTCTCATCACACTGTGTTATTCATTATCTTTTACGGTCTCACTTACCAAAATATGGATTTCCCTTCCGCCCTATGTCAGAGACTGTCAAACTATAACATCCTTCAAAAAACAAACTAAGGAATTATTTAATAACAAACTAACTTATACACCTCATTGATAGTATTCTTTTAACAATTAATAAATTTAATTATTTATGAAAATAATATTAAGATTAACAAATATTTTCATTTGTTTTGTTTTAAATATTGTATAATCGTAAAATTAGTTTTCTATATCTCATTATTTTTCTTTGTCTTTTATATACATTAGACAGGGGAATTTAATATGTGTTGCCTGTATACATTTTATTATTAGCTTTAGTCTTAATTTTTAACTAACATTAACTGGTTGCGTTATAGATCGTAATGTAAAAGATATTATCTTTTTGATCAAATTTTTATTTAGTATTTAATATTAGAGTTAACTGAGATTGTTATATTCTGTTTGTAATATATGTTTGTCCTGGTGAGTGGAAGAGAAGGCCACATGGCCTTAACTCCACCAGGCTAAATAAATCTAATCTGAAACTTAAGATATCAGTTAATTTGTATTTAAATAATGACAGTTAGGGAATTTCGAAGGAATGAAGCTATTGTGTTCGTTCTGTAGAAAATTTTATAAATATTGTCTTACAGATCTTCGACTCATCCTTTCTGGTAGGCACCGAAAATGTCAATGCCAATAAATCATATGCCTATATAGTAGTATAGGTTATTTCAATCTAGAAAATAGCATAGCTCTTATGGAGCAATTCTTTTTAGTAAACGTGCCCTTTTATGTGAGATTTTTGAGCATCTTTACGACATGTGACGCGGAAAAGTTTTTCTAAGTTCCAATCATACACCATACGCATGCGCCAACAAACGCGAAGCGGTATACACTATGGAATCACGGGATGTAGCTAACATATATACGATATTTAACGAACCTAGAAGCTAACCTAATGGAAATTAAATACTCTAACCGGTGAAAGATCAACCTAAAATCTAACCTAATGCAATTGTAGTACTCTAACCTGTGAAAGACCAACCTAAAATCTAATCTAACGCAATTTTAGTACTCTAACCTGTGAAAGACCGACCTAAAATCGAACCTAACGCAATTTAAGTACTCTAACCTGTGAAAGACCAACCTAAAAGCTAATCCAACGCAATTTAAGTACTCTAACCTGTGAAAGTCGAACGTAAGCTAAGTTTAAGTACTCTAACCTGTGAAAGACCAACCTAAAATATAACCTAACGCAATTTAAGTACTCTAAACTGTGAAAGACCAACCTAAAAGCTAACCTAACGCAATTTAAGTACTCTAACCTGTGAAAGACGAACGTAAGCTAAGTTTTAGTACTCTAACCTGTGAAAGACCAACCTAAAATATAACCTAACGCAATTTAAGTACTCTAAACTGTGAACGATCAACCTAAAATCTAACCTAATGCAATTTTAGTACTCTAACCTGTGAAAGACCAACCTGAAATCTAACCTAATGCAATTTTAGTACTCTAACCTGTGAAAGACCGACCTAAAATCGAACCTAACGCAATTTAAGTACTCTAACCTGTGAAAGACCGACCTAAAATCGAACCTAACGCAGTTTAAGTACTCTAACCTGTGAAAGACCAACCTGAAATCTAACCTAACGCAATTTAAGTACTCTAACCTGTAAAAGACGAACGTAAGCTACGTTTTAGTACTCTAACCTGTGAAAGACCAACCTAAAATATAACCTAACGCAATTTAAGTACCCTAAACTGTGAAAGACCAACTTAAAATCTAACCTAACGCAATTTAAGTACTCTTTAAGTAACCTGTGAAAGACCAATTTAAAATGTAACCTAACGCAATATAAGTAGTCTACCTTTGAAAGACCAGCCTGAAATCTATCCAAACGCAATTTATGACTAACCAAAAGCTAACCTAACGCAGTTCAAGTATTATAACCTGTGAAAGACCAACCTAAAATCTATCCTAACGCAGTTTAAGTACTCTAACCCGTGAACAAAATGTAACGCCTAAGAATAAATAGTAAGTTCTGAAATTCTGAAGTATATGTGCACAGTTAATTAGTACATACACTATGTTGGCTGCAGTGGTCTTTGTTGTTGCGTAGAATATTCGTAAAAATCAATATGGCTGCCACGACTTCATGCCACGTATGTAGTTAAATATCATAGAGAAATATATTGAAATAATCGTTAGAAAAATATAAATATCATTGTAAATGATGGAAAATAAAAATCGAAAAATGATAACCTAAGAATAATATTTGACAGGAGTTTATGAAGGAATTAAAAAAGTCAGGACACAAGTTGTAAATTTTAGCCGAATTTCGAATTTCGTTTGAATTTCGAATTGAGTAGTGTTGTTTTTTAAATGACGTGATTTGTTAAACGTAACCTACTTGGTCTCCGCTACACGTTCTGAAAGCCTGTAGGCCTAATGGGGATTTAGTTACACCCTGTATTCAAGTAGGATTTGTGGCATGGAATGTGTGACCACCAATTACCGAACGATTGTGTTACAGGTTAAAAACCTATTACGAGGGAAAGTGGTTACCATTGTGTGTTGAACAAAGACCCATTGTTCGCTGGATGCATTTGATGCCATAAAAGAATGTTTTAGCTTTGTTAATTTGCGCGCGGATTATCGTAGTCCACCACTTGACCTCCTAGTAATGAAGTTTGTATTGATTAACGGCAGAATAATTGAACGCAAATTAGTGGTAAACCTAGGTGAAATTTCAGATTTATGAACTACTTCAACTACTGACTCACTTGCATTATCGAACACGAGGTGCATGCCTGCATGGTCATAGGTCTATCATGCTTCATACATCAGTATTCTATGCTAAAATGGCTGAAAATTCACAGAAATTGTTATGAAACCAGCATAGACATGATTCAGGCATTTGTTTTTGTAATTAACAACCGTCGATTTTCAGTTTTATGGTTGTTATGGAAACAATAAAAAAACGGAAAACAGCAGTCGTGGTTTAGACTTCGGTTGAGAAATCCACCGAATGTTTTCCAGTCATCCTCAATGGCGTAACAGCTCAATGCTCGGCCTTGGCCTCTCCTTTGTTAGGAGTTACTATTTAAGGGGGTTGATGGGGAAATATTTATTTTCTACGTTTTTTAAGCTAGAGACTTGATTTTTTGTTCAAACATTCACTGAACGGTAAATTTATTGATGTGTCTAAGTTTCATTCTTGTGAGACATTTATTTTATGAGTTATTAAATATATTAAAACAAATTGCATATATTATAGTTAAATGGGTTCCATAATTTTTTAGTAAATGTCTGATTTCTTTTACAAAACCCCTAAAATATTTAGAAAAACATCACTCATTAGAATTCTTATAATGTGAATACAAAGGGAGAAAAAGAAATGCACCTCATGCGTGGAATTACAAAAAAAATAATTGCATACATTTTATTTTTTATTTCTTAAAATATTAATTCAATCATGAAATCCATCCACTACGTTGTTACCCATTAGGTTTAGGACATGCAGTAAAAATGTGAACCTTCTAGGACAAAATTTCTGAATTCCATTCAATTTGGAATGTACAAAAATGCAGTGAAAATAAAAGTGTGGAAAAACAAGTTTAAAGGTTTGCATGCAGGTAGTATTTAACTGGTGCAGCCTTTTAACTCTGACGTAATTTAGGGCACTTAGAAGCGCCATAGGCCTCTGAAACTTTGCCAACATATACATTAGAGTACAGGCTAATTTTTAGTACAAACCAAAATGCCAATTTTGATCTCAAATGGTCAATTTTTCACCCGTCACCCCCTTAAAATGTAAAGCTTAATGTTTCTTGAACGCATTTTCGGAATCGTTGTTCCATTCTCAACAGCTGGAATGACTCTGATAAGTATTTAGGAATTACTAGACCAAGCAATTTCACTGGTATATATGCTTATTTCCCAAACAGTTTTTTTTTCAATGCCTCAGGTTGTCATTTCGACATTTCTGGTGTTGTCTCCTGGCATTGGCGTATTTGTAACCCACTTCTGAATTTGGGGCGCCTGGAAGGCGGTGTTACGGTACTCCGGTGATATGTTGGGTGATAAATGATGATAAAATGTCAGGAGAGTTCTTAACCTAAACTTAATTTAATTTACAGACCATGGATAACCACAGGAATAATTCCCTTTAAGAAAAATAATCTAGTGCTTTGACCGGGAATCGAACCCGCGACCACATGAAACAGTTCCGCGCCGTAGCTAAGAGTTCAAGGTAAGATGCTTTGGCACAGAGCTATGGGACTTGCGCTGTTTCAAGTCTCCAAGGGCGAAGAAATGTTCTCATGGAAGTTCGGTCAGTATGGTACCGGTGGCCACCTAGCGTCGTGAGAAATTTTGGTAGCTACAATAAGTAACGGTTCCGCTTTGAGAAATCCCGCTATAACGGCTGGGGGACCCGACATGTTGACTACATGTCAGGCCTACACTAACTGAATGATCGTGCTACCTCTGTGATTAACACATGTGGATGTGTGGCCATGGTCAAGGGCCTTCTAGGCCTGTCGCGCCATGATATTCGTGCCACATGTCCTGCCCATCATAGTCTACGAGACTTAACTGTTCTTATTATAACTGACTTCTTATAAAGACTGTGCAGTTCACTGTTATGTAGTCTTCCCCATTCATCTGTCTGTTCAACTCTCTTTGCTCCAAAATGGGCAATGCATGTGACACGAAAGGGGAATGAAAGACGTACATGGAAGCTTCTTGTAGGAAAACCAGAGGAAAAACGCCCAGTTGGTAGACCAAGAATGAGGTGGGAGAAAAACATTAACTATGATTTGAGGAAAGTAGATTATACAGGGAATGATTGGAAAACATTAGTTTAGGATAGAGATGTATGGAGAGCTTCTGTCCGCGCTACCATAAACATACGGGCTCGATAGTGCCAGTGAGTTAGTTTCGCCCATATCTTTATTAAATTTAATGATTTTATCCGGAATGTCTAAATCTTTGGAAAATGATAGTTTATAGCCCAGTTAATTATATTGATTAATTATTTCCAAAGTTCTATTATTAATATATATTTGCTTTGTGCAGGGTCTTTGTCACAGTACGCCATGATTTTAGTTTTGTGAGATGATAATTCTATATTGTATGACTTTGCTATTAGTAACTATTTATCTCGTCCCTCAAATGGAAGTCAATGACCAATCACGTTTCAATTAATTTTGTTTTACAATCAACTGCAGTCGTGTTTCACCTCTCTATTTATCGAATTTTGTTTACCAAAATAAAGAAAGCTCATTCTTTTTAATATTCTGAACAGGTCAGAGCATTATTTTGCAGTGACTGTCGCTCCAACAAATACGTTGAATATTGCAAATAATGAACAGATTCCTTCGGACTACACATTTGATAATTGTGTGTTCAATAATTCTGTCTTTAAATAATGATTTTACTGAGTTGTTTCCTAAAAAATAAATAATGACCTATAATGTTGCTCATAATACATTTTAATGTGTTTCTTTTTTTCCACTAGGGTGCATACTTACAATATTGCGATCTTAGTGGGTTACCGCTGATTGCGATCCTATTTGGCAATAAATAATATGATGAAGATGCAGTGAATAAACATAACTACACATTTCTTATTTGTTTTCAATTATCACCGTTTACATTAGATATATACATATTTTAAAATACCGGTGATTATATTTTAATAGTGATTTTTTAGGAAACAACTTAATTTTATTCGTTAAATAGTCGTAAAAAATGCCACTCTTAGTTTCCAAATACTCTAGATAAATTGGAAATCACTCGTGGCATTACTTGCGACTATTTAACTCATGCCCAAAATGGGAGTCAATCACCAATCACGTTTCAATGAATTTTGCTCTACAACCGATCAGAGTCGTGTTTCACTTCGCTCTTTATCGATTTATCTTTATCAGCTCCTGCTTTTATGATAAAGGAAGCTCATCTTTTTAATATTCTGAACAGGTCAGAGCATTATTTTTCTACAACAAATAGATTGAATATAGCAAATAATGAGCAGTTTCCTTGATTTTACTGAGCTGTTTACTAAAAAAATAAATTATTAACCTATAATGTTGATTATAATATACAGTTAGGTGTGTTTCATTATTTCTCCACTAGGTTGCATTCTTACAATATTGCGTTCCTACTTGGCAATAATGATATGATCTAGTTGCAGTGAATATACCTAACCTCACATTTCTGATATACTAACTAAACTAACTCACTCGCTGGCACTATCGAACCCGTAGCTTCATGGGCACGCGGACATAAGCTCTCCATATATCCCTATCCTGAGCCAATGTTTTCCAATCGTTCCCTTTATAATCTACTTCCCTCAAATCATAGTTAATGTTATTCTCCCACCTCATTCTTGGTCTACCAACTGGGCGATTTCCCTCTAGTTTTCCTACAAGAAGCTTCCTTCAACGTCTTTCATCCCCCATTCGTGCCACCTGTCCTGCCCATCGAAGTCTACGAGACTTCACTGTTCTTATTATACGATACGTATCTGGCTTCTTATAAAGACAATGTAATTCAATGTTAGGCAGTCTTCTCCATTCACCTGTTTGTTCATCTCTCTTTGGTCCAAACATTTTGCTAAGAACTTTATTCTCAAATACTCGTAATCTCCTTTCCTCCCTTAAAGTAAGAGTCCATGTTACGCATCCATATAATATAACTGGTAGAACAACAGTTTTATATATTTTCAGTTTAACGTATTTTGAAAGGAGTTGGGACATCAAGAGTCTCTGTAATGCATAATAGCACGCATTTCCAGAATTGAGCCTATGTTTAATTTCCGTTGTGCATCTCATTCCTATTTGTGATTATTGTTCCTAGATATTTGAATTTAGCCACTTCCTTAAAATTTCCCTTATTTGCCATTAGCTGACAATTTCCATTATATAGTGTATTTTTATGTGTGACCGTATATTTAGTTTTATTAATATTTACTTCCAGTCCCATTTTCTTAGTTCATTAAATATATGCATATTTTAATACACCGGTAACTATATATAAATAGTGATTTTTTAGTAAACAACTTAATTTATTCGTTAAATAATCTTAACAAATGCTACTCTTATTTACAAATCCTTTAGATAATTTGAAAATCCCTCGTGGCATTACTTATGTTAAGTTACATACAGATTTGGATATGAGTAAATTAAGGATTACTTTTTGATAGTGATATGATTAAATGTTCTTTTTTAAGGTAGGATGACTTACACCTCTCTGCCAGGAGGCTGTGTACAATCTGTGTTTGTAAATCTGCTGATATTAGTATGTTGTGTTACTGTATAATTATTTAGGTTTAGACCCCGGCGACTTGGTGACGACTTGGTGGACCAGATCGATCCCTGGCACAGTGCCTACTGATGTAGATTCCAGACGCCATCTTACGCTTTTTGGTCGGTTTTCCTGATGAAGTTTTGATGACACTAATAACTTACGTTATTACTGTATCAATCAATACCTTCAGAAATACAGCTTCTTCCCTTAATCTATGATGATGTGGCACAATATATAACTAACCAACCCGCTCACTTGCACTATCGAAATCATAGGTTCGTGGCCGCGCGGATATAAGCTCTCCATACATCGATATCTACAATTAATGTTTTTCAATCTTCGCCTGTATAATGTACATCCCTCAAATCATGTTTAGAATTATCCTCCTTCCTCATTCTTGGTCTGCCTACTGGGCGTTTTCCTCTGGTTTTCCTACAAGAAGCTTCCATGCCTCTCTTTCAATCCCCATTCATTGCAAATGTTATGCCCATCGCAGTCAATGGGACATAACTCTTCATACAATATCTAGTTTCTTACAAAGGTCATGTAGCTCACTGTTATTTAGTCTTCTCCATTCACCTGTGTGTTCGTCTCTCTTTAGTTCAAGAGTTTTCCTAAGAGCTTTATTCTCAAATACTGTAATGTTTTCCATCCATCCATCCATCCATCCATCCATCCATCCATCCATCCATCCATCCAATGGCTGATTGGCTCAAATTCGAGCTTTGGCCTCCCTTAACTTCTGCCTCCAATCATTTCTATTTTGCGCAGCAAACCTCTAGTTGCGACAATTAAGTAGGTTTGCAGCATCTTCCTTAATACCATCCTCCCATCGTTTTTTCGGTCTTCCAACCCGTCTATTCCCCATTAAAACTTGCTGTAAGCACCTTTTTTGATGCTCGGTCTATTGAGGGCCTTTGCACTTGGCCAGCCCATTCTAATTTCTTTAACTTAATAACATTGACAAGGTCACGTTCATTGTATTTGTCATACAGTTCATTGTTGTGTCGTATTCTCCACTGACCATTAATATTTATTCTCGTAATGTTTTGTCCTCCCTTAAAGTAAGAGTCATTGTTTCGCATCCGTATAATATAAATGGGAGAATAACAAATTTTTATATATCATAGCAATTTTTAAATTTTATTTAACGTTTCTGCAGAAGAAACAAAAAACAAAAAAAATGTGAACGTGTTTGTGTGTGTGTGAGTATTTGTGTTTGTTTGTGTGTGTGTGTGTGTGTGTGTGTGTGTGTGAGGGAGAGAGAAAAGGGGGGGAGAGAGATAGAGAGAGAGAGAGAGAGATAGATAGAGAGAGAGAGAGAGGAGAGAGAGAGAGAGAGAGAGAGAGAGAGACCTAGATTTTATATCAGCACTTCTAATATCGATTGTTGATGATAGACCCCCATTTGTTCCACTGTTAAACATGGATGCTTCTTTAGTGGGATGTTACTTAATCAGACTAATATAGTTATTCTTATTTCCCTACATATGTCACCGATGGACATATGTTTAGTACATCGCATCTAGGCAACACCGATTTCAAAACTAAGGTATAACTTGGATGGATGAAGACCGGTTACATTTTACTCAGAAGCCTTTTTCTATTAACCCGTTCGTTTGAAGTTTAAATACTCAATGCAGTTTCCCAGAAACCGGATTTAGATCACTCTATTTTTTTTTCCAAATGTCCCAGGTTTATCTTTCGACATTCCTGGTTTCTCTCCTGGCATGGCGCACTTGTAACCCACTTCTGAGGTTGGGGCGCCTGGAAGGCGGGGTTACGTTGCCCCGATGATATGATAGGTGATGATGATGATGATAATGGTGCGCCGGAGAGTCCCTAATCCTAAGCTTAACCTAAGATGAATATGCATGATAATGGTTGCGATGGCCATATGATTTCGGGGACCGTTTGGGCCTTTAAGTTTACCTGATATTTGTCTTACAGGTGAGGAAAAACCCCGATAAAAACATCACCCAGAAAAGCTGTCCCGACATTCAAAACAAACAAAATATCACGGTACTTGAGATCACAATCAGGGTGAAGGCAAAATGAATTCCTCTAGTATTCATAAATGTTAACAAAAGATTACCCTGCCAATGGATGTAAAAAGATATTACAAAATATATAACAGCGGAGTTAAGCGAGTGTATCTCATCTTCTGAGTTGAAGGTCATTTAACTGCCTGCGAGTCTACCTCGCGTTAGGACTTGAGGTTCTTTTACAAGGCCGAAAATCTTCAGAGTTCAATCATATCTTCAAGTAGTTTGAAAATCCTTCCCCGACGTCTTTTCCCTTGGATTTTTCCAACCCAAAAATCTATCGACCCGCGACACTTGGGGCTATAGACAAGGAATATAACCACTGGTCTGCAGCCGACGGAAGATTGATTGATGATTGGATATTCATACAATAACTTTAGTAGAGTTTTTGCTGTACTTTGTGAGTACAAACTGTACGATGTACGAGGAAGTAAGTTACATGAGAGTTTTTGCCTGGAGTTTTAGAGACGTGAACTGCGTACGGATAATGGCTTGTGCTGCTAAGTTAAGCTATGCATCAATATTGACACAGTGTAAGCAAATTTAGTCCTTAGGAAAACAACCTTGCTTGTTAACTTCCTTCAGCTATTTCCCAAGATGATTACTGAACAACCTAGAAAGCTCTTGACTTAAGACCTACCTACCTGCTGTTGGTTCACCTTTTCATCTTTCAATCACATAGGTGGACATACAGGGTGATTCTGTTAGTTCTTCTTCTAGCTCTGCAGTTCTTTGTGGGCCCTGGATGCTGCTAAGACTCTCTTCCACGCATTAATCATTCTCCATCCCCGGGCACCAAGCTTTCAGAGGTCCTCCTCTACCCCATCCACCTCAACTTAGGTCTTCCTCCATCTGGTCTCAGTAGCGTAAGCTTTCTAGTGATATTCTAATTATATGACCCACTCATCTCAGTCTACCAATTTTAATAACATTTAAAATAACTGGGTCTGAATACAAATTGCAGATTTCATCGTTATATCTTAACCGCCATACTCCACGATCATTTATGGGTTCCAGGATCTTCCTCAGGATTTTCATTTCAAAGATTCTCAGTCTTTCACCATTCTCTCTGCTTAGTGTCCAGCATTCACTGTCATAAATAGCAACTGGTCTCAGTATGATTTGTAGTTTTTTAGTTTTGCATCCAGACTTAGAATTTTTTATTTGAATTGGTCCTTAAGTGCATAATATCATCCGTTGGCTTGGAGAATCCAGTTCCTTACATCCTTATTAATGTTATTATGATCAGCGATTATAATGCCCATATATTTCAATTCATGCACAATTTGCAATTTATATATGACCATTTCTATTCGGCCTTTAGACTTTACGGATATATATATATATATATATAAGGTTGTAAATGCAAAAATATAAATTTTTTAAGAATTTTAGGGTTAATAAATTCTATCTTCAAGCCAAAGTTAGACCAAAACATTCAAGACTAAGAGTGTATAAAACACTTGCTCTTCCAACTCTTTTGTACGGTAGCGAAGTATGGACGTTGAAACAGAAGGATATACAGAGACTAAGGTCTGCTAAAATGAGATACCTTCAGAGGACTGCAGGATACACACTACTAGATCACAAAAAAAAATTAGACATCTTAGGAGAATTACACATGGAACCTATAGAAAACAAAATTTCTGATTATAAGTCAAGTGGAGATGGATGCAACATGTTCATCGAATGGAAGATCACAGGATACCCAAACAAATATTAAGATATCAACCTACAGGAAGAAGAAGGCCAGAACGTATACTCAAAATACTTCTGGATGGTGTTTCTCTTGAGGCCGAAACAGGTTAACGAATGGCCTAAATTCTTGAATGTACTATGATGAGATATATATATATATATATATATATATATATACGTACATAAAACTTTCCATGTTTGCGAAACATGGAAATTGACGGAAGCAACAAATAAAAAGTTGCAGACCTTTGTAAACAGATGTCTGAGGCGCATTTTAACTATACGATGGCCGAAAACAATACCAAATGTAGAGCTGTGAGAAAAACCAACCAATTTCCAATATGACACTAAATAAAACATAGAAAGTGGAATTGGTAGGCCATACATTAAGAAATCCAGACGGAGCCATCGAGAAGACTGCACTAGATTGGAATCCGCAAAGAATTAGAAAGAAGGGACGATCTAGGAAAACTTGGAAGCGATCAGTAGAAGAGGAAGCAAAGGAGAGAGAGAAAAGCTGGAAACAAGTGAAATGGCTGGCTGGAAGCAGAGTACGCTGGAGAAACTTTACACTGTTCACCACAAGACTCGCTATCGCAGACTGACTACGGTCTCCTGCCTAGCCCTTTTATAAGGCGCGAGTAAATCTCTAGAAACAGCTTCGAAATACTTCGAAACCTCTTTCAAAAGAGAAAGGAGACACCGGTAGAACCATCTGGCAAGACGCTCCAGATAATTCACCGGCTGTGCGGGTACTGTAATTCTCCATGGGCGACTCGCCCGCGCAATTCAAACGTCGCTATGCAACATGTAAAACTGAGGAAATGTACTTAAAAGAGAAACGCTGCAACCTCGCAAATTCTTTTAGTGGCTGACACTAATGAGGGTTAGTGGGCATGTCGCCTTTGTTAAATGATCTCTTTATTAAGGTCGGCTTGGGGACTCTGATTTATGACAGCTTTGGAAGAGTCGTTATTTAGAAGACTAGTTACAGAAGAGAAGTTTAGTAAAGAGATGCTCAAGTTAGAACACGACCGAACGGAGTTACTAAACCTAATTTTGTAACGTGTTGTGTACAATATTTTATCTGCGTTCAGAGTATTTTAGTGCATGTAGTATATTTAGTATATTTAATGAAATTTATTTATTGCGGAAACGATATGTTTAGAGAAAGAGTAATATGGGTTTTGGAGAAAAAATACACGATAAATCAACAAACATTGTTATATTCTGCAATTCTGGTTGCTAGTTTTATATGTGAATTTTAAGTAAAAATTAGCGGAGAAGGTGATTTTCGCGGTTCATCAGGAAAAATTTTAAAAGCTGTCCAAGATGCAACTATTAATAAACTTTCAGAAAACTCGAGGAAAGTTTGCTTATGTAGTTATAGGAAATCATCATTAAAGTATATTTTTTGCGCGAATTTTAAATTAACTAAACTTTACTTAAAACAATATAAAACAATAAATACGTACTTGCGCAATTTTATCACTAATTGGTCTCGCGGCCTCCTGTAGCTTCAACTACAACCTTGCCCACACTGTTAACGTTAGTCAATTGTTTATAGTGAATGGAAATATTTCCAACAAAGATGTTATTATTGTAGAATTATTTATTATTTTGAAAACACCATCGCGCAAAAAATAATGTAGAACGCACGTTTGTGAAGTATTTTAGAGAATCTCGGAAATTAAAATCCTCCCAAACATTTCTCTTTATTCTGTAAAAACCATTTCCCAACCTCGCATCTTAATATACTATTACGTTTTGTTGAACCTGTATTTTACGTTTTGATATCGTGTTTTGTTAGAATATAAAGTATATGTTTTGTTGCCTAGCAACTAAGAACTAAAGCGTCACTGATTGTTACAACAGTAGATAAAATATCTTAAGATTTTCTCAAACTGTACTAAAACATATCCTAGCACTAAGAAAAAAATCTGAAAAGTTGTAATGAACAGCGAATTAAAAATTAGAAAATTAATAGCTCTTTCAAACTTTACCCTCTCCATCTATACAGTATAAGTTTTGTTTAATTTTTTAGGATGAAGTATTGTTTAGACATTCTCTAAGTATTAATTTAAAACAAAGTTTTTTCTTTGTTAGATGAAATTTACTTTCAAGAGATTTAATTGAAAGCTGGATAATGCAACGTGTTGACAGAAATGGACTTTCTTGATTCAAATACCAGTCTGTTAATGGAAATGCTTTTACTTACATTTCTCAATGTGAATCCTAATTTCAGTTAAAAACCTCATTCCTAGTGAATTTCTAGTTGAATTCGACATCTTCGCCTAATGCTTTTATGTGTATCTCCTCTTTTCATCGGAATAACACTGTTCTCTCTTCATTCAGTTAAAGCTAAAGCTATCTTAAATACATTAGTCACTAATGGGAGTCATGTAGTCACCAGTTCTCCTTTAATTTCAAATCTGTTTACACGCTGCACATAAAATCGTGTTTACAGATTATCTTTATATACAATAAAACTTGTTTAATCTGGAACGTGAATAATACGGAAATCTGTCCAATCAGAACAAATTTATTGGTCCCGGCGAAATAATAGTAATTTTACGTGTATTTATTTTGTATAAAACGGAATATGTCCAACGCAGAAACGGAGGGATATTTCTACACAATTAATGAAAAAAGCTTTTGTAAAGTGGTAAGACAGACAGAAATAAATTAGTTTCCACTTCAATGAATTCCATTTGAGCAAAAAAAAAACAACAATAAGGAATGGTTCCTGCCGCCGGGTGAAGTAGAAATTCTACCTGTACCTGAAATTTTCTTTCGGCCAAATAACCATTGTACTGTAAAATCTTAAATATTAGTTTAAGTTCTGAGACCGATCTTTCACAGGTAGCGTTCTGAATTTATGGAATAAAGATGGCTAAAAGTATGTATCATCGTCATTAAACGAAAAAATGAAAGTGATTGAAGATAAAAATCTCGAAATTTCCGGACTGATGCTCCAAAGTCAAGCTCTAGCTGTTGCTAAATCCTGAGGTATTAACGATTTCAAGGCATCTGCAGGTTGGCTGGACAGTTTTAAAAGACGATACAATGTTGTGTGGAATGAAATTTGCGGAGAATCAAAGGATGTGGATGAAAGTGTAGTTAGTGAGCGAAAACCTAAACTGCATACTTTAATTTCAGGACACTCGTAAGAGACATTTTTAACGTTGACGAAACGGGATTGTTTTTTTTTCGCGAATTACCCGTTGAAGTCGCCCATACATACTACACAGGACTTCACTTTTCAACGGCAGCGAACTACAATTAAGCCGGTAAAAAAGACATATACGGTACTCTATAATCTAAGATTATTAACAGGTTTTAGTTTTTTATAATGCGGAATTTTGTCTAATTGCAAAAAAATTGGTCCCGTGCGATTCCGCTTTGAGCAAGTTTTACTGTATATATATATATATATATATATATATATATATATATATAATTCTTCTGTACGTGTCTTTGTTACTCTACTCCTTCTAACGAATGGACAGATTTTATTGAAATTTTATGTGTTTGTCTGATTAAGTCCCTCGATGATTTAGATACATAATTGTACTCTCTAAAACCATTAGGTGTAGGAGTTCACCTGAAGTGTTTCACAACGAAACTCGTTATATCCCATTAAAATAAACTGTGCTAAGTATTATTCAAAAGTTAGCGAAATCCGACAACTAGAAGTGGAAGTTTACCCGAAATACGAACCACCATGTTTGGTTCTTTCCACCGTATACCATACACTTTAATTAACCTTTAATATTTAATTTATTTAGGCGTAGCAACACATATTGGTTATTAGCTAGTCAGCTAGTGTATTTATATAATTCTACATAACTAAGTTAATGTATAATGTAATTGTATTATTATCTATTTGTAATACTATTGTCTTTTCTTTTTTGTTTTAAGTATATTATTATCAAACATCAACTTATTGTAACGGACTGTCAACAGCAGGTACGGCTTACTGCCCGTGCGACCCATATTTGTAAATATTTGTAATGGAAATGGACTGTTAATGACAAACGAGGAAAGTATTCAAGATGTGGCTGAATTCAAATACCAAAAAACTAAACTAACTAACTGGCACTATCGAACCCGTAGGTTCATGGCCGCGGCGCGGACATAAGCTCTCCATAAATACCTATCCTGTGCTATGTTTTCCAATCATTCCCTGTATAATCTACTTCCCTCAAATCATATTTAATCTTATTCTCCTACTTCATTCTTGGTCTACCAACTGGGCGTTTTCCCTCTGGCGTTCCTACAAGAAGCTTCCATGCACATATTTCATTCCCTATTCGTGCCACATGTCCTGCCCATCGCAGTCTACGAGACTGAACTGTTTTCATTATATCTGGCTTTCTATAAAGACCACGTAGTTCACTTATGTAGTCTTCTCCATTCACCTGTCTGTTCATCTGTCGTTGGCCCAAAAAAAAATCCTGAGAACTTTATTCTCAAATACTCGTAATATCCTTTGTTTGAACCTTTGGCGTGGATTATCTGAAGTAGACCCCATCCGGAGAACCGAATGGAGGCCTTTTTATCTCCGAAAATTTTACCCCAGTGGAACCCATGTCCGCGTTTCTTGATGGTGAATTAAAATACATAGAAACAATGATTATAGGCACGAGTGAGATACACAAAGGAATTAAACATAGGCTCAATTCGGGAAATGAATACTATTATGCGTTACAGGTCCTAATATCGTCCCGACTAACGGGTTTGAGTGTAACCGAGTTTGAACCTGCGAACCTCGAAATCAGAAGTGCACGTGTGGAAATTTATTGATTACCATACAATCTATGTTTTGTAACAAACTGCATTGCAATAAATTTGTTAATTTCTGTTCTACAACAATTTGCTATTGGTAGTGTTGGTCCCGGACACTTTGTAAAGGCAAAGAGGAAATATCGCATCTTGGGAAGAGTGCCACAAGGGGAAAAGTGTCATCAATTGAGTTAAGACTACTATCTGGTAGAAAAAGTGGTTACAAATTTATTTCTTTATGGCCACAAATCATGTGCAAGAAAATGGAGACAGGATAAAATTGTGTCCATATCGAAAATTGAATTTACCATATATTTTTTTTTTAAAAACCTTTTTGCACTATGTAACTAATATTGTATACGTACTGTTATTGTGCATCGTAATTTGACATTCCTACATACAATCTTGGTTGCTACGAATACAAAAGAAATCTCTATACTTTAAAAATGACCAAAAGCACTAGTGTGGTAAGTAAACATATTTATTTTTAAATACTTATAGTGATACTGCAATTTGTATTAATTTTGGTACTAATTCATCACATCCAGCTTCCCACACCTCTTCTATTTCATCAGCACTGCACACATCGTTTAAAACTTTCTCCATAATCAGAAATAAATCCCAAATCAAATTGATTTTATAGTTTTAACAAATATAAGATGGCGACATGAAAACAATAATTATTATTTCTCCGTAGTTACACATGTAGCCGATTCACCTTCTGAAATCTAACATTTATCTTCAATTATATTTGTTTATATTTTAGCTAATATCTTAATTACTAAAATAAATACACATGGTGGAAAAAATAGTATGCAGTACTCATGTGGCAACACATAACGGAATCTCCGAAATTAAAAAAAAAAAAAAGAACTCGGCTCAAGCGCCTCATTTTTACACGCATTATATTAGCTTGGCCTGTATCTGTCTATGTAACGGAATCTTTCAACACGATTTTCACCCACTTAAAATATTTAATCGACTTGAAACTTTGTATACCTGTAAAGGACCAAAGACAATACAATTATTTCATAAATTATTTCTATGATCCTGGCCAGGATCATCAGGACATCAAAAAAATTAAGACCGGTATAATAGGTTGCAGACTTATCGACTTTTAGTCCACCGTTGTAAGAAATTAATATTATATCCTCTGGTAGCTCAGTTCGTAGAGCGGTGGACTGTAATGGTATATCATTTCAGTAATCCATAGGTCGCTGATTCAAATCCGGCCCGGACGACTTTTTTTAGAACTAAAAATATCGTAAGCTATTAAATTTTAATGGGATTCCGGTTTATCACAATCACTTAAACCAAAAAAAAAAATAATAATAATAATAATATATATATATATATATATATTTAAAGAAAATAAAACAACATGCTTTATTAGAAAACAAACTAAAAAATAAATAATAAATAATAGTTAAAAAACTAAAGCAACACGCTTTATTAGAAAACCGGACTAAAAAATGAAAAATAATTTTAATTTACCAACACGCTTGGGATAAAATTAAAGTGGTCAACAAAAAATCATCTCCAACGCATCTAGAATAAAACTAGAGTTATCTACAAAAAAAATAATTTTACTATCAAAAGCGTGGAGTGCTTTTTATGGTTTTTACGTTTTCTTCTTAGAGACTTTACTTTTACCATATCTATTTATTATGAAATATATTAATTGATATAGAGCACCCCACGCCTTTGATGGTAAAATTATGTTTTTATAGATAACTCTAGTTTTATTCTAGATGTATTGGAGATTTTTTTAGTTGACCATCTTAAATTTATCCCAAGCGTGTTGGAAATTACTTACTTACTTACTCACTGGCACTATCGAACCCGTAGGTTCATGGCCGCGCGGACATAAGCTCTCCATACATCCCTATCCTGAGCTAATTCTTTCCAATCATTCCCTGTATAATCTACTTCCCTCAAATCATAGTTAATGTTGTTCTCCCATCTCATTCTCGGTCTACCAACTGGGCGTTTTCCCTCTGGCTTTCCTGCAAGAAGCTTCCATGCATGTCTTTCACTCCCCATACGTGCAACATGTCCCGTCCATCGCAGTCTATGAGACATAACTTTTCTTATTATATATGGCTTCCTATAAAGACCATGTAGTTCATTGTTATGTAGTCTTCTCCATTCACCTGTCTGCTTATCTCTCTTTGGTCCAAAAATTTTCCTAAGTACTTTATTCTCAAATAGTTGTAATCTCCTTTCCTCCCTTAAAGTAAGGGTCCATGTTTCGCACCCATATAATATAACTGGTAGAATAATAGTTTTATATACATTTTCAGTTTAACGTTTTTTGAAAGGAGTTGGGACATCAAAAGTATCTGCAATGCATAATAGCATGCATTTCCGGAATTGAGCCTATGTTTAATTTCTTTGTGCATCTCATTCCTATTTGTGATTATTGTTCCTAGGTATTTGAATTCGGCCACTTCCTCAAAATTTCCCTCATTTGTCATTAGCTGTCCATTTCCATTATATACTGAATTTCTACGTGTGACCATATATTTAGTTTTGCTGATATTTACTTCCAGTCCCAATTTCTTAGTGTTAGTCAATAGTGTGTGCGTGTTGGCCTTTAGTATCTCCTCGCTATCAGCCTTAGTACTACATCATCAGCATAAACTAACAGCTTATTAATGCCATTGAGTTGTAAGCCTTCTTCATTCTCTAAAGAGTTAATGGCATGCTCTAGTACAAAATTAAATAGTAGAGGAGATAGTGCATCTCCTTGCTTCAACCCATTCTGGGTTTCAAAAGTGTCTGAAAAACTATTTGCCTACACGCACCCTACTCTTTGAGCCATTTAGACACATTCGTATAAGTCTAACTAACTGTTTAGGAATTCCGAACTCCAGCAGGATACTATATAACTTCTCCCTCTTAATTGAATCATATGCTTTTTTGAAGTCTACATATAGTTGATGTACAGTACCATTATTTTCCCATTTCTTTTCTAAAATCTGTCTTATACTAAAAATCTGATCTGTTGTAGACCTGTTTCTTCTAAATGCACATTGATGATCTCCTAGAATGTCGTCAATATAGGGAGTAAGTCTGCTTACTAATATATTTGTTAGAATTTTGTACGAAGTTGAAAGTAATGAGATGCCCCTGTAGTTGTTGCAATCAGTTTTTATCTCCTTTCTTATAAATTAGTACGATAATTGATTCCTTCTTCCATTCATTTGGAAGAGCTTCTTTTTCCCAAATCATACTAAGCAACCAATGTATCTTGTCCATCAATTTTTCTCCCCCTGATTTTATCAGTTCTGGTGGGATCTCACCTGAACCTGATGCTTTATACATCTTCAATTTTTCAATTGCCATTTCAACCTCTAATGAACTTGGTTCTGCGACTAGCATTTCTGCTGTCTGTAGCTTATCCTCCTCAATGTCCTGTTCTGTATGTACATTTAATAGCTGATTAAAGTAACTTTTCCATCTATTTAGCATACTCCTAGAATCTGCAATCATATCCCCATTTTCATTCTGGATTATGTTTGTTCTAGCCTGAAACCCTTTCTTCTCTATACTAATTCCCTGATATAATTCTCTAATGTTCCTATTTTTTGCATTCATTTCAAGATCATTAATCTTCTCTCTCAAATATTCCCTCTTTTTACTCTTTAGTAACTTGGTGGTTTCTCGTCTAACAGTACCCAATTGCTCTAAATTTACCTCATTTGGCTCGTGTAACCATTTAATTTTTGCTAGCTTTCTTTTCTTTACAATGTCGGCACATTCCTCATCAAACCATTTCTTGTTTTGCCTCTTTTTTAAACAACCAATGCTTTCTAATGCTGACAATTTAATAGTATCTCTTATAGCCTCCTATTCTTTATTTATATCAGTTTCTTCTTCGTTTGCCACATTGTCATCTGAAGATTCCAGTACTTCAAATCTATTAGCAATTTTGATTTGGTATTCTTGCCGCATTTCATCATGTTTCAAATTTTTTAATTCATATTTTACAGAATCATCTTTAGCGTTTGTTCCTCTCATAAGTGATAGCCGTTGTCTGATTTTCACTCTGACCAGATGATGATCTGAATTGCAGTCTGTCCTTCTAACTGATCTAACATCAATGATGCTACTGTGCCAGCGTTTATCCACTAATACATGATCTATCTAGTTCCGAGTTTCTGCATCTGGGGACGTCCAGGTGTATTTATGAATATCCTTATGCTGAAATGTTGTGCTCTTAACAATGAGATTCTTTGATGTGGCAAATGTGACTAATCTAACCCCGTTGTCGTTACTATCTTCATGAAGACTGAATTTGCCTATTGTTGGTTTGAATATATCTTCCTGTCCCACTTTTGCATTAAAATCTCCTAACACAACTTTCATATGGTATCGTGAAAGGCTATCAAGTAAGCATTCTAAATCTTCATAGAACTCATCCTTGATCTTGTCATCTTTATCTTCTGTGGGGGCATGTACATTTACAATTATAAAATCATGTCGTTTACCCTTTAGAATTATGTATGATATCCTATCACTAACAAACTTAATATCTCGGATAGCGGATAGGATCCTCCTTCTGACTAAAAAACCCGTTCCAAATGCAGGTCTTCCTGCACCCCCATAGTATAATGCAAAGCTTCCTGATTCCTGACTACCTTCTCCTGGCCACCTAACTTCCTGTAAAGCGACTATATCTAAGGGCGATTTATCTAATTCCTGCGTTAATATCTCTAGTGTCCCGCTATTGTATAAAGTCCTAACATTCCATGTTCCTAGGAACATGTCCCTGTGTTTGAGCCTTTGGCATGGGTTCCCTGAAGTAGTCCCCGTCCGGAGAACCGAATGGGGGACTATTTGACCTCCGAAAAATTTTACCCCAGTAGAAGCCATGTCCGCATTTCTTGACGGTTGTATTTTTACGGTGAAAGATCGTCACTCTTTCGACCAAGGTACTTTTTACGGTGAAAGATCGTCACTCTTTCGACCAAGGTACTTTTTTCTTCTGGCTTATCACCTTCGACCAGTCCGGCATGGGTAACCCTATCGGCAGCAATGCTACCGCCGGCATAGCTCTCAGGATCATTTAAGCACGCAAGCCAGTCCACCACGACAAGGTAAAGATACCATGGAGGGGTGTTGGAAATTAAAATTGTTTTTCATTTTTCAGTTCGGTTTTCCAATAAAGCATGTTATTTTAGTTCTTAAAACTATTATTTATGTTTAATCTTGAGAATGTAAGCTATGCTAAACTAGTTCGGTATTTCAAAAATCCATATTCACAGCACCAAAAGAGTTAAACATGTTTTATAATTTTCTTAGAGATTTAACTTTCATAATCCAAATTACTTTCTTTAATTAATTTTAATGATTAGCTAAAAGTTGTGTGCAAATTTAAGAGGATGGCAGTAAAGCAAAGTTTGCGTCGAATTCCTCGCTGTAACGACTGTTAAATTTTGTTTTTCGTATTAAATAAACTCTTAATTTAAAGTTTAATTAGTTCTTATAAATCATATAAACTTGTTTTGCTATGACGTACACTTTGTAGGAAAATACATATACATTTGTTCCATTCATCTAGCATAAAAAAAGCCATACATTTCTACAGGAACAAATATATTGTCTGAATACAGCAGCCTGTGGAAGAAATACTTGGAATTGTGCCAGACAGATATAAAAACCAGAGGAAAAAATATATAAAATGGGAGAGTTGAAGAATTTTTTGTTACAGTTTATTTTTTAATCTTGTCAAGTTGATATTTACAGATTAATGTGTGAGCGAGAGGGTGTAATTTAATGATAAATTGTAGCAATTAATTATAATGTAGATGAGCTAATTAAATTCTTGGAATTGAGATTTGTTCTCTTTGGATTTTATAGCAAATTCCACGTGAAATAAGCTACTGTTGTTTCATGCAAACATGCATTTTTTAAAAATCTTCATTGATGTTTATTACACTCCTACCTGTTCATTTTACTTTCGTACAATTAATTGTCATAAGTAATGTCACGAGTAATTTCCAAATTATCTAGAGAATTTGCAAATCAAGAGTGGCATTTGTTAGGACTATTTAAAGAATAAAATTAAGCTGTCTACTCACAAATCATTATTTAAATATAGTTATTTTAAAATAGTCCACCGCTGTGGTCTCGAGGTAGCGTGCTGCCTTGTCACGCAGCGGGCCCGCGTTCGATCCCCGGTCGTGGCAGTTTTTCTGAGTGAGGTTTTTATCGGGGTTTTTTCCTCACCTGTAAGACAAATGTCAGGAAAACTTTAAGGCCCAAACGGTCCCCGAAATCATATGGCCATATCCTTATCATTATCATCCTTACCATTATCATTATCATCCTTCACCGGTGTGGAAAGCAACGGGAAGCTACCACACTACACAATTCCCTAGTAAAGCTGCAAGCATAGCATGAAAATGCTATGATTGCAGTGAAGGACCTGCCTTCGGGCAGAATTACTATGGATGGACTTTAAAATATTTATTTATTTAATGTAAACGGCGATGTTAGAAACAAATGAGAAGCGATGTTTGAAAACAAATGAGAAACGATTGTTACGCTTGTTCATCACTGCAACCAGATCATATGACTTATTGCCAAAAGATCGCAATATTGTAAGAATGCACCCTAGTGGAGACATTTATAACCAACATTGTAGTTATTAATTAATTTCTGATGTCCTATGATACAATGCATAAAAAAAGGAATAACAGCTCGAGTCTACTATACATAAAAAGAAAAGAAAAAATACAAAGAAAGTAATAAACTACAATGAATTAATCTATGCTTTTTATTCAAGGCATTAGGTAAATATATTAACTAATCCTAAGTCTATTTTTATTAAATAATGCAAAAACGCATTATTAATTCTTAAAAAGTAATATTATTGAGTTGTTTCTGTTAGTAATTTTATTTTCAATTTGTTTCTGAAAGATGGTAAAGTTTGGCAGTCTCTGACATAGGGTGGAAGTGAATTCCATGTTCTAGCAAGAGAAACTGTGAAAGATTTCGATTAATAGGTAGTATGATGAGGGATATAAAGGACACTGTGCTCAAGGGATCGGGTATCTAAGTTATGTGTATCAGAGAGTTTAGTGAAGCGGTGTGATAAATAATAAGGTAATGATGTGTGTAATATTTTATAGAGAAGGCATAGGGAATGGATGGTTCTACGATCTTGAAGACGAAGCCATGACAATTGTTCCAGGGATGGTGTAACGTGATCAAATCTACGTTCACCACAAATAAAACGTATGCAAGAATTATGAACACGTTGAAGTCTTTGGGTAAGAACAGTATTTAGGTCAGTAAAAAGAGTATCACAATAATCAAAATGGGGCATTGCAAGTGTTTCTACTAACATTTTTCTTAGAGCAAACGGTAAACTATTTCTTATACGATTTAATGAGTGTATTATTGAGAAGATAGTTTTGCAAATGTTATTTATTTGTTTATTCGAAATTAAATGTTTATCCATAAACACTCCTAGATTTTTTACTGTCTCACTATAAGGGATCTGAACCCCATTAAGTGACACATGTAATACTGCATTTGTGTTAATTGAGGATAATAGTCTCTGATGGCCCATAATGATTGCTTGTGTCTTTATAGGAAGCTGTTTACTAACAATTCATTATTTAAATATAGTTATTTTAAAGTATTTATATATTTAATATAAACGGCGATGTTTAAAAACAAATGAGATATATTTGTTATGTTTCATTTCTTCATCACTGCAACCAGATCATATTATTATTTATTGCCAAAGGATCGCAATTTTGTAAGAATGCACTCTAATGGAGAAAAAATGAAACACATCAAGCTGTTTATAACCAACATTATAGGTTATCAATTAATTTATGATATCCTATGATATAAATATGTAAATTAAATGTTTCTGGAACGTTATTATCTGGGAAATAATACGTTTAAGAAAGTGCAAACAGTTGTTTATTTTTATTGTGGTATAATCAATTGCTAGAAACATTTTTTGTATTATATCCCGCAAGCAGTATCTGCTTACATTCGTGCACTATATATATATATATATATATATATATATATGCAATCTGGGAGCCATTTGGGTTTTAGGATTCCCACATCTTAATATATGAATTGCTATATTCAACGTATTTCTTAGAGAGTCACAGCAAAATAATGCTCTGGCCAATTTCAGAATGTTAAAAAGGAGGAGCTATCTTTAATATGATGAACTTACTTGATAAATTCCAGGTGAAACACGACTGTGATTGGTTGTAAATAAAAATCATTGAAACGCGATTGGTCATTGACTCCCATTTGGGGCATGAAATTTATTCCATAATGCTCTAATCCATTCTCTTTCCTTAAAGTAAGAGTCCATGTTTCACAATCATGTAATATAACGCGGAGAATAACAGTTTTATACATTTTCAGTTTAACGTTATGAGAGGATTTGGGACAAGAGTCCCTATAATGTACAATAGCATGCATTTCGAGAATTAAGCACATGTTTAATGCATTTGTGCACCTCATTTCTGTTTGTAATTATTGTTCCCAGGTCACTTTATCAAAATTTACCTCATTTGTTATTAGCTATTCATTTCCATTATATAATGTATTTATATGTATGGCCATAAATTTAATTTTATTCATATTTACTTCCAGCCCCAATTTCTTAGTGTTATTAAGTAGATTGAATGTGTTGGCACTTAGTATATCTTCGCTATCACCTAATAATACTATATTATCAGCATAAACTAACAGCTTAGTAATACCGTTGAGTTGTTGGCCTTCTTCATCCTTTTTTTTAGATTTGATGGCATGCTCTAGTATAAAATTAAATAGTAGAGGAGATTAGTGCATATCCTTGCTTTAGCCCATTGTGGATTTCAAAAGTGTCCGAAAACTGTTTGCCTACACGTATCCTACTCGTTGTGCCATTTAGAAACATACGAATAACAATAACTGTTTAGGAATTCCGAACTCCAATAGGATACTATACAATTTCTCTCTTTTAATTGAATCGAATGCCTTTTTTGAAGTCTACATACAGTTGATGCACAATGCCATTATATTCCCATTTCTTTTACCATTTCGAGAGTCGATTTAAAATTTGTTCTCAAGTAGTTTTGGTAAGATTTCTTTTATTTTTAAGTTCTTCAGAATGCGAATAGCTAAGGATCGTTCTTAATTACAATTGTAAGTGTTAGGGTGAGGGGAAGTGTTAGGTTTGAACTCTGTAATTCGAAAAGGTCGCCACGGATTAACATTGAAGGAAAGTAAGTTCAGTTGGGAAGCTCCTGGAGGGTAAAATGAAGATTGGGATGTAATTGCTTCTCCAACTCTCGAGAGTAGATTAAAACAAAATTTTCTCTGCTTGCCTTACAAACTTGCTTTTCATTTTCATCTATAAATACAACACAAACTAAAATGTCATAAGTCAGCCACGTGATTGACATTCTATATACTTGTGATGTATTGGTAGAAGGAACAGAAATATGCGTTTAGGCGTTTTCCAGTGTGTATAGTTAACGTGTATATATATATATATATATATATATATATATATATATATATATATACAAATTACGTGTCACGTTGTTTGTCCGCGATGGAATCCTAAACTACTGAACCGATTTTAATAAAATTTTGCACACTGTGTGCTATTTGATCCAACTTGAGACCCACGATTGTTTATAACTAAATTTATAGTCGCATTGTTTTTATTGCAAATTATTTGTTTATTATTTAACAAAGTGTTATAATTATCTGTGAGTTCCATACGATTCTAACAGATGACGGTGTAAGGTAATTGGTTTATTATTTAACCAGGTGGCTGTGCTTTTTGTTACAACCGCGAATTTCAATTGAATTACAAATGTTGATTATTTCATAATTTAAGTGTTTCCAGTGTTTATTTTATTTCCAATATATTGATAATATTAATTTCGTGTGTAAGTATCAATTTTAAGTAATCTGGCTGAAAAACAGCGACTTAATTTAAATTTAACTGGACCGAGAAGGGACATTGAACAATATGGCGAATCAGTTCTAGATACCATGAATGATAAGATATCAAGTGAATTTCCGCAAATTGGTATAAGCCTATGTGACATAAATCTTACATTTAAGAAGAATGCCAATTTAAAAACATATGAATGTCCTAAGGAACGGAATAACAGAACTGTAAGTATGTCTGTTAGTTATAATAATATGTCTAATATTACAGAAACAATCTCCATGCCTCAATTAAATGAAAAACAAGATGAGTATAATATATCACGAGATGAAATTACTATACAGTTATTATTTAACCAGGTGGCTGTGCTTTTTGTTGCAACCGCGAATTCCAATCGAATTACAAATATTGATTATTTCATAATTTAAGTTTGTTCAGTGTTTATTTTATTTTAAATATATTGATAATGATATTAATTTCGTATGTAAGTATTAGTTTTAAGTAATCTGGCTGAAAGACAGCAACTTAATTTAAATTTAACTGGACCGAGAAGGGACATTGAACAATATGGCGAATCGGTTCTAGATACCATGAATGATAAGATATCAAGTGAATTTCCGCAAATTGGTATAGGCCTATGTGACATAAATCTTACATTTAAGAAGAATGCCAATTTAAAAACATATGAATGTCCTAAGGAACGGAATAACAGAACTGTAAGTATGTCTGTTAGTTATAATCTAATATTACAGAAATAATCTCCATGCCTCAATTAAATGAAAAACAAGATGACTATAATATATCACAAGATGATATTACTATACAGTTATTATTTAACCAGGTGGCTGTGCTTTTTGTTGCAACCGCGAATTTCAATTTAATTACAAATATTGATTATTTCATAATTTAAGTTTGTTCAGTGTTTATTTTATTTTAAATATATTGATAATGATATTAATTTCGTATGTAAGTATTAGTTTTAAGTAATCTGGCTGAAAGACAGCAACTTAATTTAAATTTAACTGGACCGAGAAGGGACATTGAACAATATGGCAAATCAGTTCTAGAGGCCATGAATCATAAGTGAATTTCCGCAAATTGGTATAGGCCTATGTGACATAAATCTTACATTTAAGAAGAATGTCAATTTAAAAACATATGGAGGTCCTAAGGAACGGAATAACAGAACTGTAAGTAAATCTGTTAGTTATAATAATATGCCTAATATTACAGGAACAATCTCCATGTCTCAATTAAATGAAAAACAAGATGGCTATAATATATCACAAGATGATATTACTATACAGAGACTTCTTGATGATAATGAGAATCCAAACTGCCAACAAGTTCGTAGTAAAAAACGAAAGTATAATGAAATGAGCAAGCCTCCTCAAAATATTCCATCAATAAATGTATATAAACCTTATGATACACTTATGGATGATACTGAGAATGCAGACAACATAAATTGATCTCAATTAACAAAACCACTTCCACATAAATCACCACCCATATTTATACCGGGTGTAGTTAACGTACCAGAACTAAAAAATTGTGTAAAACAAAAACTTTCTGATTTAGATTTCTCACTTAGTTTACTACAACATAATTTAACGTATACCTTAGCCACAGCAACGCGTGGCCGGGACTTTGTTATATATATATATATATATATAAAGTCGGATTAGTTATACTATTTATAACTCAGGAACGGCTGGACCGATTTTTATGATCTTTGATTTGTTGGATTTGTTTCTGCCCCGAATAGCAGATAACTATTAAAACATCTGAAAAATTAACGTAAAAATATTTAAAGGTGATACGACGTTCGCCGGGCCAGCAAGTATATATATAGTTGGAAGCTTTCCCCCGTTACCTCTCGTGTAAATTGAAAATATTACATACATAAGAAAAATAAATGTTTATGGTAGGATTCCTGAATGGCGCAGATGTTTAGAACGCTAAATGTACAGAGTTTAGAGACTCAAGTTCAAATCCCGACGGGGATTTGAAACCGGAACTCTGGATTGTTACTCCAGTGCGTTATCACGCAAATCTCTAGTACAAACATTTAGTTTTCTTTATGTATATTCTCTATTATGGGAGGTAGCGGGAACTCGGTCTCCACTGCCCTCTAGTAGCTCCTATAACAACTAACCAAATTAAAGAGAATATTTTTACTTTATAGCAGTGACGCATCTTTATTTCGATGTTATAATTACATTTTTAACATTGAACAATGCAAGCTTAATATGACATGATAAAAAAATAAATGCTTGGACGGGATTTGAACGCGAACCTCTGCATTGATTCTCCAGTGCGCTACCAAGCAAATCTAGTACATACATTTAATTGTCTTTATATATATATACTCTATTACGAGAGGTAGTGAGGACTCGGTCTCATATGTATATATATACTAGCTAATACCCGGCGTACGCTGCTACGCCTAAATGAATTACATATTGAAGGTTAATAAATTATATGGTATAAACTGCTACGAACCCAACATGGCGGTTGCTAGAGTAAAATTTAATTTCAAGTTTCAGGTAAACCCCCTACTTTTAACGGTCGGATTTCGCTGATTTTTGTATGATACATACCTCGATTTATTTTAATAGGATATTTTTAGTTTTGTTGTGAAACATTGAAAGTTGCGGTCGCTAGAGCGATTTTTAAATTTTCATCTCAGGTGATCTACACATAATGATTTTATAACCTTATAGAAAACGGCTAAACACTCGCCGCATCTGTAAACCTGTATATACAAATTTTCACGAAGATCGGTTTAACGGTTTAGAAACCTATAAAGACAGACAGAAGTACATTCGTTTATGTGTAAATAGGGGCCTACAAGAAGCTTCCATTTCCCCTCTTTCATTCCACATTCGTGCCGTTGTCATACTCATCGTAGTCTATGTGACTAAACTGTTTTTATTATATCTGATTTCCTATAGAGATCAAGTAGCTCACTGTTACTCGTATGTAGTCTTCTATATTCACCTGTCTGTTCATCTCTTTTTGATCTAAAAAATCCCTTAAGAACTTTATTCTGAAATACTCGTAATATTTTCTCCTCCCTTAAAGTAAGAGTCCATGTTTCACATCCATATAATATAACTGGGAGTATAACAGTTTTATACATTTTCAATTTATTGCTTTTCGAAAGAAGTTGGGACAAGAGTCTCTGTAATGCATAATAGCACGCATTTCCAGAATTGAGCCTATGTTTAATTTCCCTGTGTATCTCATTCCTGTTTGTGATTATTGTTCCTAGGTATTTGAATTCAGCCACTTCCTCAAAATTTCCCTCATTTGTCATTAGCTGTCCATTTCCATTATATAATGATTTCTATGTGCGAACATAAATTTATAACTTTATGTTAAAGTAAGGAAAAATGAGGGAATGTGTAAGAAAGAGCCAACTTGAATGACATTAAAAAATAATTTTATACTTAATGAGAAATTGACATGCAAATAATGATAGGTTTTACATATTTCTACCTTTGAAAATGTGACATGTTTATCTAAGATGAATTTGAAATGTGTTACACGCAAAATCTCAATAAGGAATGTCATACTGTATGTATTGAAGGGAGTGATGTGCGCTATTTGGTTATTTTAAACTTAGCGTAGACAAACAATTCAGTCATTGCATGTTATTTTGTCATTTTACCAATACTGACAGAAAACAGAGTTAAACATAGAGAAAATCTTCACGCAAGAAAACAAATTCCTCAGCAAGCCGAATTAATAAACCGGTTTTATCGTTTTTTTTCAATATATTCTTTTCTTTTGCTAATTAAATCGTAGCAACTATTAGCTGAGTAGATGACGAGCGTAAAGAATGTGTGACGTAATACTAGAATAATAACTAGATGTGAAACCCCTCCTTCCAATGACCCTAGGTTTACTAAGCTGCCACCAGTAGAGGTCACTCTGAACAGTGGTCACATGTAAACAAGAGCAGCTAAATATTGCATTTAAAAAATACTTATTTTTTTATTCTTTATGACATGAATAATTATCTGTTAAAATAATGGTACTTATACCCTTTTCACCCTATATTCTTCTTCTTATTATTCATAATTTGTAAGATTTTGATCCTGTTTATTTCCGAAATAACTCCTCGAAGGACGACGTATTGGATGTGCATTCGCTGTCTATCCTTCTCTTGGCTGGTCTTCGTATTGTTCTTCTCCCGTCCATTGGTATATCTTTTTTAGCACTTTTTGCTAGTCGGTTGTCTTCCATTCTTTCTATATGACCTATCCAATATTTTCGTCTGTCTATAATAAATTTGGCCATGTCTTGAATATGACATATGTTCCTAATTTCTATGTTGTGTATCTTATGAAATATTTTCCCCTGAATATTTCTTAAGATCTTCATTTCATATGTGCTTATTATTTGTTTAGTTCTTGTTGTATCAGCCCTAGTTTCTGCTCCATACATGATAACTGGTCGAACTATCGTTTTGTCACCCTATATGTAGTCTATATCTAACTCACTGGCCGCGCGGATATAATTTACACATTCCTATCCTCGGCTGTTTTCCAATCTTGTCCTCTATAATCAACTTCCCTTAAGCGACTTAAACATTTTCTTCCTACAACTTTTAAAAGAATTTTAAACCAAACTTTAGTGATGCCGCATTTTGACTACTGTGACGTTCTACTAACTGACATAAGTGACGGATTGTCGGACAAACTGCAGCGTGTCCTTAATATGTGTATCAGATTCATATTTAATGTTCGAAAATACGATCACATTTCTCCATTATTCCACGAATTGTCATGGCTACATCTAAAAGAGGGAAGAAAATCGCACTGTATAATTCTCCTATTTAAGATCCTACATACCTCGATTCCCAATTATTTATCATCCCGTTTCCAGTATCTATCCTCAAACCATAACTTAAACACAAGATCACAACATAGTCTCTTACTTAATATACCGCAACATAGGACATCACATCACTCCATGTCATATACCATCTCCACTTCTCGCAACTGGAATTCCCTACCACAAGAAATAAGGGGCTGCCGGACATTGGCATCTTTTAAAAGAAATCATCATCATCTTCATTCATGGATTAGGTCTGTTGACCTGTTCCGACTTCAGCCCATCTCTTTCTAGGTCTGCCCACATCTCGGGTGCCTTCAGGTTTGTATTTTGTTATTTGTTTTGGATATCTATCTTCATTCATTCTGTCTATGTGTTGCTTCCATTTTTGTCTATATGTATCCATTTTATCAGTTATTGCAAATATTTCAAGTTCCTGTCTTATTTCTGTGTTCTTGATTCTGTCTTCCTTAGTGCACCCTTTAACAGATCTCAAAATTTCATTTCTGCCGCCGTTATCTTACTTAGGTCTTGTTTTTTATGTATCCAGGCTTCTGAACCATAGAGCAGTACCGGTACTGCCAACATTTTATAAAATTTCAGTTGGGTCTCTCTTGTTGTTTTGTTATTTAGTGTTCGTTTTATCGTACCACATATTCCCTGGAATTTTTGCTATTTTATTATTTATATCATTATCATAATTAAATGAAATATCACATCCTAGATAATTGAGATGGTTCACCTGTTCTATTGATTTTGTTTCTTATTACTATTTTCGATCTGATTTGATTTTTCCCTTGGAATGCCATTACCTTAGTTTTTTCTATGGATATTTTGAGATTATATTGTTCACATATATTATGTAGTTTAAAAATATTCCTCTGAAGTTCGTCTTCTGTATTTGCTATTAAAGAAATCTAAATTTATATTTGCTCTAAACTCGACTTCATTATTATCCAGTGTAAGATATATATATTAATTGGTGTTTCCCGTATAATGTATCATATTTATGTTATTATTATTATTATTATTATTATTATTATTATTATTATTATTAGTAGTAGTATCGTATCATTATTGTTATTACCCCATAAAATGTTGTTTGTACATGACATTTACATTGCTACATTTATTGTATCTTTAACTGTATATAATTAGTATAGTGTATATCTATATTTGTCGAATATTTATTTGTATTTGTGCTGGTTGAGTGGAAGAGAGGGCCTTATGGCCTTAACTCTGCCAGAATAAATAAAGTATTATTATTATTATTATTATTATTATTATTATTATTATTATTATTATTATTATTATTATTATTATCATCGTTAATGTTATTCTCCCAATTCATTCTTCATCTACCAACTGGATATTTTCCCTCTGGTTTCCTACAAGAAGCTTCCATGTCCCTCTATCGTTGCCCATTTGTACCACATGTTTTGCTAATCTCAATCTACTAGACATAACTGTTCTTAGTACTCCGGCTCGCCATAAAGATGACAAAGTTAATTGTTGTGTAGTCTTCTCCATTCACCTGTCTGTACATCTCTCTTTGGTACAAAAATGTTTCTAAAACTTTATTTTCAAACACCTGTAATATTTCCTCCTCCTCCTCTTTTCTGATTAATTAAGAATCCATGTTTCGCATCCATATAATGTGACTGGTAGAATAACAGTTTTATATATTTTCAATTTAACATTTTTTGAGAGGAGTTGGGACGACAAGAGTGCATGCAATGCATAATGGCACGTGTATCCAGAATTGAGGCTATGTTTATTATCTTTGTGCATCCCATTCCTACTTGTAATTATTGTTCCTAGGTATTTGAATTGAGCCACGTCTTCAAAATTTCCCTCATTTCTCATTAACTCTCCGTTTACATATATTTGTATGTGTGAAAAATTATTTAGCTTTATAGACGTTTACTTCCTGCCCTAATTTCTTAGTTTTCCTCAGCTATAATATATATATATATATATATATATATATATATATATATATCCGTCCGTCCATAGTAATTCTGCCTGAAGGCAGGTCTTTCACTGCAATCAAAGCATTTTCATGCTATGCTTTGCAGCTTTACTAGGGAATTATAGGCGTGGTAGCTTCCCGTTGCTTTCCACACCGGTGAAGGATGATAATGATAAGGATGATGATGATGATGGCCGGATGATTTTCGGGGACCGTTGGGCCCTAAGCTTCCTGACATTTATCTTATAGGTGAGGAAAAAACCCAAAAAAAAACTCACCTAGGAGCCTGTCCCGACCGGGAATCGAACCCGGGCCCGCTGCATGACAAGGCAGCACGCTACCTCCAGACCACAGCGGTGTGTATATATATATATACATACACACACACAATTAGTGTCCTTTGCATTGTATACTAGACAGGATCGACTAAGATATGTAAAAGTTTTAAAAAATCGTTTCATAAGAACAACCTCAATAGGTCTATTGCTTTATATTTCCCTAAAATGTGCGATAATTAACCCATTCGCCTCGAAAGAAGTGTTCTGCCCGTACTTACGTTTGGCCATCAATTCAGAAATTAAGCAAAATCGATAAATTTTAATACATTTGTGCAATATTTTGTACAACCCTTGAGAGGGCGTTCTCTTAGCTAACATGTCAGTCCTGGTGGAATAGTGGTTATCATGCTCACCTCTGGTTTCGAAGTTCGCAGGTTGAAACCTTGCCTAGATAGCTGGACTTTTAAGGGCGTAAAAATCCTAAACATGTATTTCTTTTGAAGGAAAGTAGAACTATGGGTCTCATGTCGTGCATTAACCTTACGCAAAAGAACCTTAGGCCTGAAAAAAAGAGGCTGTCAGCAAGATCCGTCGGTTCTTTCACGTCCAAATTTAATTTCCGACGGTAATGACCTGAGTTGTTTATAAAGTCGTTATATTCTAAGTAACTTCAGTTAGATTTATAATTAGTACAATGGTTTTGAAGATTGCAGGATGGAAGACTACCAAAGACTGTATATACATGGGAAATTGAAAGAAGGAGCAGAAAAGGAAGACTAAGAACAACCTGGAAGAATAACATTCAAAATTCAATGAGGAAATTTAGTGTAACAGATGAAGACACAGAGGACAGGGTATGATGGAGAACTTTAATTAAGGGGAATTTGTGAATGTTTGTTGCAAACTGATAACAGGGGTCACCAGTTAGATTTCAAAGTAGTAAATTCCGTCGTCGAGGTCCGCAACCACAGTTGATTAAACATACGAAGCTTTCATTAAGTAATTAATATTATAAGGAAATTATTAAAATTATGTTATGGGTATGAATTGCACAAATTAAACAAAACACATGGTAAATACTAGAAGGATACAGCACATTAGTACACAATTATTAATTCTAATAATTATTAAGTTTATGATAAACATAACATATGGTCAGAGTAATATTTAAATATCTCACTTCACAAACTTCGTGTTTTTCACGATACCAGGTTTCAAATGGAATCCCGTTCATCTTCAGTGTAAATCTCCGACAATTAGCAGTACTGCCAACCGAGCCAACAATAATACTACCATGACATGAAATTTAGTACAACTGGTTTTATTTAATGTTTAACCGGTTAAAAAAAATTAATTCGATATTTAACGGATCCGGAAACCAAGCCCCAGATTCCGGTTCCGGACCGAGGTCCGCCAGTTGTTGACCCCTGGTCTATAAGTCCGTATTCATTTATATATTTTTTAAATCATGTTAATTAATAAGATTGGTTGGAGAAAACCCTCAATGATGAGAAAAATTCTCAAAATTAATTAATGACAAAAGTTTGGTTTGCATTCCACATTATTTTAAGCTTAGCGTTTTGAAAATAAAGGGAAAGAGGAAATCACTATGCCGATATTTTCCCGATTTCAACACAGAAATTGTTGGATATTGAAATCTAGATCGAATGGGTTAAATAGGTGAGGATCTCCTATAGAAATTGTAACAACTTTTCATAGCAACCTGTTAATTGTTTAATACATAAATTAGAACATTGGATATTGTATTTGAAAAGGTGGAGAGGAGATAATCCTATGAAATTCAGTTGGATCTATCTTCCGCACTCCACAACTCATTTATTGATCAGATTCTATGTTAAGCGGGGGAGTCCGCTACCATCGCTGCAGGGGTTAATCATAGGAAATTAAGTAATAAATACCTAATAGTTCCTATTAAGAGGGTACTCACCACACATTATTATTTGTTTAGTACACTCTCATCAACCTTCATTACTAACTCAGTGGTACTTTGAAACCCGTAAGTTCATAGCCGCACGGACATAAACTCTCCACACATCCCTATCCTGAGATCATATTTTCAAATCATCCCTTGTATAATCTACTTTCCTCAAATCAATAGTTAATGTTATTCTCTCGCCTCATTTTTTGGTCTACTAATTGCGCGTTTTTTCTCTGGTTTTCCTACAAAAAATTCCATGCCTCTCTCTCATTCTCCATTCGTGCTAGCTGTCCTACCCATCACAGTTCATGAGACTCTTAACTATTCTTGTTTATACCTGGTTTTCCTATAAATATCATGCAGCTCACTGTTTATAGTAGTATTGAGAGGCGAAGGGAGGGGAATGAGAGAGAGAGAGAGGGCAGAGAGATGGAGAGAGAGGGAGAGAAAGGGAGAGAGAAGGAGAGAGGAGGGAGAGAAAGCGAGAGAGAGCGAGAGAGAGAGGGAGAGAGAGGGAGAAGAGGGAGAGGAGAGGGAGAGGAGGGGGGAGAAGAGAGAGAGGGAGAGGGAGAGAAGGGAGGAGGGGACGAAAGGGGAGGAGAGAAAGGGAGAAAGAGAGGAGAGAGGGAGAGAGAGGGAGAGGAGAAGCGGAGCGGAGAGAGGGGAGAGAGGGGGGAGAGATAGGGAAGGCGAGAGAGAGGCGAGAGAGAGGGAGAGAGAGAGGGGAGAGGATGGAGAGAGCAGGGAGAGAGAGAGAGGGGAGATGAGAGAGAGGGGGAGAGAGAGGGGGCGAGGAGAAGGGGAGGGAGCGTGCTCTCTCGAGCGAGGTCTCTCTTCTCTCCGTCTTTCTCTACTCTATATTCTCTCGTCTCTACCTTTCTCTCGCTCTCTCTTTCTCTCTCTCTCTCTTCTCTCTCTCTCTCTTTCTCTCTCTCTGTCTCTCTCTCTTTCTTTCTCTCTCTCTCTCTCTCTCTCTCTCTCTCTCTCTCTCTCTTAGTCCAAAAATTTTCCTAAGAACTTTATTCACAAATACTCGTAATATTTTGTCCTCCCGTAAAAAAAAGTCCATGTTTTGCGCTCCATATTTCATCATCTTCATGTTTGGCGTAATAATCCGGGTAGAGACACATCTTCCCTAAGAACAGTCAATTCATGACGACTCTCCACCAATTTCGAATTTTAAGTCTATGGACATCTACCGCAAAACCCCATCCATCAACGTAGGTCTTCAAACATTTCTTCTTCCATCTGGATAATCCATAATTTTTTTAACTGTCTCACTATTATCCATTCTCTGGATGCCCATATAATATATCTGGAAGAATAACTGTCTTATATATTTTTAGTTTAATGTTTTTTTAGAGAAGTTGAGACGGCAAAAGTCCCTGTAATGAATAATAGCATCATGTATTTCCAGAATTGAGCATATGTTTAATTTAATTGTGCATCTAATTTTTTTGTAATTTATTTGTAATTAATTTATGTTACATAACATAGGCTATATTGTTTTGTAAGAGTGTTATGTTTTTTAAATATACATAAATGATTTTTATACAAAACTAATTGAATTAAAATACTTTATTAAGTCATATTTATGCATATTTGACCATTTATACGTGACAGAGCATATTATAGCAACTTATTGGTCATATTCGTAATAATTTGATTTCGTATATTTCTTTCTTCCGTGTTTATTTGAGTTGTTAAATTTCTCAGAATGTTGTTTCTTATAAAATCTATCTTCCTCTCCTATTTCGATTCAATTCACATTATGGAATTTCCCCTTACGTAGGGGGCATTTATACTTGTGCAAATATTTATGTATTGTCTCGCGGCAAGCTGGTAGATATAGATAATTTTTAATAAAATATATAATATTTGAAAATATATTGCTAAAACGCATAGGCTTTTAGAACTAAAATTATTACGGTGCGTAATTATAATATTATTAGGTTATATTTTTAATGTTACAGTGTATATTTTTAAAAATTTTAGGTCATAACTGCATATTTTTTGCATATTTCGACAGTTTTTAGGTCATAAAAATCCTAGCCATAGTAATTATTGTACCTAGGTATTTGATTTCAGCCACTTTTTCAAAATTTCCCTTGTTTAGCAATTTTATCAAGTGTTTTTAATAATGCCAGTTATTTAGAATCGTGCGAAACATGGACTCTTACTTTAAGGGAGGAAAGGAGATTACAAGTATTTGACAATAAAGTACTTAGGAACATTTTTGGACCAAAGAGAGATGAACAGACAGGTGAATGGAGAAGACTACATACCTATGATATAGGAAGACAGATATAATAAGAACAGTTAAGTCTCGTAGACTGCGATGGGCAGGACATGTTGCACGTGTGGGGAATGAAAGACTTGCATGGAAGCTTCTTGTAGGAAAGCCAGAGGGAAAACGCTCAGTTGGTTACCGAAGAATGAGGTGGGAGAATAACATTAACTAGATTTGAGGGAAGTAGATTATACAGGAATGATTGGAAAGCATTAGCTCAGGATAGGGATGTATGGAGAGCTTATATCCGCGCGGCGATGAAGTTACGGGTTCGATAGTGCCAGTGAGTAAGTAAGTATTTAGAATCAGATATAACATTTTTATTTACGATTGAAGATGAAAACAAATCAGGGATTTATCAAATTGATTGTAAAGATTGTGAAAAAATATACTTAGGAAAAACAAAAAAAGGAATGTTAATACAGGATTGAAAGAACACCTTAGAAATGTTAAAAATGGAGAAATAGAAAATATCTGCAATAGCTGCACATGCATGGTCGAATAAACACAGAATTGAAACTAAGGCAAAATTACTTAAACAGTTAGAAAAATCTAAGGAACTCACAATTTGGTAGAAAATTTACATACGCAAGAATAAAAAGAAAACCATGAATTTAGAAATTCTCGTTGAAAAGGAGACGAGTTTGATTTGGAAGTTCAGCGGTCAGCCAACAGAGAGAGCAGAAATCAATTTGCAGGAGGGACAACCGCAAGACGGCAGTTGCTTGGCATCGAGAATGTCGCGAAGTATAGCGGCGAAACCTAGGTCTCCATAAAAATCAAGAAACATGAGGTGAGTCAAAAATACAACTCAAATTTATTTTTATTTACGAGTTAAATTTTACCTCTCTTCATAACAGACCCGCCTTAAGATTGAAGGATCTTGCATGAAGCAGAATTCAGTAAATAATCAGAAGATGGTATAATGAGAGGCAGAAATATCTTTATTAGTTATATACTGTTGCTGACTTCACAGTTTCATTTACACACGTCTCTGTCAACTTGCTGATGTAGAGAAATATGGTGATAATCTCTGATAAACAACCCAATTAAAACTGAATCTAATGCCGAATAAATCCCGTGTTAATACGAGAAATTCAACAGAACGAATTCATTCATGTAGAGTAGAGATCCTTTTTCGCTAATTTAGCAGATACTAATATTAATTAGAAACTAATTTTATCTCGTTATGAAAATCATTACTGTAAAAGCTCCTTATTAGCGGTTCCCTTATTCGCGTTTTAATTATTCGCGAGTTAAAAAATTGCGACTAACATTGGAAGAAGGGATTCCAATAAAGCTAGTGAAACAAACTAAATATTTGGGAATAATTATGTATAACATTGAAGGTATAGGCAAAGAGAACATAAAGCATAGAATTGAATTGAGTAGCAAAATAATATCATCGTTAAATTCCATATGGTGGAATACGCATATTAGGAAAGACACAAGAAATATACTGGTAAAACGTTGGTGGAATGTATGGAAGCGAGGTATGGGCAAGTAATAAGTACTACAAGAATAGACTAATAGCTCTAAAAATAGATTATTTACGCAGAAGTGCCAGAAAATCAAAATTAGAACATGTCATAAATAAGGAAACCAGAAACATAATGGAAGCAGATGAAAGTATAATTGAAAGAATTGAGGAGAAGGAATTAAAGTGGTTAGGACATATTTGAAGAATGGAAGATGAGTGATGGCCGAATCAACTACTGTATATCAATGGAAACCGACCAGAAAGAAGAAAGGAGGGAAACCAAAATTAACATGGAAGGAAAACATGTAGACAATAATGCAAGCAAGAGGGCTAAACATTGAAGATGCCCAAGATCGTAGGCTTTCGAGATTTGGCACGGGAAGACGTCAGAAGCTGTAAAAACCTGAAGATAGATAGAAAAAAAAAACGACACAATTCCTGTATTTGCGGCTAAAAAGTCTTTATTTGCGGATCAAGTCGGTATATTAGAAGGATTAGCATCCTTTATTAAGGCATCGGCAACATTTTTTTGCTGCAGGCACGTGCCAAGGCGACTTTCACAAAGAGCGATTCAAACCAAATGGACAAATTAATATCAAAGCAAAACAATCCTTATTGCCACTAAGCCTAAAGTTCGTTTTTAAAAAGTCACCGCCGCTGTATTTCACATGCCGCTATATTCGTTGATAAATGCCGCCCTCGTCACGATCGGTGTTTTATTGTTTCAACTTGTCATTCGTTTCAATAATTTTGATTGGATAACACGCGTCTATACTGCTTTGTTGCCAATTTATAAAGTCGAGTAAAAGGAAAATTGTTCAAAATCTCTGATTAATTGATTTTATTTTGAGAAATTTTTATTTTATTTTGTAACCTTGGAACGTATCCCCTATATACCCATACAAATTACCATTCCATACTCGCGGCATATTTTCGGAACATATCCCCCGCGAATAAGGAGCTTTTATTGTAATGGATTATGCTTAAGCATCAAAATGGTCATTAACGAAAGCAAACTAAGACACATAGATAGATTTAAAAGTCCGTCACGCAGGGATTGCGTAAACTAATCGAATACTTCAGCAACGGGAATTTATGGTCTCATTTTACTGATTTACAGAATATAAGTACACCGTGTTCCAAAATGATGGATGGGATTACAAAGTTGTTTAATTTCCCTTACATGATATATATAAGAACGAAACTTACTTGAGATTAAAGATAAACTCTTCGAGTTTTCATAACATACTTTACAAGTGTTCGATGTGAGCTCCTTTCTTTACATGCACACATCTAGCCGATAGTCGAATTCCTCTCCCAAACCTTGGTCAGCATATTTTGAGTAATGGATTCAACAGCAGCAACAATCCTTTTTCTGAAGCCTGAAAGGTCGATTGGAGGTGGTGGCACGTACACATGGTTCTTCACATACTCTCACAGGAAGAAATCACATAGTGTGAGATCGGGAGACCGTGGAGGCCATCGGGAATTAACTATGTCAACCGGACCAGCGCGTTCTATCCATCGTCGGGGAACATTATCATTCAACCACTGTCGAACATCATAAAGAAAATGAGGTGGAGCGCATATGAAACAGCTTCGATGGATCTCTTCACAATGTTGTAGTAGACATTTGCAGTTCATGACTAGCACGCCGCACACAATTTTGTGGACTACGTATGAAAGCTGCTCTGACATTCTTGATTCTTTCATTTGTTGTTCGTGGATGTCCTGGACTTTTCCTTTTACAGATACATCCAATTGTTTCTAACTGTCTATACCATCGACGGATACTCTTATCTGTCGGAGGATCAATTCCAAATTGCCGTCGGAAAGCACGCTGCACTGCCACAATGGAACCAGGCCTCGAAAATTGCAACACACGGAATGAGTTATGTACAGATGTCGCCATTTTCACAAATCTAACTCTGTGACGTAATAATGTCAAGAAACAAATTACTGGAAACAGGATATGAAACTTTCACAGTTTATCTTTCATTATAGCATATAATCACGCGTTCAATTTATTTTGTAAAGCTATACCAACTACTTAAAGCCCCGTTCATCACTTTGGAACAAGGAGTATTTCTTTTGTTAAATTGGAGGAATTAAATGTATGATGCCAGCTTATTTAAGTGTCAGATTGCAGTGAAAATAAATAATACATGACTTTAACAGTACCTATTGCATGTTGTTGTATAATTTGTCAGAAATATAAATAATAATTACTGATAACGACAGAAGTACAAAATTGTAATTGGAGCAAACATTATAGAACAAATAACTTGTTTAAATTATCTGGGAAGAATGATATCGTGCTTCAAAATTTGGATAACTATCTAACTAAATAATTCACTGGCACTATCGAACCCGTAGATTAATGGTAGCCATAAGCTCTCCATGCATTTGTATCCTGAGCGAATGCTTTCCCATACATTTGTATCCTGAGCTAATGCTTTCCAGTCATTTCTTGTATTATCTACTTCCCTCAAATCATGGTTAATGCTATTCTTTCACCTCATTGTTGGTCTACCAGCTGGGCGTTTTCCTTCTGTTTTCCTACAAGAAACTTCCATGCACGTCTTTCATTCCCCTACGTGCCACATGTCCTGTCCATTACAGTATACGAGACTTGACTGTTCGTATTATATCTGGCTTCCTATAAATACCATGTAGTTAACTGTTATGAAGTCTCCATTCACCAGTCGGTTCATCTCTCTTTGATCCAAAAATTTTCCTAAGAACTTTATTCTCAAAACTTTTGCATGGATTCGCTGGAGTAGTCCCCGCTCGGAGAACCGAATGGTGTACTATTTTACCTTCGGTGAATTTTACCCCAGTGGAACCAATATCCGCGTTTCTTGACGTTTGTATTTTTACGGTGATAGATCGTCACTCTTTCGACCAAGGTGCTTTTTATTGTGGCTTATCACCATCAAGTCCCGCGCCGTAGCCGAGCGATTAAGGTAGGAAGCCTTGGCGCAGAGCTACGGGACTTGCGCTGGTTCGAGTCTCCATGGGGGAAGAAATTTTCTCATGGTATTTCGGCCAGTATGGGACCGGTGCCCACCCAGCATCGTGAGGCAATTGGGTAGCTACAATAAGTAGCGGCTCCAGGTTGAGGAACCAGCTATAACGGCTGGGGGACTCGACATGCTAACCACATGTCACCCCTACACTGGCTGTTGATCATCTACCTCTGTGATTGACACATGTGGATGTGAAGGGCCAGCAGCCGGCTGGTAAAAGGGCAACCGCTGAAAAAGTGGAAAGACCCTCAATCGGATCAACATCAAACTGTCCGGCATGGGTAACAGTATTGGCAGCAATGCTACCGCCGGCATAGCTCTCGGGATCATCTTAGCAAGGAAGCCACTCCACCACGACAAGGTAAATATACGATGGATGGGACCCCAAATCCTAATGATAAAAATGTTCTGATTAATTAGCTTGATTTTAACTAACTTACTGGCACTATCGAAGCTTGGCCGGGCGGACATAAACTTTCCATACATCCCTAACCTGATTTAATGTTTTTCTACTCACGCCTGTTTAATCTACTTCCTTCAAATCATGGTTAGTGTTATTCTTACCCATGGTTCTTGGTCTCCTACTGGACGATTTCTCTCTAGTTTTCCTATAGAGTTCCCATGTCCCTATTTCATTCTCCATTAGTACCACATTTCCTGTCCGTGCCAGACTACGAGGCTTGTTCTTATTATATCTGGTTTCTGATAAAATGGTCCCGAGTGGTTAACGCAAAGTGCCTAGGCGCAGAGCTACGGGACTTGTGCTGGTTCGCGTTCCATGGGGGAAGACAGTTTCTCATGGAATTTTGGCCAGTATGGGATCGGGAAGCATTTGGGTTTTTTCAATAAGTAGCGACTCCAGGATGAGAAGACCAGTTTTAACGGCTGGGATACCCGACATGCTGACGATATGTCATCTCTACACAGGCTTACAATCGTCTACCTCTGTGATTAACACACGTGGGCGTGAGGCTGGTAGACCAAGGCCCTTCTAGCCCTGTCGCGCTTTGAGTTCAGACAAAAGTATGGTTGTTGGCCTCCAAAGTCACATGTGTTTAAAAAGCATGTGTTGAAAATGTCTCAAGGTTCTCATTGAAATCTGTGATGTATAGCGCGTGTTCTCTCCTTTTGTACAAATATATACCAATGAAACTTTCTGCAAGTTAAAAGGGAACATAGCAGGTTTATTAGACCAAAGTATAAGCGTGTTCTCAAAGAGATATTTTATTTTGTCGAGGGGTTGAACGTTTACGCGCCGAGTATTCTGTTGAGAGTTTGGTGCAGAGACTGGAGTTCTCAGAACCTACATTAAAATAAATTGCCTGCTGCAACCCGACTCCGGCGTAAATCCGAATATTAATGCTACGTCATAACGCACTAACGTAAGTCTAATGACTAACATTTACCCTAATTACGTGAAATATCTCCAGTGCATCAAATAAAATGTCGCTAAATTGATATTAACATCGTCAGACACTGATAATGACGATTTAATATTCACCCAAGGGAATGTAGAAATGATTATCATTATCTTAAGTAATGTCAGGAGTGATTACCAAACTATCGTTTTTTTAATACACTTATGATCTTTTTGGTGATAAAATCATAAAATATACAGTCAATATTCCCAATTCACCAATTCTTAATAAAAATAGTCGACATGTTTCAACGGCCGAGCTGTCATTTTCAAGACTAAATATTTGGCAGTCAATAACACTGAGCAACAAAAAATAAACTTTTTCTTTTTCTCATATGTGATTCTGATAGTATTTTTTCTCCTGAATTCAAATATGATATCGGTTTTTCTCCATAACGCAAGGTTTCCGAGAGACAGGCCATTTATTATAATTTCAAACACTTTAATATTTTCTATATTCGTAATTACACAATATTTGAACATTCGGACTCGCCTAGAAAGTAAGAAATGAAGATTTTCTGCTATATTTCGCTGTGGAGCATCCCTCTTGATGGTCTAACAATAATCGACCAGCATATTAGGATTCCATTTGCCTTGATATCTCTTTTCCATAGCTGAAATCTCCTGAGTTAGCTCATTTGGTTTTATTATACAATGGACAAATGGACGAAAAAGTTTATTAAAAAATAATTATTTAAATCCATTAATTTAAATAAAAATAATAAAACTGTGGGTGATGGAGAAATTCCGAATACATACTTGAAAACACGATAAAAACTGCATTATGTACAACTATTGGTACTCATGAGACAAAAATCATGTTGATCAGTGTAATCATTATCTTAACTGTCACGAGCGATTTCCAAACTATCGTTTTTTTTAATACACTTATGATCTTCTTGGTGATAAAATCATAAAATATACTGTCAATATTCCCAATTCACCAATTAATAATTAAAATAGTTCACATGTTTCAACAGCCAAGCTGTCATTTTCAACACTAAATATTGACAGTCAATATTTAGTCTTGAAAATGACAGCTTGGCTGTTGAAACATGTTTACTATTATAATTATCAATTGGTGAATTGGGCATACTGCCTGTATACTTTTCCAAATTATCGATAAATTCACGAGTCACGAAGATGCGAGTGAATTTATCTAGAGGATTTGGAAATCAAGAGTGGCTTTGTTATGACTATTCAACGAGTAAAATTAAGCTATTTACTCAAAAATTATTATTTAAATATAGTTATTTTAAAATATTTATATATTTAATGTAAACGGCGATGTTTGAAAACAAATAAGAAATGTTTGGTAATGTTTCATTTGTCCACCTACTGCAACTAGATCATACTATTTAGTGCCAAATAGGATCGCAATATTGTAAGAATGCACCCTAGAGGAGAAAAAATGAATCACATCAAACTGTTTATAACCAACATTATTGGTTATTAATTATTTTCTGATGTCCTATGATGTAAATTATATTTTTCTGGAACGTAAATTCCTGGGAAATAATAATAATAATAATAATAATAATAATAATAATAATAATAATAATAATAATAATAATAGCTCTATTTTACCTGGCAGAGTTAAGGCCTTAAGGCCTTGTCTACCACTCAACCAGGTTTAAAAAAAATACAAACAAAAAAATAGTCTTAAATCTAAATTACAATATATATATAAACGATTACAAGTTATGAATACAGTACAATTAATATTTATAATGTATTTTGATTTACTCTAAATTTAACGAATTAAATATACAATATGTACAATATATATAAAAAAACAGGAAAAGATTAATGACATAGTATAAAATTAAATAAATAGAGAAAAATTAATTATTAGACAACAGGTAACTGTATAAGCGTGACTTAAAGGTACCAAGTGTGCGGCAACCCCTGATATCTTGAGGAAGGAGATTCCAGGAGCGGGCAGAGGTTACTGTGAAGGAAGTAGAATAGGAGGAAGTGCTATGAAGAGGAATAGTTAGCAGACTGCTATCTTGTGATCTAGTGTCAATATTGTGGTAAGAGGATAACTTCTCAAATCTAGACGCCAGGTAAGTAGGGATGTAGGAATTCAGAAGCTTGAAAAGTAGTGAAAGAGAGTGCAATTTACGTCTGTCAGTAAGACGGAGCCAAGAGAGGTTATTAAAGTGTTCGGATATATGGTCATAACGGCGGATATTGAAAATGAATCGAACGCAAGCATTATGAACACGCTGCAGTCTCTGCGACAAGTCATAGTTTAGATCATTATATATAATGTCACAATAATCGAAGTGTGGTAACACAAGATTCTGCACAAGGATTTGTTTTAACGAAACTGGGAGAAAATTCTTTAAACGTCTAAGATAATGTAAGATGGAGAAAGATCAAGAAAGTGCAAACGGTAGTTTCTTTTTATGGCCGTATAACCAATTACTAATAATGTTTTCTACTATATTCCTTAAGCAGTATCTGTTTACGTTGTGCACTATATATATATACACCACAATCTGGTAGAGATTCAGTTATTGCAAAATAATGCTCTGTCTATTCAGAAAGTTGAAAAGGAGGAGCTTCCTCTAATATGATAAGCTTCTTTGATAAATTCCAGGTGAAACACGACTGTGATTGGTTGTAAATCAAAATTCATTGAAACGCGATTGGTCATTGACTCCCATTTGGGGCATGAGTTAAATAGTCATAAGTAATGTCACGAGTGATTTCCAAATTATCGATAAATTCACAAGTCACGGAGTTACGAGTGAATTTATCTAGAGGATTTGGAAATCAAAAGTGGCATTTGTTAGGACTATTTAAAGAATATAAATAAGCTGTTTACTCACAAATCATTATTTAAATATAGTTATTTTGAAATATATATATATATATATATATATATATATATATATATATATTAAATGTAAACATCGATGTTTAAAAACAAATGAGAAATGTTTGGTTATGTTACCTTTATTCACCCACTGCAACTTGATCGTATTCTTTAATGCCAAATAAGATCGCAATATTGTAAAAAGCACCCTAGTAGAGGAAAAATGAAACACATTAAATTGTATATTATAACCAACATCAAAAGTTATTATTTAATTTTTTTTAGGAAACCTCTCAGTAAAATCATTATTTAAAAACACAATTATTGAACACACAATTATCAAATATGTAATTCGAAGGAATCTGTTCATAATTTGCTCTATTCAACGTATATGTTGGAGAGTCAGTCACTGCAAAATAATGCTCTGAACTGTTCAGACAATTAAAAAGGAGGAGCTTTCTTTATTTTGGTAAACAGAATTTGAAAAATTCAAGGTGAAACACGACTGTGATTGGTTGTAAAACAAAATTCTTTGAATCGTGATTGTCATTGACTCCCATTTGGGTATGGGTTAAGTAGTCAGTTTAACTACTTGAAGGTCATTTTCAATGTCAAACTATAGAATGGAAACTCATAAGTGGTATTATCTACTCTCACTTGAATTATTGCAATCTTTTATATATGTATGCACACATAATATACATTGCAGTCCATCACCGTGGTATCGAGGTAGCGTGGTGCCTTGTCACGCAGCGGGCTCCGGTTCGACTCCCGGTCGGGACAAGTTTCCTGGACGATGGTTATTTTTTCGCGGTATTTCCTCGCCTGTAAGACAATTATCAGGAAACCTTTAGGCCCAAACGGTCCCCGAACATCATCTGGCCATCATTATCCTCATTAACATATTCATTAAGATTGTGAGTAAGGTCTCTTCTGGCGAATCATTACCATTTTCATCACCTATCATACAGGCTGTCTACCAAGTCCTGCTACCAAAACAATGTAACTTAGCTCGTAAACTATTTGACATAGACACATGCGGTTTTTTGCAACGTATTCTACATCTCGCAACCTTTTTGTTTTACATTTGTTACAGATTGTGATTTAAAAGACAATAACGACACCACCGAAAAATACCCAATATGTATGGTGGTATGCTGAGTCTGGTAAATCACCAATAACTGTTCAGAGAAATTTCCGCCGTCAGTATAGAAGAGATCCCCCATCCATATCATCCATAATTAGATGGGCCCAGGAATTTCTAGGGACTGGTAGTGTAATGGACTTGCCACAGAGTGGATGACCAGGCGTGAGCCAAGAAACTATCGACAATGGGCAACTTGCATTTAAACTCAGGACTCAGAAATCGGTTCGTCATACTTTACGGGAACTGCATTTACCTAAATCAACCATTCATAAAGTCCTCCATAAGCGGCTGCAAATTACGCAAGCGTCCCTGTCAGTTGACTTCCCTCGGCGTGCGGAATGTGCTGATTCCGTGCTGAACACAATTGACGAAGAAAATGTGTACCTGCAGAGGGTGATGTTCTCTGATGAAGAAAATTTCTTTATGTCTAGACATGTTAACCACCATAACATTCGGATATAAGGGTACTAGTGATTTACCAGACTCAGCATACCACCATACACATTGGGTCTTTTCCTGTGGTGTCGACATTGTCGTTCAAATCACAATCCGCAACAAATGTAAACAAATCGTTGAGGGACGTAGAATGCATTGCAAAAAAACGCATGTCTCTATCCCAAATAGTGTACGATCTAAGTTATATTGTTTTGGTAGCAGGATTTTGTGAACGGGGTAGCGTAACTCCGCCTTCCAGGCACCCCAACCTCATAAGTGGGTTACAATAACTCCATGCCAGCAGAGAATACCAGAACGTTGAATTGACAACGTGGTGGCATTGAATAAAACAAATATATAACTGACTCGTTTGCACTGTTGAACATGTAGTTGCATGACGCGCGGACACAGTGTCTCCACATCCCTATCCTGAGCTAATGCTTTCCACTCATCCCATTTAGGCTATAATGTTCTTCCCTCACATCATAGTTAATATTATTCTCCCTCCTCATTCCTGGCCTATCACTGGTTTACCTATAAGGAGAATCCATGTCTCTGTCTCATTCTCCATTCGTGCCACATGTCCTGCACATCGCAGTCTACCAGACTTTAAACCTTCTTATTATATCTGGCTTCCTATAAAGATCATGTAGATCACTGTTATGTAATCTTCTATATTCACCTGTCTATTCATCTCCCTTTGGTACAAATTTTTCTGTAGAACTTTATTCTTAAATGCTCGTAATATTTTCTCTTCCCTTAAACTAAGAGTCAATGTTTCACATCCATATAATATAACTGGGAGAATAAGAGTTTTATATATTTTTAGTTTAACGATTTTTGCAGAAGTTGGGAGGACAAGTGTCCCAATAATGCATAATAGCTTACATTTTTAGAATTGAAGCCTATGTTTTCATTTCTTTGTGAATCTGATTGTTCCTAGGTATTTGAATTCAGCCACTTCTTCAAACCATGGATTTCTTCAAATATGTTATTTGAGTGAACTTTAATATTGTTATATTGTAAAGGGCAAAAAGCCATGAGGACTGTCATGAAATTTACATGATGAGTTGAAAGAGAAACTTGAAGTACATTATATAAATTAACCACTCAACAAGGCTCTTGGTCTTTATACTGATGCTCCAGACTTTTTTATGGTGGTGACACTGGAAAAGATGAAAAAAATAGTTTTCACTTCAAACGGAATTAAACAGACGGTAACTCAAACATTTTAATTTCATTACTAACAGATGGATATTTAATGCAAAACAAAAAATCCGTCACGCAGGAACTGCTTTAAAAATCTCCATTGCACGACAGACCTAGAAGGTCCTTGGCCTACCAGCCGTCTGGTGGCCTCACATCCACATGTGTTAATCACAGAGGTAGGCAATCATACAGCCAGTGTAGGGGAGGGGTAAATGAGATACAGGTGACCCTGCCCTCTCCGCTTCAGGGTCTTATTTCTTGCCCTCTTCGGGTTGTTTACAAAAATAAAAACATACAAATAAATATGTTATAATGTCATACATAGGCCCACTTTCCAACATGATATCCAAATACTTAAAACAAAGTTGAACATTAATGTGGCGTTTATAACTAATAAAACTTTTGCAAAATATAATAAAAAAACAATAAAACCTAAGTATAAAAGGAAGAATTATCAGGTGTATATAAATTGGAGAGTGGCACATGCGACAATGTCTATATAGGACAAACTGACAGACCTTTTAGTTCTCGTATAAAGGAACATATGAGAGCAAATAACAGAAATTTAGATGCTTCAAAGTATGCTAACCATCTACTGCAATACGATCATTGTTTTGATTCAAATTTTAAAGTTTTGCATGTTTGTGACAAAGGAAAAAATTAGATATTTTAGAAATTGTAGAGATAAATGAATCGAAGAATAGCAATAGACTGTTAAATTTATAATAGAGATTGTTTATTAAAAATATTTGTTTACATTCAGTTGCATAGTTACAGTTGTTATGTACTGGAATTTATGTATATGATAACACAATTAATTGATTTGTAATCACGTCTGAAAAGGTACAAAGTACCGAAACAGCTGTTACAAATTTATGTTGTAATAAATAGGAAATCATATAAAACTTTTAAGTTTTATTTTTGTTTAATTAAATACGAAAATGTTGTTTGTGTGGTTTTTTTTAAATTTTAGGTTGCGATGAAACGTTTGTGATGTGTTATGTCCGGCCATAGAGAAGATAAGTTTTTTGAAAATTAACATGATTTGGGGAAGGTGAAACGGTTTTTTTTGAGGTTTTATTTTTTAGTTCTAAAGAAGTTTTATGCACAGGGAGAGATAAAAATCGAGAATAAAGCTGTTTGATATTTATGTATAGGCTATGTGTAGTAGGTGGAATATGTTTATAGTTTATCTATGTAGTGTTGCTATTCACGTTGGTTTTCTTCTTATGGTACTGTGTAGTGTATTGTGGTACAGTAGAACTTGTCTAATCCAGAACGTGAATAATGCGGACATCTGTCCAATGTGAACTAATTTATTGGTCTCGGCAAAATAATAGTAATTTTACGTGTATTTATTTTGTATAAAACGGAATCTGTCCAACGCGGAAACGGAAGGATATTTCTACACAATTCATAAAAAATGTTTATAAGGCGGAAAGAGAGAGAGAGAGAGAGAGAAATTAATTAGTTTCCATTTCATTGAATTCCCGTTAGGCGAACTGACAATAAGTTATGATTCCTGCCGCGCACGCCGGGTAAAGTAGAGATCCCACCTTTATCTAAAAATTTCTTTCAGTCTCACTGCATAACCGTTTTGCGAAATAAAGTTATGATTAACAAATATTTGGCGTGACACATCTGTCTTACAAATAACCAGTACATTGTAAAATATTAAATTAGTTTAAGATCTGAGACTGATTGTGTACGTACCTTGCACAGGTAGCGTTCCGAATTTAACTTACTTACTTACTTACTTACTCACTGGCACTATCGAACCCGTAGGTTCATGGCCGCGCGGACATAAGCTCTCCATACATCCCTATCCTGAGCTAATGCTTTCCAATCATTCCCTGTATAATCTACTTCCCTCAAATCATAGTTAATGTTATTCTCCCACCTCATTCTTGGTCTACCAACTGGGCGTTTTCCCTCTGGCTTTCCTACAAGAAGCTTCCATGCACGTCTTTCATTCCCCATACGTGCAACATGTCCTGCCCATCGCAGTCTACGAGACTTAACTGTTCTTATTATATCTGGCTTCCTATAAAGACCATGTAGTTCATTGTTATGTAGTCTTCTCCATTCACCTGTCTGTTCATCTCTCTTTGGTCCAAAAATTTTCCTAAGTACTTTATTCTCAAATACTCGTAATCTCCTTTCCTCCCTTAAAGTAAGAGTCCATGTTTCGCACCCATATAATATAACTGGTAGAATAATAGTTTTATATATTTTCAGTTTAACGTTTTTTGAAAGGAGTTGGGACATCAAAAGTCTCTGCAATGCATAATAGCATGCATTTCCAGAATTGAGCCTATGTTTAATTTCTTTGTGCATCTCATTCCTATTTGTGATTATTGTTCCTAGGTATTTGAATTCAGCCACTTCCTCAAAATTTCCCTCATTTGTCATTAGCTGTCCATTTCCATTATATAATGAATTTCTACGTGTGACCATATATTTAGTTTTATTGATATTTACTTCCAGTCCTAATTTCTTAGTGTTACTCAATAGTGTGTGCGTGTTGGCCTTTAGTATCTCCTCGCTATCGGCCAATAGTACTACATCATCAGCATAAACTAACAGCTTATTAATACCATTCAGTTGTAAGCCTTCCTCATTCTCTAAAGATTTAATGGCATGCTCTAGTACAAAATTAAATAGTAGAGGAGATAGTGCATCTCCTTGCTTCAACCCATTCTGGATTTCAAAAGTGTCTGAAAACTGTTTGCCTACACGCACCCTACTCTTTGTGCCATTTAGACACATTCGTATAAGTCTAACTAACTTTTTAGGAATTCCGAACTCCAGCAGGATACTATATAACTTCTCCCTCTTAATTGAATCATATGCTTTTTTGAAGTCTACATATAGTTGATGTACAGTACCATTATATTCCCATTTCTTTTCTAAAATCTGTCTTATACTAAAAATCTGATCTGTTGTAGACCTGTTTCTTCTAAATGCACATTGATGATCTCCTAGAATGTCATCAATATAGGGAGTAAGTCTGCTTACTAATATATTTGTTAGAATTTTGTACGAAGTTGAAAGTAATGAGATGCCCCTGTAGTTGTTGCAATCAGTTTTATCTCCTTTCTTATAAATTGGTACGATAATTGATTCCTTCCATTCATCTGGAAGAGCTTCTTTTTCCCAAATCATACTAAGCAACCAGCGTATCTTGTCCATCAATTTTTCTCCCCCTGATTTTATCAGTTCTGCTGGGATCTCATCTGAACCTGATGCTTTATACATCTTCAATTTTTCAATCGCCATTTCAACCTCTAATGCACTTGGTTCTGCGACTAGCATTTCTGCTGTCTGTAAATTATCCTCCTCAATGTCCTGTTCTGTATGTACATTTAATAGCTGATTAAAGTAACTTTTCCATCTATTTAATATACTCCTGGAATCTGCAATCATATCCCCATTTTCATTCCGAATTATGTTTGTTCTAGCCTGAAACCCTTTCTTCTCTATACTAATTCCCTGATATAATTCTCTAATGTTCCTATTTTTTGCATTCATTTCAAGATCATTAATCTTCTCTCTCAAATATTCCCTCTTTTTACTCTTTAGTAACTTGGTGGTTTCCCGTCTAATACTACCCAATTGCTCTAAATTTACCTCATTTGGCTCGTGTAACCATTTCATTTTTGCTAGCTTTCTTTTCTTTACAATGTCGGCACATTCCTCATCAAACCATTTCTTGTTTTGCCTCTTTTTTAAACAACCAATGCTTTCTGATGCTGACAATTTAATAGTATCTCTTATAGCCTCCCATTCTTTATTTATATCAGTTTCTTCTTCGTTTGCCACATTGTCATCTGAAGATTCCAGTACTTCAAATCTATTAGCAATTTTGATTTGGTATTCTTGCCGCATTTCATCATTTTTCAAGTTTTTTAATTCAAATTTTACAGAATCATCTTTAGCGTTTGTTCCTCTCATAAGCGATAGCCGTTGTCTGATTTTCACTCTGACCAGATGATGATCCGAATTGCAGTCTGTCCCTCTAACTGATTTAACATCGATGATGCTACTGTGCCAGCGTTTATCCACTAATACATGATCTATCTGGTTCCGAGTTTCTCCATCTGGGGACGTCCAGGTGTATTTATGAATATCCTTATGCTGAAATGTTGTGCTCTTAACAATGAGATTCTTTGATGTGGCAAATGTGACTAATCTAACCCCGTTGTCGTTACTATCTTCATGAAGACTGAATTTGCCTATTGTTGGTTTGAATATATCTTCCCGCCCCACTTTTGCATTAAAATCTCCTAAGACAATTTTCATATGATATCGTGAAAGGCTATCAAATAAGCATTCTAATTCTTCATAGAACTCATCCTTGATCTTGTCATCTTTATCTTCTGTGGGGGCATGTACATTTACAATTATAAAATCATGTCGTTTACCCTTTAGAATTATGTATGATATCCTATCACTAACAAACTTAATATCTCGGATAGCGGATAGGATCCTCCTTCTGACTAAAAAACCCGTTCCAAATGCAGGTCTTTCTGCACCCCCGTAGTATAATGCAAAGCTTCCTGATTCCTGACTACCTTCTCCTGGCCACCTAACTTCCTGTAAAGCGACTATATCCAAGGGCGATTTATCTAATTCCCGCGTTAATATCTCTAGTGCCCCGCTATTGTATAAAGTCCTAACATTCCATGTTCCTAGGAACATGTCCCTGTGTTTGAGCCTTTGGAATGGGTTCCCTGAAGTATTCCGCCCGGAGATCCGAATGGGGGACTATTTGACCTCCGGAAAATTTTACCCCAGTTGAACCCATGTCCGCATTTCTTGACGTTTGTATTTTTACGGTGAAAGATCGTTACTCTTTCGACCAAGGTACTTTTTTAGTCTGGCTTAGTCACCTTCGACCAGTCCGGCATGGGTAACCCTATCGGCAGCAATGCTACCGCCGGCATAGCTCACAGGATCATTTAAGCAAGCAAGCCACTCCACCACTACAAGATAAAGATACCATGGAGGACGGAAACCGAAACTGCATACTTTAATTTCACGATACGCGCCTAAGAGACATTTTTAAAGCTGACGAAACGGGACTGTTTTTTTCGCGCGTTTTCATCGAAGTCGCTCGTACATGCTATACTTCACTTTCCAACGGCAGCGGAACTGCAGTTAATCCAAGGTACATGAAAATATATATAGGATGCTGTATAATCTAAGATTGGTTAATATTTTTTGTATAATGCGGAATGTTGTCTAACGTGGAAAAAAAATATTGGTCCCATGCGATTCCGCTTTGAACCAGTTTAACTGTATTTAAATGTGTTTTATTTAAGTGTCATTTAAGTAGGTGGAAGGTGTAACATATTAATCTTGTTAGTGAATTGTGTGAGTAAATATTCAATGTTTTGTTCAAAGGCTTCCTTGACTTCCTTCATGGATGTGACGAATTTGCCCATTTGTACAGAATTGTTGAAACATTTTTGGAATGTGAGTTGATTACTGTGTGGATCTTTTCCGTATGTTGGGGCTGTGTTGTGGATTTAACAACTGTAGCCACATATTGAATTAATTTTGTTTCGATTTACTCATTTTTTTTGTTTACATACTCCTCCGTTTGAATTTGTAGGATTTGTATGGCGAGATCTGTGGGAGGAGATGCTGGTGTATTTGTGACTTTCACTGCATATGTGGCAATGTGAATGTTTGTGTAATCACTGACATAGGGTTAGTTAATAAATTCCACCAGTGCTTGTAATTGGTTATCTCAACCTGGAGTCGCTACATATTGTAGCTACCCAAATGCCTCACGATGCTGGTTGGGCACCGGTCCCATACTGGCCGAAATTCCATGAGAAAATTTCTTCCCCCATGGAGACTCAAACCAGTGAAAGTCTTGAAGCTCTGCGCCAAGGCATTTTGCTTTAATCACTCGGCTAGAGCGTGGGGCAGGAGAACTGCCTAAACAAAGCGGAATTCTCAGCAAGTCGAATGTATGTTGCGATTGTGCTTGTGTACGGAATATATATTTTTCTTCTTAGGGGACCGACTGGTGAAAATGTTGAAAAAAATTAACAAAGAAAATAAAATGTTTTTGTTTATTTACATTTTAATAACTCTGATTCTTTATGATCATTTTCATGTAAAAATTGTTATTGTAGGAGCAAACGTGAGCCCGTGACGTAAGGGTTTAAATACATTTGCACATATAGTCAGCATTTCTACTTAAATTTTAATATGCGTTTTTTTTCCGTTTCAATTTTTTTGACATTTTTCAAAACTTAAAATGCTCCTTACGATGAAATGTTTATGCTATCCAAGTAACATTTTGTGTTTAGACTCTCCAATAAAACTTAAAATGCTCCTTACGATGAAATGTTTATGCTATCCAAGTAACATTTTGTGTTTAGACTCTCCAATATATGCTAATTCAAATTTGCTATGCAGTTACTAGTCTAGGACACACGTGCTCTTTTAAATAGAGATGGACAAAATAATGAGAGTGGTAAAAAATACTTTTTTTTTCAAAAAATGTAAAATAAGCAGTATCCTCCCTTCGTGTTTTTTTAATACCAAATGTGTTTAGAGGAATCATAAAGACCCTGAATCTAAAATGTCATCAGAAAATATTTAAAAATGCATCGTAAGAAACATTTTTTGAAAAAAAAGAACTGTAAAAAATCATAATTCTGAAACTGTTCTACTTATAATCACCAAACGTCACAGAAACGTTTCTATAAGCACATAATCTATGTGATAAAAATTTCAAAACAAACAGATGAAAATTAAAAAGAAAAGTCACCAGTCGGATCCCTTAACGCTTAATTTGGCGAAGCACTAATTTCTCATGAGATTTATTTAAACATGTCAGGCCACAGTAAAAACAAAGAATTTTATTATTTTTTTTTTAATTTTGCGCTTAAGATATACTCCCATGTGTAATTGCCAGATTTCGCTGATGTTCCGAGAATACATTATGAATTTGATTTCAATAGTATGTACTCAGTTACAATACTTTTGAAATTCATGACGAAACACCGTTGAGGTCACATGTAAATTTAAGATATAAAATAGATACCTGAGATCTCAGTCTTCCTGAACTTTATAAAGGCTGTAAGATGTGAAGTACTTTCGGAATATATGCTCCATCCTCAGCATGTAATTTCGTACTATAGTTCATCTCTACCTTATCTACTGCGTAGACAAAGATGTGCGAAGCAAGGAACAGATGTGCCAAAACACTTAAAATTTGAGTGAAAAAACATGAAATGTCCGATATCTTTGTTATTTTCATATAAGTTTACCTTATGCCCTGTTTTTTCGCTCGCCGGACGCTTTTCCGCTCAGTTCATAGACCAAGAATGAGGTGTATTCCCGGACACACCCTCTAGATGATATTTTAGCAGTTTTTTTTTTAATTTCGAAAATTTTGACATTTTTTGGTAAAATACCAAGACTATAGCTGTAGATAGCTCAATTTTGAAATTTTGCAAATAGACCAGATTTTAGTATTAGATTTCCCGAACACACGCTCTAGATTGTATTTTAGCAGTTTATGAAATTTTGAAAATATTGATTTTTTTTAGAAAAACACAAAGTCTATAGCATTGGGAATCTCAACTTTAACATTTTGGATTTAGACCTGATTTTATGCATTAGATATCTTGGACACACCGTCTAGATTGTATTTTTGCAGTTTTTGAAATTTCGAAAATTTTGATATTTCTTGGAAAAACGCCAGTATTATATATAGCCTTGGAAATCTCAATTTAGCAAATTTTGGATTTAGACCGGTTTTTTGCATTAGAAATCCCTAACACGCACTCTTAGAGTGTATTTTAGAAGTTTTTTTTTTATTTCGAAAACTTTGACATTTTATGAATAACACCAAGACTATATATAGGCTTGGAAAACTCATTTTTTCAAATTTTGGATTTAGACGAGATTTTTTGCTTTAGAAATCTCGGACAAACCCTCCAGATTGTATTTTAGCAGTTTTTTAAATTTCGAAAGTTTTGATATTTTTTTGAAAAAAAAAACGTTCAGAGAAATGCCTTGGAAAACTCGATTTTGAAATTATGGATTTAGCCCGGATATTTTACATTAGAAATCCCGGACACCCCCTCTAGATTATATTTTAGTAGTTTTTGAAGTTTCAAAAATGTTGACTTTTTTGGAAAACAAATTTGAAATTCTAGATTTAAACCAGATTTTTTGCATTAGAAATCCAGGACACACCCTCTAGTTTGTATTCAGCAGTTTTTGAAATTTTGAAATTTTGACATTTTTGGTAAATTACGAAGACTATAGCCTTGCAAAACTCAATTTTGAATTTAGACCAGTTTTTTTTGCATTAGAAATCCCCGATAGATCATCTAGATTGTATTTTTCCACTTTTTGAAATTTCGAAAATTTTTACATTCTTTGGAAAAACACAAGGATTATAGCCGTGGAAAACTCAATTTTGAAATTTTGGATTTAGACCGGTTTTTTCATTAGAAATCCCGAAACACTCTATAGATTGCATTTATTCAGTTTTTCAAATTTAGAAGATTTTGAGATTTTTTAGAAAAACACCAGGATTATAGCCTTGGAAAACTCAATTTTGAAATTTTATATTTACACCGGTTTTTTTGCATTAGAGATCCCGGACACGCCCTCTAGAGTGCATTTTAGTAGTTTTGAAATTTCGAAAACTTTGACTTTTTTGGAATAACGCTAAGACTATATATAGACTTGGAAAACTCAATTTTGAAATTTTGCATTTAGACGGGATTATTTGCATTAGAAATCCCGGGCAGACCTATAGATTGTATTTTTGCAGTTTATGAAATTTCGAAAATTTTGACGTTTTTTGGAACACTAATGGAACACTCAATGTTCAAATTTTGGATTTATACCGGATATTTACCATTAGAAATCCCGGACACACCCTTTGGATTGTATTTTAGCAGTTTTTGAAATTTCGAAAATTTTACACGCTTTATATTAGCTTGACCTGTATCTATCTATCTATCTATCTATCTATCTATCTATCTATCTATCTATCTATCTATCTATCTATCTATCTATCTATCTGTCTGTCTGTCTGTCTGTCTATCTGTCTATCTATCTATCTATCTATCTATCTATCTATCCATCTATCCTTCTATCCATCTATCTACTATCTATCTACTATCTATCTACTATCTATCTACTATCTATCTACTATCTATCTACTATCTATCTACTATCTATCTACTATCTATCTACTATCTATCTACTATCTATCTACTATCTATCTACTATCTATCTATCTATCTATCTATCTATCTATCTATCTATCTATCTATCTATCTATCTATCTATCTATCTATCTATCTATCTATCTATCTATCTATCTATCTATCTATCTATCTATCTATCTATCTATCTATCTATCTATCTATCTATCTATCTATCTATCTATCTATCTATCTATCTATCTATCTATCTTCTATATCTATCTATCTATCTATCTATCTATCTATCTATCTATCTATCTATCTATCTATCTATCTATCTATCTATCTACCTATCTACCTATCTACCTATCTACCTATCTACCTATCTACCTATCTACCTATCTACCTATCTACCTATCTACCTATCTACCTATCTACCTATCTACCTATCTATCTATCTATCTATCTATCTCTATCTATCTATCTATCTATCTATCTATCTATCTATCTATCTATCTATCTATCTATCTATCTATCTATCTATCTATCTATCTATCTATGCGACGGAATCATTCAACGCGATTTTCACCCACTTAAAATCATTGGATCGACTTTAAACTTTGTATACTTGTAAAGGACCCGTGACAATACAATAATTTCAATTTTTTCTAAATTCCTGGCCAGAATCACCAGAAAATAAAAGGAAATGTCTTTGTATCTATGTAACGGAATCATTGAACACAATTTTCATCCACTTAGAAACACTGGAGTGACTTGAAACTTTGTATACGTGTAAAGGATCCGTGACAGTACAATAATTTCATATTTATTTTCTAAAATCCTAACCAGAATCATCAGAATATCAAAATAAATGTCTTTGTATCTATGGAACGGAATCTCTGAACACGATTTTCACCCACTTAGAAACATTGGATCGGTGCAACTTAGTATACTTGTAAAGGACCCGTGACAATACAATAATTTCATATTTTGTTTCTAAAATCCTGACGAGAATCATGAGAAAAAAAATGAAAACTGGTAAAATAGGTTGCGGACTTGTCGACTTTTAGTCAATCGTTGTAAGAGCTCAGTTGGTAGAGCGGTGGACTGTAGTAGTATATAATTTCAGTAATCTATTGGTCGCTGGTTCAAATCCGGCTGGGAGGATTTTTTAAACAGTATTACTTTTTGCTCATACTACAATAGTATCGTATTTAAAGATATTTACATTTTTATCGTATTCTGTAGAATATTAAAACTAAAAAATAAAAAATAAATAATAGTTTTAAAAAACTAAAACAACACGCTTTATTAAAAAACCGGACTAAAAAATGAAAAATAATTTTAATTTCCAACACGCTTGGGATAAAATTAAAGTGGTCAAGAAAAAATAATCTCCAACACATGTAGAATGAAACTAGACTTATCAACAAAAAGAAAATAATTTTACCATCAAAAGCGTGGAGTGCTTTTTACGATTTTTACATTTTCTTCATAGAGACTTTATTTTACCAATATCTGTTTATTATCAAATATATTACTTAATATGCAGCACCCCACGCTTTTGATGGTTAAATGATTTTCTTTTTGTTGATAACTCTAGTTTTATTCTATATGTGTTCGAGATTATTTTTTTTGTTGACCACTTTAGTTTTATCCCAAGCGCGTTGGAAATTAAAGTTATTTTTCATTTTTTAGTTCGGGTTTCTAATAAAGGGTGTTGTTTTAGTTTTTTTAAACTATTATTTATTTAAATTTTGGATCGTGACCAGATTTTTTCGATTAGAATTCCCAGACACACCCTATAGATTGTATTTTAGCAGTTTCTGAAATTTCGAAAATGTTGACAATTTTGGGAAAACACCTGTACTATAGCCATGCAAAACTCAATTTTGAAATTTAGTTTTTAGAGCGGATTTTTTTGCATTATAATTCCCCCATGCACCATCTAGATTGTAATTTTTCAGTTTTTCAGTTTTTAAAATTTATAAAATCTTGACGTTTTTAGGAAATCTCCTAGACTGTAGGCTAGGAAAACTCAATTCTGAAATTTTGGATTTAGATCGGATTTTTTGCATTAGAAATTCCGGACACACCCTCTAGATAGTTATTTTGCAGTTTTTAAAATTCCAAAAATGTTAACATTTTTTTGTAAAAACTCGACGACTATAGCCTTGGAAATCTAAATTTTTATATATAGGATTTAGACCGGGTTATTTCCATTAGAAATCCCGGACACACTCTCTATATTTTTTTTTGCAGTTTTGAAATTTAGAAAATTTGACATTTTTTTTGAAAAACACCAGCCTTGGAAAGCACAATTTAAATTTTTGAATTTATAAAAGATTTTTTTGCATTATTAATTCCCCACGCACCATCTAGATTGTAATTTTGCAGTTTTCAAAATTTCTATAATCTTGAAATTTTTGACAAAATCTCCTAGACCATAGACTGAAAACTTAATTTTGAAAATTTTAAAATTTTGGATTAGACCGGATTTTTTGTATTTGAAATCTCGGACACTCCGTCTAGATTGTATTTTTGCAGTTTTTGAAATTTGGAAAATTTGACATTTTTGGGAATAACTCCAAGATTATAGCCTTGGAAAACAACATTTTGAAATTTTGGATTTAGATCGGTTTTTTTGCATTAAACATCCCCACGCGCCATTTAGATTGTAATTTTGCAGTTTTCAAAATTTTTTAATCTTGACAATTTTGGCACAAACTCCTAGACCATAGCCTAGGAAAACTCAATTTTGACATTTTGAATTTAGACGGGATTTTTAGCAATATAATGTCCTGGGCACACCCTCTAGATTGTATTTTTGCAGTTTCTAAAATTTTGTCATTTTTCGGAAAAAATGCAAGAATAAAGCCTTGATAAACTCAATTTTCATATTTTGGATTTCGACCGAATATTTTGCATTTTAAATCTCCGACACATCCTCCATATTGTATTTTTGTTGTTTTCAAATTTTCTAAAACTTTGCCATTTTTGGGAATACCTCCATGGAAAAGTGAAATTTCAAATTTTGGATTTAGAACAGATTTTTTTTGCATTAAAAATCCTGCAAACACAATCTAGATTATAATTTTGCAGTTTTAAAAATTTCTAAAATCTTGACATTTTTGGGGAAAACTCCTACACTGTAGCGTAGGAAAACTCAATTTTGAAATGTTGGATTTTGACCGGATTTTTTGCATTATAAGGTCCCGAACAAACCCTCTAGATTGTATTTTTGCAGTTTTAAAAATTTCTAAAATTTTGACATTTTTTTAAAAATCTCCAAGACTTTAGCCTTGGAAAACTGAATTTTCAAATTTTGGATTTGACCAGAATTTGTTTATTACAAATCCCTGACACACCTTCTAGATTTTATTTTTGCAGTTTTCAAAACTTCTAAAATGTTGTCTTTTTATAATAAACTCCTTTCGTTTGTTCCTTTCTTATTCTATACATTAAACGTTCCGAACACCCGGTAGCTTTTGCTGTCTGTTTAATTGCCAGGGTAATGTTCGTTTTCTTTAAAAATAATTAAATATTTTCAATACTATATTCCGTTCTTTACCGTGCAGTTTGCCAATACTACGTCGCTTAGCTTCTATATTCATAATTAATATAATACAATAATAATAATAAATATGAAATTAAACAATTTAATGAAAAACACATGAACCGAAGACAATTGAGAGCCACTCACAGTTGAACTTCACTCAACAATTATCACAACACTGAGCTCTGAGCCTGAGGAAGTGCAGAGTCAAATGCGATCGGAAATGAAAAGTGACACCTAAGTAAACAAACTTTAAACAGCGATAAAGTATTAATGCGCAATGATACCGAGGTCTGGTTTGATTAAAAAACTATTTGAGACATTTATAAACACATCTTCTCGCTTTGTTACCAACATACAGTCAATAATAAAAAAACGTTTTTCGCTACATAACTTTTTTGTGTTACCATCTGATAATTTTTAACAAGTATTTAATAAAAACTTAGTAGCTCGCTTCTTACGTAAATATTATTGTCAAGGGAAAGACAGTGCAATCAATAAACATCAGGCAACCCACAAAAAAAATTTAATCTATCATTATAACTAGTTTTCTACCAATCGTGTGACAAGTTTTTATCTGCAAAAATATAGATTCGCGCCAAACTAATGTATTTGTCAAAACTATTAATTATATTAATTACTTAAGACTTTAAAATTTATATATTCAGAAAGAGCGGAAAATTCTCTATACGACCATATCATCATTTTATTAAATTCATCACTTTTGCATTTTTTAAATTGGCAACATCGCGGGAGTAGAAAAGAATGAAGCTAATAGCAGGACATAGGAGTGCGAGTGAGAGAGGTACATACTACATCTAATTCGCTACTGTTTTTAAGGTAGAGACGACCTGTAGTTGTTTGTGAAAATCTTGTAGAGGGGGTTGTCGTCACACATACAGTGACGTCAACCCCCTCTACAAAATTCTCACAATCAACTAGTACCAAATTACATGCTGAGGATGGAGCATATGTTCCGATAGTACTTCATATCTTACAGCCTTTAGAAAATTGAGGAAGGCTGAGATTCCAGGTATCTATTTTATATTTTTAATATATTGAGTTTCGTTCCCAAAAAATCTAACATTGCGGCTGCTATATCGATTTTCTTATGTCTGACGGTATATTTATCAACGAACCCTCGAAAGGGGGCCCTGGAACTCCGGACTATTTAACATAGGAAATTGGACACTTTGAAAGTTAATATTGAAGCTCAGAAGATGCTGCGGATTTGGCTAAATGAACGTGCTGATCAACTAGCCAAATCCGCAGTATCTTCTGAGCTTCAATATTAATTTTCAAAGTGTCCAATATCTTATGTTAAAAATAAACGTTTTGACTATGTCATCACTGATTGGAATGAACATTGGATAAAGAGTGCAAATGGTGCTTTGACTAAAGAGCTCTTTTTTCCTGCAGTACACCATAAGCTTAATATAAAGCATTTAATCCCAAATTTCATTTTAAAATACAATTTATGACTGGGCATGGAACATTTTTAAGTTATTTTAGAAGATTTAATATTAACCCAGACAGTGATCATAATTGTAAATGTCAAGATTCAATATAATCTGTAAAACATGTTTTAGTTGTCTTTTATTCGAAAGACAACGATTCAGATTAAACTTGCTTTTAAATGATGATGAGGCTTCTGCCTCAACGTGTGAAGTGATTTTTAAGAACCAAAACTATTATAAACATTTTATGAAATTCATAACAAACATTCATAACAATATGTAGTATTTTCTAAGACAATTTGTGTAATTCATAACTCTCATTCAAAACCATAAGATAATATTTCTGCTTTTACAATGTATAGTATAATATTGTTATAGTAAGCTACAACCCTGATTGCTATATGCTGTTAGGACCGAAAAAATATTACGTCGTCTAGGGCTTAAACGACACACACACACACACACACACACACACACACACACACCACACACACACACACCACACACACACACACACACACACACACACAACACATACATACACACACACACACACACACACACACACACACACACAGGTCTTAGGGAGTCCTTTGGGGTAAAGTAAGAGGTTAAGTATCCCATATTTTTTAGAGAATCGACATTTGATGTCGCCGGGTTGTCAGCCCTACCACCATTCACACATATTCATACTAAATCATACTAAACATGGGAAATATGATAATGATGACTATGACGGTCAGATTATGTTCCGGGATAGTTTGGGCCTTAAAGTTTCCTGACATTTGTCTAATAGGTGAGAAAAAAAATCCCAAAACCCAGGAAACTTGTCCCGACCGGAGATCGGACCCTAGAACGCTGCGTACGAGTCAGAAACGCTACCACGACATCACAGCGGTGAACATACTAAGAAACACACAGTAAAATTTAATTTAGTTCTGACGCCACAATGAAATATATTTAATTTTGTTTTTGTCTTTGAAAGCGTGAAAGAATTCAGCTAAAGGCAATTTTGTGACAAAGCATAAAGGCTTAAATGTATAGTAAATTACAGGATATTAAAAGTGGTTTCGTTAGAGAAGATTTAGAAATTCTGCATGTTTTTCATGTAACCATACCTTCACAAACGTTTTTTCTTGTAGTCACGACAAACCTTTTGCTAGTTTGAAAGCCGTATTGTATTGTTTACTAGCCAATACCCAGCGTGCGCTACTACGCCTAAATTAATGAAATGTGTCTTTATGTTTAGTCGAATAAGTAAAACAAAAAATAAATATTTATTATTGTTTAATGATAAATCTCCTCAATCGAGAGTTTTGTCTTCAAAACATCGTTCAAAAAAAAATAAAATAAAAAATTATCACCCTGCAGGAAGCAGAGACTTAGGGCGACCTCATCGCCGTTGGACAGAACACTTCCAATTGTAGTTCATAGACGGAAATAAACCCAAATCTGTCTTTTTTGGCAGAAGAAGTTGGTGGTAGTCATTTCGAGCCCTTCATGTGAACCTAGACGATAGGCATGTGTTGTGGTTTTTGCGTGTAGCGGGAAAACGGTATGTTTCCGGACAAGAGTTCCTATGTTAAACGAAACCGTCTTTTCCCCACTGCACATCCTCAAAGTCTGTAATGGCAATTAATTAACACTTAAATTGGCAAACACGTATCGTAGCGTGCTGCGGGAATGCTGAATGTGGCCCTTGCGAGCGGCTACATATCCCTTTTGGATGAATAATAAATTATATTAGACACCCGCGGGTTCCAAGCAATTGCCTTTTAGCCCCGCTAATTTTGAAAAATTGGCCGAAAGAAATATTTAAAAGTGACTTGGCAAACACTAGACTAATTGTTGGAAGAGAAGGACCACCTTCATGTTCCCATACACGCCCGGCCAGCCAAACGAGCTCTCGGTTCGACCCGTGCGCCCACTTGGGAGCCGAGAAGAATTGACATGAATGGGAAACTCCCGTCTCTTCCGGCTGCATTAGTGTCTTATATACCCTCTTCAGCACTTTGGTATAGAAGTGTCGACGATTGAGTGATTATTAACTGCCGATCGTAACTAGCTGCAGATCAGGGAACAAAGGAACAGTGGTCGGACATTAGCAAGCCTTAAAAGCTGGTCGTCGCTATTGATGATGTTCTATATTTGTTGTTCTAAGCCGCCAAGAAAACGACCGACGCTGCCGCCAAGCCCCAAGGGGACAAGAAAGCGAGGGTGACCCGCTGTCCTAATCAGAAACGGCTCCTTTCAGGTTAAGATGATCTGTTGCGGAATTTTGAAAATTTTGGAGAGTGAAATTTACTGGTGCACTCTAGGGAAGCACTCCAACATTTGTCATTAAAGCCAATTGAATCCACCGAAAACCTTAGCAGAGTGGCTAGAAGTTAGTGATGTTTCGTAAAATTTTCTAATTTTATCGAGTCAGTTATTTAACTATGGCGGACCGCCGTGAAAACGAATTCATGCACAACTTATTATTAGATGTATTGTGTAATTAGACACATATTCAAGTAATTTCTACTAGTTTGTTTTATTAAAATTATAAAATAAATTAATATATGTATCCTATGGGATACATTACCTTGTCGTGGTGGAGTGGCTTGCGTGCTTAAATGATCCCGAGAGCTATGCCGGCGGTAGTTTTGCTGCCGATAGGGTTACCCATTCCGGACTGGTCGAAGTTGATAAGCCAGACGAAAAAAGTACCTTGGTCGAAAGAGTGACGATCTTTCACCGTAAAGATACAACCGTCAAGAAATGTGAACATGGGTTCAACTGGGGTAAAATTTTCCGGAGGTCAAATAGTCCCCCATTAGGTTCTCCGGGTGGGGACTACTTCAGTGAACCCATGCCAAAGCCCAACTGCTTTCAAAAAACGTAAAAATGGAAATATATAAAAACTATTATCCTTCCAGTTATATTATATGGATGCGAAACCTGAACTCTTAAATTAAGGGAGGAAAGGAGATTACGAGTATTTGAGAATAAAGTTCTTAGGAAAATGTTTGGACCAAAGAGGGATGAACAGACAGGTGAATGGAGAAGACTACATAACAGTGAACTAATGATCTTTATAGGAAGCCAGATATAATAAGTTTCGTAGACTGCGATAGGCAGGACATGTGGCACGAATGGGGAATGAAAGACGTGCATGGAGGCTTCTTGTAGGGAGCCAGAGAGAAAACGCCCAGTTGGTAGACAAAGAATGAGGTGGGAGAATAACATTAACTATGATTTGAGGGAAGTAGATTATACAGGTAATGATTGGAAAACATTAGTTCAGGATAGGGATTTATGGAGAGCTTATGTATATGCGGCCATGATCCTACGGGTTCGATAGTGTCAATGAGTTAGTTAGTAATAAAATACATTGCCAACTTAATGGTTTAACCCTGTTTTACTGCATATCTGTAAACAGGACTTGTAGAATTTTACAATCTCCCTCCCTTTCAGAATCTCTCAGAATATACTCTCTTGCATTAACGTTTTTGGAATATTAATAGCCAGATTTTCCATTCTCAAGTAAAAGAAAAAAATATGAATTAAACTGTAAAATTCTAGGTCATGAAAACAAACGCTAAAGAATATCTGCTCTGAATTTGCTCATCCGATTTTATTCTGGTTTGTGTACTTCATAATGCACAAGGTTCGTATCCAATAACACTTGAATATCTACTTCCCAGCATATCAATGAGATTTCAGTAATAATGAAGGAGCATCCAATTTCCATACAGTTAAACCAAAACCTTTGTTTAATTTCTCAAGTTTAGATTGTGAAAGCATGTTTTTTTTTTCATACTAGTATAATAAGCTCTCCTAGTTGAATAAATTTCTTCTTACATAAGAAATAATAGCTAGATGTATGCTCTTAAAAGCCATCACACCAGAACAACGTAAAGTAAACACATTTTTTTCAGAAAGTCGAAATTATAAATATATTTATAAACTTGTTATGGTTTCTCTGAAACATTATCTATCCATATTTTTCTAGGACGTCCCTAAGATCTCTTGCCTAGAGAACGTTATTGAAGCGTGACTTTTGGAAGTCCTGCTACCAAAATGTAGTAACTTGGCTTGTAAATTATTTGACACAGAGATATCGGTTTTTTGCAACGTACTCTACGTTTCTCAAAGTTTTGTTTACATTTGTTGCAGATTGTGATTTAAACGAAAATGACATCACAGGAAAAGGCCCAATGTGTATGGTGGTATGCTGAGTCTGGTAAATCACTAGTAACTGTACTGAGAAATTTCCGCCGGCAATATGGAAGAGATCCTCCATCCAAATCAACCATAATTAGATGGGCCGAGATATTTTTAGCGACTGACAGCGTAATGAACTTGCCACGGTTTGGACGACCAGGTGTGAGCCAAGAAACTATCGACAATGGGCAACTTGCATTTCAATTCAGACCTCAAAAAAGCGGTTCGTCATGCTTCACGGGAACTGCATTTACCAAAATCAACCATTCACAAAGTCCTCCATAAGCGGCTGCAAATTACGCAAGCGTCGCTGCCAACTGACGTCCCTCGGCGTGCGGAATTTGCTGATTGAATTCTGAACGCAACTGACGAAGATAATGTGTACCTGCAGAGGGTGGTGTTCAACCGATGAAGGGAATTTATTTATGTCTAGACATGTTAACCGCCATAACATTCGGATATGGGGGTACTGGTGATTTACCAGACTCATCATACCACCATACACATTGCGTCTTTTCCTGTGATGTCATCATTGTCGTTTAAATCAAAATCTGCAACAAATGTAAACAAAAATTTGAGAGATGATGCAAAAAAAAAAACTGCAAGTCTCTATATCTCAAATAGTTTACGAGCTAAGTTACGTTGTTTTGGTTGCAGGACTTTGTGGACACACTGCATTTCTTTTCATTCGTTGCACATGAGTTTTCCACTGTAAATGCTATTTATTTATACATTGTGAAATTGGTTGTATTTGAATTGTTTGCATGATGCCATAATTAATTTTTGGTTCATGCAAGTATATCCTAGTGTTTTCTCAAAAATCTCATTTCACAGCCGTTATTCTGCTGATATCAGTACTCGTGGGCCATGCCTCACTTCCGTAACATAGTATAGGTCTACGTTTTATACAGGATGCTCTAAAATTCCCCTTACAAATTTCTAGGACTTGTAGAGGGGATTGAGTTGATACTATCTAGAATTGCAAACCATGTCCGGAAACTTACCGTTTCCGTGCTACAGCCGTTTGAAAACAAGCATTGCCTGAATGCACATCACGTGTCTCAAAAAGTAATAGCTTCGCGATTCGTCTAAATCGAAAATTTCCGTATCGAGTACTCCAAGACTTGGTGTTTTTTTTTAATGTGAACATTTTTCGAATTTTTTAAAACTGCAAAAATTGATTGTGGAGGGTGTATCCGGGATTATTAATGCAAGTCATGATTCAGTTTCCAGTTTGTTTCTTTGGTTATTAATGAGTTGAATTGTAAAACAGGTGATGTACTGTGTCACGCCTCATAATAAATTACTTGCAAAAGTGGTCACGTCAAAAAACATGTTTTCAAATGGCTGTAGCACGGAAACAGTAAGTTTCTGCACATGGTTTCCAATTCTAAATATTATCAACGCAGTCTCCTCTACAAGTCTACAAGTATTTTTATGGGGAATTTTAGAGCACCCTGTATACGTTTATATAAACGTATTCTTGTGTGTTGCTATACTAGGGAAGGCTTCATGATTTTGTTAAATATAATTATTATTTTATTATGTTTGTAAATTTTGGAAGTTGTGTGTATTTCACTAACCAACGTTAAATTATATCCAATATACGTAATCTCATTGTCCCGTTCTATTAACTTATTGTTTATGCACATTTTGCTGTATCCAGGTGTTTTCCACAAAAGTCATTAGTTATTTTTCAGTTTTTATTTCCATACACAGGCTGTAGCATAAGTTAGTTAACCGAAATGCAAATATATTATTTTCTGTAGCTTGCAACGTCTATAAACGAAAATGGAAAAAAAAAAATACCGATAGTAAATTACCTTAAGTAGTAGTATTTGATGTTATATTCTGAAAGTCATGTATTCAAGCCCCAGTTTCAACCAATCTGATTTTTTCCCTTGCAACGTGTTGCAGTGGTTAACTGACTTATGCCGCATCCTGTATTTTGAATGATTTTATTTAGATTATCAACAGTTATACTGAAGCTCATCTTCGTTATTAGTCATTCAAAATGTCTCTGCAGGTGGACGCATCGCGTAGCTCTGTTTGTTGCTACACGTGACGTCATATAAGCCAGTAGACAAAGAATCACAGTTGCCTTTTAATAGCAGTTGTAACTACATCGTTCACTCTTGAACAGCGATTTCGTGTCGATACAACAATTTGTATTATTTGTGGCCTAAAAGTCTCCAATAAATGTGATTAATTCACAACGCAGAAAGATAATTTACTTATTGCAATGTGCACCGCTAACAAACTTTCTACTAGACCTGAACTATCAGCGTCCCGCGTCCCATTCCCTCTGCATTTCTTAGTTAGCAGTGCCACATGTTTTATTCCTGCATAAACACGACTGCAGTGCTCTCTGTCAGCAACTGCGCTTACTCCTTAAACGGCTCCCACTGAAATAGGCACATACCGTATTTTACGGACACCTTTTTCTTCGAAAAATTGCCTCCAAAATGCAGGTGCGTCTTATACTCGAAATTAATATAAAAGTGTGCAGTGTTTGATTTAAAATTCCCGCCAGACTCAAAAATTACCATATATTCTCCGCTGGAATTACCTCTATCTGGCAAAATTGGATTCAACTGGCAGTAGCAGTGCACCGATGCGTCGAACATGAGTTGTGGGGATTTACAATCTTGCTAACACTATCTCCCTCCCGCCCCACCATCGCAAACCTAGAACACTGTCTAGTGCATGATGCGTCATTGCAGTCTATGATGCCAGTGAACTTGAACAAATGGATGGTGGATGAAACCCAACATGAATTCACGCCGAAGGGAGCTTTAAAACGACATACAATCAAACAAGTGTGTCAGTGTCGTGGTCTAGAGTGAGAGAAGACATTATTGTTCAGTCTTTCAAGATGTGCGGCGTAAGTAACGATCTCGATGGCAGTGAAGGCCATCTTGTATAAGAAGAGGACAACAGTGACGACGAAGAAGAAGAAAGTTGAGATGACGATTTTCAGGGATTTTAAAGATCAGATTTATAAACAAGGTATTTTTTAGTCTAGCTTTGCAACCTAATAATAAAAAATGGTAAAAAGTTTACTTTTAAAAAAAAAAGGTTAAAACTAAGGTGCGTCTTATAGTCCATAAAATAGGGTAATTGCAGTTTATTTGAAATATTCTCGACAATGGGAGATTATATTAGAATAGGTTAAGTACATTATAACAAATTCACACTTTTTCAAAGAGAATAATGTGTGTGAATTTTGAAGAGATTTACAGAGAGAACTGCTAGGGAATCCATTAGTTACACAACCACGCCTTCACTTTCTTAGAAATAAAGATATCTGTACGTTTTCGCTGCATAAACGCGATTCTGTCTAGCGAAATAGCGTCTGCGAATTTGTTGATTTACTCAAGTATGGTAAAAATCCATTTTTATATCTCTATTCTTCCTTGCCGTAAAAAGTGTAATGTTTATTTTTCGATATAACAGAAACCACGGTCTTCAATACATCTTGTATTCTGGGGTGGGATGAAATGAAAGAAAAAATAAAGAATATGGAAGAGAAATCAAAATCTTGGGATTCTGAAAATCAACATTATGTTATGTCCCGCGCCATTGCCGAGCCGTATAAATCATCATGCCTTGGCGACGAGCTAAGGGACACGCATTGGTTCGAGTCCCGATGAAATAAAATATTTTCTTACGGTATTTCTGCCTGTATTGGAAGATGCGAAACGTGGACTCTTACTTTAAGGGGAGAGAAAAGTTTAAAACAGAAAATATTGAATAGAAATCAAAATCCTGGGATTTTGAAAATCAATATTACGTTAAATCAGATATTGTCCTGCTTCATTCCGAGCGATATAAATCATCATGCCTTGGCGAAGAGATAAGGGATATTGGTTCGAGTCCCGATGAAATAAGGTATTTTCTTATGGTATTTCTTTGTTATGGTTAATAATTATTGTATACAGTCGCCATGTCACATAATATCAAACCAAACCCGTCAATAAATTAAAACAGCATCTACATAATATAATATATTTAGGAGCTTTTTCAAGATTTGTGATATTCAATAGCAGAAATTAAGAATTGATTCTTAGCTTGAAAAACTTTTAAAGTGGTAATTTTCATAAATATCACAAATAAACCCTTCTTCGCACAAATAATAAGAGAAACTGAACTTGAACCCATCAAAGTTTATGAGGGGAAGAAGTTAAAATATTTTCTGTTTGAGGGCAGCACCGATTACAGAAGATATTAACAAGGGTCACTCAAACAGATGGGTCCACATTATCTGAACTTCCCTATATATGTTGATTAAAAAAAAGGGGGGGGACATGCCTAAAAATGAAGTGATAAATTGAGCTCAAATCAACCTAAAATAACCATATTTGCAATGTAAAAATATGTATCAGTTATTACTCTGACAGTGTAGCCAACTTAGCACGAAACCCGCTATCAAACTTCATCTTCTTCATTACCCTCATCCGTCACGAATTAGGCCTTTGAAGACCTGTTTCGGCACCATCTAGTAGTCATTTAAGAGATCTTCCTGGTCGACGATGCCCTTTGGGCATCATTTTGCATAATTTGGGGATTCTTGAATCATCCATTCTTTTACACGGTCTAGCCAGTTTATTTTATATGTTTAGATTTTCTTCTGATTCTACTTATAATTGTTATAACATTTCTTCGATCTTTTTCGATCTAAAAGAGAGTATCCTGCTGTACTTCTGAGAAATTTAATTTCCGTTTGCTTTGATTCCGCTCCTGTTTCTCTTTGTTAATGTCCTAATCTCACTTCCGTATAAAAGGGAGGGTAATGCTAAAGTAATATATATTTTTATTCCTGTGGAATTTTGTACTAATTTAGCTTTTAATATATTATTTATTATTCCTAAGAATTGACTGAGACAGTGTTAATACCAATACCGAAGAAAAACAATGCAAAGAAATGTAAGGAGTTCAGAACTATCAGCTTGATATCACAATCTGCAATGATTCTCCTACGAACAATAAATCGACGTTTACGTTCTACGATGGAAAGCGAATTGAATGAAGAACAGTTTGGCTTCAGGAAGGGAAAGGGTACAAGAAATGCAATTGAATTGATACGAACAATAGGAGAAAGATATATAGAAAACGATAAAGATGTTTATGCAGTATTTGTTGACCTGGAAAAGGCCTTTGGCAGAGTAAATTGGAATAAACTCCTGAAGATCTTGAAGAAAATTGGCGTGAACTGGAAGGAGAGGAGGCTCTTAAGTAGTCTTTATATGAAACAGCGAATAAAATTGAAGATAGGAGAAGAAATGTCAGAGGGAAGAGAAATTGGGAGAGGGGTGAGACAAGGATGTCCTCTATCACCTACTCTTTTCAACATCTACCTGGAAGACCTAATGAAGAACTGCTTCAGTAATACGGGAGGCGTAAACATGGGAGGAAGAAGAATAAAGTGTATAAGATTTTCTGATGATATGGCTTTGGTAGCAGAAGATGCAACGACATTGAGGAACATGCTGATGGAGGTGAATGATAAGTGCGAGGATTATGGGATGAAGATAAATATAAATAAGACAAAGGCCATGATTATAGGAAAGAAACAATGGAAGATAAACAAGAAGATTAAAGATGAGGCCATTGAGCAAGTGGAGAGCTTCAAATACTTGGGTTGTACTATCAGTAGTAGCATGAACTGCAGTCAAGAAGTAAAGCAGAGGATACAATGCAAAATAAGCTTTCAACAAGAAGAGAAGCATTTCTGCGGACCTATGGCAAGAGAAATAAGAAAAAGGCTAGTGAAGTGCTTTGTGTGGAGTGTAGCATTATATGGTGCAGAGTCGTGGACATTACGACGGAATGAGGAAAAGCGACTGGAAGCTTTTGAGATGTGGATATGGAGAAGAATTGTGCTAGACAGAGTGGGTGAAAGAAGAACAATGCTGGAACTCATAAAGAAGAGGAAAAGAAATTGGATTGGCCACTGGCTAAGAAGAAACTGCCTACTGAAGGATGCCCTAGAAGGAATTGTCAACGGAAAGAAAGTTAGAGGCAGAAAAAGACATCAGATGATAGACAATATTAAAATAAATGGTTTGTATGCAGATACAAAAAGGAAAGCTGAGTCAAGGAAAGAGTGGAGAATGCTGAGTTTGCAGTGAAAGACCTGCTCTTGAGCAGAACACTATGAATGAATTCCTAGGATTTGTCAAATTTGGTGATTTTCTTGTTCACATCTTTTTGATTCTCATAAGATGTTTCATAACCAAATAGTTGAAACTTTTTACTTGTTTCTAGGCATTGATTATTGTGTTTAATTCTGATTGATAATACAAACTTGTGAACGCTAAATTTATCTGGTGTACTAACTTACCCATTTTCTCATCCTAAGTTGCCCACTAATGTAGATGGACTCCTGGATAAGTGTGAGTAAACATGTTGGCTAATGGCTCTGGAGGGAACATGTATTATTACATTGGCCAACATAGCCACATGTTCCTCGATCGAATATCACAGATGACACGGTGGCATAGAATAGCAGAAAGTTTCAACTTTAGCTGATGTAAAAAAAATGTATTTTTGCACGATAGTGCGTTCTGTCGTACCTACAGGAATGGCGACCATGATTGAAAGTTCAATTTCCTAAATTTCTGGGTAGTCAACCTATATATAACTAAATAACTATACTGTAACATTAAACATTACCTACCTAAGTCGGAAAGTAAACCACTGCACTTTATGTATACTACGTATAATGTGGACACAAAAATATATCCAAAAGGTAGTGATAAATACCAATTAGATAGTATAACTGTCACAGGATTAATGATCGGGACAAGGGGTACTATACCAGGAATCTTAGCTAAATTTTGGAATTCCTTAGATTTGGACAGGGTGTACCTTTCTAAAATTGCCATCGCTGCCATTACAGGATGAATTTCAATTTTAAGAAACCATCTTTACAAAATTTCTACTTTATAGTACGGAGTATGTATGCTTCAATTACAATTTGAAAATTTTAAATGTATTTACAAAATGTATTTCATCAATTTCGAAAATTGTCTGTATCACTTTGTCCTTGAGGCAAATCTAATGAGGGAAGTTGTATATATATAATAAAATATACTTAGTAAAAATACATTATACAAAATGAATTATGCATTTTAAATGAAGTGAACTTTACTTGAAACAATATAAAACAATACATTCGTACTTGCCGCTATTTTATCCCTGATTGGTGTTACAACCTTCTCTAATCTCCACTAAATTATTTTCGGTATTTACCGTATATGCATTAGCCAGGCTGCTAACGTCAGTCAGTTGTTTATAATGAATATAAATATTTCAAACAAAGATATTATTATTTTACTATAATTTATTATTTTAAAAACACCATCGAGCAAATAAAAATATATGACAACCACTTCCCAACCTCACATTGTAATGTACTATTACAAAATATTTATTGTTACTACAAAACTGTACAATTCTAAAATGTTTCATAAATTTGTGTTGCAGATTTTGATCGGAAGAAATGGCATGGCAGGAAAAAGCACTGTGATCATAGTTTTATGCTTGGATTCTAATCCACCACCGTTGGAATGCAAAGTAGCATTTTCAATAGAACATGGACGTTATGGAGAAAAAGCATCCAATGTAAGTTAAATACTCTCTCTTTCGTAAGATTCTATATAAAGTTAGGAATTGTTGTCTTTAATTTTTGCTTCATATGTAGTACTTGTCTGTTTTCTGTAACGCGTTTTCAATGGCGGATTCCCCATAACTTAGTAAGCATTCGAGTTCACGACAAGGGAACACCACCTAGAAACACTCGTCACTGAAGATGCCCTCCGCAGTTGAGGGAGAAACGTCTGGAAGAAACACCAGTTATAGACCACTCCCACATAGCCCGGAATCTTTTAACATTATGATTACCGGCCGTGAAAGTCTGTATGCCCAATTAGTGAGCATTGTTTTTTGGGATACCGATCCCCCGGGTCAAAAATCTGCACGCGGAAAATATTTTATATATAGCGACTTTAGGGCTCTCTGGGACAATATTATACAAGCAGTACTTTTATTTCTCCTCTCAACTCTTTTTCGTGAAGCTGTTTATTCTATCATTGACACAGTACTGAAGTTTGTACAGAGAATTGACACATATTGGTTATACACACATGAAGAGTAAACAGCGGGATAATATGGAGAAAATGTAAGATTAACAAATATTGAAGTAATATAAAGTTATTGTTAGAAATGAGCAGAGGGAAGCATAATAATTCTATTTATGTAAAAGAGACAAATATTTGCAGTTTAATGGAATCGCTGACGCAACCCACACTGATTTATTAAAGCTCTCAAGTATTTTGTATGAAGTGGATATGATAGCGAGCCGCCGTTTGTTCATGTGCTGATTCTCTTTGCAATTCCTTAATGGAACTATCTTCTACAGGTCTTCAAGCTATAATATGTCCATTACTTTATTACAAGTACTTTACTATAGAGTGTATTTTAACTAAATACAGAGTGATATATATATTTTTTTTATTTCAATGGCTCTTCGGCAACCTCAAGAAAATCGCCTTATTCATTTGTAGAGGTCCTGATTTCATCTATTATGTCACAGTTCATCCATACTTCAGTAATAATAATAATAATAATAATAATATATAATAATAATAATAATAATAATAATAATAATAATAATAATAATAATAATAATAATAATAATAATAATAATATTTTTATTATAAATATTCCACAATACAGGGGTTCTCCTTGAACCCAAAGTGATTTGTCACCAGTTTCCTGTCTAAAGCATCTTCATCCCTCAAATATTTATCTTCCATACTTCACACTCCATCTATCCAACGTTCTCTAGGTCTGCCTCTTTCACTTCTTCCATTACCTTTCCAATCAAGGATCTTATTTGGTATTATATATTCATCCATTCTTATGAGGTGTTTATACCATTTAAAACGTTTTTCTTCCTTTTATTAATTTTTTTTCAACTTGCATAATTTCCCTTATTGTGCTGTTTCTGACTTTATCCCGTCTAGAAATGCTTGTAATTAATAATAATAATAATAATAATAATAATAATAATAATAATAATACTCATAATAATAATCATGATAATAATAATAATAGATTGTTAGATCATCGATTGAATAATATCTTTGACATCGTCCGATTTCCAATAGCCAATTTTGTTGGTCCATCCAATCTCCTGATTGCAGATGTTTCTCCTTCATGTATAAATATATTTCCTGGCCCCAGGAGGTTGTAGGTCTTCCTCTGCCTCGTCTTACCTCAGGTTTCCATTCCAAAAGCAGATTTTGGTAGCCGATCCTCTTCCATTCGCTGGACATGTCCGTACCATCTTAATTGCTGAGTTTTAATATAATCTAAAATAGTGTCTTCAATCTTCATTTTCTCCCTTATAACCGATTTCCTAATATGTAATAATAATAATGATAATAATAATAATAATAATAATAATAATAATAATAATGCATTATTTATTTATTCTGGCAGAATTAAGGTCATAAGGCCCTCTCTTCCACTTAACCAGCACAAATATACTAACACAGGCTTACAATACATTTCATATAGTATGTGGAAACTATAATAATTAATAGTTCGTAGCAACAGCAACAGCAATAATAATAATAATAATAATAATAATAATAATAATAATAATAATAATAATAATAATAATCTTTCTTGTAAGCCCATGTTTCCCTTAACAGAGATTTAGGTGCTCTCCCCCTACAGGAAAGAATTTGAACCATACTAATTTAGTTACACTTGTTTTCGTATAGATGTCACTTGAGTGGTCCGTGGTCAGCGTTCCGCCTCATACTGACATCTAGCAAACCCAGGTAGTACTAGGACGGTAAAATTCGGTTAATTTTTTGTTTAGAGGCCTTTTCATTCGGGCTTAAGGTTTTTTACGAGCCTGAAAATATTCATACTCGGGACCCACAGCTTAAAGTTCCTCCCGGAGGACTTGCTCCTTGGATTTTTCCATCCTAAAAACCCATCGACCGCGGCCGGGTTTGAATCCGCGACCATCGGGACCAGAGGCAAGGAGTCCACTGAGGCCGATCTAATAATAATAATAATAATAATAATAATAATAATAATAATAATAATAATAATAATGATGATGATGATGATGATGATGATGATGATGATGATGATGATGATGATGATTGTGATGATGATGATGATGATGATGACTTGATGATGATGATGAGATTGCTGATGATATGATGATCGAATGATAATGATTATTATGATGATGCTTCTTCTTCTGCTGCTTCTTCCCTGCTTCTGCTTCTATCGTCTGATGCTGCTTCTGCTGCCTCTGCGCTGCTTGTGCTGCTTCTGCTTCTGCTCCTGCTGCTCGCTTCTGCTGCTACCTGCTGGTGCTTCTTCCTTCTCTGCTGCTTCTGCTTCTCCCTCTTCTGCTTCTGCCTGCTTCTCCTGCTGCTGCTGCTGCTGCTGCTTCTCGTTGCTGCTCCTCTCTTCTGCGCTGTTTTCGGCTGCTCTGCTCTGCGTCTGCTGCTGCCTTTGCTGCTGCTTCCTGCTGCTTATGCCACGCTTCGACGCCGTTGCGCTTCGCCCCTGCTGCTTTTTGCCGCTGCGGATTCTGACGCATGCTGCTGCTTCGCTCGGTCTGCTCTGCTCTGCTTCTCTTCTGCCTGGCTCTCTCTCTGCTTCTGCTTATTCCTCTCTCTGCTCTGCTCTGCTTCCGCTTCTGCTCTCTGCTCTGCTCTGCTTCTGCTCTGCTTCTGCTCTGCTTGTGCTCTGCCGCTGCTATGCTGGTCTGCTCTGCCTGCCTCTGCTGCGCCTGCTGCCCCGCGGCGCTGCTCTGCTCTGCTGCCGCTGCTGCTCTGCTCTGCGCCTGTCTGCCCTGCTCTGCCTGCGCTGCTCTGCGCTGCTCTGTTCTGCGCTGCTGCTCTCCTCCTGCGCTGCTGCTCTGCTCTGCTGCTCTGCGCTGCTGCTCTGCTCTGCGCTGCTGCTCTGCTCTGCCTCGCTCTCCTCTGCGCTGCTGCTCTGCTCTGCTCTGCGCTGCTGCGCTGCTCTGCGCTGCTGCGCTGCTCTGCTCTGGCGCTGCTGCCTCTGCTCGCGGTGCTGCTCTGCTCTGCGGTGCTGCTCTTCCTCTGCTCTGCTTGCTGCCCTCTGGTCTCGGTGCTGCTCTGCTCTGCGCTGCTGCATGCTCTCGGTGCTGCTCTGCTCTGCGGTGCTGTCTGCTTATCTGCTCTGCGGTGCTGCTCTGCTCTGCTCTGCGGCCTGTGCTGCTTCTCTGCTGCTGTGCTGCTCGCTGCGGCTTTGCTGGCTCTGCTCTGCTGCTGTGCCCTGCTCTGCTGTGCTGCTCTGCTCTCTGCTTCCTCCTGTGCTCTCTGTGCTCTGATGTGCTGCTGTGCTGCTCTGCTCTGCTCTGCTGTGCTGCTCTGCTCTGCTCTGCTGCGCTGCTGTGCTCTGCTGTTCTGCTCTGCCTCTGCTGTGCTTGCTCTGCTGTGCCCTGTGGCTGCTCTGCTGTGCTGTGCTGCTATGCCTGCTTCGTGCTGCTCTGCTCCCTGTGCTGCTCTGCTCTGCTGTGCTGCTGTGCTGCTCTGCTCTGCTCCCGCTAGCTCTGCTCTGCTGTGCTGCTGTGCTGCTCTGCCGTGCTGCTCTGCTCTGCTGTGCTCTGCTCTCTGCCTGCTCTGCTTCTCTGCTCCTCTGCTCTGGCTCTCTGCTCTGCTCTCTGCTGCTCTCTCTGCTCTCTCTTCTCTCCTCTCTGCTGCTCTGCTCTGCTCTGTCTGCTCTCCTTCTCTGCGCTCTGCTCTGCGATGGTCTGCGGTGGTGGTGGTGGTGGTGGTGGTGATGCTGTGGTGATGTGATGATGGTGATGATGATCATCATCATGGTGATGGTGGTGATGGTGATGATGGTGATGAATTATCGGTTTTAACAATGTTGATACATTTTTTCCGACACCAATGATTTGTCTTCAATTTCGCTTTATAATTTTCCTCCATTCGTCTCTATTATAACACATTAATCCTCTAATTCCCAGTCCTTCAAAGTTTCTCTGATCCCTTGGATCCACGTGAGATTTGGTCGTCCTATCCTTCTCGTTTCTGATGGTGTCCATTCCATTATTTTTGGTAATCTTAATAATAATAATAATAATAATAATAATAATAATAATAATAATAATAATAATAATAATAATATTAATAATAATATTAATAATAATAATAATAATAATAATAATAATAATAATAATAATAAAAATAACGATATTAATAATAATAATAATAAAAATAATAAGAGCAGGATCTTACTGGCACTATTGTACCGAGGGCTTAAGCCCTCAACACTTCCCTATCCTGAGCTAATAGTTTTTAATCATTCCCTGTCCCATCTCATTCTTAGTCCACATTCTGGACACTGGGCTTTCGTACAGAAAATTTCCATGCCCCAATTTTTTCATAAGTGCAACTTGACCTTTGTATAACGTGTGGCTATTCTATACCACCGTATATTTGAGCGGAGAACAAGTTACTGCTAGCGTCATGTTGGCCAATTGATAACACATGTTCCCGTTTGAGCCAAGTGTCAACATATTTATTCCATATAATTAAGACTGTATCCCGGGAACTTAACCTCAATTAGTGGACAAGTTAGGATGAGAAAATGGGAGAGTTAGTGTACAGAGGATTGTTGTTTATCTGGCTTGACTTGGCAAAGAGAGAGATGGAGATATAAGGGTAGATCTTTGACCGCTTTCGCCCAGTTACAAAAGAAATGACCCACCCTGTTGTCTGTTGTCGTCTTCCCCCTATCCCTATTAACATCTGGTGAAGAAACTCCATCTACACTGGTGCGAGTGAGAGAGGTGAGCACAGCTGTCTCTTTCTGCAAACCTCTTGCAAAGTTAAACCAGAAGAATTATAGTTTCCTGTTCACTTGTTTGTTAGCAGGTTTTTGTGATAAATTGGCTACACTGTCAGATCAATGACTAATGTATATTTTATGTTATAAATATGGTGATTTTTAGATTATTTTGAGCTCAACTTCTCACTTCATTTTAAGGCATTTTTCACAATTTTTGGGAAAATATCAACATATACAGAATGCTCTAAAATTCCCCTTACAAAAATCTAGGACTTGTAGTGGGGACTGAGTTGATAATATGTAGAATTGGAAACCAAGTGCAGAAACTTACCGTTTCCGTGCTACAGCCGTTTTAAAACATGTTTTTTAACGCGACCACATTTACTAGTAATTTATTATGAGGCGTGACACAGTACATCACTCGTTTTACAGTTCAACTCATTGATAACAAAAGAAACAAAATGGAAACCAAATCATGACTTGCATTAATACTACCGGATATACCCTCCACAATCAATTTTTGCAATTTTCAAAATTCCGAAAAAATTTGACATTTTTTTTAAAAATAAAAACACCAAGTCTTGTTATACTCGATAGGAAAATGTTCGATTTAGACGAATCGCGAAGCTATTACTTATTGAGACACGTGACATACGTTTAGGCAATGCTTGTTTTCAAACGACTGTAGCACGGAAACGGTAAGTATCCGAACATGGTTTCCAATTCTAAATATTATCAACTCATTCCCTTTAATAAGTCCTAGAAGTTTGTAAGAGAAATTTTAGAGCATCCTCTATATTTCTCTCGGGTATATATTCACATTCTGCAACAATATTTTTTTTAGAATTTATGGTTGCGTATCATCCCCATATGTATTACTATGTGTGAACATATATTTAGTTTTATTGATGATTACTTCCAGTCCCAATTTTTTAGTGGTACTCAATAGAGCATGTGTGTTGACCTTTAGTATATCCTAGCTATCGCCTAATAATCTTTTACAATTTCTCTTACTAGTCCCTTCCACCCTATGTCAGAGAACAAATTGAAAATAAAATTAACAGAAACAACTCACTAATATTACTTTTAAAAAATTAATAATTTGTTTTTTCATTATGTAATAAAAATAGTTTTAAGATCTGTTAATATATTTACCTAATGCCTTATGTAATAAGCGGTAGATTAACTCATTATATTTTATTACTTTCTTTGTATTTTTTTTCTTTCTTTTCTTTTTATGTATAGTAGAATCGAGTTGTTATTCCTATCTATATTCGTTCTATCATTAATTTAATTTTAATTGTATTTAATTTTATTGTATTATTAGACATTATTTTCATTATTATTCAATTTGACAGATAATTAATTGTTTTGTATGACTATTATTGTAATTTTTTGTATTTATATGTAACATATGTTTGTCCTGGTGAGTGGAAGAGAAGGCCACATGGCCTTAAGTGTACCAGGCTAAATATATTATTCTATTCTATTCTAATAATGCCACGGTACATCATCAGCTTAATTATTTCAATAGCTTCTGTCTGACACAGCCTCATCTATAATACAGTAATAGTAACACTTTTTGAACAAAATATATTTTATATTTTTTTACCATCTGTATTATTTGGGGCACACCATAGCGCAATTGGTTAAGGAAATATCCTATAATCGGAAGGTCGACGGTGTAAGTCCCGGAGGAGTCAGGATTTTTAAACTGAACCAAACCTTCTTGCAGCACCATGACGCTGGGCTCGACTTAGCCTCTAATGGAAATGAGTACCAGACCCTTGTTCTGGGAATAAATGCGGCCGTCACGCAGGTATGACAATCCAGCTGACATCAAGTGCTGATTGTTTAGAAAAATGTGGGACCACTTTACCTTTACACTTTATTTGGAAACACCTTATCTTATGTATTTGGTGGACGGAAACATGTAGAATGAGTTAGAGTGGACTCAAGCATTATGTAAGCTAATGTCAGAACTAGAATTTAACCAGAGTTAACAGGTCTGACCGCACTTTACATCAACCGTCTCGTGCATTATTTACTCTGCATGATTCCTCTTAACAGGGGTGAACAAACTTATAAATTGTGTGTCATATTAACTCTCGCACTTCTATGCTACCTTATAAAAGTAATAAGAAGTTTCTACTCCAAAACAACCATCAGCATGGACAATGGAATAGCGAAGAGTAATATCTCTGACAAAGTTATCCAAGGTGTAAGACAGGGATGCCTACTGTCTCCGGCTTTGTTTAGTATATACAGAGTGTCCCATTGGTGTATACACTATTTGAAGCGTTATTTCTCAGCAACGAAATGAGACAGAAATACAATTTTTGTTGTGTATGATCCACAAGGCACTTGAAAAGCATAGCAACAATGGTGGCGAGATTATCATTCGATGATCGTAAGTGGATACTGAAGAGTTATTGGAAAGTGGAGAATGTTGGAACGACGCGACGTTGGATGGTTGAATTTGGGAAACCACATCATCAAGGGTAACAATAACAAGAATCAGAGACAAGTTTGAAGACGATGCATGACTGCAACGGTACTCTCGTTATCAGTCTAACGTCTCTTTCTTTCGCACCGACCTTTTAACACATCTTGCACCGTTCCATCGTCTTCAAACTTGTCTCGGATTCTTGTTATTGTTACCCTTGTTGGTGGTGGTGTCCCAAATTCAACCATCCAACGTCGTTGCACTTCAACAACATTCTCCACTTTCCAATAACATTTCAGTATCCACTTAAGTGAAGATCGATGAACGTATTGCTATGCTTTTCCAGTGCCTTGTGGATCATACACATCAAAAATTGTATTTCTGTCTCATATCATTGTTGAGAAATAACATTTCAAAGAGTGTATACATCAATTTTTAGACACTCTGTATGTTGACCATGCTATTAAAATATGGCAAGATATCTTAATTGAAAATTTTAAAATAAATAACAAAGTTTTAAATATGATTTTATTTGCAGATGACCAGGCTAATTTTAGTTCATCAGAAAATAATCTCCAGAGAGTTGCAAACTAATTAGAAAAAGTAGGCAAGGAATATAATTTAAACATTTCATGTAAAAAAACAAAATCAATGTCATTTCGATAAAATATCATCTCAGATGTAAAATTGTCATAAATAATAATATCATCGAACAAGTGAAATCTTACTAGTATTATACTGCCAAAAAAGAAGATATAAATGTAAAAATACAGAAATTTCAAAGAATGTGTGCAACAATAAGATCTATAAAGAATAAAACAACTCAAGACACTCAACTGAAATTTTATGAAGTCATGGCCGTTCCTACAATTATGTATGGCAGTGAAAATCGGACTTTGGCTCGTAAGATAGGAGAAACGCAGAGGCAGCGGAGATGAGATTTTTAAGTCCAACGTCGGGCTACACTCTTATAGACCAGAAAAGAAGTACAGAGATATGAGATCAATATTTTTAAATTGACGGATACAATTAACAAACAAAGACTAAATTATGATGATCTTGAAGAAGATTTCCGGGTTGTAGGCCGTGGTCTTGGGGCTTGAAGTTCCCCAACGTTTGGCCAGAGACTGTGTCTGGCATCCTCAAGACAATCCTTGAGTATTTGAGAATAAAGTTCTTAGGAATTTTTTTGGACAAAGAGAGATGAACAGACTGGTGAATGGAGAAGACCACATAACAGTGAATTACATGGTCTTTATACGAAGCCAGATATAATGAGAACAGTTAAGTCTCGTAGACTGCGATGGGCAGGACATGTGGCACAAATGGGGAATGAAAGAGGTGCATGGAAGCTTCTTTTAGGAAAACCAGAGGGAAAACGCCCAGTTGGTAGACCAAGAATGAAGTGGGAGAATAACATTAACTGTGATTTAAGGGAAGTAGATTATACAGGGGATGATTAGAAAACATTAGCTCAGAATAGGGATGTATGGAGAGTTTATGTCCGCGCGGCCATGAACCTACGGGTTCTTTAGTGCCAGTGAGTTAGTTAGCCAGAATTCGTGCAGGAAGATCTTCCTCCAATTCGACAGGTACAACCCCTAGAAGTTTGTAATACTTATTCTGAAACAACCTGTATATTTCTGCTGCACTTAGGATTTAATGTGTCGTAATACCGCTAAAGCATTTGTTGAATGGAAGTTAGCTTTTTCTAAAGATAAGGGAATAACGGTTGAAAGAAGGGGATTATATTTTAACAGAAATTTAAGAAGAGGAAATGGATTTCTGGGAATTTTCATCAGAGATTTAAAACTTGAGAAAAAATGACTGATGTGATCGAACGAAACGTGATGTTCTGAATTATTAACACTTTTTTTAAATGTCTGTTCCTAGAAATTAAGATTGCAGTTTATTTTAACGAGAGGTAAGATCTCTGTCTTTTCTCACAGGAGAAAACTATATAACAGCGACCTACCTGACCTTTATGAGGGCTCGACGTACCGTGGGTATTCTATGCCACCATGCCCCTGCATAAATTGAAGGGCTTAGGGCAATAACATGATAAGCCTCATATTGTTTTAATTATTGATTTCGTACATCTCAATGATGGATAAATCATATTTGAAGAGAAAAATTATACGCTCAGACCGGGACTTGAACCCGGGACCCTTGGTTCTCTAGACCAAGTGCTCTACCAACTGAGCTACCTGAGCAAGTACCGATCTAAACGCAAATCCTTCTCTATATACATTGTAATTCCCATCCACCAAATGCTGTGAAGCCATGCTTCTATCTTGCATGGCTTCACAGCATTTGGTGGATGGGAATTACAATGTATATAGAGAAGGATTTGCGTTTAGATCGGTACTTGCTCAGGTAGCTCAGTTGGTAGAGCACTTGGTCTAGAGAACCAAGGGTCCCGGGTTCAAGTCCCGGTCTGAGCGTATAATTTTTCTCTTCAAATATGATTTATCCATCATTGAGATGTACGAAATCAATAATTAAAACTTGGAAAAAGCCGTACTGGCTGTAATGTGTAATTCCCAAATATGTCTTCTTAATAAAGGAGCCGCCATTTGCAAGATAGAAGCATGGCTTCACAGCATTTGGTGGATGGGAATTACAATGTATATAGAGAAGGATTTGCGTTTAGATCGGTACTTGCTCAGGTAGCTCAGTTGGTAGAGCACTTGGTCTAAAGAACCAAGGGTCCCGGGTTCAAGTCCCGGTCTGAGCGTATAATTTTTCTCTTCAAATATGATTTATCCATCATTGAGATGTACGAAATCAATAATTAAAACTTGGAAAAAGCCGTACTGGCTGTAATGTATAATTCCCAAATATGTCTTCTTAATAAAGGAGCCGCCATTTGCAAGATAGAAGCATGGCTTCACAGCATTTGGTGGATGGGAATTACAATGTATATAGAGAAGGATTTGCGTTTAGATCGGTACTTGCTCAGGTAGCTCAGTTGGTAGAGCACTTGGTCTAGAGAACCAAGGGTCCCGGGTTCAAGTCCCGGTCTGAGCGTATAATTTTTCTCTTCAAATACTCATATTGTTGTTTCTGAGATATAAGGAGTTTAATGTTTCAAAAAATTATAAATACTAATTGGGCAGTATTGTTGTTAATACATTGTGTCTCTATATGTTTTAACTCATCACTGGCGCACTTAGAAATGATTTTATGGATATTTCAATACACTTATTTGCTATCATTATAATAATTTGTGTTTCTTAACAGAATGTGGCTTATCATGTTACTGTCCTAAACTCATCAATTCAAATAAAAAAAACAAAAAATATACAATTTATTGTAGCAGTATGTAATTTTATTTAATGCCCCAAGTTTTCCTTTTAGACATTTCTGGTGGTCTCTCCTGGTTTTGGTGTAATTGTAACCCACTTCTGAGGTTGGGGCTTCTGGAAGGCGGGGTTACGTTGTCCCGATGATATGATGGGTGATGACGATGGGTAATGATGCGCCAGGAGAGTCCTTAATCCTAAGCCTAATCTAAGATGAATGATGATGATTGCGATGGCCATATGATATTCTGCGACCGTTTGGGCCTCAACGTTTCATGGCATTTGGCTTACAGGTGAGGAAAAACCCTGATAAAAAGCTCACCCTGGAAACTGACCCGACCGGGGATCGAACCCGGGCCCACTGCGTGACAAGGCAGCACGCTACCGCGAGACCACGGCGGTGGACGTATGTAAATAATATTAACTGACGGAAATATATATGTTGTTTTTTCCCAAAAAAATATATGAGAAATGCCTTAAAATGAGTTCAAAATAACTTAAAATCACCATATTTAGATTGTAAAATATGTGTTAGTCTTTGCTCAGAGAGTGTAGCCAACTTATCGAAAAACCCGCTAACAATCAAGTGAACACTAAATTAATCTGGTGTATTAACTCGTCCATTTTCTCATCTTAACTTGTCTAAACTCACTTGCCCGTTTTTTCACCCTAACTTGCCCACTAATGTAGAGAGAGTCATGGATTAGACTTCCTTATATGTGAGTAAATATGTTGGAATTGGCTCTAGCAGGTACTTGTGTTATCACAATGGCCAACATGATTCTAGCAGTAACTTGTTGTCCGATCGAATAGCCCTGGTTTCTCTGAAAGAAATTTCAAAGTAGGTTTCTGCATGAAAAGGTTGACAGTCCCTTTGTAAGTACAAATTCACATTTGAAATCCATCTTCATTGATAATAGATGGGTCCATATTTTTAAGTCACCTATCTAACTAACTAACTCACTGGCACTATCGAACCCGTAGGTTCATGACCGCGCGGACATAAGATCTCCATACGTCCCTATCCTGAGCTAACGTTTTCCGACCATTCCCTGTATAATCTACTTCCCTCAAATCATAGTTTAAAGTTATTCTCTCACCTCATTCTTGGTCTACCAACTGGGCGTTTTCTCTCTGGTTTTCATACAAGAAGCTTCCATGCACGTCTTTCATTCCCTATTCGTGTCATATGTCCTGCCCATCGCAGTCTACGAAGCTTAACTGTTCTTATTGTATCTGGCTTCCTATAAAGACCATGTAGTTCACTGTTATGTAATCTTTTCTTCGAGTCACCTGTCTGTTCATCTCTCTTTGGTCCAAAAACCCTCCTAAGAAATTTATTCTCAAATAATCGTAATCTCCTTTCCTCCCTTAATGTAAGAGTCCATATTTTTAAGTCAGTTAGTATTACTAATTCACCTAAGTAAAACAATGACGTCACCAACCCGGTAGGTTAGAGTGCCCGAATTATAAGTCGATATGAAAGTTAAATGTTAAAACCATGTGTGTCTATAATGTATAAGTTAGGTATAAAACATGATCTCAGCTTTTTGCAGTTTCACCTCAGATGTGCTTTAAAGTCTACATTTTTACAGACGTACGTCAGAGCAACACTAAGATCTCTAAAACTAAGTGCTTTTTTATAGCACTTTGTTATATACTTTTTATGACTGTTCTTTTTATTGTTTGGAGGGACTAGCACTTTTGAACTGTTCTGTCATTAGTAATAAGGACATCTTTCATGTCTTGATCATCTCAGAGCGATTATCATTAGTACGTTTGTGCTGAAAATATTTATTTTTTAAGTGAGAAAACGTATAGATATACTTCGTAAAGAAGGAAAACCGCTTAAGAGAAAGTTTAATTTTATTTAGCAGCTTTCGCAATGTTTTACAACATCTTTCTGGGCCCAATTAATCTCTTGTCAATCTCCTCCACATCTATCTGTCATTCCAATCTCCATCGTCCAATCCTTATCCCTCATGCTGCTATGAGACTTAGCTGTTTCTTATTATATCTATTTTCCTATAAATGTAATGTAGTTCACTCTTATGTTGTCTTCTTCGTTCACCTGTCTGTTCATCTCTCTTTGGTGAAAATATCCCTAAGAAATTTATTCCCAAGTACTCCAGAACTTTTCTCCTCGCTTAAAATAAGATACCATGTTTCGCATCATTATACTTACTTACTTACTTACTTACTTACTCACTGGCACTATCGAACCCGTACGTTCATGGCCACGCGGACATAAGCTCTCCATACATCCCTATCCTGAGCTAATGCGTTTGAGTCTTTGACATGAGTTCCCTGAAGTAGTCCCCGCCCGGAGAACCGAATGGGGGACTATTTGACCTCCGGAAAATTTTACCCCAGTTGAACCCATATCCGCATTTCTTGACAGTTGTATTAATAAGTTATAACTGGTAGAATAAAGTAAAGTAATCCCACTACAGGCCTCGGGAGGCCCTTGGGGTAGTAGGAGGTTGAGGCTCCCACTTTTTATAGACAATCAGCATTTGATGTCAGCCGGGTTGTCAGTCCTGCGTGACGGCCGCATTTACCCCAGAACAAGCGTCTGGTACTTATTTCCGTTAGAGGCTGAGTCGAGCCCAGGGCCATAGTGCCGTCAGAATGTTTTGGTCAGTTTAAAAATCCTGACCCCACCGGTATTTGAACCCTCGACCTTCCGACTTGTAGCGCAGTGCCTTAACCACTAAGCTACGGCGTGCGCACATAACTGGTAGAATAACAATTTTATTTACTTTCACATATTACCCGTGTTGTTTTAGAGAATTTGGGACTTCAAAAGTACTTCTGATGCATAATAACTTGAGTGTCCAGAATTGAGTCTAGGTTTAATTTATTTCTGCACCTCATTTCTGATTGTATGAATGATCCCTAAGAATTTGTATTCAGCCACTTTCTCAAAACTTTCCTCGTTTGTCGTTTCCATTATATCCATGAATAATAATAATAATAATAATAATAATAATAATAATAATAGAATAATAGAATGAGGTGGGAGAACAACATTAACTATGATTTGAGGGAAGTAGATTATACAGGGAATGATTGGAAAGCATTAGCTCAGGATAGGGATTTATGGAGAGCTTATGTCTGCGCGGCCATGAACCTACGGGTTCGATAGTGCCAGTGAGTAAGTAAGTAATGCTTTATTTTAGCTGGCAGAGTTAAGGCCATAATGCCTTCTCTTCCACTCAACAAGCGAATAGTAAAATTATACAAAAATTACGTACGTATTACAATTTTAAGATATTATTAAAATACAGACTAAACAAAATACAATGATGATGTGATCTAATACTAGCTAATACCAGCAAAAACATGGAATATAAAAAAATTAACATGATATAAAATAAAGTAAGTTGCTTCCTAGATGATTATTAATGGAATGCTCTATATAGTTGTTATGCAGTTAATGTTTTCATTGTGTCGAACTTAAGATATCAGTTAATTTGGATTTAAATAATGATAGCGATTGACAGTCCCTGACATGACTGGGAAGTGAGTTCCATGCTCTAGTCATAGATATTGTGTAAGATTCAGAGTATAGACAGGTCCTGTGTTGTGGTATCAAAAGTAAAGAAGAGTCTTGTGATCTTGTTCCTAAATTGTGATGAGCCGATACATTTTGAAAACGTGTTGTTAAATAAGTTGGTAAATATGTGTGCAGAATTTGGAATAGTAAGGTATGTGAATGTAAAGTTCTTCTGTCATTTAGGCGTAGCCATGATATGTGTGAACATATATTTTGTTTTATTGATGTTTACTTACAGTTCCAGTTTCTTAGCGTTACTTAATAGAGTGTATCTATACTTTCTATATTAATTTTTTATGTTCACACCGTCGAAGTTACAATTGTTTTAATTATAAAACTTTTTATACATTTTATTTACGCCGTCGTCCTCAACTATAATAATTCATGTCACAATCTTTGTTTATTATGACATGGATTATTGTAGTTCAGGACGACAGTGTAAAAATAAATAATAGTTTAAAAAACTAAAACAACGTGCTTTATTAGAAAACCGAACTAAGAAATAAAAAAAAATAATTTTAATATCCAACACGCTTGGTATACAATTAAAGTGGTCAACAAAAAAATAATCTCCAACACATCTAGAATAAAACTACAAAAACTACAAAAACATAATTGTACCATCAAAAGCGTGGGGTGCTCTTTATCAAATAATATATTTGATAATAAACAGATATTGGTAAAAGTAAAGTCTCTAAGTGTCGTTTTCACCAACAGAGGTAACTGTATTACGCCAGTTTTCCCCATGTAAAATGCATAGCTTAAACTGGCGTAATACAGTTACCTCTGTTGGTGAAATCGACCCTAAGGGCCAATTTCACCAACAGAGGTAACTGAATTACGCCAGTTTTCCCCGTGTATAATGCATAGCTTAAACTGGCGTAATACAGTTACCTGTTGGTGAAACGACCCTAAGAACAAAACGTAAAAATCATAAAAAACACCACACACTTTTGATGGTAAAATTATTTATTTTTGTATGTAACTCTAGATTCATTCTAGATGTGTTGGATATGATTTTTTGTTGACCACTTTAATTTTATCCCAAGCGTGTTGGAAATTAAAATTATTTTTTAATTTTTAGTTCGGTTTTCTAATAAAGCGTGTTGTTTTACTTTTTAAACTATTATTTATTTTTAATCTTTTAATTTGGTTTTCTAATAAAGCATGTTGTTTTAGTTTTTTTAATTATGTAGTATGAGCTAAAAAATTATACTCTTCTAAAAAAATCCTCCGGGCCGGATTTGAACCAGCGACCTATGGATTACTGAAATCATATACCACTACAGTCCACTACTCTACCAACTGAGCTATCAGAGGATATAATATTAATTTTATACAACGATGGACTAAAAAGTCGATAAGTCCGCAACCTATTATATATTATATATAATTTGTGAAATTATTGTATTGTCATTGGTCCCTTACAAGTATAGAAAGTTTCAAGTCGATCTAATGTTTTTAAGTGGATGAAAATCGTGTTGAAAAATTCCGTTAGATACAGACCAAGCTAATATAAAGCGTGTAAAAAAAGGTATAAAAACGTGTTATAGTTAAAATAAAATTAATACAGTGCATATGTAGGTCCTTAGTATCTCCTTGCTATCGTCTAATAATATTACATTATCAACATAGACTAACAGCCTATTAACTTCATTGAGTTGTAGACTACGTTTTAAAATTTTTACTCGTTTTTCATTAATTGTACACTTCCATTATATATTGTATTTGTACGTGTAATTTGAAATATATACGTTTTGACGTTATCATTCTTCTGTATCTACTAAGTACGATCGATACATGTATTTATTTTTAAAACTCTTTTTTATGAGAACTGTCTTATTACTTCATAGATTGGCATTAATTTTATTATCTTTCATTTTTTGTAGATAGTTATAATTTTATAACATTTAATATACTTCAGAATTATTTATGATCAATTTATTTAACTGTTCCCTTCGCTCTTGTATGATTTACGTCTTGTACCAGTAGTCGTGCTTAATAATTTCTGCAATCCATTCTAAATATTAGAGGCAACACTGTATATTATTACATTTTTCTTTAAAATACAAAATGGGATTAGTTATTAAGGTCTCTACAGATGTTTCTTAGTGATGCTGTGTAATTTTAGTTTGATGTACTGTGCAGGCTGTCCCACGTTTCAAGCCATAAAATCACTTTATAGGTCATAAAGTTATCTATCAGTGTTCCCTTAGCGTCTGTTGCCTAGGCAACCAGAGAGAATCTGTTTGCAAACAAATCTATCTGACGTGTGGATTATACCAAGAAAGAGCAGGTTACTATTGTGATACACTCTTCTAGAAAGATCTAGCAACACAAAATTCAAGACGTTTCTCGCCCTTCTCTCATAAATCTGTTTTAGTGGAATTTTGCGGCATACACCCCCGCCCTTACTTTAGATTATTTAATGCTTTTAAACTTTAAGAAATATCCAGTTACTAGCTGCAGAAAAAGGAAACAAAGGAAACTTGACTTATGTTGTATCAAAGTAAGTTCTTTCTCCATATATCACTGCGTTCATACCCCAAGAGTCTATACAGGGTGTCCCAGTTATCTTGTGTACATATATAATATCTTTCATGTTTACATGATATTCAGTATTTTTTTTCTTTTTGGAAGTAATTCAAATCCTTGGACTAACATAATACTAATAATAATAATAATAATAACAATAATAATTATTTATTTATACACAGATTTTTAATGTTTACACATTCTTCTGTGCCTAAAGTTTTATTTTCCTTCTCCACTCGTCTCCATCCAACCGCTCCATGTCCTCTAGTCCTCTTGTTCTCATTCCAGTTCTTATTTCTTGCATCCACGAGTTTCGATAATAATAATAATAATAATAATAATAATAATAATAATAAATATATATCTGGTTTTAACAATGTTGATACATTTTTTCGGCACCAGTGATTTGTCTTCAATTTCGCTTTATAATTTTTCTCCACTCGTCTCTATTATAACACATTTCTTCCTCTATTTCCCAGTCCTTGAAAGTTTCTCTAATCCCTTGGATCCAAGTGAGATTTGGTCGTCCTTTCCTTCTCGTTCCTGATGGTGTCCATTTCATAATTTGTTTGGTAATCTTTCATCCTCCATTCGCCTAATATGTCCTTACCATTTTAGTTGCTTTTCTTAGATACATTCTAAAATTGAGTTTTGTACATTAATGTTCTCTTTTATAACTTAATTTCTAATTTTCTCTCTCCTTGATATCCCAGCAGATCTTCTCCAATAGTCCATTTCTGCTACCATTAGTTTTCTTTTCATCTGATAATTTATAGTCCAAACCTCTGAACCATAAGTCATAATACTTCTAACTATTGTTTTAAAAATTTTAACTTTAGTTTCCTTTTTTATATGTTTATCCCATACTATTCCATTAAGGGCAGATATTAAATATTTTCCTGAGTGTATCTTTGATCTTAATAATAATAATAATAATAATAATAATAATGATAATGATAATGATAATGATAATGATGATAATGATGATAATGATGATAATGATAATGATAATGATAATGATAATGATAATGATAATGATAATGATAATGATAATGATAATGATAATGATAATGATAATGATAATGATAATGATAATAATAATGATTTATTTATATACCAATTTTCAATGTTTACACGTATTCCTATGCTTTAAGTTTTATTTTTCTTCTCCACTCGTCTGTATCCATCCACTCAATTTCCTTTAGTCCTCTTGTTCTCTTTCCAGTTCCTGTTTCTTGCATCCACGCGTTTCGAAGTCTTCCGTTCCTTTTCCTTCCAGGTTGACATCATTCCAATGTTTTTCTGGGTGACCTTTCTTTTTGAATTCGTCGTACATGCCCATACCAATTTAATTGCTTGTATCTCATATATTCTACTATTGAATATCCAATATTCATTTTTTCTCATTTTGAATATCCTTTTGCTCTCCTCGCGATATCCATTTACATCGACATAAGTTTTTGTTTGCCTCTCTATAAAAAAATCTAAACATATTTCCATCCTGGACTAGCATACGAATATCGAATCTGACGGCAAGTCCACAATGACTGCCACATTCTCCAGATAATATAAGAAATAGTGCTTTATAAATTGTTATTTTTCTGCTTTGTTTCTGGATGATCTGCAATTTTTTTTTCGTAATTTCATGTTCGATGTTTCTAAGCTTCGTTTCAAATCAAAGTTATCTCGAAATTCCCATGTTCACTATTGCGCCGTACCCAGGGGGGGTTGGCAAGTCCCGACTTGGGGTATAAGATCCATAGTATATATTTTATACTTTACAGGCTTGTGTCATTGATTCGATATTTACTCTCATGCAAATATAAAATATTGTATGCCTGCCTGTGTATAAAACGACACATTGTAAATTCTTCAATTTGTGATACGGTGTGACAAGTTATATCCTATTACATCTGTGTTGGCATAAAACTGTGGGATGACATCAGTTCTCCATGTAATTTCATGTTTACTAAATCGAGTGAGCAATATTTGGTTCGGTGAATACATGGCATTAATTCACACACAAACTGGGTACTGCTAACTGTTATTGTGCGGTTTTGTTAAACTAAATTTACAACCCACATGTGAATTTACTTTTCATATTTCGATGTAAAATTAATACTGCGCTAGTAATAAAATGTGACCAATTTGTTATTTAAAATCATCCTGGCACTATCAAACTCGTAGATGCATGGCCGCGCGGACATAAGCTCTCCATACATCCTTATCCTGAGCTAATGTTTTCCAATCATCCCCTGTATAATCTGTTTCCCTCAAATCATGGTTAACATTATTCTGCCACCTCATTTTTTGTCCACCAACTGGGCGTTTGCCATCTGGTACTCTTACAAGATGCTTCCATGCCCCTCTTTCATAACCATTCCTGCCACATGCCATACCTATCGCATTAAAAAGGCTTAATTCTTCATATCACATCTGGTTTCCTATAACGAACATGTAATTCAATGTTGTATAGTGTTCTCGATTCACCTGTCTGTTCATCTCTCTTTGGTCCAAAACATTTCCTAAGAACTTTTTCTCAATTATTCGTAATCTCCTTTCCTCGCTTAAAGTAACAGTCCATGTTTTGCATCAATATAATATAACTGGTAGAATAACACTTTTATATATTTTCAATTTAACGTTTTTGAAAGGAGTTGGGCTCTGTAATGCATAATAGCACGCATTTCCGGAATTGAGTATATGTTTAATTTCTTTTTAATGTCTTCGTGTCTCATTCCTATTTGTGATTATTGTTCCTAGGTATTTGAACTATTATTATTATTATTATTATTATTATTATTTTAGGCACGCCGTAGCGTAGTGGTTAAGGCACTGCGCTACAAGCCGGAAGGTCGAGGGTTCAAGTCCCGGTGGGGTCAGGATTTTTAAACTGGCCCAAACCTTCTGGCGGCACTATGGCCGTGGGGTCGACTCAGCCTCTAACGGAAATGAGTACCAGACGCTTGTTCTGGGGTAAAGGCGGCCGTCACGCAGGGCTGACAACCCGGCTGACATCAAGTGCCGATTGTCTAGAAATAGTGGGAACCTTAACTTCCCATTACCCCAAAGGCCTCCTGAGGCCTGTAGTGGGAATACTTTACTTTTTATTATTTTAGATCAGTAGTTTGACTGTACTAGCGCTAAATGTCTTCTCATTAGCCCGTGCAGACCTAACTCGGTGGTGTAGTGTATATTTTTGTTCTCTACCGCAGATGTGATATGGGAAGTTGTAAAGTAGTTGAATGTATAGAATGTGTGAAGTGTTTATCGTGTGAAATAGTATAAGTTTGAAGCAGATTCACTTAGCTATTTAATGACATTATCTGAAGCTGTCGGTTCACTAGGTACACGCTCTCGTTTGAAACCTTATTACTCTGTAACGTTGACAAGTTTAACAGTGGAATTCCATGAGCTTCCACGCAATCTTGCGAGTGGCAGTTGTGACTGGAATGTAATTTCATTAGCCTTGTAGCTCTGCAGGTTGTCGAAATTCTTGTTCAAGTGTTACTCTTACTTGAATACAGATGTCGGCAGCAGCGTCAAGTTGTAACACATCGGTAGAGCCTATAACAACGGTCGGCAACTGGCGGACCGCGGAAGGTAAAAGAACTGGTCGCCAAAAATGACCTCGTACTCAACTCACAAAAATATATAAAATTGACTAAAATATAACTAGAAAATTTCCAATTAGGTTAATATAAACAATATTTATTTAAGTAGTTACATTCTTTCAACATTTGAAAACATGAAAACAGTTTTGTTACGCATTGTGGTTGCTAAACTGTGCAGCGCAGGAGAGTTCACTGGAGAGCGGGGGCAGAAGGGAGAAGCTAACCGGCCGGCTCAACACATTATATTAGTCGATCCACATAAAAGCTCTGTACACCCGAATGCAATACAAGAATTTCACTTAATGAAATAATAAATGTTACAAATCTATCTCTGACTTTGGCAACATCTATAGCCTCTTCTAATTGGAGCAGTCATATTCATTTAAACACAATATTTGTGTTCGTAACTCGATCGAAAGCTTAACACCATTTTATGAAACTTATCTTTCGTGTGGATGTACTCGTCGCCGGCGACCTCTGACATGGAAGCTCCTCCTTTGGTATGTGCCAACATACACTTTGATACGTAAGCGGCTCCTTTGCTGTGCGTCGTCACAGATATCTCTCAAGATTAACAGCCGCCCACCTTGAAGACACTCTTCGCAAAAGTTGCTCCCCGCGTGAACCCATCTTTAAAAGACTGGCTCAACACCGAAAATGTAATACAAATATGCCCATCTATTGTATTTCATAGTCCACCGCTGTGGTCTCGAGGAAGCATGCTGCCTTGCCACGCAGCGGGCCCGGGTTCGATCGCCTGTCGGGGCAATTTTTCTGTGTGAGGTTTTTATCGGAGTTTTTCCTCACCTGTAAGACAAATGTCAGGAAAACTTTAAGGCCCAAACGGCCCCCGAAATCATACGGCCATCATCGTCATCATCATCCTTATCATCATCATCATTACCATCCTTCACCGGTGTGGAAAGCAACGGGAAGCTGCAAGCATAGCATGAAAATGCTATGATTGCAGTGAAAGACCTGCCTTCGGGCAGAATTACTATGGATGGATTGTATTTCATATAATTTTGTAGTGAAAATAAAAAACGTAGGACCTTGACAAAATTTTTCATACGCATCCGGACCCCACCTAAAATTACTGCCTACCCCTGGCCTATAACTTCATTTAAAATCTTAAAAAAAATCACTGACCTAACTCACAAGGGAACTGTCAACCACTGCATGCCGAAACCTACCTTGAAATTTCTCTCAGAGAAACTTTGTACGTCAGGCTAATAAAGCAGTGAGAGTGGCTGGTGTACGAATGGAAAAACAAGTACTTGAATAAGGATACCAAAACAAGAATATATAAAGTAGTGACACGTCCAATATTGACCTATGCCTCCGAAACAAGAGCAGATAACTCTCGTTAATGTTTGTGCCATGTCTCGAATAGTTAGTGGTCTTGTGCACGCTCGTTCGGAATACGAAAGGACCACGGTTCGATTCATTTTTCTTTTTTACAATATCAGTATAATATTAATTAAAGGCGAAGAATTGAAATGTTTTGTTACTTTGCAGTTTTGCAATAAAATTGATAGTTTTCCTGCAAATTATGTGAAAACGTCTGACGTTTTGGAATAAAAAGGGAATGATATTACAATGTCGAACTGAAATGAACAGATGGTCTGGCGATCGTAGATTTGAGAACAACTGATTGTCTCGTCACAAGAATCATGCTAATCATACGTGCGCTGTTGCGATTTTCAGAAAGTTTGGTCTTCATTATTTAATTAACCGTGGGGTTAATTACAAAATTAAAAGAGAGATGATGTGTTTGTTTTATTTCAATTTAACGCCATCTTGAATTAGTGCATTTATATGACTTCCATTCTATATATATGAATGTGTGTGTGTGTGTGTGTGTGTGCGCGCGCGTGCGCGGTTGGGTGTGCCACAGCCGACTTTGCTCCTACATAAACTCCGCGCATGAAGCATATATAAAAATCTTACCTTATACAATATTCTGGAGATTTCGTCCACCGTTGGCATTCGTGATGCTGGGTCTCCTTGTTTTAAACAATGGACACGTGTACACTTACAAGGTTTTCTTTTTAATAATTTAGTTGCTCTATGTGCAGAAGACTCTGAAATTCCCACCTGTTGGCTAATTTTGGTATATATTTTATTGGCGTACGTTCAAAACTTGCGCCAATTTGTTTAACATTTCCTCTGTTAAACTGTACGTTTACGCTTTCGTTTTTTGTTCAACACAGGACAGTGATTTCGAATTTCTTCACAATTTCGTGAATTGTAAATCTGGAAGGAGGCACTTCACCAGGGAACTTTTGAATATATTTTGTGCGAACACGGCTTGGTGATTTACAATGAAAATAACTTTTACACACAAATGCGTTGCCCTAGATTCAGTCGACTGTTCATATTGCTGGACGATACAGTACTGCCGAGTGTCGCTGCTAGCAGATGCGCGCGCTCAAAGGCAGCCGGTAGTGGGGGAATCTAGCAAGAGCTCCGGGAGAGACGAAAGGTCTTGCGCCCGTTAGGTCATAAATGAAGAACCTGGTATGTATATTGCCATGGTAATTTTCCGTGGCTATTAAGTAACATCATTTGTTAATGTAAATATGTTTTAATCTGTTCATGCAAACAATGTAATTAGCTGCATTTATTTATACAATACTACACGCATCATCGTCTAATTATTAATTAACACGCTGCTTCATTAGACTCCCCGACACACTAATTCAGACACTCGATCCCAGCAGCACATTGTCCTTTATATCCCTCCTCATCACACTGTATATTATTCATTATATATTACAGTCTCACTTCTCAGAACATGGAATTCCCTTCCGTCCTATGTCAGAGACTGTCAAACTATAAAATCGTTAAAAAACAAACTAAATAGTTAGTTACTATTCACTGATAGTATTCTTTGAACAATTAAAAATTTAATTAATTTATTTTTATTTTATTTCAGGATTGTTTTTGTTATTTATACAGGTATCCTCAAACCAAAATATACAATTTTTTTCTTCCACTCTTTCCGGCCTTGCATGTCTGCTTCTGTCATTTAATTTATTTAATGAAAATATTATTAAGGTTAAATATTTTTCAAATATTTGTTCTAAATACTGTTGAAGCGGGATAATTTGGGTCGCTCCACTTTGCTGCAGGGTCCACTCCTTCCTTGTTAAGGATGAGCGATCCTTAATGCTGGACAGCTCAGGTTAATGCTGCACCGGACTAAGGTTCTCAGGGGTTCTTATTATCTGAGAGCAAAAGGATCTTGATCTCAGGTTAACGGAGGATTGTCGGTGAGAGATGGATGCCAGGAAAATACAAACAGCACTACATTGATGTACGGTATTACACAAAGTAGACACACATCTTTATTCTTCAATAGCACTTGTAGAGAACACTTTCTATACTGTCTTTATTGATATGCCGGCGGAGATGTTTGCTATGTAGGACCAGTTTATCAAGTAAATAGGCCTATATATCTGTCGAGATGTGTACCGCGGTTGTCCGGTAATTCTAATTTTTACCGAGTCCAACACTTAACAGCACTCGGAGACCACCACATGCCTCCTGTCGGCCGTGTCCCGACTTCACACCTTGATTCCCCTGCGGATTCTCTCACAATTTTCTTTTCTCAAAATTCTTGGTCTACATGCAGCAAAGTTCTCTGTCCGGCTTACAACTTATTTTAATGTGCCCTCTGATTGGGCATTACCCCGGTAGGGCATATCATCATTACTGTAACAACTTATCGACAAACAGGATTTTAATTGCAGAGGCGTTTGCCAAATTTTACTGGCTCATACCTAAGGGATTTTTTAACTCTATTTGCCCATTGGCTGGAGGTCTTTTCTGGGCAACAATACATGCCCTACTTCCTCCTTCCTTTTTCTTCCGGACTTCCCACGCGATATATTTTTGGGTAATATATTTTTTTCCTTAACATTAACAAAGTTTCAAAAGGCCGGATATCGGCAATAAAAAGATGTCCCGGTCCTAGTTGATTTATTGGGAAGAGAAAATAACCCTTGTTTTTTTCTTACTTCACTTTTATAAGGGTCTTCCCGTCTTGGGGGTGTTTTCGCTAAGCAGTAGACTGTACTACAAAAACAAGTTACCCAAAGGAAGTCATACTCTATTGTCCAAAGGGATCTGTATTGTTATACAGTTGCTTGTCCTTCATAAAAATACAGAAACGAGCAGACCTGCTCGCTCATAAATATATCACGTTGACGGGACAGTCTTCTTAGGAGAACTATGAAAATATGAAAAAGAATATATATACATATATAACTTAAGGCCCTTTATAAAAAGTTACTTGCGGCATATGAGAATTTGCTGCCATAAACATAGTAAAGTGGCGACCTGTTTAATAGCTTTGCAAAACATCTGCCTGTTTCTGACTGTCGATTGAGAAATAAAACGAAGTTACTATTTAATATTAGATTCCCTTAAATATCATACATTGATATACATTCATAAGAATTTATATTATATCAATTATAGTTTAAATTTATAAAATTTAAATTATTACGGCTGGGGGATCTAAATCTTGGTTCAAATGCTCCTTTAGTGCTAGAGAACAATTGGGATTTAGCCTAATTTTCTCTACACTAAAAACTCTTGTTCGAAATGTATGTACCATTTCCTGGTGGGTTTAAGTAAATATTTTGGTTGGAGTTCATTACCCTCTTTGTTGACAAACATTGTAAGGGATATACCTGCTTATAAGTACACCCTCCTTGACCATCTGCAAGTAAGGATTGCAACAAAAAATATACACAAATAACACAACAACAAAAAATTTTGTGACACATACATATTTTTGTCCTTATGACCTACATAATATCATACATTCAAGATTTTCTGCGTCCTTACAACTACGTGTAACTTCACTGCTCGTGTATGAGCCACTAATTACGCTCTGATAATGCGTATTATCACTAAACCACTGGTGATTACTTTGGCCAATATTTATGCCTTAACACTGATCATTCTTTTATTAAAACTGATCACTACACTTTCACACGTGTTTTCTTGAAGTTAATTAAACTTAAATGCTTAACCTAGTTTTTTACATTTATATGGCAGATGGGAATCTTGTGGTGTCACGAACCGCTCTTTAAATTAATGTAAATTTCACGTTTCCGATAATCTTTAGAATTAAAAAAAAATTAAATAAAATGTATTCATGAGGATCTGTGTCCCTATCAATTTCATAATAAAAGATCATTATTCATCTGTACGATTATTATAATCAGTTATATATATATCATGTAGGATATTTATTTCAATCATCCAAAGAATAAAATTCCATTTATTTATTAATTCGGAGAATATATTTATTTCCGTTATTTCCTCTACCTAGATAAGTTCTTTAAAATAATAGGCAGGCTTAATTACCGCCTCCTTCGTACATAAAATAAAATAATTTTTGAGTGCTATAATATTCATTTTTATATTTGCATGACTCACGCGCTCCAAGATTTGTTAACATTATAAATATTTATAGGCGCTTCACTACTTGTGCTATACATTTTTTCATAGGTATTTCATATATAAGAATTCATCATGATTATTAACTCATGAAGTATTCATGATTCTTAACATTTTATTCTCAACATATTTCGGCATATCAGCCCATTTAATCTGCCAAAGCATAACTGGCTCTATCATTAATCAGTCAAACGACGTTATTTTCTTAAGCGTGCAAAATCTTTTCAATCGAATACAGAATCTCATAGCACGTGTCACATTCGCTTCCATCGGCGACCATGACTTCATCTCATCTCATTAATATAATTAGGAATCATTATCCTTGACTAACTAGATAATATAGGGTCACCTTGCCCTCAAATATTATCTCAAAAAAATTAATATGTGTTATACAAACACAGTGACGTGCCGCTACGGCCCATGTCCACAAATTAAATTCTGTATATATAAATCAGTAAATAAATTCCTCACGCTTTAAAGAATTAATTCGGTCACTTGGCCTTTCAATTAAGGTGCATTACGCTTCAACATATCTCATTAGCTTCTACGCCTATAATGTCGGCTGTTCTTTATAAAAATCATAGTAATCATAATCTTATTCGCATTAAGATTGTTATACAAGGATTCTTCAATCACCGATATGTATTAGACAATGACAATGGCCTGTCTGAGCTCATTTTAACATTTACTGAATTTTAACCTTTAACTTAGGCGCGTTCTTTCATCCATAATAAAATAATAGAATATTAAAATCAATCAAGTACTTTTACTTCGATTAACTAAGTGGATAATGCAGCTTTCTGCTCAAGCAATTAGGATAAAAATATTTTAAAATATTCTCTGTCTCTCTCTTTTAATTTGTACGCTATTCACAGCTAATTAATCGTTATCTAATATTGACTATTCACAGATCCATCATGTCCTATATGGTCCGAAATTTCTTTAAAATTATTTTCTCAGTTCTAATTGATATTAAGGCATTATTATGTCTTACACATAACTTTACTATCTTAACTGATATTAATATATATTTTTTTTCAATTATATATTTGGTCTACATAAGACAATGATCATTCCCATAATGATATTTTATTGATTAACATTGTATTTAATTAGGAGTCACGATAGTTAATTGATAGAAGCATCGTGCTCCCCTCTTGTTCGAACACCTATAATACGGATACTTATTTCTCTCGTATCTAATTATTCCAATTAATCATTCATTGCGATATCTCAATTAATCATCATGGATTTACCAATAACACATATTTAAAATGGATTTAACAATAATTCTTATTAATCCCTAGCATTTCTCGTAATTCGAGACGTTTAATCATTTCACTTAATAACTAAATAATAATCCTCGATTTCCACTTAGAACTGAGTTCGAAAACCGGTTCGTGTACCAACATTTTGTTCAATCATTGAGTTTATACAGGTTTTATCTTATTTTCGGTACCATAAATAAGAGCAAGGCTCTGATCAAAGAGATTAATGTGGTTTTTACTTCGGTCGCGCATAGCTAGGCGATAATGTCTGGACAATTTAGAGGAATTTACTGAAAGTCCTCGGACAATATCCGACAGCGGAACATTTCTAATTACCCGATTCAATTGACATCCATAATCTGCTGCACACTACTCAAATCCTGAGACGTTTGGAACTGACCTGCTTCCAACAAAGGTTTTTGCAACCAGTTCGGTCGACTTTTCCCTTCCGCCTGCCACTCTGAACCAAGGAATATCTGATTTGGGGTCCTCGAGGTATAGCAAATATTTTTCCCTCGGCTTCGATTTTATTCTATTACCTCTGACTTTATTGACTGCCTTAATTAAGTCCTTTTGGCGTCGGTTATCTCTCTTCAAATGTTTCATTATCTTGCCCGCGGCCTTAGTTTTAGTTTTCGATTCATTGTCAGGTATTCCTTGTTTCTGCACATTACAAGTAAATACATGCACATTTCTACAATCTTCACTTTTCTTGGCAATACTAGGCCCTGATTTTACCTTATCATTATGGAAATCTGCACCCTGACTTGAGATTTCTTTAGACTGAATCACTTCTGGGATACAAGTTATTCCTTCATTTGTTTGCAAACTTTCAAGATTAGTTTCCTGATTAATTAATACATTATTTTCATAATTTATATCAGATTCTTTATTAATTAATTCTGACTCTAGATTATTTTCTGCCTTCAATCCTATTTCCTCATGTTTAACATAACAAGATTTTTCTTTTTTCGATACCATCTTATCAATCTTAGCTTCCATGCTAGCTTGCATCTCGTCGAACTTCGTTTCTATTGAACTCATAATTTTGATATTATTAGACTCTACCTTCGCTGCTAGCGATTCCTGGTTTCTATTCATATCCGCCCTAAACGCTTCCAGGGGTTCTAAAATGTTCTGGCTTTGATCGCCTACCTTGTAAACGTTAAGTTCTGCCATTTTAGTATGTAATTATTTCATACCTTAATTGCCAAAAGTGTTTAAATTACCAAAAAAAAAAGATACAAATTGCGTATTTTAAATTTTCTTTCTGCCTTCTAGAGTCTTCACCTTTACCAGTTCTGGGTCTTCCTCTGGTCTTCCTCCCCTCTGCGTTCTCGTGTTGCCATCATCTTCTCAGAATATAGCTGTTTGGACTCCTCCGGTTGCTGATTTATTCCAGGCTGCTCTCTGCCGACTGGATGCTGGCGTTCCTCCGTCTCGTGGGAGTTTTGTTGCTTGACACTGCACTGTTTTCGCAACTCTTCGGCCACTCAGTTGGAGCGCCACTATGAAGCGGGATAATTTGGGTCGCTCCACTTTGCTGCAGGGTCCACTCCTTCCTTGTTAAGGATGAGGGATCCTTATGCTGGACAGCTCAGGTTAATGGTGCACCGGACTAAGGTTCTCAGTGGTTCTTATTATCGGAGAGCAAAAGGATCTTGATCTCAGGTGTAACGGAGGATTGTCGGTGAGAGATGGATGCCAGGAAAATACAAACAGCACTACATTGATGTACGGTATTACACAAAGTAGACACACATCTTTATTCTTCAATAGCACTTGTAGAGAACACTTTCTATACTGTCTTTATTGACATGCCGGCGGAGATGTTTGCTATGTAGGACCAGTTTATCAAGTAAATAGGCCTATATATCTGTCGAGATGTGTACCGCGGTTGTCCGGTAATTCTAATTTTTACCGAGTCCAACACTTAACAGCACTCGGAGACCACCACATGCCTCCTGTCGGCCGTGTCCCGACTTCACACCTTGACTCCCCTGCGGATTCTCTCACAATTTTCTTTTCTCAAAATTCTTGGTCTACATGCAGCAAAGTTCTCTGTCCGGCTTACAACTTATTTTAATGTGCCCTCTGATTGGGCATTACCCTGGTAGTTGATTTATTGGGAAGAGAAAATAATACTTGTTTTTTCTTACTTCACTTTTATAAGGGTCGTCCCGTCTTGGGGGTGTTTACGCTAACAGTAGCCTGCACTACAAAAACAAGTTACCCAAAGGAAGTCATACTATATTGTCCAATGGGATCGGTATTGTTACATAGTTGTTTGCCCTTCATAAAAATAAAGAAACGAGCAGACCTGCTCGCTCATAAATATATCAAGTTGACGGACAGTCTTCTTAGGAGAACTATAAAAATATGAAAAAAATATATATAACTTAAGGCCCTTTATAAAAAGTTACTTGCGGCATATAGAATTTGCTGCCATAAACATAGTAAAGTGGCGACATGTTTAATAGCTTTGCAAAACATCTGCCCATGTCTGACTGTCGATTGAGAAATAAAAAGAAGTTACTATTTAATATTAGATTCCCTTAAATATCATACATTGATATACATTCATAAGAATTTATATTATATCAATTATAGTTTAAATATATAAAATTCAAATTATTACGGCTGGGGGATCTAAATATTGCTTCACTGTATAACCGACAAATTAATTTATTATATATATTCTCTTTTCTCTGTTTTTATTTACATTAGATAGTGACAGTCTACCAAACAATTTAATTTAACTTGCTTGTGTATATATTAATATTAATTTTTCTTTAATTTTAATTGGCATTAGCATTACAGGGTGGACCGCTCGAATGGACCTAATTTCAATTGCTTGTTACTGGCAAACGGTTGAAGATAGAAACTTAAAACAACGTTCATAGTACAGAAGAACTCACCAAGTTTCGAATCCTGTCGGTAGATGGCACAAAGATACGTTTCTCGTTCTTAGATTTAATTGTTTGTGAAAATGGCGACTCCGCAGATGAAAGCGCAAGCTGTTTTGTGGTATGCGGAGTTTAAATCAATCATTAGAGTTCAAAGGGAGTTCCGGCGTGTGTTTAACCGTGATGCTCCAACTGCTAGAAGCATAAAAAGAAGTGGCGTGATACATTATTAGCTACAGGATCTGTGTTGAAGAAGCATGGTGGTGGTCGCAGAGCATCCGATGAAATGGTTAGCAAATGTTCAAGCCGCATTTGAGCGAAGCCCCCGGAAGTCATTAAGAAGAGCTTCGCGGGAACTTCAAATACCAAAATCGACATTACAACGGATTGTCCACAAACGCCTCAAACTGCACGCATATAAAGTGCAGTTAGTGCAACGTGTGGAGCCGAATGACATGCCGAAACGAGTGGAATTCGCCAATACGATGCTGGACCGTCTCGGCGCTGATCCTGACTTCATGACCAAGATTTTCTTCTCGGACGAAGCCACTTTCCATTTGTCAGGCAAGGTAAACCGGCATAATGTGCGGATCTGGGGATCGGAGAATCCTCACGCTATTCAAGAGCATGTTCGTGATAGTCCGAAGATGAATGTTTGGTGCAGTTTGTCACATAATAAGGTCATTGGACCGTTTTTCTTCGCCGAGAAAACTGTTCGTGGTACCACATATCTTGACATGCTGGAGCAGTTATTCTTTCCACAAATTGAACAACTGCAGCCTAACATCGTTTTCCAGCAAGATGGTGCTCCTCCCCACTGGTCCAATGAAGTTCGTACGACTTTGGACAACATTTTCCCTGGCCGTTGGATTGGTAGGGGAGGACCAATCGCGTGGCCCCGAGATCTCCCGATTTAACACCACTGGATTTCTTTCTCTGGGGCTATGTCAAAGATAACGTTTACACCACCCCAGTCAAAGACCTTCGTGATCTTCGTGAGCGCATCATAGAGGCTATTGAGAACATTCCAGAAGACATACTCCAACGTACTTGGCAAGAAATTGTTCATCGCTTTGATATCGTCACAGTGACTGCTGGGGCTCATATAGAGATGTGGTGATCTGGATATCAAAACTTGGTGAGTTTTTCTGTAATATGAACGTTGTTTTAAGTTTCTATCTTCAACCGTTTGCCAGTAACAAGCAATTGAAATTAGGTCCATTCGAGCGGTCCACCCTGTATTATGTTATCGAAATTAATCTTACAGATATTACTTTATTGATCAAATTTTCATTTGGAATTTAATATTACAGTTAACTGTGATTGATATATTCTAATATAACATATGTTTGTCCACGTGAGTGGAAGAGAAGACCACATGTTCTTAACTCCACCGGGATAAATAAATATATAATAAATCATCATCGTCACAGTTAATTTATGAATTTAAGCCATTTGTTGACCAGTTTTGACCTCAAGAGAAACACCATCCAAAAGTCTTTTGAGTGGACGTCCTAGTCTTCTTCTTCCTGCAGGTTGATCCATCTTGACTTATAATCAGAAATGTTGTTTATATGGGTTCTATGTGTAATTCTTCTAAGATGTCTTGATTTTTATGATCTACAGTGTGTATTCTCCGAATGTATCTCATTTCAGCAGATCTAAGTCTCTGTAAATTCTGCTGTTTCAATGTCCATACTTCGCTACCATACAAAAGAGTTGGAAGAGCCAGCCTTGTATACACTTTTAATCTTGAATATTTTTGGACTAACTGTGGCTTAAAGATAGAATTTATTAACACGAAAATCCTTTATAATTGATATTTTTACATCCTTTTCATCTTTATTTGAGAAATTTCTCACCTGCTTCAAAATTTTATTTGAAAGTGCAATTTTACTTCTGACAGGATCTACACCTTGAAAAGCCATAGTTTGTTTTCTCTGTAGATATTTTAAATCCTCATTGTCCGTAGTTTTGTGAAATCCGTACAAACGTTTCTGTAAGTTATGGAAGGAAGAATAATTGAGTGAATAAGATTTGTTGATTTTATGGCTTTGCTAGCAGAAGATGCTATGACACTGAGGAAAATGTTGATAGAGCTAAATGACAAGTGGGATGAAGATAAATATAAATAAGACGAAGGCCATGATTATAGGAAGGAAACCAAGGAAGATGAACATGAAGATTAAAGATGAGGCCATTGAGCAAGTGGAGAGCTTCAAATACTTGGATTGTACTATCAGTTGTGACATGAAGTGCTGTGAAGAAGTAAAGGAGAGGATATCAATGACAAAAGAAGCTTTTAACAAGAGAGAAGCATTTTATGCGGACTTTTGGCAAAATAATTACGGAAGAGGCTAGTGAAGTGCTTTGTGTGGAGTGTAGCATTATATGGTAGAGAGACGTGGACACCAGATCGGGTTACACCAGATGGGATCGGAAACGGAACACCAATATCTTAAAGAAATGAAGACTACGCCAATTTTGGAATATATTAAACAGTACCAACTAAATTGGAAACACCATCTAGGAAGAATGAGTTCAAATCGGATCCCCAAAGCTGTTTATAGTTATATACCAAGAGGACGAAAATCACTGGGCCGTCCTATGAAACGCTGGAGGGAACATTTTCTATAGGATCGTAACAGGCCCTGGCCTAATACTTGGAAGGAAGTAGAAGAAGAAGAAGAAGAAGAAAATACTTAGACATTACGACGGAATGAGGGAAACGACTGGGAGCTTTTGAACTGTGGATATGGAGAACGATGGAACATATAAAATGATCAGAAAAATATAAAAAATTGTGCTTGACAGAGTGGATGAAGGACGAACGATGCTGGAACTCATAAAGAAGAGGAAAATAAATTGGACTGGCCACTGACTAAGAAGAAACTACCTGCTGACGGATGCCTTAGATGGAATGGTCAACGGAAAGAAAGTTAGAGGCAGAAAAAGACATCAGATTATAGACAGTATTAAAATAAATGGTTTGTGTGCGGATACAAAAAGGAAAGCTGAGTTAAGGAAAGATTGGAAAATGCTGAGTTTGCAGAAAAAGACCTGCTCTTGGGCACAACACTATGTATGTATGTATATGTTCTAAATTTGCAAATAATAATACATAAAAATTCCTTTGGAATTCGATAAACGTCCAGGATAAAACAGAAAGTTTGATACATAATTATAGTACTTTTTTTCTTACAGTAATGCAATTAGTTTCTGAAATCAGTGAAGAGCAGCGCGCCTTAGTGGTGGACATGTTTTAAGCCAGCTGCGCTGCAGCGCCATTATGAAGGTTTTAAGAGTTTCAAGTGTACGCGTTTAACAACTCCTCGTCTTAATTACGTAGTGGAAGAAGGGGCCAACGTCATAATCAACATTTTTAATGCATTTGGTTACCATAACGTAAATTGAGGCTGGAAGTAAACATGAGTAAAACTAAACATATGTTTACACATAGAAATAAATTGTATAATCGAAATGGGCAGTTCATGACAAATGAGGGAAATTTTGAAGAAGTAGCTGAATTCAAATACCTAGCAACAACAATTATAGATAGGAATGAGAAGCACAAAAAAAAACAATAAACGTAGGCTCTATTCTAGAAATGCATGCTGTTATGCATTACAGGGACTCTTGTCGTCCCAACTTCTCTTAAACTGAAAATATATGTAACTTATTTTTTCCAGTTTTAATGTATGGCATTATAGAAAAGAAAAGATTACAGTGGTCTGGCCATGTCAAAAGAATGCCAGAGCAAGGATTGCCTAAAATTGTTATGGAATTGATCCCAATGGAAAGGAGGAAGAGAGGAAGACCGAAGAAAACTTGGATAGAAGGGGTACAAGCAGCTATGAATATAAGAGGATTGGAGGAAGATCAATGGATGGACAGAGATGAATGACATTTGGTTTCCGGAAGACGGGGGCAGCTGTCATGATACCGGATGATGATGATGATATAATGTATGGATGCGAAAGATGAACTCTTACCCAGACGAGGTTAGGAGAGAAGTCCAAAGATTGGGATGGGTTGGGTATGGGAAAAAGGGACTGAAAATCGCAAGAATGTGTGGAGAAAAATGAGGAGGTACTTAGATATAAACCAACAAAATATTTTCGCCGAATGTGCGGAAAAACGCCCACTGTTTTTACAAAGAGACCTAAAACAAGTTTGGGGAAAATAACCTTATATATATACTCAATCCAGGATTTAAAGAGAGATCAGGGCTTCCTTGGTTTAGGCTAGGGACATGGAATTTAAAAAAAATAGCGACGATCACGATATGCGAATATTTTCAATGTGCGGGAGCTTTGAAGACGAGATACATATATTAGGAAAATGTAACGATTTGGATTATTGGAGGCGTCAGTTATTACCGGAAAGATTTCTAAATTCAAATCGTGAAAGATTGCATGCTACGAGTTATTGATAAGCCCAGAAAATTGGATAAACTTGGGTAAATTTCTGGACAAAACGCGGAAAATAAGAATAACACTCATTCATAAATAAATAAATATGTTAACAAATTGCAATACCATTAATTCTTAATAATTCTACATAACCAAGTTAATGTATAATGTTATCGTATTGTTATCTAATTGTAATATTATTGCGTTTTTTAAGTTATATTATTACCAAAGATTAACTTATTGTAACGGACTGTCAACTGCCCGTGCGACCCATATTTGTAAAAAATAGTTTAAAGGAGGAGAACATAATTCAAGTATTTAAGTATAAAGTTCTTAGGAAAATTATTGGAGCAAAGAGAGATAAGCAGACAGGCGAATAGATGACTATATAAAATTGAGCTACATTTCTTTATGGGAAAATATAAAATAAGAACAGTTAAGTCTCATAGACTACGATGGACAGACGATATTTTTTTTCTTTCCTTTGCATACACTTATTGCAACATGTTTATCACTGAAGAACGGGTTGCCATTGTTTGTGCACGGGTTCGCGGATTGTCATATGAAGATGCCAGAGCTGAATTTATCTATAAATTCCGTAAACCAGTTCCAACAAAGGCATACATTCGTCTGTTTGTAAACAAATTTAAGCGTATCGGAAGTGTGTGTAATGAGGCACGTCATATACGACCACGCGTATCAGCAGAATCAGTGCAGCAGGTTCAAATTGCCAGTGATAGTCGAAACGCATCAACTCTACGCCTCAGTAGGGAATTGAATGTCCCTCGCAACACAGTGCGGAAAATTATACGGTTCACTCTACGAAAACTTCCATATCATCACTTCTGCTTGATTTGCGGAATCGTATCACAGAAGCAGCAGGGTTTGTACGGGTTAAATGTTAAATTATAGGCCTACATTTCGTTTCACAGTTGAAAGATGGAGTACGTGTTTTCGCCTAGATGGTGATCATGTAGAAAGGCAGAATATGTGTAAAACTTCATTATAACATTAATTTGTCAACTTGTGCCTTCCTTCATTGAAATGGATATTGACTTTAGGGACACTGTATTTGGATCTCTGTCACTCAGTCTGTGGCGTGAAGTGGCAACAGCGTTCCCATAAGAACAATACTGTTTTCTAGACATCAAAACCGTTGTAGTTTGTATGTGGACATATTGCTTGAGGCACAAATGTTGGAAAAATCATTGAATTAGCCACAAGACAAAGGGCTATTATTTGCCCCAGAACGTGGCACTCCTTTGTGTCAATAGTGATAGAAATGCTGGAGATCCCTCATGAGTATGGAACTATACAATCAATAGGTTTGTATTACCACCTACCTGTGGGATTTTCCATATAATTACAGGATAATGCAGGCATAAAGCTCTTATTGTTCACAAAGCTTACAGCTACAATATACTAGAAACAGTTATAAAAAGGCCACGTATTTTTATCAGCAACCCTCTGTATAGGGGTTCGTGTACGGAGGAGCCGAGTTGAAAGCTCTGAGACTGCAGTCCTTCCATCCATTTTACCCTCCATAGCGCTCGTGACGCAACCAGGGGACATTCTTATTATGACAAGAAATCGTCAGGGGGAGACGATTTACAAAGATCGTATTTGGCAAGGAAAAAGATGCAATGAAAATCGGAGGAAATGAGAATAGGCACATTGAATATAATAATAATAATAATAATAATAATAATAATAATAATAATAATAATAATAATAATAATAATAATAATAGTCATAATAATAATAATTATTATTATTGTTATTATCTTCGTCATCATATAAACCATGACAAAGAGTGACGAACACAACAATAAAAACATAAAATTGACTCATAACAAAGGAAGTCGCAAAATTGATTCGTACAATGGAAAATATTACAAATGTCTGCGCCAGTAACAACAGAGAAAACAAATTTTTAATCCAGACAGAAATATATGTTTAAAGCAAAATAAAATAAAAACACATGTTACCAAATGATAACAAATTAAATTTCCCTGGAAAAAAAAATTAATGAAAAAGAAAAACATATGTATGAAGAGAAATCAGATTTTTTCGTAGAAGTGTAATGTCTGATTTACATGCATAGATGTTGGTGATGTATCTGAAAGTTAAAAAAAATACAATTGAAACTATTATTACTGATTCAAATATTAACTCAACATGTTTTATATAATGTATTCTGAAAAAAAAATGCCTTGCCATACATATAAGCAGTCAACCGCTGTGGTCTCGACGTAGCGTGCTGCCTCGTCACGCAGCGGGATCGGGTACGATCCCCGGTTCGAACAAATTTCCTGGGTGAGGTTTTTTCGGGATTTTTCCTCATCTGTAAGATAAATGTCAAGACACCTAAGGCCCGATCGATCCTCGAATATAATATAGCCATCATAACCATCATCATCATCATCATTTACATTGGTCTTACATTAATTTTAGGATTAAGGACTCTCCTGGCGCAGCACTATCATCATCACCTATCAAATCATCGGGGAAGCGGAACCCCGCCTTTTAGGCTCCCCAACCTCAGAAATGAGTTACAATAACGGCAATTCTAAAAGAGAACATCAAAAATATCGAAATGACAATCAGGAGCATTGAATAGAAAATAATAATAATAATAATAATAATAATAATAATAATAATAATAATAATAATAATAATGAAAGAATAACAATAATAATAAAAGAATGATAATATAATAATATAATTAATAATAATTTTATTCATATACAAATTTTCAATGTTAACACATCTTTCTATGCCTAAAGTTTTATTTTCCTTCTCCACACGTCTCTATCGATCCACTCCATGTTCTCCAGTCCTCTTGTTCTTATTCCAGTTGTTAGCATTTCTTGCATCCATGAGTTTCGAGATCTTCATTTCTTTCTTCTTTCAGGTAGACACTATTCTAATGTTTTTTCTGGGTAACCTTTCTTCTTGCATTCGTAGTACGTATCCATACAAATTTAATTGCTTATATCTTATGTAATATACCATTTAATACTGAATATTAATTTAAAATTCTAAAAAAAACCTAGAGAATTAATGCCGGACGGAAATAAATGAAATTAGTAATAGTAATAATAATAATAATAATGATAATAATAATAATAATAATAAATTCTCAAAGAATTAGTCATGGAATATGTACAAAAATACAGAAGAAACTGGAAATCTCACGTACGAAGAATGAGCAGAACAAGAATACCACGTCAGATCTTAAATTACCAGCCACCAGGCAAGAGATCTTTGGGCAGACCCTTCAAACGTTGGATTGAGACCGTAACAGGCCACTAGGTCTATCACATGAAAGGAAGAAGAAGAAGATAATAATAATAATAATAATAATAATAATAATAATAATAATAATAATAATACTGGCTAAGTAACTATAATGACTAGTGGTAGCCCAGCGGTCTAAATTAGACCACAATGCACTAAATATGTCACAAATGCGTAATTATGCATTAATTTTCGATTGAGTTTAATCATACGAACGATAGGAGATATGTGGTATAGATTGGCTAAGCCATATTTGATAAATAGTAACGCGTCATTTGACTATTATTATGTGTGCGGGAACATGTATGATTTCGACTTGACATTTAGTATTGCCAACATAGGAGTGACACAGTCCGTTTATTTAATTAATCTCCATATTTAATATATTTTCCAACGCATGCAGAAACGATCTGTTCGCAGGAAAGATCTAAAAATAATTCCTATATAACGTTTCTAAATTTCCTCATTTAATTCAACATTTCGTTCATATGTTGGTATCGCTTGAGTTGCCCTGAGGTAATTAATAACCCGAGACATTTAAACCCTGTACTTCAGTATTATATGGAAGTAATTTTCCACGAAGGTAATTAGTTCATGCTATTTTATTCGTAATTATTATTGCAGAGAAATTATTTTATTGTTTTATAGATTATTTTAATTATTATTGCAAACTCGTTTGAGATGGATTTTAGACATTCAAAGTCTGCAGTCTGTTGAGATAGAGTATAGTTCAGATCAAAAGTCTTGATTGAAGCTAACTGTAAACATCCCTACATTTAGTTCCTTGGAATGTTAGTAGTACAGTTTTAGGGTGACTTCAGGTCATTTTTGAAGTATATAACACTTGAGAAGTGATGGGCTCGTGTCTGTCTGTGTGTGTACTGCTGGAGGGTAAGTCATTGACCATTTTTCTTAATATGTGACAGGGATCTTTTTGAAAAGAATCAATTACCGTAACTATTCTGATAGAAGTCTAAATATGTAGACTGTTTTAAATACGATATTTTCAATAAGGGATATTTTAATCATGTAGATTTGGTTAGATTTAGAAATTCCACAACTCCCTTCTCAACCCTCCCCAAGAAAGTACTGTAGTTTTAATATAGGCTTAGAATAGATTTAGGGCTAGAGATATTTAGGATTTATAATTATTTATATTTTAGTAATAAAATAGTTTAAAATAAGACTCCATTTGTTTATTTCTAAACATGTATAACTGTACATCCTCATACTAACGCTCGGCTAGGAAACCGCTACCAGTTTTTCCAAGTCCCGAAGGTCCTTTAAGCCTAATAAATCCAGTTTGGTATCATAACATTGACATTTGTATACTATTTATACTATTTAAATTTGCATTTGGACTATTATTATAAACTCGAGCGAATCGCCTCAAGGGAGGGGACCCATCACCGCCCTGACCATTCGGGGCCCAAGTCGTCCCTACCGTACTCCCGCTCATTCTGACCCCCTCTTGCTCTGTCTGTCGATGGCACAATCGTATGTATGCGCGTTTCCCAATTTTCCTTCTGTTCCCTCTAGTGCACTAATGTTTCCGGTGTTATTTTTGCTAGTATTTGTTATCTACCCGTTAGGACCACATTCTATCTGTGCGTACGTCTTTCTTCGCGGTATTTCTTTCCGCTTCCTCACCACCGGCGGATTTCCTGGCATCATTTTCGACTCTGGATAGACCCCTGCTATCTCTTTTCGTGCTTCGTGTATTCCTTATTCCTTGTATATCAAGCCGGATGAGCCAGCGAAGTCGTCGCGCTGCGACCTTGCAGACAAGGATTGGGGCTCACTTCCGGAGATGTTCCATCCTTATCGACAGTGGCACGAGTTCTTCCCGACCCACCCTCTAATGTTGAGTGAGCTAGCGAGGCTGTCGCGCTGCGACCTTGAAGACAAGGGATGGGCTCACTTCCGGAGATCCACCCTAGTCGACAGTGGCACGAGTTCCTCCTAACCCACTCTCCCTAATTCTGCTGCTTCAGAATGTCCCTATCGCACTCCCGCTCGCCAGCGAAGTTTTCGCGCTACGACCTTGTGGTCGAGGAATGGCGCTCACTTTTAGTCTTGGTGGCCCGGATCTCTCCCAGCTGCGTCCTCAAGATTTAGGGCGAGTTGGTTCCATTTTTCTCCCACAGTGGCACGAATCCTTCCTAACTCGTTCTCTGAAATCTCGATTTCGTCGTTAACCTTAGGGAGAGCCTTCTTGAGCTCATGGACGCCGCCTCATCGGAAAAGTGGATTTATCCTAATCTTTTTGATGGGGTTCCTCTGTTGCCCTCATCACTCCCCTAAACCCAGGTATCACTAATGTTTATTTCCTCGAGAATCCGTGTTCTCGTTTAATATTCGTTCTCCGATGCCTAACTCTCTACCTGCCGTTGTTCCCTGGTCCTAAACGTCAGTGCCAAGCCGGCAAGGTTTTATGGCCAGTGCCCCAGGATCACCGAGGAGGTCTGTGACTCCAGATCCTTTTATTACGGGGGTGTCCCACCTTCCGATTGCGCACTCCCTAACTCTTCCTATTTCTTTGTCTCTCTCGTCTGTGCACTGTTTCCTCCTAAGGGACGCTGTTCGCATCTCTATCGCAGTGGCTCTAGCATGTGCCGGGCCTCCATCAAGATAGAATGCCTCCCTTGCTTCCTATCCTAATTCTGTTACTCTTCTAACTTATTGTGGGTTTCTGTGTTATTTCCCTAACATCGCTTAGCCAAGATTGACCTAGGTTACAGTCTATTCGCTCGTTTTTATCTTTATATGGTTCCGAGTGATTTGTAGGCCCAAGTCTGGCGAGCCTTAAGGCGATCTAGTGGTCATTTAAATAAGTTTCAAATCCCATGTGTGTGTGTCTATTCTCAACTGGTCACTAGTCCCACTGATATGCTATCAAGGTGTACAGAGGGAGAGATCTCGGCCGCAGATTCTTTCTCTGTTTCCTCCTGTATGCATCTCAGTCAAGTGTCATGATCAGCCGAATATAATAATTGTGTGTAATTTCCATTAGAAATATATTCAGTGTAGCCCTTGAAATCCCAAATTTATATGATAATACTTTCCACTAGATCGATTAAGACACCCAACTATCGGTGAAGTATCCTAACCTCCATCTTCTAAATTACTATGGGAATAAATTAATTTGTTTTCGATCATTTCTGCATGTTTGTCACTCGATAATTCTGGGGAAATCTTTCAACACTTGTCCTATTCTTCACTGCGTTTCAAAAAGTTTATAAATTTTCCTAAGTTCCCATGTCCCTCTTCCGTTCTCTTTGTAATACATTTTAAACCGAGTTGGATAATGCAAATCCTCCCTTCTTAATCTGAACTGTTGTCACTCCTTATTTCTTGCGATGTTAAAATAATTTCTATCCTCCGTGTTGGCATAACTGCTGGTTAATTGAACCTATCATTCGTCTTCCGCTATAGGCTTAACATACTACGTGCCTCTATCTGGACTACTTCCACGTTATCTTCTCGCGAACTAGCCTACTACTTATCCCGGAACCCATTCACTCTTAAATGAGTCCTAATTGCTGAAATTGAGATTGTGGTTTTCCGTTATCTTTCATTTTATTCATAAACACAAGTCTTATTTCTGCTCTTACTTAATCATCATTATTATTGTGGTTTATTAATTTACTGTGTTTCATTATTATCATTATGCATTTTCATTACTGGTATTTTTATTTTATCTTTATTAGTATGATCATTAAGGTTTATTGTTATTTACTGATGTCTGTTATCTTTTTATTATTATTATCATTATTATTATTATTATTAATATAGTTAATATTGTTATTAGTATTATATTATTATTATTATTATTATTATTATTATTATTATTATTATTATTATTATTATTATTATTATTATTATTATTATTATTATTATTATTATTTACTATTCGGGCGGTTTATTATTATTATATTTTTTTATTAAGTTTTAGGATCTTCACTAATATTAATAGTTTTATCTTCCTGGTTTTATTCGTCGATGTTTGTTTGTCACTCCTTTCACGTTGTTTACTTCCTTTACTTCTGGTATATAATTATTATTATTCAAATACTATATAATGATTACCGCTAGTCCTATCTGGTATCTCAGTATTACGATCATTTAGACCTCTTTCCTTTTAATAATATCCGCCATCCTTCAATCTAATGATTTCTCCTATTATTATTTCTTACTAGTATTATTATTATTATTAATTATTGTTTATTAATTTTCTGTGAATTATTATTATTATTTTTATTATTAATTATTGTTATGCAGTATGATAGTTAACTTTTACTGTTATTACTAGTTTTATTATTATTATCATCATTATTATTATTATTGTTTATTAATTGTCTGTGGATTATTATTGTTATTGTTAATATTATTATTATTATTATTATTATTATTATTATTATTATTATTATTAAATTATGGTTTATTAATTTTCTGTGAATTATTATTTTGATTATTACTATGTTTTTTTTTCATTTCTTTCATTATTAGGTCGATTAGTTATCATGTTTTACTTTTATAGCTCAGATTGCCCGTTGATTATTCACTGAGTCTCGGTCATCCTCTTTTACCTCATGACCTGTCTTCGTAATCTGATGCTCCTTTATACCTGCCAAACCGCTTTATTATTAGTTACTTATTAATATTATTTAATTTAGTTTGTTGGGATTACTCGTAGTTAGTCAATATTTACTGGTGCTTTCATAAACATTGGGTTAAATTTATGGTAGCGATTAAGATTATCTACTCGCTTCCTAAGTTAGTTCCTTGTACATTTCCCGTTAGTTCATTTACTTACCAATGTTTTACTTTGAAATTAGTTAATTTAAATTCACAGATTTTTAGCTTATTTTAGTAAGGTTATTATTTATTATTCCAATGATATCATTGTTTATTGGTTATTTATTATTATTAAATCATCCGTTGATTGAGTTCTAACTTCCCACATGTTCTCATTCCTCGAATATTTCCTTCATCTGGAATATATATATATATAATGAAAGTTTTTTTATATTTATGATGATCGAGCGTTTACGGATTAGGTTAAACCACTAAGTCTGCTTCACTACTCAAATATTCAAAAACTGCACTTGAATGACAAGGAATTATTTCCAGGGTTCTATGGTCCTACAGTGCGCCGGCATTGTCACCACGTTTCAATTATCACGTCGCTTGCTACAATAAAATATCTAAAAGATCTACGACTAGATTGCTCACTTCACTATGAAATTAAATAATCCAATAATATTATAACATTTATCGGAACAGTTCACAATCTTACAAATGCTGCCACCATAAAATCGAAATTATATTGTTTTAAGTATGTAGTCGCATTAAAGATAATGCCTAAATAACTAGACACTCTTGATTTAATCCAAACTCTTCACTGCATAAAAATCTCTCTGGGGAAACTGCAAGTCACCATTCACCATATAGGTATTCAAATATTTACTCAAAAGTCCTAAGTAATGTATAAGGTCGGTTGAAATTTCACAAAACAATTTTATAAGGTAGATAAAACATAAGACTTATAATTCACAACAGAAACTCAGAAATCCCTGATTATGTAGTATCATGTCACTTGGGGTTAGGATTAATAGACAATACCATGTCTTTATTCATTTATTTTTGTGAATATTATTTTATTTTTGAAGTGAGATTTAAATTAGACGTAATTATCGCCACCCTTATATAAAAGATTATGCGATCGTTAAGGTATAGACTATTTATGATTCCTAGCATTTTTTTTTTACATCTTCGGGCCTATCAGTGTATGTTTATTTTGTCAAACATAATGTTCTATTATTATTTAATTAAATGCTTAGTCTAATGCGGGCAAGGTCGTTTACTCGGACAGAGAATTATAAGAATGGTCAGCATCAAGGTTCCCTCAGCAGTACTAACTATTTTATGAATCAACATCATTTAAAACATTATAATTCATCTACTACCTGTATCCATATAAGATAGATTAAGATTCTGCATCCCTCTATTATGTTCTTTTGTTTCTAAATTATAAGGCCGTTATGCGACAAAATGTGTCCTAGTTCGAACCATCAGCTGACATACCTTGTAACATTTGTGGAAAGTTTTCAGAATCTATTTTCAATACACCGTTACGAGATGTAATCTGATGTAGTGCCCGCTACAAGTTTCCCATCCAAGTGTAATTAGTTCTATTATAAGTTTAAATAAACTCCCGTTGAAACCAAGATTTATCTAAGTTAATTATTTATTTTGTAAAGGAAACTGAGTTCCATGAGCCACTTTTATTTTATTTTAAATAAATTTGTTATTTAATCTGTAAAAGAATCTAAGTTCCATACTTCCATATTTTCCTTCGACAAATTAGTTATACGGGTTGCGGAAAATTTCCAATTTACTCCCGACAAATGCTAAATATTCCTGACTTGTAAAAAAAAGGTAAAATAATTTATTAGTTCAAGTTCCAATAACCTTGAAAAAATTTTCAAACTATGGCCATCTTGCGCTATTCTGGATAGATTAACCAAATACTGAATACATTTTTCCTGAGTTCGAATCCAACACTTCTGGTGACGACATCCTAGCCAACACATTACACGTGTTGCCAGATCAATCTGTTTCAAAAAAAAATTTGATACTCGTTATGATTTTGGATATTTGATCTGATGATTCGTTAACATGTAGGCCTATAATGCAGAGCGAATTATTTTGAAGCGTAACTCCCTCATTCAAGTTGGAAAATTTTCAGAATCTTTATCAAGATCCCGTTAGATAGCCTCGCATACGGGGACATATTTCAACTAAATATTCCTCGGACATCTCTTAACATTCCTGCTAGGAATATACTTGTATTATAGCTAATTTTGAACACTCCGGGCTTACCGTTCTCGGACAAGAAATCTAAAAAAAAACAACTGGTAGTCACCGTTTGTGAAAACTCATTTTACTGTTTATTTTTTTTGACCTTTCATAACCTAGCCTTCACTCCAGCCGCCATCTTGTAACGCTAGTCACCAGGGTTCGAACCCGGGACTCCTTTCTCTAAATATTTTCTTAACAAACCCTGTAGTTACCCCGTAAATTATTTCATATATGCTACATAAATATATATATATATATATGCTACATAAATATATATATATATATATATATATATATATGCTACATAAATATATATATATATATATATATATATGACTTGTCATTTTCCACTAATTTAAACAACGTCGGTATGATTTCGACTTGACATTTAGTATTGCCAACATAGGAGTGACACAGTCCGTTTATTTAATTAATCTCCATATTTAATATATTTTCCAACGCATGCAGAAACGATCTGTTCGCAGGAAAGATCTAAAAATAATTCCTATATAACGTTTCTAAATTTCCTCATTTAATTCAACATTTCGTTCATATGTTGGTATCGCTTGAGTTGCCCTGAGGTAATTAATAACCCGAGACATTTAAACCCTGTACTTCAGTATTATATGGAAGTAATTTTCCACGAAGGTAATTAGTTCATGCTATTTTATTCGTAATTATTATTGCAGAGAAATTATTTTATTTCTATTATTATTGGTCACAATCACCATCGGCAAAAATATTCATGTTAGTATGATGGCGTGTCATCCCCGTCCACAAGCCACAAGTTCGGTTCGCATACGTCGACATATCCCGTTAGATGGGCTACGTTTCAGGCCACGTTTCAGGCCACGTTTCAGGCTATGTTTCAGCAATGAGTTTTGTCAATCTATATTGGTTTTATATTTTTATCCTATTCAGTCCTAACAGACATATTTTCTAGACAAAACAAATAATACACTCTCTTAATATATATCATGCATAGATTTTTACAAGATAAAAAAAATGGTTGCTCAATTATTATAGCTACATCGAAAAAAAACATTTATGTTCTTTTTTTCCACAACTTCCCTCTCTCTTCCAAGGTCTGATTAATCTAAATCCCAATCCAGAATTAATATCTTTTTCTTGATTTAATTTCTATTAAATAATAAATATCCTATGTTCTACATAAATCTTACACTGCTGATTTTAACCTAAAACTGTACGTATCACAAAATTTTAGTATTCATTGTATTCCAAACGGTCCAGAAAGCTTGCAAGGGTCCGTTTTCCCTATCATAAAAAATAATAAAAAATTATTTAGTGATCACCACCGCTGTTCACCAATGTTATGATACCAACTGGATTTATTAGGCTTAAAGGACCTTCGGGACTTGGAAAAACTGGTAGCGGTTTCCTAGCCGAGCGTTAGTATGAGGATGTACAGTTATACATGTTTAGAAATAAACAAATGGAGTCTTATTTTTAAACTATTTTATTACTAAAATATAAATAATTAGAAATCCTAAATATCTCTAGCCCCTAAATCTATTCTAAGCCTATATTAAAAACTACAGTACTTTCTTGGGGAGGGTTGAGAAGGGAGTTGTGGAATTTCTAAATCTAAACCAAATCTACATGATTAAAATATCCCTTATTGAAAATATCGTATTTAAAACAGTCTACATATTTAGACTTCTATCAGAATAGTTACGGTTAATTGATTCTTTTCAAAAAGATCCCTGTCACATATTAGAAAAAATGGTCAATGACTTACCCTCCAGCAGTACACACACAGACAGACACGAGCCCATCACTTCTCAAGTGTTATATACTTCAAAAATGACCTGAAGTCACCCTAAAACTGTACTACTAACATTCCAAGGAACTAAATGTAGGGATGTTTACAGTTAGCTTCAATCAAGACTTTTGATCTGAACTATACTCTATCTCAACAGACTGCAGACTTTGAATGTCTAAAGTCCATCTCAAACGAGTTTGCTCGAATAATTAAAATAATCTATAAAACAATAAAAAATCTATATAAAGAACTATGTATTTATCACATATTCCCCCCTTCTCAATCCCAAGAAAGGGTCTTTTAAGGCCCTTTTTGGGGCCGCTGAAATTGTGTACTTAGACTACGCACAAGCTTTTTAATTGATCTGGATTTTGTTTACATTGATACTACAGATTTGCTCTATCTCCTGTTCCTAAAGCAACTTAACTCTTTGTAACATATGATTTACAAACAGTAATTTTAACAGGAACAATTTTTTTTGTCATAAAAATTAGTGTGTTCAAGTTAATCCATTTTCTCTTTACAATTAACCGTAGTTCCCTTCCTCTATATGGGACATAGACGTTTTCATACTTTAACAATCACATTTATCTGGTTTCAAATTACATCTGGGAAAATGGATTAGCCTGTCACTCTCCGAACCTGAAACAAGAAAACATATATAAAACACAATTTATCTACTCTTCTTCCTTTTCAACTGTTCCATAGTTCTGTTTTCTTCCATGCTGTTTCTTTTCCACACTGTCATTCTGAAAAAAAGGAAAATCTAAACACTTTAATTAGAGCTTATTCACATTTCTTCACACACACTCGGCTTTTACACTAGCCGCGTCCACCGAGAACTTGGAGCACTTAGTTCTTGTTTGGCGCCGCGCATGTCCGCGCTCATGCTGATCTCTTACAGCATCCCTGGTTGAATCTGATGCTTGGGTCCCCGTTCGGTGATGGTATCTTTCCTTTCAGTCGGGAGAGAGTCTTGCCGGAGACTGGGTCTGTCCTTTGAAGTTTCCCGAGACCAGCAATTTCTTTTAGGAACCATGGATATCGGAGGATTAGGTTAATGGGATTTCTGTGTTTTTAATCAATTTTTCTTACGTATATAAAAAATGGTTTTTGGGAATATTTATATGATCCACGGACGATCAGAGGTTCGGTTTGATAATGGTTAAGGATATTTGCTTGGTCTTCTCATGTCGGCACCGTATTTGATGTGGTGGACATTTCCATGTGAACTGACTATCCCTGATGGTAGTAAGTGGCGTACCCGAATAGACACGTGTCTGCATCCTTTTGTTCTGGTATCAGCTGATCTATGTTTTCGTGGTGTGGGGGAGGTCCTCAGGTGACTCAAATCCTTCGTCGTTTTCGAGTTAGCCCAGTCGTGCTAGTATTGGGAGATCGTGTGGCGTAGTCCGTTCTTCTTGTTGCTGAGGGGTCTAACTTGATTATACCGTTATGTTTGTTTAGTTTTGTTTGTTTGTTTTCTCTTTTGTTTTGATTTTTATTGTTTTTAAAACTATGGGTTTGCACTACCGTTTCTTAATAAATTTCCAATTGGGACTTTTAGAACGGAAATCAATATTACATTCTGGGGGTCTCAAAACCAAATCCTAGTTTTCTTACTAAGAAATAGTTATCCCTCTTAACTGACCCCCGAATCTTGAGCTCAACCACGTACAATCTGTATTATTTATAATTTTCCTACGTTCAGTTCCTCCTCGAAATGTACTTTTAATTAGTCATATCTCAATGGTGAACCACCCCCCAAAAATGTGATATTTTGCATTAAATTTACTGCCAACCTCATGTCCTATACAAATGTTAAACCTGTTTTTACCATTTGGCGTTGCTAGATTTTAAAACGGGAAACCGAAAAGAGTGCTCTTATGTCTAATCAAATTTGCATAGCCATCATCAAACAAATCTCAGTTTCTAAATCACTTTTATCTTTCCCTAAAACTTCAATTTGGACAGTTACTTCAGGTGGTATATATA